>JAJSOF020000021.1:72618845-73296351 GCA_025594305.2 Periplaneta americana
GATCACAAAATTTATCAAATACTAGCCGTACCCGTGCGCTCCGCTGCACCCGTTAGAAATAAATATAAAGTAATTACATAATTAAAATAGGACATTTGATCCAGAAAAGATTCGTGTTTGATAGAAGGATAAATCGTTTAATATGCTACTTAATTTAAATTGTATTTAAATAATTAAAATGCGATCATTTTGGTCCAGAGACCACACATTTGGTGCAATGACAATTCCTTTAACATGTTTCCTAATTTTTATTACATGCATCCTTACTTTAATGAAGACTGACATATCATTTAGATTTAATGTGTATACTTTATTTTACTTGCTACATGTTTTTATTGAATTAAGATAACTTAATTTTAACCCTTGTTTTCTACGTATTCAGTAAATGGCGCTTGGGCCACTATGGTTCTGAACCCTTAAAATAACTTAAATAACTTAAATTATATTATATATTATATTATATTATATAAAAATGTGTTGATAACGGATTTACACCCATAAGTAAGTTTTTAATTTGTTATGGGGGCTCTTGAATCTCAGAAGGAACAAATTTTATTTTACAACAGCGCAACATAATCTGCTTGGCTCTTTACCCAATTCTTTTGCATTGCATTTAATGCATATGTATTTTATGTATTTAACACGATTCAATTGAGCATAGTTAAAATTTGGATTATAAAATAATGGAATGCTAAGCTAACATATTATTACTGCATACTAAATGAATACACTCTTGTGGTTCGTTAATTCTCTGAGATAAACATTATTTTAAGAAACACAGGAAACGAATACACAGAATAGCCTATCAAGTTGTTTGTGCATAAGAAGCTATTTTAATCTTACCTGTCCTCAATTCACTCCGAAGTTACTGTAATAACATTATAGCATTATGTCCATACAGAGAAACTACACTTTCCATTGATGAAATAATAATTAATTACACAAATCGGTTAATTTAGCTTCCGATATTACTTCATACAAACACAGAAACATTCTCTGTAGGCTATGATTCATAGTTTTCGATTGTTGTTGACCAAGGCCCCTTATAGACGAATTCATTTGTTTATTTCATTACACCGCCTTAGATGGCAGTTATTTTAATTTTGAAACTCATTTATCTCATTAAATATCAGTCCTATCAAACTTTTTCAAAGAATAAAACTTATCGGAAATGAGTTTTAAAGAAATGTTTGTTATGTAACATTTTTCACAAAAATCAATAATAAGCGAGATATTTCGATTTATTTAATTCAGACCCCCTTATAACCCCCCTTTTAAATAATGTATTTTGAATGCGATATAGCCTAAAATCTAAGTTACAACGAACTTAATTTATATTCCAATATTCATCGAAATCGGTTCAGCCATTATCGCGTGAAAAGGTAACAAACATACAGACAGACAGACATACAAACAAAAATTTCAAAAAAGCGATTTTCGGTTTCAGGGTGGTTAATTATATATGCTAGGACCAATTATTTTTGTAAAATCGAAAATTACCAGAAAAATTTCGGCTACAGATTTATTATTAGTATAGATGATAACCTTTAACCTGTTTCGCCAATTACAAAGCAGGCAGGAACGAAGCACAGTCTAATATATACAGCAGCGGTGACCAAAACTCGAACGGCAGTGATCACACGCGATAGACAGTCTAGGAAGTAAAGAGACGGGGGAGAGATACTTGGCATGAAAACTACAACCAGTGGTGGTTCCTGCACTAACATTGAGTTCTTCATGAACCCGCTGATAAAAATCGCAAGCTATGCTGGATCAGTAATGTCACTACTGTCATCAAGAGCCAATACTATATATATATATTTTTTTTTACTTTTTTTTTTTTAAATATTCCTAATGAACACAATCAGACATCTCCTGAATTCTCTTCTGGATATTTAGTCGAGAAAGCGAAGTTTTTCAAAATTAATTAACAACTTTCATCGGACAAATTATTTCAGCCACCTTGATCATTACGCTTTTAAAACATTTCCTCCGTTGGAAGGCTTAAGAGAACGAGCTATTTCGTTCGCCACTAGATAGCTGGCTTCCTTACATTTTATTTATGTCATCTTTCTCCTCATGACGATGATTGAAGGCTGATGTCAGTTCTTGGAGTTTAATAGCTCGTTTCATTACTACACTAGCACGTAATATTCAATCAGTTTCTTTATACTATTATTATTATTATTATTATTATTATTATTATTATTATTATTATTATTATTATTTAAATCAATAACTAGTAAATAACTGATAATAGTCATCAAGAGATTAAAAAAATTAAAATGGTGATATAGCGTAGTCTAGTATAGTACATTATGCAACGAGCCTATAATGATAGTAATTAAGAAGCGAGTATGGATATTTATGAAACGAGCGCAAGCGAGTTTCATAATTTTCATACGAGCTTCTTAATTACCATTATAGGCGAGTTTCATACGACTTTATGCTCGACCATATTTCTAACTTGAAATTACAGTATTCAGATGTATACATTTTATTTCTATCTGACAAGATCGAAGTGACCTTGTTCTAGGTCGTGAATTGTGAGACGTGCGCAGACGCGAAAATATTGATTTTTTCCGAGGAACAATAATGCCATTGACCTTGTGTAATCCGTTAAACTTGGTATAACTTTGATTATTGAATTCGACATTGAAAAATGAGATGACAAATTGAATTTATTTGAATATTATTTATAATTAACGCTAATTATTATAGTAACAGAACATAACCTTCTGCGACAGTATTGGATTTCCAGCCTCCGTGACTTTTCGCTAATTCTCTTTCGATTGCATATCCGAGAATAATAGATACTTGCGGTTTTATAACGGTACAAAGCTGACTCGTTATTGGCTGAACACCTGTAAGCTGAGTTGTCATTGGCTGAAAACACCTGAACTTTAATGAGTAGGTGTACTTTAATGACATGCATTAAAGGACTGCCACCAGGTGTATAATTACTACATTTCGGCATGGTCGAGCATAAATTATTTTATACTTCAAGGGAAGATGTAGGCCTATAGGCCTATTTTCAGGCACGTATATAAAAGTTATGGTAACACTTGCTGATAAATAATAATAATAATAATAATAATAATAATAATAATAATAATAATAATAATATCTATTATGCCTGTGTACTCAGCGTAATGCCCTGTAATGTCGCTTCTATATACTATTACTAATTGAACCGTTGGGCAAAGCAACATATTACATTTTCTCCGACAGAACAGAAGAATAAATTCCTTTTCCCATTCTGTACGAACCTTCCAGAGACAGAGGGTTAATAGAGCGACATGGTAACCGACACTGCTTACCTTCAGTACGTGAGCGAGACAGAGAGCAATGTAAATGAAACTCCCCTTACCAGTATGAATGTCCTTGATTACACCATGTAATCACGATACCCAGTTTGGTCACCGCTGATATACAGTCACGAAGTTTGAGTTTATGAGGGTACTAGGAACAATAGACTGTGCAGGTACTATTTCGCATTGTCTGTTATGAGGCGATAGTAGCGATCCTAGTGGTTAGCAACTATTTATGGATGCATATGTACTACGTATTGAGCTTCGTGAATGTGCAGGGACATCATTTTATTTTTACTAACATTTTTAATATTAACTTGGCTATACCTCTGGATCAACGCCGTTTGCTACCCCCTTCCGCGACTGGAGTTCGATGATACTGGCATAATATACTACAAACAAATCACTTTACTAGGTATAGGAGGAAGAAAAGTAGTTCATCCATTTACGTAAACTAGGAAATATCGTGCGTTTGAGTTTGATATTTTTAATTAGGTTTTTGTTTAATCAAAATACAGTACTGTATTAACAACGAGTATTTTTACTCACGAACTGAGCTGTCCATGTGGACGTATTCATTATGCAGTGTATATTATACAATCTACAGCACATTAGCATACAATATAGAGAATGACGTTAAATTGGAAAATAATCATAATATGGATAATTAAACACATTTTTTAAAATGGTGGCCGTTCATTTCGATACAGGCTTCAGTTCTAATGTGCATATTATCGCACTATAGACTATTGTACCTAATCCCAATTACCAGTTTCGTCCTTCGTACTAGTAACTCGTGTTGAAATAATAAATAAAAGAGTACCTTACGTACTGTAAATTCAATCTTCACTTCTGCCCGATCTGAAAAGATAAAATTACTCAGACATACTATCTACTGTCCGTCCAAGTGGAATGTCGTAGGGTCGTAGAAAGGGAGAAAATCTCGTGACAGTTAATTACTTAACGAGGACCTTTTATTTAAGTTCTTTTAAACAGTTGTATAATATTACGTAGACGTCCAATTGCTAACAGAAATTAATGTTCTCAGAAAGAGCTAAGTCAGCCCAGCCACTAGCTGGCGAATAGAAGCAGATGGGGGAACCGGGATACGACGTAGGCTAATGGACGACAGTATCTGTGCGAAAATGATTCAATATTGAAAGCTCTTTCGTCACTGGAAAACGCGAACATATTTTTGGAACGTACAGTTTACTATGACCGTAAGGCTACTGTGACTGTATATGAGGTCTTGGAACTGTGTGGAGGATGGTTGACCTTCATTAGTAGAAGGGGTGGGAGTGAAGTACATTTAAAAAGTCAGGTAGAGTAAAAATTGAAGTAAAAATAAAATGATGTTTCTGTATATAATAGACTGTGAATTTAGTCTCTCTCTCTTTTAACCAAGCGCCCTCAACTCGACGCTTTCTCGTCGGCATCAGATGAAAATACGAACGGCCAGCATGCCGCCACTAATGCGCAGCCCAGCTGTGACGTTTCCTCCCAGACGATCAGCTACCGAACTTTTCGCTCAGATGGTCAGAACCAGACCCCTCTTCTCCGACGCGACGCGCGGCGTAGGGATGCATCACAACCGACAAAATACAAAATGACCAATAGGAAAAAAGCTCGAATCCGGAAATAATCTCGTCTCTTGGTATATGAAATAATAAACCTAGCACAACTAGCGGAAAAAACAAAACTAAAACACAGAGCCGTCTATAAGAGTAGAAAAAAATTAACAAGAGAAAAGAAAAAGTCACGAAGGATCAAGAAAAGGAATCAATAAAAAAAAAAAAAAAAAAAAAAAGGGCGCCGGAAAAACAACCGGCACAGACGTATTAATTTTAACAATAATTTATCGCTTCTCATTACACCAACATAAAAAAAAATTACGCTACATTTACAGGTTAATCAGTTTCACTTCTGTTACGCGTGAAGGCTACACACTGATTTTTATTATGTACAGTGGTGGCAAAAAAAAACCGGATCGACCCTTGTAGCTGATTTCAGAGTCACAGATTCAAATTTTGCTAGTCACAAAACACATCCATCTTGTAACAATGAAATTTATTGCATTTGTTCGATTCTTACCGTCTTTTGTTTCCTTCAGTGCCTCAAACTTACAGACGAAAAAGCTTTGAGAGTTTTATTTTCATCTGGATCAATATTACATTTCTACCCCTATTCGGCACAGATAACTGCGTATTTTTACATTAAATAGCAGTACATACCTCTGGCTTCACTATCCATATTGAAATTACCACAGTTTGACACAATACACAGCACAGGATTCTTTTGTATCAGCTACAAAGGTCGGTCCTTTTTTTTTGCTACTACTGTACTTACCGAAAATCCCAAATAAAGAAGTATCGTATTCTTTAGTTGCATCTTCCAGTTAAACACGCAAAGAATATCGCCTAATTAAGAAGACTTGAAGTACAGTATATTGTTATAATGAAAAAGACACAATTTTTACCTGTGTTACGTTGATGATTTCGTAAACTGGGCTTTCCGTTATGTTGCCGGGATACCATACAGAGTAAAGAAAGGTCCTTTCTTCACTTGACATTATGCGAGTGGTTGTCTGGATCGCATGGAAGGTGACCCCGGGTAAGAGTATTGCAGCTGTGGTTTTAGGAATGAGGGAGACCAGCGCTGCCGACGTGAGACGACCAGTTTCCGGGTCTCTTCCGGGCAAATCTTCCCATTTGAAAATATCAGTGAATCGAAGCAAATTCCGTACAGAGGCCTTATTCAATCTGCAAAAGTAAAATGAATATCAGTAACCTTGTTTCGCCATAGAATTTTTATTTATTTTAGTAGGTTATTTTACGACGCTTTATCAACAGCTTAGGTTATTTAGCGTCTGAATGAGATGAAGGTGATAATGCCGGTGAAATGAGTCCGGGGTCCAGCCCCGAAACTTACCTACATTTGCTCATATTGGGTTGAGGGAAAATCCCGGAAAAACCTCAACCAGGTAACTTGCTCCGACCGGGAATCGAACCGGCCGGACGCGCTAACCGTTACTCCACAGGTGTGGACCATAGATAAGAATCAGAGGTCTGCATCGGACGTTTTCGCTCGAGCGCCAAGCAGTTCATAGCATAATCCAGGGAGCGTCAAGTAACTACACTCTCGGGCGTACGTACAAACCCTCAAACCCTGACGTACGGCTGCGGGCAAGGGTAGCTGCTTCCACAGTGGCGGAGCTAAGAACTTGTACTGTATGTGAAGCAAATTTGTGATAAGAATATAAATTAATTTCAGCTTTTAATTGAAGTACACTTTCACTGTTAATTGCACTATACTCAAAACACTACTCTGCATAATTTGGTACGGTTAACTATATACGAAATAAATTGTTGCATGTTTGCACAATAATAAAACAAAACAAAATATACATTTTATACAGATCAACATACTACGAAATAAAACTGTTCACTGTTTGTCTTCGTCGCATTGCTATACAATTCAATTAACAAAATAAAACAACAGTACAAACGTTATTATTCAAATACAATTCTGTAATAATAGTACTTTTTCTTATATATCAGAGATCCGCGGCGATTTTTGCAGTTTTTTGTTAGTAAGCAGCTTTTCAATTCGCAGAGCTTTTGTTTTAGTACCAGCCAATCGCAAATATGCTTTCGGTGTTCATCACTTAGTTGGCTTCTGTGACGTGACTTTGTAAACTTCATTAAAGGAAACAGTGTTTCGCACACGTAGGTTGTCCCGAACATGCACAACGTTCTTGCAGCAAGATTTTGCAGTTTAGGAAACCTTTCTCGTGGAAAACAAGTATAGAAATGGTTAATACTTTTTCTGTTTTGATACTTATCCTTTAGCTCAATATCGCTTTGTAAATCAAGTATTTCTAATTGTGGTTCAGCAGGAATATCCAGGACACGCACTGAAAAAGGTGTTGCAAATATCTTAAATTGTTGTTCAAGTTCTCTCATATCCTGAAATCTACGTTCGAAGTCTTCGCACAATTGTTGCATTATTCTTATATATTCTTTCAAGGCTTCTAACAAGTTTCCCATGTACATCCATAAATAACGCAATTTCATTCCTAAGTGGGAGAAAACGTTTCAGAACTTTTCCTCGACTTAACCACCTTACCTCGGTGTGGAAGAGTAAATCCCCATACTCACTGTTAATATCATCAAGTAGTGCCCTGAACTCCATGTGATTAAGTCCTTCAGACCTTATGAAATTAATTGTTAGCACAAGATCCATTACATTGCTAAGGTTCATGTTTTAGCACATAAATATTGCTGGTGCAAAATGCAGTGCACCGGTGCCCCCAAGCGACCTCAATAGGTTCCACCACTGATAGACTGCAGTGTACAAGTGTACTGCCCGCAGTGGAAGCCGTAAGCAAACCTGTATGCCCTCTCGCGATCTTGACTCGACCTGGCGGAGCCTGGCATAATCCAACAGGTAGCGCACATGCATGATGGGTAAAATTGTCACGAGCGATAAATCCTCGAACGGTATAAGCCGAGCGTTAGACATTCGTTCTTGTTACAGCGATGAACTGTGCAGTAACATTTTAGATGTTTATCATTTCAAAACTTTTCAGTGTTTAACTAACCTCTCCATAGTACAACTACAAAACTTGCTTTAAAATGTAATATAAATGTTGTAGGTAAATGTTTTTTTTGTTTTATTTTTTTATTTTTTTTTCCACACAGGAGTGATTTTCTTTTTGCCACATCTGATAGGTGTTATTGGATGTAAATGTAATTATTATAAACTGAGAACACAATCACGATAGTGCAAGAACTGTATCAAGTTTTCTAGTAATAATAATAATAATAATAATAATAATAATAATAATAATAATAATAATAATCTCTAATAATAGTGTATCAATCTTTGCGTCTGTAACAGTTGTGCAGCATGATTATTCGTTTTATTATATTTTCTGTGACGTTATACTATTTTATTTATAACTTCATGTTCCTGTTTTGGTACGTTCCATTGACTGTTCCATTAAACTTTTGTCATAAACGCAGAAAATAAAGCCTTATTTTTACCGTGTGAGCAAAACATATGTGTATCTTATCTTTCGCCTTCCATACAAGATAAGACATGTCGGTGAGATGACCTTGTACTATGCTTCTATTTATTACGAGCATATCACGACCGATCGTATCTCACTCGAGGGTGCTACACTCGACCGAGTTCAAGCTAGCGATTTAACTCCAATGCAGCACTCTGATAAGAATCAAATAATGGATAGGTAGGCCTACCCATTACATGAACAGTAACTCCCAACGAACGTTCACGGTGTTTCTCTCGGCAGACCAGATGCAAGTCCCCTTTCGCGAACTCTCATCATTTCGCCAGAGTAAAACTTACGTACTGTGTTATTGGTATATTAACAACATTCAGTACTCAGCACTCCTCACAGAAGCTGCTAGATTTGTTGCCAATCTTGTGTGGTACATAATTCTCATCATCGTAAGAAACAAACATTCGCAGTCAACAGTTCCTCTGCACTAATAGAATGAATTTCTTTTAGAGTATTATCTTTAAGTTCCTTCAGTTTATGATGATTATACATTTTAATTCTCAGTGTTCCGCAGAAATAGGCCACATGGTGTAATATCTGGGGAACAAGCAGGCCATAACTTCCTGCTAATAACTCTACGACCAAGTGTACGAATGTTGTTATAACCATAGAAGTTCGTAGATTTCAGTTGAGTACAGCGAGGAGTATAGATGTCACCTGCGCCTCTCTATGCTCCCGCTCGCTACACACAATACGCAGTATGTTCACATAAACAACGCATAATGACATTCTGTGGATCTGTGTAGAGCCGTGAATAGTCTGAAGAATATTGTTAATTTATATTAATATTTTAAGTTCTGATGAAAGTATGCTGTACTGTTATTATTGTATTATTTACGTAATGTTAATATTATGCATGATTCCAAAAAGTAAACTCATCTGTTATTAAATAATTATGCAGACAGGAGTGTGTTGTAGCAAGTTTATTTTTTCCCGTATTATACTTTGTTAAATGCTGTCGTCTCGTGCTGCTATGAATTCGGCTGCATTGCATTCCAAGTTCAACATCGGAATTACGATATGAACTTCCTAGTTGTCATTACAATAATAATAATAATAATAATAATAATAATAATAATAATAATAATCCTTGGCGCTACAGCCCATGAAGGGACCAGATCGACCACCCGGCTGCTGGCCTCACATCCACATGCCGAAGCAGAGATGGACGATCATCCAACCAGAATGGCAGAATGGAGTTAACGTGTGGTTAGCACGATGATCCCCCCAGCCTTTATAGCTGGCTTTTGCAACCGGATTTCGCTCGTATCGTAGCTCCCCAAGTGAATCACGATGCTGGGTGGGCACCGGTCCCAAACACTGGCCGAAATTTCATGAGAAAATTTCTTCCCCCATGAGGACTCGAACAAGCGCGCATTCCTAAACGCGAGTCTTAGGCAGGATGCCTTTAGACCACTACGCCACGGCGCGAGACTGTCATTACAATAGAAATGACATTTTTTTTTTAAACAATCATGGGTTTAATATTATGTGCCACATACGAGATACCTTATTAGATTGACAAAGCAGTTGTTCACCTGATGATAATAAGATTATACTGTATCTTAATTGAGATTTGGTCCAGTAACGTCTTGTTACGTGGAACGAATATTTTCAGAGTACAAATATTTTTTTTGTCTGAACATAAAAGGAGTATTTCTTTTGATAACATAACATGAAAATATTCATTCTTATTTTTTATAATGATAATTGTATAATCATAATTGTATACATTATTTTTATGTATATGGGTAAATTATTTTAGTTTCTGAATTACGAAGTTTATAATTCTTTGATCGGCGGGAAAAGGCACATAAGTAAAAAAAAAAAATGATTTTCAGGAGAGACTTTCTTTTTAATTTACCCTTAACTTAATATAAGTATAATAATGAAATTCATGTATGTTGGTTAAAGTAAGATCCTTTCCAATTTAAAATACAAGAAATTTTATTATTTCAAAAATTATAAAAAATACTAGACATGTGATTAGGTACAACAGAAAAATCGAATTTTTTTACTTAAGTGCCTTCTCCCGCCGACCAAAGAATTACAAATGATTGTATTTTTGTATTATTTTCTTGTTCTAAGGCTGTGGACGATTGGAGCACATGTTTGATTACCACCCGGCTGTACACGTTTGTCGTTCTCGTTCACCGACATTGTTAGATGCACTATTACTTTTGATCCGGAGCGGTGGCGAAAATTCTATCGTGCGCCGAGCCACTGTGTAAGCTGCAACGTGGATAGCACCTATTTAGGGAGGCGGACACCCGAAGGGGACACTGAAGCAACTGTCTGACATTAACGGTTTTTCATTTTCCTTACGTCAAGCACTTAAATAGAATTATATACAGTACAAGGCTACAAACTAATGTTTAGTACGTGTAACGAAGAAAGAAATGAACAAAAAAACATATGACACATTATTACAACCTAAAATTAATCGTCTTCAGTATGTCTCTGCGGCAGAGTTTCAAAATCAGGAATTATGTCTCTTACTGCCAGTCGTAGTTGATCACGAAGGTATTTGTCTGTCAGTCGTGATCTAAATTTGATTTTTACTATTTTCATCGTTGAAAATAATTTTTCACAAACGTAAGTTGTAGCGAACATGGCTTCAACAGAGCAAGCGAAAGAACGAAGCTTCAAATATTTATTTTATGCCAAAGATTTGAAAAGTTCAACATTTGTCAAGTCCTTACATCTAGCTTTCATTTAACATCACATTGTAAATATGTGAGTTTAAATTGAAGATCTAACCGCATTATTCGTACATTTGCTGAAAAAGGATCGACGTACAGCGATGATGATGATGATGATGATGATGATGATGATGATAACAACAACAACACTTGACCTTTTAATGTTTCATCAGTAACATGTAGTAACTTATAATGCCGTTTTATGTTATACCACTGTTTTCCTAGTAATACTTGTGAACAAATCATACATTTAATATTCTCATCATATTGTCTGCAAAAAATGCATCCTCCCATCCTACTTGAAACTTTCGTTTTTATAGAGGTACATGGTTTCGAATGAGACATTGCGACGATACGCCACTCGCAGGCCAGAGACAAATATACATGGAACAGAGTTTGACTCCAGTGAGTGAGAGGGTGGGGGTTGTAGGTAGGAAGCAAGGGAAATGCACTGCGAGCCACAATGTGCTCGTGAGTCGCATTTTCGCCGCGGCTGCGGTAGAGATATCGTCCAAGGTCACACAACTTAACAGTTTGGTACCAGCTTCCTACCTCTGGTTATAATATATAGTAGTATACGTAAGTTTTATTCTAGTGAATCACCGTGAGTTCGGAGATGGAATCAGTGGCTGTACCGGGAACCTGCCGCTGGCGTTGGTCAGCCGACAGTCATCGGAAAAGTTCGCTGGGGCTCACTGTATTATCACCATCGCCATTACAGTTAATAAAAGCAATTAATAGTGACCATATTAATAGCAGTAGATAATATTGCTAAATAAGGCATGATGACTTGTTTTGTTTAAGCTAATATCTTTCTGAAATAATAAATACAAATGTTATAGTTTTGAGATATAAAACTATGGTCTAATGCAAAAATAATATTACACAAAATAAGCACTAGGAAATGTGTTCCATCGTAATGCAACATTGGACAGAGTTTCCTTAAAAGTAACTGCATATAGAGAGCTTATTACAACACTTAATATTTTATGTAGAAAGTGAGAGTTAATATGTACCTACTGAAAAATAATTATTAGTTTGAATATTTTGTTTATATGACGTCATTCCATTTTCGGCCAATGAAGTGTAATGAAATTTTGAATTTCAACCAATCATAGTCATACATCGCGATAATTTCTGCAGCTTGATTTATCACTATCAATTTATCGCATGGTCGTTCTTTTGTTTAGTCAGTGTCGCCAACCGTTTCCACGTAAATCAATGAGAATGAACCCATTGTACTAAATAAAGTGCGAAATCCTACTTCCACATCTACTTCTTCACCTTCTAATTCCATGTCCATTGTATCTAAAGAAAATGACACTCCTTCATAACGCTTGTTCATTTAAGTAATGTATTAATCAGGTTATTTGTAATTATACTATAAAATATTTAAATTAAATTATGATTTCAGCAGATAATTAAAACTTATTTCTGTTACAATAACAAGGGAAAAGCACAGTACATGTAATTAACATTTTTAAAACTGTATTTAGCTTTTCTCAATTGGAATTGCTGAATAACATTTAATTTCTTTATTGCAGTAATCATTATTCATCTATTTCGGCTTCACAATATCTGAATAGGTTACGTATTCATAAATATACGATTATTAACATTTTGTGAGCGAATTTTAGGGATATATTATTTACATTTTTCTTTTGTTCACGAAATAGTCCCAATAAATGTCATTCGAGGTATGAGATTACTATAGATAATTTTAATTTCTTGAGAATGTTTGCAAAAAAATAATAATTCTACGTGAGCACCATCTTGCTGATATTGTATTCATTTTTGTTTTGTAAAGTACACTGATACATGACCCCGACATTCTGACTACAGTAACATTTTAGAAGTCTGAGTCTTGCAAGTGACTGTGAACGTAGAACTTTCTTTTGCAATAAGAACTTACTTACACAGTAGACTATTTCTCTGTAATATTAACTGCATTTTTTTTCTGGTGTTAGGATATCTCGTTTAAATGATTGCTTAGAGTTTATATTAATTTAGAAATTTTAATCTATTTACGAATTAGTCAGAATTATGTCCTATTGCATTTCAATCTATACGACATTTTAAGATAGACATGCGAGGAGAAATGTAATTTTATTTTGTGGAATTAAAAAGAGTGAAGTCCGATGTAATAAATGGACATGAATATTGAATTACTATAAATAATGTTTATAATTTTTCACACTATTTTGAAAAAAAAATATCTAATTCGATTAAGTCGGCCGAATGTAACGAGAAATTCAATAATTATCCCAAAGATAATGTAGTCATAATTGTTGTTATTATTGCTATTGTTATTATTATTGCTATTGTTATTGTTATTATTATTATTGCTATTGCTATTATTATTGCTATTGTAATAATAATAATAATAATAATAATAATAATAATAATAATAATAATAATTATTATTATTATTATTATTATTATTATTATTATTATTATTATTGTTAAACACGCCTTGTCATTGTAAGCTAGTTGCAATTAATATTTGTGTGAGCAAATCCCCCGATATACATTTTAATTATAGGTACTACAATTTGTGATACTTACTTTTTAATTTTCGATAAAGCAAGAAATATATAATAGGCATTAATCTAAATGTGTTTATATGTAATGTATCTATTACCAGATGTGTACAATATTGTTAAATGACTTCAGACGTATTACACTTCTCATTTACATTAGCATTTACTTACGCAGGGCCAATGTCTGAATAATAAATATTTTATCTGCATATGCGAATACAATGTGAATATCTCAATTATAACGTTGAGATGAACATTTCTCGTTGTTTGCAGAAAACTGTAATATCTTGGCTGGTGATGGGCTTCCAAGTTTGGGCTTTTGATAGTGTAATAATAATAATAATAATAATAATAATAATAATAATAATAATAATAATAATAATAGATAATGATAATAATAATGATAATGAATATTATAGATATTACGTCAGGAAATGCTTATTTTACAGGCTTACCTTTATTACATAACTAAATAATGCTATTAATGAAATTAATGGCTTAATTTTGTTTGTCTCCAAATGTAGGGCAATATAAATTTAAGAATGATTGTAAAGTAGGTATTCTTGAATAGCATCGAGTTTGTGATGGGGTAATACATAAATATGAAGTAATAGGTATTTTCACGAATTCCGTTTTCTGTTTTTAGTTGGTTATTTAGCGACGCTGTATCAACTACTACGTTATTTAGCGTCAATGGCATTGGTGATAGCGAGATGAGGCGATTCAGATTATCTGACATTCGCCTTACGGTTGGGAAAAACCTCGGGGAGGAGGAAAACCAACCAGGCAATCTGCTCAAGCGGGAATCGCGCCCGAGCGCAAACCCGTATCAGCAGGCAAGCGCCTTAGCCGACTGAGCTACACCGGTGGCCGTTAAGACGTTGAAGGCAGTAATTGTTATTCATGTAATTTAATTCTTCTAAACTTGAAGACCTTGGGAGTAAAAAGTGATAACCATTAAGATTGAGATTTACACTTTTATGATTGTAAACTATCTATAACCCACAGTATCTTTTATTTCATTGTAGTATTGCGTGAAAACGTTAACATGCGGGCTATTCCATATGTAATCGATCAGTAAAAACCTCGCATTTTTTATACTCTAATTTTTTCCCTACTTACACAAGGTGCTGAGGGGAGTGCATTTTCAAAAATATACTATCGAAAATCAAACGGTTTTCGTATTATTGAGAGAAAAAATTAGCGTATTTTATAAAAACAAGCCTCTTTCAGCGCTCAGAACTCTAGAACCATTTACTGCAGAACATTGAACGAGAGCTTATTTTGAAGCTGACATTTGGTAGGTTATGTTAAGGAGTAATCCTTATTTTTATTGTACACAGAGAGACAGATAATCTGATTTTACTTGTTTTTCGGCTTTTTGGCCATTTGTAAAAATGTAAAAAAATATTGAGAAAAACCTTGCATTAATAAGAGGGATTCGACATTGTTTGCTTAGTAGTACGGCAATAAGTTTCGAGGGTACTTATTAAATAGATTATTTTCACACGCCTAGACTTGAACGGCGCAGTACCGCAAGCACTGGCCGAGAGCTGAAGATAAGCGAGTCCACACCTGTGGAGTAACGGTTAGCGAGTCTAGCCGCGAAACCAGGTGGCCTGGGTTCGATTCCCGCTCGGGGCAAGTTACCTGGTTGAGATTTTTTCCGGGGTTTTCCCTCAACCCAATATGAGCAAATGCTGGGTAACTTTCCGTGTTGGACCCCGGATTCATTTCACCGACATTATCACCTTCATCTCATTCAGACGCTAAATAACCTAAGATGTTGATACAGAGTCTTAAAATAACCTACTAAAAGAAAGATAAGCGAGCGTTGGGCATCATTTTACTCCCGTGTTTATGAAAACTTGTGATAAAGCTAGCCCAGCCATAACTGCTAGACACATCACGTGTTTGTCTCCTGGCCTTGCTTGTCTCTGCTAAGCTCCCGTCTCACAGCCAGCTGGTTAGTTCACGCGCGTAGTATTTCTTTCTTTATTTGATATTTTCAATACTTTCTTAGAAACATACCATCAGTAAAAAAGATGTACTTTCAATGCGGAATATAACTATATATTTTTAAAATATTTTTTTCCTAGCCAAAGGCGTCTTAATGAGGAAAAATCTAAATTTCTCCATTTCCATAAAAAGTAAGAAAATCTGTTTAGCCTATATGTCATATAAACTTTAATTTCTCAGCAACAAAATAAACCATGATTTTGATCATTGAGTGAAAGGGTTTCGGAGCTACAACAGTTTAAAGTTGCTAATTTTATGAAAATACGATAAATTTAAATATTTTTAATTTAAACACTATGAAGTTCTGATGCCTCAAACTTTGCACAAAGCATTGTATCACAGTTCTCTACGTACAAAAAAAGTTTCATTGTATTTAGAAATTGTAAGGTCAATTTTCTCTATATTCGGTCGATTTGAACTGGAATAGCTCATACGGTGGGAATATTCTGCTTGAAGAAATATGAAAATCCTCTTGTATTTGCAGTAAAAAGGAAACTGGATGCGATGCACAGTACCGTGTACATTGTAGGTTTTTAGTTACACCCGAGGTCTTCAATTAGATTAGAGTAACACAACTAACGCGTCAGAGAATTCATATTTAAGTCATATACCTAAGATAAAACTGAGTCCAAAATGAGATAATAAGCAAACATAACGTCATAGACACTTCCACTGTGTTATCCATATCTTCCATTTTGTCGTATAATTCTAACGAAAGACCAAAAAAGATCGCAATTAAGGCCAGATTTGCAAGTAAACTGAATATACGATAAATAACTGAACTAGATTTTACAAAAAGAGTTACTCCTCCAAAATAGAACACAATATTGTAAAACCGAAATCTTGTTTCCGTAAGACTTCTTTGATAAGACCAAAAAACCATTTTATATAATAAATTTCTATCGATATTAAAATCCACTGAACCGACTTTATGTGAACCTTCCACTTCGAGACGTAAGTAACGACTGTTCTAACGTTCTTACAGGCCTACTACAAACTTCGCCCACGGAAAGAAATAATTTCCCCGAGCCAGTATAAATAATTTATGAATCAAATACCCACTGCTTTTCAATTTATTGATAAACGTAGACTTCCATGACTTTAAAATGCATATGTGGTAGTACTTGAAATTATAGCACAAGCGTTGATATAACAACTAATATTTAGAAGAAGTTTGGAACTTTGTGAAATCCATTGGCACTGAATCAATGCCGTTCTGTGTAATCTAAGAAAGTAACCTAAGTAATGTGGGTAATTAATACAATATCTTTACAAATGATTTTGAAAAAAAAATGTATATAAATATTTTCAAAATTTATGGGTCTTTTAAATCTTTAAAGAAATATCACTCAACGTTATATCTCTGATACCCTCCCTCTCGATTTGATATTTTCTGTCAAAAATGTGTGCCTGCAGATGGACACCACTTTGAACAACTTCTATAACACAGGTTATATGTTATTGAATAAAAATATAATTGCGTCTATGGTATAACATGAATAAAAATAAGCGAGGAGTTGTGGATCGATAATTGTACACTCAACGTCGGCCACTCAAACATGTCTAATGCGTGTGTTCCAGCCTAGAAGCCAAGCTGAACGTTCTGTACATATGACTACTCCTACAGAGTGTAAATCTTGCCTCTATTTTTGTTAAGTTATATAGCCACGCACATTCACAGGAAGTGCCGAAAATACGAATCTGTACTCCTCGAGCCTGCACGGCGGACGTATCACTTGCGGAGACAGTTTCGTACCTACAACTAACTGTTCCCTTGTTTATCAAAGTCACCAGTAGAGTAGGGGTAAAATCTGGATTTTGTACAGGGAGATTTCCCTATACGAAGGTCACCTGCAACAAATAAAATGCACTGTTGCCTAAATTCTGAATCATAAGGGCAAGAGATATATCAAGTGTATGTATTTTATTTTTATTTTATTGGGTTATTTTACGACGCTGTATCAACATCTAGGTTATTTAGCGTCTGAATGATATGAAGGTGATAATGCCGGTGAAATGAGTCCGGGGTCCAGCACCGAAAGTTACCCAGCATTTGCTCCTATTGGGTTGAGGGAAAACCCCGGAAAAAACCTCAACCAGGTAACTTGCTCCGACCGGGATTCGAACCCGGGCCACCTGGTTTCGCAGCCAGACGCGCTGACCGTTACTCCACAGGTGTGGACAAGTGTGTGTATGTATGTATGTATGTATGTATGTATGTATGTATGTATGTATGTATGTATGTATGTATGCATGTATTTTTTTATTGAACAACATGTTCCTTTACAGAGTAATACTACATGTTTTTAGGGTTTTCCCTTTCCTACGATAAATATGCATTTGGATTTGTATTGGTGAATACTCCCGATTTACTCTGTTTTGCCTATTTACATTGATCATACCTAAGCAAGGTACATAATTAATACAAATACATATATATAGCTTAACCTAAATAAAAAGAAAAGAAAGTATATATATACATGATATAAATATATTGCAATTGTGAGTTTTTTAAACAAATTGTTAATTTTATAAAAGTTGAATGATAAATATGTGTAACCTAACAATAAATGCATTCCTACAATTGTTCAAAATCTACTGAATTGATAAAAGTGAAGAATGGTTAAAGATGTAATTTTATAAGCTGATATTTGGTAGGTGGCCAACTTGCTGTCTTCGAAATGCTGTTTCTTAGAATTTCCCTTTGTTTCCTTAATATTGTGCAATTATATAGCAAGTAATCTATAGTCTGACTTCCACTATTACACGGTCATGTTGCACTCTCCAGTAACTTGTATGTAATGTAATGTAATGTAATGTAATGTATGTACAGTTTCCCTGGAAAAGGATGAGACGATTGAATATTCCTAAGTCTCAGATGTAAGACACTGCGCATGATCGGAGACCAGAGCACCGATACACAAGATAACGAATATTGAGTTACTTAAATTCAGGCTATTTGGTTTGTTACTAGCATCGTTCCGAAATTCAATTAAAAAACTGCAAAAAATATGATAATATTACGTAAATAAAAGATAAATATATACATAAATCGTGTAGTTAAATCGACAATGGACCTTCATGACTAGATCGACACTCCGCACAGAAAGGAAAGTTTTCATGTCGTTTCCATAGCTCAGACGGTAAGACTTCTGCGTGTTGTGTAGAAGAGTGCGAGTTCGATTCTTAGTCTACACAACAATTTTTTTTTGTCTAAATAACGTTGAAATAGCTAAGTCACGTTGAAATATAGTTTTACAAAGTCCTGAGATTGAGTGTTAATGATCGCAAACAATACAAAATTACAAGTTATAATATTATAAACGTTCATCTAATGAATGCATTTATACACACACATATATTCAATGTAAATGCATATATATTAAAAACTAACAATTAAAATGAAATTTAAAAAATATATAATAATAGACAAACTTTTACAAAGGTTTAGAGTCCTTAGGCTATGTCATTTGTTGAGTAATTATTACAATAATTTATTAATAGCTTTCCCATATGTGTAAGAAATGCACTCGCAAAAAACAATTTTTGTTAAAAGTATGGCTTTGGATTATTTCATTCTCACCCCTGCAGTTAATTTTAACTATTTTATCTACGTGTTTGCATTCAATTTTATTCATGTTATGATTGAATGTATAAGCACTGTTGCAGTTATTGACTAATTACATATATTAATACTAATTATTAAATACATCTGTTAAGTAACCAATTGCAGTATCTTTTGCAAAATCTTGAATGTTTAAGTTGTCAATAATATTTCTGTACTATATACTATAATACGTTAAAAGAATTTGCAATAGATTTGGGATCCTCTACTTTATAATCATTGGTTTTAATAAAAAAATATTTTCTTTCTTAGGATATCTACAAGTTTAAATTTAATAATATTACGAATAGGTTTAATTGCATTATCTGAATTTTGTACTTTTATACTCAAATATATTCTATTTCCCTCTTTCATAATTTTTGATAAATTACACTGTACTTCTTGCAGTATTTAAGAACATGAAGATCATTACATTGCAACTCATTACATATAGATTCTTCTTTTTAATACATGAGATTTTGAAGTCCCTGCGTTATCTACATGTTTTAACTTTTGAATTTTTTTCACAACATTGAGTGGAGAACATCCACTGAAGTGATTATGAAATTAAGTGAAAATTTCAATATATTTACTCTTAATATCAGTAGTACCAGTATCATATATGTTTTTCCAAGATTCATTTTGTAGACATAAATGTAAATAATCACTAGATACAGCAATTACGATCCTTTCTTAGTTTTTAAATTAATATTTTGAAATTGTTCAGTGACATTGGAAACACACAGGATTTGTTTATCATGGTCAGACAAGCCATTGCTTATAGGTTCTGTCGAATAGGAATTCAGTCTAATTCTGTGTACAAAACGTTTATCAATGGCTGTGTTACTTCAGCTTGTATGCTATGGGAAAATGACCCTACGAATAAGGTTTCCAGTTTCAAGGAGTGAATTTAATTTACTTTTACGGAAAAGTTCCGAGAGATACTCTATGTTTATGTCACTACAGATCACAAATTCCATATGAGATTTCTAAAGTATTTTCTTTACAAATTCAATGTTGGCTATAAATATTAATAAATAATGTAAGACATATGAATGATTGTAGTTATAAGTCTGATTTACATTATAAAAAGCAAGAAGTTACATTCCTCGGCAAGATTCGAACATTCGATGTTTGGTTTTGTCGTCCAACGCACAACCACGGACCTATTCAATGCTTATGTTAATAACATACAATTTAGCTGTAGCAATGTGGTGTCATAACTTGGGGTTTGTTTATTTAATGTAATTAGATTTAATTTGATTAGCTTCGCAACAATTGGACTTCCTGTTATATCCTGTTATTTAGATATTTAATTTAGGGTTGATTTATTAACTCTTACTATGCAAGATGCCTCTTATTTCAATAATTCTATATCATGTTAAATAGTCATTGTCTACACTAAAGTATTATCGTCATCTCTCATTTCTCATCGTAATGGCGAACCGACGTGACATAAGACAGCGAGTTATAGCTCTAGTTGAGGCTGGATATGGGGCTAGATCTGCTGGCCGTTTGGTCGGTGTTCCTGGAAGTACAGCCGCGAGATGGGTTCATCGTTACCAAAATTTTGGGGAGGTCGAAAATCGCCCTATTCCTGGGCGTCCGCGGATTTCTTCATTGGAAGAGGATGCTCTTTTATTCGAGACAGTTCGACAGGACCCCTTTCTGACTGCTAACGAAATAAGAGCAGCATCTAACTTTCCCTGCTCTTCACAGACTGTGATCAGCAGGTTGAGGAACCGCGGTATTAGGAGCCGGAGGGCTGCGCAAATGGAAATATTGGGGAAGCACAAGCTGTCGACCGTCTTGCCTTCGCTACCAATCGAGTGGATTTCGATTGGAGAAATGTAATTTTCTCCGACGAAACAACCATCTCGAGTGATTACGAAGGTCCTGTCCGTGTCTATCGTGAGGATGGTCTCCGACATGATCAGCGCTATGTGCACCGACGTGAAAGATCGGGACGCTTTAGTATATCGTGTTGGGGGTGGATGTCTTACGATGGACCTGGCGTTATAGAACGCATCGATGGCCGGTTTAATGCGGAAACTTACGAGCACATTCTGGAAAATATATTCCTTCCCTCCGCCCGAGAACGTTTTCCCGAAGGAACATTGCTGTTCCAGCAGGATAACCATCCCGTGCACTATGCTACAAGCATTCAAAGATGGTTTCAAAGGAGACCCGAGATCGAAATCATTAATTGGCCTCCGAAGTCACCTGATTTGAATGTCATCGAACATTTATGGGCGGAATTGAAAAAGAGAAGGATAGCCACCTATGCCCACCGACGCCCTCGAAATCGAGACGAATTGTGGGATCAAGTTGTTGACACCTGGGAAGATCTCGCCGGGGATCAGAACTTATTCCACAATCTCGTGACATCCATGCCGGATCGACTTAGAGCTGTAATAGAAGCTGATGGCATGTGGACAAGATTTTAAGTTAACAGGTCTCTTTTTGTTTCTTATGATTTTTGTTTGAGGAAGAATACTTTTAACTTCCAAGTAAGATTTATTTTTTTTGACGAGGTTCAGCCCACTTGTAAGACCCAGAAATTGGGCATAAATTATTCCGTATTTTTCGACAAATTAGACAGTCGAGGAACTCTGAACAAATTAATTACACCTCAATAAAAAAAAGTTTTACCTGGGATCGAACACGAGACGTTTCGGTTATACAATGGAACCGGCACGCTACTATATGAGCTACCGAGACAAGACAGCGATAGCAGCAGTCCAGAATGTAGATCCCTTAGCAGGCATTTGCCATTCGGTACAGTGAAGCAATGATATTTTGTGACTCGAGCTATGTTGTGAAATCCTGGCCTTAAATGGCAGTCTTCTTCGTGATCCTTATTCTGGTCCTTGTCCTTGTTGTGGTCCTTGTAACAATTCTTGTACTATCTGTCATGTTATGTATCCCTACGTCGATATCGAGTGAACCGCGCTGTAGAACTTTAACTTCCGACGACCAAGAATCGTCTCATTTTTTTTCAGGGTAACTGTACGTACTGTATATATGTATGTATGTATGTATGTATGTGTGTATGTATGTATGTATGTATGTATGTATGTATGTATGTATGTATGTATGTAAAGGTTTTTTCCACACTGCAATGCACCCGGTGGCAGTGGTAGCTAATTACACTCAATAATGACAATTAATAATAAACACAACTAATAAACAATTAATACTACTACTACTACTACTACTACTACTACTACTACTACTACTACTACTACTACTACTACTACTGCTACTAATCATAATAATAATAATAATAATAATAATAATAATAATAATAATAATAATAAAAATAATAAAGAGCATCCTAAATTAAATTAAGCACGATCACTTAAAATAACATTTAAAGTAAATCTAATTTGTATCTCAACACTAAGTTCGAACTAAGACCCACGAGTATGATAGGTTCTTACCTGCACAAGTACCTTTCGGCACTACACTTACTTCGCGGTCAACCCACTCACTGCACTGATATCCTGATTTCAATAACACTTCAAAAACATTTCACTGTTTAAAATATACTTTGCACAGCCACTATGAATTATAGAACTTCACTGACACAAACACACTTCACTTCCACAACAGACTTCACTGACACTACACTGTACGTATGTACAGTATATCTATGTGCATGTACAGCCAAATGCCTACATAATGTTCAGTACTGCATATATGCATGCATTACAGAGCGCATTGATAATGTACGAATGTGTAGGCCTGTACGTGTAGACCTACATCTGTGTATAGTCTTAATACGCACATGTTTGTATAGCTCTGCATGTATGTAGACATTTCTACACTGCAAGTCTGTGGTGGGCTTACATTCATATAGGACATGTCTGCATTTGTGTGCATGCATATGGTGTAATGTATGTATGTAGGCTTATGCATGTATTCATACTGGGTGTTCAGTTCAAATTGTGTCATGGCTCGCTGTATGCCGTCATGTGGCTAGTTGTTGAGCCTAGAGAATTCAATCTTTCTACACTTCCGCAGAGGTGTATTACTTATGTGCCAGAGAAGTTGCCTAGCAAGTACGGAGTTCATTCAGAAGAGTACTTACCGATAGGTACGGTAACGCCGGAATGTGAACTGTTTCGAAACATGTATTGAGGTGAGTTTTTTCTTACTGTCGGGATATGTGGAGAGGGTTAAGACAATTACTTACGTATTTGATGACATTAACTTCGACGGTCAACATGGACACGGAACATTTTATTTGTACTGTGGAATGTTGCCGTAAGCAACCGATGATAACAAATATCCTGCGTACGACTTGGCCGCGCAAAACACAGTTCGAAGGAGGTTATGGTAGCACACAGACCGTACAGACCGCCATCTGTTGTTATACCGTACACGTTCTCAAGTTCAGATTGAACACCTTGATTAATAGGCAACTTCTCTGACACAAAAGCTGAAACTCGCTTCAAATCGCTGACTCATCAACAGTGACGTCATGACACACTTTGAAATGGACACCCAGTATATGCGTGCATGCTTATGTATGCACGTATACATACGTATTGTGTGTGATTTGTGTATTTTATATATGTGTTTTATGTGTGTATTTGTGTGTTATGTATGTACAGGGACATCATTTTATTTTTATTTGCATTTTTATTGGACCTGCATTTCTGAATGTACTTCACTCTCACCCCTTCACTAATGTCCTTGCTCCCGTCAGACACACAAACTTACGACCGCTGTTGCATTCGAAGTCTTCAAGCAGTGAAGTAAACACTGCAGTGTATAGTGTGTTTCATAAATATGATTGCGTTTTCTATAGAAGAACGAACCTATATTAATAATATCGTACTAAAAAATTATATTCAAGAAACGATAAATTCAATTTCACAGAATATGCTTCAAAATGTTTTTAATAATATGTGTACTGAATTGAAGCCTGCATTGTAATGAACGGCAACCATTTTCAGCAACTTGTTTAAAAATTCAGATTAGCTTTTTTTGAATTGAGGTGGCTAGAAGCAAAGGAATGCTAGTGACATTTGTAATAACATGAGTTAAGTGCATCCAGTGTAAGCAAAAGTATCTAAAATTTTAGTGGCAAAGGGATATTTTAATCGCATCACACATTAAAATTTAAATAAAAAATTTCATCGACTTTACGAAAGCTTAAACATTTAAACCCCATTTTCTCAAAAGTAACTTAAGTGCACTTACAGCCCTTTACTTAAGACCCCCTCAATTTAAATGCACTCTCTATATTGTATGATAACATCAATAATTAATATGCTAAATAAAGTAAACATTACATAACGAACATAGCCGCCTGAAAAGTTGTGTTTTTGAAAAAAAATGTTACTACTCTACTGTATTTTGATAAATTCCGTAAAAGTGATGATCAAACTGAAAATCATACATGCCCTACAACATAAATGGATACACTACTTTTCTCTCCTCCTATAGCTAGTAAAATGATTTGTTTACATATTGCGCTAGTAACATCAAACTCCTGTAATGGAAGGGGGTAACAGTGTTTCCGAGTATAGCCAGGTTAATGTTAAAAATGTTGGTAAAAATAAAGTAATGTCCCTGTATATGTATATATATAATGTGTGTGTATTTAATGTAATGTAATTGTGTGTAATTTTAATTATGGTTTCTATTCATTTACGTGTACTCTATCGTCCCTTTCAATCTGCAGCCTATATATAATCGGCCTGGGTAGCGTAGTTGGTATAGAACTAGCCTTCTATGCTCAAGGTTACGGGTTCGATCCCGGCCCAGGTCGATAGCATTTAAGTGTGTTTAAATGCGACAGGCTCACGTCAGTAGATATATTGGCATGTAAAGAACTCCTGCGGGACAAAACTCAGGCACACCGGCGACGCTGATATAACCTCTGCAGTTGCGAGCGTCGTTAAATAAGCCATAATTTTTGTGTGTTATGTGTGTGTGTGTTTGTGTAGATTTTTTAACATTTTAAAAATGCTTTTCCTCTTTTTGTCTAAACAATGTTTATAACTTGGAAAAATTTCGCTCCACACCACATGATGTAATGGAACGAACAGAAAATATTGTAGATCATGTTCAAAAGTAAGACTCTAGCAAACAAACTTATAGGCCTAACCATTGTAGCATAATCAGGATTTATGTCAAGAACGGTTTTTCTGTGTTAACCCAGGAGCTGCTCTATCAGTTTTTCTAATGAAGTTCGTCTACAAATCGCAGAGCATTAGGCATTTGAATTTTGTCGTTTCTAAACTCTCAGTGGTTTTTGCCACATCTGCAGATCTGTTTTTAATGAAAAACACATTTTATATAGTCTTATTGAAACAAACGATTGTTCATTTCTTATGGCAGATCTATCTTAAGTATTACAGTGTTGCTTTAACGATTACGATCCCCAATTTACAAGGGAATTTTGTCTATTAAATTTCTCCAATAACGTATTTAATATGGCAGCAAGCGATGTTTCTAACATTATTGAAGTTCATGTAGCCGTAGAATAGAGTATAAACACTGAACGACTACAAAACAACGTTAACCTGTCAGTACTGCTGTCGTGCCAGAGACTGTACAGCCCTGAGTCAGTTTGTGACGTATGATTTGACGCATAACTATGCGCGTCATAGGTAACTTGATTTCTTCTTCAGTGGATACATGCCTTAGCTCTGCTTATGAATTAGTGTAGATAATTTCGCCGGCGTATTTATCCTTCCGTGTAACATACTAGATGATCTACATAGCACCAGGTAATAATTGATGGAACAATGGCGGTATTCCTGTAAGGAAACATGGATATTCTGCCAAAAATCCACCATTAAGAACAGTCTTTCTTCACCTCAAATTACAGTTTGATCAGCTGAGATTCGAATTCGAGCCACCAGTCCAGAAAGCAGACACTGTAGCCTTTTGGCTAATGGTACGCTTTCCATTTATACGTATACATATGCCTAAACATATTTCACGATTTTATAACTTTTTATGCAGTTTTCAGACAATACGCGTATGGGAAATTGGATGATTATGAAAACGCCACAAGTTTAAGCCTTGGTTTTTCTGAACCGACGCATGCGACGTGCGAGATTCGAGGCCCGCTTCGCAAAAATCCGGACTACACGAGAGATAGTGAGCGCACCCCGCAACTATAGAAACCACTCACTTTCTCTCGTGTTCAGATTTGTGCGAGGCGGGCCTCGCATCTCGCACGTCGCATGCGTCGGTTCAGAAAACCAAGGCTTAATTCTGCAGTGCTTGGGAACAAAATCAGTTTCCACAAACCTTTTTGATAATTTATTGACAACTTACGGAATATCTGCTCGCTTGGAAAAAAAATACATAAGTATTTCTCTCATTACAATAATTCATACAGAAAAAAATTAAATCGACATAAACCATTGCAAGTTGTCAATAAATTATCAAAAAAGGTTTGTGGAAACTGACTTATGTCACTTTTCCCAAGCACTGCAGAATTGATATAACATGTAATAAATAAAAATTCAGTTCTTATAATTATTTTAAAATATCACGGAAATAACTTCCACTTCATTTTCTTTCTTTCAGGAGATTAGAATGTTGTAAATTTTATTTTTCTGGCAATAAACAGTAAACAATTCCGAACATTCTATGAGTTTTGTTTTATGAACCATCCATTCATATTGCCACTTCAACCAAATGCACATTTAAAGTCTTGATGTATACTTTTTGTTGAAGATTTATATTTAATCATACTGCTTTGAAGAATATTTTTTGTGATATTACGAAATTACATTTGTGACTCATGAATTTCGTGAAGTATAGAAGCACTTCGAATTTCACACACATCAACCTTCTACCTATAATTTCGTTTTACAGAGTGCTTTGTATGCTATTTTGTCATATTTTTGTTCATATTAATTTAAGACAGAACTCTGATCTCTTTCGAAACTTAATACTCAGTAATTTTTAATGTGGGAATTCACAACCAAACGTAAATAAGAACTTCTAATTACGCGTACAAAACAACTTTTCCTAAGTTTACGAGTCCTTATAATAATTATTTCCTCCTTTGAGAAAATACAGTTTTACGTTTCTTTGAAACTAAATCCGATCAAGAAACATTTTGTTATTAATTTTTAAACTCATAAATACTAGCAGCATAAAACTTTAACTGTGCTCATGAATATCTGAACACAGTAATTTGTTTGAAACTGTGATTACAATTTCTGCCATTCTTATGTCGTTTTAGTAGTTTAAAAAAAAAACTAAAAGTCACTTGAGATTAATGCACATAATTAAATAAACGACTAAAAATGAAGGGGCGAATAGATGAATAAATAAATATTTTAAGATATCAGTATTATGTAACTTCAGATATTTACTTTTATTGTGTAATATTCAGTACTAAAAATAATATATCTAAGAAAAATATATTTTTCTACTTACGCTGGATATGTTTGCAAAAAATACGAGAAGATCCGCATTCAGTATCTAATACGAACATTATTTGCGTCAATTTATTTATTCGTTCGTATTTTATACGGATTTTAATGTAAATTATTTCTTACCGATCGTTTTACTTGCAGAGGTCATTGAGTCTGTATGTGATGATCACATGATGTTTATTATTATTATTATTATTATTATTATTATTATTATTATTATTATTACAGTAGAACCCAATTATCCGTCACTCTATTAACCGATTTGTGAATTATCAGTCGTCTCTCTCTCTCGCTTTTTTTCTGCAGAAATATTATATGAGGTACTGTACAATGTATTAGCACGTTGTTTTTTATTACAAGCCTTTTTTGTTATATTGAATTGAATTTAAGAAGGGGAGGGCTTTAACAACACTGCGACCTAAAAGATCTATTGCTCATCCCCGTCATAATATCCCATCAGTCCAATAGTTTAGTATTAGTAGTATTAGTATTAGTAGTATTTATTTATTTAACCTGGTAGAGATAAGGCCGTCAGGCCTTCTCTGCCCCTCTACAAGGGGATTACAACTATAACATGAACAATAAGATTGCAATTAATATTAAATTTACAATTACAATTACAATAAAAATTAAAGTACGACAAGAATAGTTTAATGTTCTTGATGAACTAAATCAAATTAAGGACTGGGATAGTTGATAGCTCATCAAGCTTCGGAAAATGTTTTCCAAAGATGAGAGCGCTTTGATGAGCGAGTGCATTTCATTCGCATAATAGATGAGTAACAGACTCATCTCCCTATGATCGAGTACAGGCTGGGTTGATATTATGTACCATCCTATAAAAGTTCTTCTTGAGGGCGCATTGTCCTGTAAGGAATCCAACTGCCCAGCGGAGCAGTTTTTTGCTCAATTTTAACAGGTCACTTTGACCTGTTATTATTAAAATCTCTTGTGAGGGCCTTTGCGTGTCTACAGCCCTCACTTACGTTCCAGTAATTACAGTGTTTTTTTGAGAGCACAGTCCCTGATAACCTGCTTTACTGGTCTTAGAGATAGTCCCAGCACACGCTCAGGTCCTATGAATGGGATCTCGATTCCCTTTTCGGCAGCCTCACCAACCTCGTGGCACTTCAATACCAGTTTTGAATTAAACAAGGGGGCTTCAAGTGCCCTAAGCGCCGCTTGGCTATCTGAAAGTAGAAGAATTTGTCTACGATTGTAGCCTTTCCTAATACTTCCTCTAACACTGGTTAAGATAGCAAAAATGTCAGCCTGAAAGACCGTGGCATATTGACCCAAACTGAAAGAAAGCTTGCTGCCATTTTCAAGTAATCCAGCACCAGTCCCTGACTTGGTTTTAGAATCATCAATATACCAGATTGGACCTTTATTATTCTCAGGCTTAATCTGACTTTCCCATTTACTGCGTTCTGGGTAAATGACAGTGAATTTGTTGTCAAATGAAACCCTTGCTTCTAAGATGTCGGTTCTCATATTGAGAATCCGATAAACATCACTGTTCCAAGGGAGTCTATTGTGATCTAAGTGTTCAATATTGCACACCGTTGTCTGACGGCAGATTCTATGGAATGCCATAAAGGCCTCAGCCTCAACGCAGATGTGTAATGGGGTGAGTCCTAACAGCAATTCCATTGCCGCAGTGGCAGTTCTAAATACTCCCGTTATGGCTATGCAGAACGTCCTTTGCAATTTGTTAAGTTCAGTCCTGCAATTCCTTAATTTAACTCTTGGCCACCACATAGGTGCGGCGGCGTAAGAAAGTAAAGGTTTTACCACAGTGATGTATATCCAATACATAATAATAGCTTTTAGACTCCAAGTCTTACCAATCATTTGTATTGTATTGTATTGTATTGTATTGTATTGTATTGTATTGTATTGTATTTATTAACATTCCATGGTATTCATACATGCTTACAGCTAGAATATGGAACAAGTCAAAAAACTTAATACTATTATAAAATCTTAATTTATAGTCACACTCTAGATGAAATATATACAGACGAGATTTACAATATAGTCTACTAGTACAACACATAATTTTAGTATCAATTTCATGAAGTGTTATTGAATGTCATGAATTCACCTACAGAATAGAAGGCGTAAGAAATTAGGTACTTCTTTAATTTGGCCCTAAATAATTTTATGTTTTGAATTTCATTTTTTATATCGATAGGGAGGCTATTAAAATTTTTTACTGCCATATAACGCACTCCTTTTTGATAGCACGATAGACTTGCCGATGGAGTATGAAAGTCATTTTTTGACGTGTATTTATGCTATGAACTGTTGAATTAGTTACAAAGTTTTCACGATTACATACGAGGAAGACTATTAATGAAAAGATATACTGACAAGCCATGGGCATTATTTGTAGTTTTTTGAAAATAGTCCTACACGACTCCCTAGATTTCGCACCTACTATTATTCTAATTACTCTTTTTTGTAATAGAAATATATTGTTACTATCTGTGGAATTTTCCCAGGATATTATTCCAAAACTCATTACCGAGTGGAAGTATGCAAAGTATATTGTTTTTAAGGTATTGATATTTACTATCTTTTGCATAGATCTAATAGCAAAACAAGCTGAATTTAGTTTGGGGGTAATTTCTTTAATATGATTTTTCCAATTTAACACATTATCGATTTTTAAGCCAAGAAATTTGATTGTTGTTGTTTCTAATAGGGATCTATTGTTAATTATTGTGCTAGAAATTTGCGACGTTGAATTTGGACAGGATTTAAATTGAATTATGTTAGTTTTGTTACAATTTAATACTAATTTATTGACTGAGAACCAGTCACATTTTTGAAGAGAATTTCCTCTGTTGAAGATTGAATGTGTTGGAGTTATTGGCTGTAATTACTATACTTGTGTCATCTGCAAATAATATGGGATGACCTATATCTTTTATAAGGGGGGCAAGATCATTTATAAACACTAGAAAAAGTTGGGGACCTAATATTGATCCTTGAGGAATTCCATTATTAATAGTTCCCCATGTCGATGTAGATTTCATAGTTGTATTGATTTCAACTTTCTGTTTCCTATCTATGAGATATGAGTGAAACCATTGGTGTGCAACACCTTTAATTCCATAATAATCTAATTTATCTAGCAGCATTTTATGATTTATACAGTCAAATGCTTTGGATAAATCACAGAAAATCCCTCCAACTTGTAATTTTTTATTTACTGCCTCCGGAATTTTGTCAGTTAAACTAAATGTTGCATTTTCTGTGCCTTTATTTTTCCTAAATCCAAATTGTTCTGGGGCTAAAATGTTGTATCTTTCTAGATGATGATATAATATTTTATACATTACTTTTTCAAAGATTTTGGAGAAGACTGGTAGAAGTGATATGGGTCTGTAATTTTCTGGAGACGTTGTTTCTCCCTTTTTGAAGATAGGAATAACCACTGAATATTTTAATCTCTCGGGAAATATACCACTGAACATTGAATAGTTACATAAATAACTTAATGGCCCAGCTATAATATGTATTCTTCTACAGTTCCAGAAAACCCTGTAGGACTTGGCAATACAGTAGTCTAAACGCTTTTTCCAAGTTATTTTGTTGTCGAAAATGAGTCCTAGATACTTAATTTGTGAAGAGTAGGGTATTCTCTCTCCAAAAAGAGTCTGTTACTAAAGTTCCCCATAGACCTCATTCTAGTGAAAGGAACCACTACCGTTTTGTTAGGATTAACAGAAAGTCTATTTCTGTTGCACCAGTTTTCAATCTTTTTCAGTGCAACTTGAAGCACTTCGAAGACTGTGTTAGGAAATTTCCCTTTAACAATCACAGCAATATCGTCTGCGAATCCAATAATAAAATACCCAGCCCCATTGAGTTCCCGGAGGAAGGCATCCACAACCAGGTTCCAGAGTAGGGGCGAAAGAACGCCACCTTGAGGATAGCCCCTGGCCGTAGTCACCTTTAGCGTTTTCCCAAATAGGCACATGGTAATTTGCCTATTTTCTAGCATAAAGTGTATCCATCTACAGATGAATGCAGGGACCTTATGCTTTTGAAGGGCTTCTGACACTACTTCACATGAAGTTTTATCAAACACTCCTTCTATATCTAGACATGCTTCAATGGCAATTTCCTTAAAAGCCAACACTTTCTCAATTGGTGACACAACATGATGAAGCGCTGCTTCTGTAGATTTACCTGGTAGGTAGGCAAATTGGTACTTGTTTAAAGGAAAATATTTCAGTACTTTGTCCCTAATGTGGCTATCCACTAGTCTCTTCAGTGCTTTAAGAAATGATGAGGAGAGACTAATTGGACGATATGCCTGGCCTCGGCGTAGTTAGGTCGCCCAGGTTTCAGTATAAATGTCACTTTGGTCTGTCTCGAAGCCAATGGGACGTAACCATAGGCTATGCAGACCCTATATATACTGCAAAGTAAAGAATGCAGTTAGTAAATTCCTTACTTCATTTCTTGCATGACCACTTTGGTTATTTTCCTGAAAATCTAACGATTTTAATGAAGAACATGGCGAAAGAACAAATGGAAACTAGATACCAAGGGAAGTGGAATGTAAGTATGATGGCTGAATATTGCTGGATGCTTAAGAGAGACTGTTCTTCAGAAACCACTTTCAGAAAGTCAAGAAAACGGAAATTTTAAGAAAGTGAGCTAGAAATGTGATCAGGGTAAGTTACACAAGAGTAAATATTATGCTACTACTTTTTTAATCAGTTATTAGTTTCAATTTGGTCACCAAATCTCAGTTATGTATGCTTAACAAATCTAAACATGATATATTCATCTGTATCAATTTTTTTTGTGAAACATTTTGACGTGATGGGGCAATTTGGAGATCAGTTTCGAATTCAGAACGAAAAATCTGATAAGAGTCACCTATTATACCTAAGGCAGCAGAAGAAAAGTTTCAGCATGCATTACTGTGTTATCATTACATTCAAAAACGTTTACTGACGTACGTTTACTTCTGGTAAACATGGTTCTTAATCATATTTCTTGTCAAACCATCTATGTGTTCTTTCAGTTTGGCAATATTTTGAATCATTGTGTATATGAATAATTACTAGCGCTGCTCGTAAGGTAGGAATCTTAATTCTGAACCGTGGTTGTGATTATTTTATGAATATTCAGTTAAGTAATAACAAGAAAGAAACGACGATGCAAGGAAATCCCTTATAAACACAGTCTTTTTCCGTAGGGATTAGAAACTTACACTACTTACACAATTGACCAATGACAGGAAGGCGATAGGGGGATATTAACTTACTACACTACTTTACCACATTTTCCTTATTTCCAAAGTTTATCCACATATAGAATTGACTGATGACTTCTCTGATTTTTAATGATGAATTTAGTATGACTGTCTTAGACTATTCAGGAACAAATGAATGGTTTCGTTCCAAAACCTGCTATTTTCTCAAAAACATATTTTAACCCAACAACAAAATATATTACCCCCCCCCCCAAATTAAATTTGCGTCCCGTGAATGCAAGAGACGAGCGCCAGTAGCGCTATTGCTCTAGTTAAGGCTGGTTCACAATAAACAGTGAATGAAAACGACAATGAGAACAAGAACGGAAATATTGTTAAAAGAAATGTATTCAAATGTGAGCATTCACAATTAATTATTGTGAATGCTCACATTTGAATACGTTTATTTTAACATATTTCCGTTCTCGTCATCTTTGTCGTTTCCGTTCCCGGCTTATTGTGAACCAGCCTTTAGTATACAACCTACTGTTTCGTCTGTGAGTGAGGCCATGTTACAAGAGATAATACAATGAATGAGGTTATATATATATATATATATATATGTATATAATGTGTGTAAGAAATACGATGGATAAAATTAACACTTTTACAGTATTTATACGGATACAACACTTTCATCATCTCCTATACACCTGTATTCATCACTATCCTCATACAACTCGCTGGCACTAATAGTAAACATCTCTTTCTCAGCTCAGTACTCACGGGTCACAAAGACCAGAGAGAGAGAGAGGGAACGATGATTCACATTCTTTCCGGACGCAAATTTAATTTGGACGCGTAGTACATATATCCTAAACTGTGAACGCAATGATAAAGTTATTATTTGCCAATTCCTACTATTTGTCACTGAAAATTATATTTAAATGTATGACATTTTTTTTTTTCACAAAATCTTCTATTTTATGTTTTCAGGCCAAAACCTAATATATTGTATTTTAATTTAGAAAGTATGAATTATTCTAGTATAGGTCATTCGTTATCTCGTGAAACCAAATGCAAGTGTGCGCACTGGCTTATAGTAAGAACCTTACTGTTGGGGTGAGCTACTTAGCTGCGAGTGGAATCGTGGCGAGGGAGGAAAGCTTCTCAGTCCATTTTCTGCTTCCCCTCACGAGCAGGTAGGTTTCACGAAGTAACGAATGGCCTGTAATTAAGTACATCGGATGGTACAAAATATCATTAAAATGAGAATAAACACGTATTTTCCAAATTAGCTCGTTTATTTTAAAACTACTTCCTATAAAATGACTGAAAGTGAAATACAGGTTTTGGAAACAAACCATTCATGTTTGTGCATTTATGAGGATAAAAAATGTTAGGCGGTATTTACACACAATTTACTGTATTTGAAAGAAATTACATGAATTAACAGTTGTCTCAATTACAACATAACATAATTATAGAGAGAAAGCATCACAAGTTTTATTTATGGAACAGCATATTTATGGGGCTCGGGCGTAAAACATGGTATCTGACATTTTGGTCAAAAATGAGATATGTAACGTATAATATATCTTATTTTCTGTGTGTAATGCAGTAGTTAGTTTTTCAACAAACCCAACACATTACAGAAGTATACAGACCTACCTAATAACTTAAAACACTCGAACATCGCTTACCATATTTTACTCCCGAACTCTTCATTTGTGAATGGCGAATATATTGTTTTAAATTTAATTCTTATTTAACTTTGATGATTTTATCGAATAAGAATTACTCCTGTAACTTATATTTACCATTCAGCGTGTTACTTTCTCATGTGCACGTAAACACATAAATTTGCATAATGACTAATAGTCCTTGTTAACAGGTCAAAGTTTTTCCTGTACTGGTTTTGTGATTTTCTCGTGAGAAATGAACAGATTCTTCATGATTTCTTTTGTTAGGAACTGAAAAATATCAAAATATACAATGGAATTTTCTGCGATATATTCTATAGAAGATGTTTTGGTGAATGTCTTACAAATAAATTTAATTTCACACTATTATTTAATAAATGACAATACATATCTGTGCACAATATTATTCTTTCGAACTTCCAAACGGATTTTAAAACTTTCCTGACTTATGTAGAATGAGCAACGGGTAAGAATAGAATGTAGAGAGAAATAAAATGATAGAGATACCGATACTTCTGTCAAAAGCAGTTTTCATACTCGTAGACCGCTTGGAGTGTAAATACACGAAGTACAGTAATCAAATATCATTATCATTATATCCATCCTCCTTCACTTGCAGGATAAACATGAACAATGAGATGGATTCTTGGAGCATCTGAAAAAAGAAAAACAGTAGGCCTACTACAGATTATAGAGAACTATAATACACGTGACAGTAAGTCATGTCATTAATTTTAGGGGCTACTTTAATTTATCTCAAACAAAAAAGTTTAGTAGAATATTGCTCAATTTGTGTTTATATTTCGAAAAAGAAAATAAATGAGAAGTTTTAGAGTGTGTTTTAGGAAAACTATTGACTACATTTGTTCGTCTCTGCTGAAGCATGTGGATGTGAGAGCAGTAACCAGCATGTAGGCTTTTGATTCTCCGTGTACTGTCGTTCCATGGATTTATTTTTTTTAATTTACTAAATGCCCAATCTCCAGAATCAATTGAAAGAACACTAGAATTAGTCATTACAAAAAATGATCAAAAAATTAATCTATTATTCTTTTCTTTTGTACGATAATATTCCTTGGGCACTTAGGAAGTTGGTGGTAAGTTTTGCCTCAACCTCTCCTTCGAGTTAAAGGAGTGATTTTATATAGGCCTGCGTCTCCTTTCAGGAATTTATTTTTCTGGAAACTGCAATGTTTAGATGTTCAAAATTTTCCATAGGCATGCAGTTTTCACGAAATTCAATGAAAATATTCGTACGTGTCCACACATACATATCTGAGATCTATCATTGAGTAAAATTAAGTATCTCCAAAATTATGTGCTAAAAGTATTATATAAAAGAAAATGTATTAATAAATAAATGTCCGATTTAAAAAAAATGCCTAAAGTAAACTAGATATGAATTTCTCGACTTTAAAATATTGCCCGTCAATCAGGGTCCATACGAAAAAAATATATGAGCTTGCTGTATTTAAATGTAATGTGCATGGAACGTTTTGATTATATCACTTATTTGCATATTTCAAACAAAATTAAGTTAGAAACTGTAAGTCCAATTGAGGTGAAAATTTACATACACTTTAATCTTAATGCATCTAACAAATGGTTAAAAAATCAATGAAATCGATTAAGAGAGAACGGAATTCTCATAATAATAATAATAATAATAATAATAATAATAATAATAATAATAATAATAATAATAATAATAATAGTTTATTTTAACTGGCAGAGTTAAGGCCATTCGGCCTTCTCTTCCACTCAACCAGTGCGATACAAAAATACAAAATTACTATATTGCTAAGGAGCAAATATAGATTATTAATAGAAATTATTGAATAAATTTTGGCTTTGTTTCTTAAATTTTATCCGAACAAATGTAAAATTTTCTTTCCTAAGAGCAATTTTAAAGCGTACAGAACTTTGAAAATGCTGCGAAAAGTTATTACCTGGAGGTAACAGATACATACAGCTGTTATTAGAGCAATGGAGGACAGAGCAATAAATGTAAACAATAAATGCAAACATAAAGTGTTGGCACTTGAAAACAGCTGTAGAAATTTACTTTCTCCTAGAAGTTTCCTTTTGTGAACCTCGAACAGAAGATCGACAAAATCCACTGCTCTAGAGGCGGGTCAGTGTCATTTTGACCAAGAATACAAGGAGAAAATATTTCGGTAAAATACATACTCGGTTCAAAAAGTTTCCTGATTATATTTTTTCGCCGAAATTAACAATGTTATGTGGTATATCTTTGTTTCTGTCATGAGTCTCATCTGCTGACGTTTCACAATCATAGTCGTTGTTGTGTGGCAACTGGCTGTTGTTTGTGCGATATTCCTCCGTCGCATTTCAGAATGTGAGATTACAGAACAAAGCGCAAATATGAAATTTTGTGTGTGTGTTTTTTTGCACAATCTCCTTCAGAGACATTAAGAATGCTTGAAAAAGCTTATGGTGAAGCAGCTATGAATAAAATGCACGTCTGAAGATCGACCGGAGCTCTGGTTGTCTTTGATACTCATAGGGTCTTCATTCTGAAATGCGACGAATGAATATCATACAAAAAAAGCCAGTTGCCACACAACAATGCCTATGAACACTGTTGCCAACATGTCGCCCTACAATCTTGCTAACTTTTCAGCAAAAAGTAGCTAAATCTCTCCAAAATTTGTTTAAAGATCTCCAGAAATGTCGCTAAAAATCAATAATAAATATCACTAAATAAAAATAAGAATACACTGCACTTGATTCAATCATTGACGCTACATTTTCTGGCAAATTGTAACAATTTTTAAATATATATTAAATATACTATCCGTACCCGTGCGCTCCGCTGCACCCGTTAGAAATAAATATAAAGTAATTACATAATTAAAATAGGACATTTGATCCAGGGAACATTAGTGTTTGATAGAAGGATAAATCGTTTAATATGTTAATTAATTCAAATTGCATCCAAATAATTAAAATGCGATCATTTTGGTCCAGAGACACTCATTTGGTTCAATGACAATTCCTTTAACATGTTTCTTAATTTTTATTACATGCAACCATAGTTTAATGAACATTGACATCATTTAGATTTAATGTGTATACTTTATTTTACTTGTTATAGGTTTCCATTGAATTATGGTAATAACTTAATTTTAACCCTTGTTTTCTACGTATTCAGTAAATGGCGCTTGGCCCATTATGGTTCTGAACCCTTCAAATAACTTAAATTATATTATATTATATTATATTATATTATATTATATTATATTATATTATATTATATTATATTATATCATATTATATTATATTATATTATATTATATTATATTATATTATATTATATTATATTATATTATATTATATCAGAAGTTACTGTAATAACATTATAGCATTATGTCCATCTAGAGAAACTACACTTTCCAATGGTGAAATAATAATTAATTATACAAATCGGTTAATTTAGCTTCGATATTACTTTATACAAACACAGAAACATTCTCTGTAGGCTATCTTTCATAGCTTTCGATTGTTGCTGTCCAGGGTCCCTTATAGACGAAGTCATTTGTTTTTTAATTCATCACACGGCCTTAGATGGCAGTTATTTTAATTTTAAAACTCATTTATCTCATTAAATATCAGTCCTATCAAAATTTTTTAAGGAATAACACTTATCGAAAATTATATTTAAAGAAACTTTTGTTATGTAACATTTTTCACAAAAATCAATAATAAGCGAGATATTTCGATTTATTTAATTCAGGCCCCCTTGTAACCCCCCTTTTAAATAATGTATTTTGAATGCCATATAGCCTAAAATCTAAGTTACAACGAACTTTATTTATATTCCAATCTTCGTCGACATCCGTTCAGCCATTATCGCGTGAAAAGGTAACAAACATACAGACAGACAGACAGACAGACATACAAACAAAAATTAAAAAAAAAAGCGATTTTCGGTTTCAGGGTGATTAATTATATATGTTAGGATCAATTATTTTTGGAAAACCCTTATTACCAGAAAAATTTCGGCTACAGATTTATTATTAGTATAGATTAAAATTAGCAAAAACTACAATCTCATTTGCTTCACACGAACTGTCGGCACAAAATTCCAAAACTCAATTGCCTCGGGTCGGTTGAAGTGGAAAATCTCCGTGTTGCGGGGAAGAACCAAGATTACATTAGCTGCAGCTCGCGACTGGTCACGTGTCAATCAGTAGCATTGAGAGACAGACCTAACCCGTGAGAATCATTGAATCAGCATCTTTCAACCCTGATCACTGATCACAAATATATGAGATCAGGGCTTTCACGTATGAATCATTATACACTCAACATGCATCCATGCCTCTTCTAAAACTAAGACGTGCATTACTTCAGTTGAATGTTTTAACTTAAAAGAAAGATAAAAATGGAAAAATATAAAAATCCGCAGAAAAGTCGCTAATCGTATTTTACAAAATTTGTCGCCGAGACTGATTCAAAATTCCATAGATTTATCGCTAAATATGGCAACACTGGCTATGAACATGAAACTTCTACGGAAGTGACGTCATGAATGATGCCAAAACCAGAAACATATATATCACATAACATTATTCATTATATACATGTGTATATAATGTATATTGTCCGAAAGCTTTTGAACCGAGTAGTACATTAATTTTTATGACAGTAAATATGTAAATATATGTGTGATATACTTACATGCTACTTATTGGAGGTAAAATAATGCACATACATTTTGAGTACCATACCACAGTCTAGTATATAGTCACGAAGCTTGAGTTAATGAGGGCACTAGGAACAATAGACTGTGCAGGTACTATTTCGCATTGTCTGTAATGAGGCGATATTAGCGATCCTAGTGGTTAGCAACTATCTATGGATGCATATTTACTACGTATTGAGCTTCGTGAATGTACATACTAGACTGTGACCATATTATACTATATTAGTTGATGATTTTACAATTCTTAAAGAAAAAATTTCACGGAAAGAAAAATAGCGAGAATTGCTTAAGTACACATACTTAAATGTTTTAACATCTTACACTCATCATTGTTTCCTTGGAGACGGGCACGCATTTCCCGGCCGTAAGCACCATCTTCTTGTTGGCTATTGCTATGATAAAGGCGATGCAACGCTGAAATGAAATTGGAGCCCCAACCCAGTCACAGTTCCAGGCGGCTTCGCTCACTAATTCCGCCTGAAATTTAAAATCATCATTGTCATCGCCAATTCTTCAAATCATTAGTACCACTATGTCTACTAAAATCGTCAACACAGTGTTAAGCTTTAACTCAGGTTTTGGGAAATCAGCTTCCAATAATATAACAATTTTTATTGTACATTAATGTTACAGTTATTAGTAATCATTATTATTATTATTATTATTATTATTATTATTATTATTATTATTTTTTTATTATTAATGCAGTAAAGAAATTAAGATCACCTATTCATTTAAGAGGTAAATGTATCTCAGAGAAGGCCTGACGGCCTTATCTCTACCAGGTTAAATAAATAAATACTAATACTAATACTATCTAAAGACCAGTTTTCATATTAACATTACACATTTCTACTGGCAACATAACCCATTATCTCCTGGTCTAGTTGCCTCATAAGTGGTGCCTTCTTGGTGCAACTTGTGAGGTTCAGACCTGTCTTCGTATAGTTGACTAAACAATAACATATCCATAGTAATAATCAGGCTTCGTCTAGGGACACAGAGTAACCAGTATGAGGTTTAGAGTACACGGAGTATAAATGACGTCATGACCTGTGTGCAGTAACCCGACTGCAACAGCACAGGTTGGTCCATAATGTGCATTACTGTTGTGTGTAGGCCTATTGCTGCTTGGCTGCGGTACGTGTAACAGGCTTCGGCGTAGGGACACCTGATTGAAGGTTAAACCTCAAGTTAATACTTTAATGGTAGACATTTATAGTCTACACTAGGAATATACTGTATATACTGTATCTGTACAGGGTGAAATATAGTTTGTGCTGTACTGTGACGGACTGTTTACATGTTGAGACACGAACTAAGGCGCGCTCCATCTCTCACTCCACTCGACCAACACAACACTATTGTCCGTGCGTTCTGAACTTCATGCGTTTCTGTGCCCAGGACCGAAGCCTGGTAATAAGACCATAGATACCCTCTTGTACGCAGATAACCAGGTTATTCTTGCTAACACAGAAGATGAATTACAGTACACGATTCACTATCATAATATTATTGCAGAAGATTTTAACATAGAAATCTCAAAACCAAAAACAAGTCATTGCCTTTCAAGGAAAATTACACATCCGAAACAACATTTTTATTAAGAATTCAATATTGGAACAAGTTAAACTATTTAAATATACATGTTATAACTTAACATATCTTGAAGCATGCGATTTGATACTGAAAATTCAGAATTATAACAGATCCCTCAGAATTATCAACGAAGTTTTCAGGATGACGGAGGTTAAAAAACACACAAGATTGAAGGCTTATATAGTTTTGGCAAGACCCACCCTCAATTGAAGGGTTCAGAACCATAGTGGGCCAAGCGCCATATATTAAAAGCGGAGAAAACAAGGGTTAAAATTGATTACCATAAATTAATGAAACATATAGCAAGTAATATAAAGTATGCACATTAAAACTAAATGATATGTCAACCTTCATTAAACTATGGTATTCACTTAACCCTTGCTTTCTCCGTTTTTAATAAATGGCGCTTGGCCCACTATGGCTCTGAACTCTTCAATTATGACAGTGAAGTATGAACCATACGAATCTAAGATGAGAGACGTATAAAATCTGCTGAAATGAGATTTTTGAGAAGAAATGCTGGATATCCCCTGTTAGATTATAAATGAAATGAAGCAATAGTTAATGAACTCAAAATAACCCCTATAGCTGAATATCTTCGTAACTACAGACAAAGTTGGTTGCAGCACGTCAATAGGATGCAACATCAAAACAGATGCTCCGGTATATCCCCAGAGGAAAAACATTTGTTGGTCAACCATTCCGAAGATGGCGGTATACCGTAACAGGCCACTAAGGACCATTACTTGACAGGCAGATGATGATTTTAAGCCCCTTTTTTTTAAAGAAGAAATGTAATGGAAAACATATAAATTGTTTAATACTTTTAACGACTATTTATTGAGGTAATATTATATTGGAGATCACATATTCCGTGAAAAATATCATTTTTTTACATGTTCCCCATTGTTTAAGCTTTATGTTCATTGCGCATTTTCTCAACAACATTCGTATGGGTGAATGACCAAAATTCAAGTACCCGCCATTACTTGAAAATAATATAATGAGAGATTGATTTGAGCTATTACCAACAAGACAATATAAAGGTGTTTATGCTCGACCATGCCGAAATATAGTAATTATACACCTGAGGCCTGTTTCTCAAAACACGGACTAGTAATACTAGTCTGTACAGTAGTAATATTAGTTTATTTTACAAGTCTGTGTTTCTAGAAACTACAAGGGTAAAGTAGTAGTTATCAGTTCACAGACTAGTAATATTGGTCGATTTCGCTAGTTCATAAGTGATTCTGTTTCTCAAAATGCTAATCTAGTTGACTATACTAGTATTTAACAGGAATATTCCTACAAGACTCTAAAGACTGGCGATTTCTATATTATCAGTTACCAGTGGCAATCTTTCTCAGATAATCAAATCAAAATATTGTAGTTATTTTTTTTTAATAAATGTGGTTTAGTGATTTCGATTGAAGTAGTAAAGAAGTTGTTGTGAGAAGAGCTACAACATCGAGAAAGAACAATTATTATTCCTTTACGGGAGCATTGTTTAAATATAATGAACGGTTTAAATAAAGTTCTGAAAAGCTTGGAGAGTTGTTAAATATAGTGGGACCTGCCATGACAAGACAAACAAATAGGTCATGCATTATCAGCAAAGCTTCAAATACAAATTGCTCTACAAATCGGGATGTTGATTATTTTCCAATGCCATCTGGTTTTTCTGCCCTAGACCAGCAACACATGCAGAATTTTTTTCCTAATAATCTAATACCAATTCACCAAATGCAGTAATTTTTTCTGGCTTTCCTCCTCCACTGCCAGTTCTTCTGACATTGTCAACTTTAGCCTACAAATTAAATACAAAACGACACTAATTTATGAATAGATCAAACGTAAAACTGAAAAAAAATAGCGAATTTTTCAAGTCATAAGTGGCATCCATGTCGCCAGTAGACTCACTAGCTACATAACGTGTTCATATTATGATACTGTGAACTTGAATTGGTACTCGTCAAAGTTGCTATCTTAATGTTGGGCCAATAAGTGTCCTTAACGTTTGCATAATCTTTGTTCTGAGGTATCAGTTCCATAGCCTCACTTATTACAAATTTTTTTGTCCAGTCGTTTACTTTATCATTTTTGTTGTTATGCTTGAAAACGCACCGAATGATATATCCTTTGAGTCATTAATCATATTGAGTATAGTTAATTTGCTTTCAATTGATGGAATTTCAAGAGAAGAGAGAAGTAAGAACCAAAACACAAACAACTTTTCCTCCTAACCTCGAATAACAATACCTACCAATGGGTATAAACAAGTGAACTCAATCAGCTGACTAATGAAAGAGATCATGTGACTAGTGAAATATTGTCACAAGTTATTAGACTGGTGAAATAGTTTGAGAAACAGAATCTACTAGACCTGATGAAATATACTCTGGTAACTAGTAACTGGTGAACTACTAAACTAGTATTTTTGAGAAACAGGCCCCTGGTAGCAGCCCTTTAATGGACCTCATTAAAGTACACTTATTCATTAAAGTTAAGGTGTTCCACCAATCAGACAACATTATTGTAGCAATATGAAAGCGCAAGTATCGATTATTCTCGGATATGCAATCGAAAGACAACTAGCGAAACGTCACGGAGGCTGGAAATCCAATACTGTCGCAGAAGGTTATGTTCTGTTACTATAATAATTAGCGTTAATTGTAAATAATATTCAAATAAATTAAATTTGTCACCTCGTTTTTCAATGTCTAAATCAATTTCAAAGTTATATAAAGATTAATGTTTATTTTACTCTCTAGATTATATCAAGGTCAATGACATTTCTTTCTCGGAAAAAATCAATACTTTCGCGTCTGCACACATCTCACAATTTCCGAGATATTGCACAAGGTCAGTTCCGCTCCCCAGTCAGATAAGAATAACATGAATACTTATGAATAATTTCAAGTTCGAAATATGGTCGAGCATAAAAAGTCGTATGAAACTTGCCTATAATGGTAATTAAGACGCTCGTATGAAAATTATGAAACAAGCGCAAGCGAGTTTCATAAACATACTCGCGTCTTAATTACTACCATTATAGGCTCATTGCATAATATAGTCTACTATTATAGCTGTATACATACAGAAACATTGTGATATATTATATTCGTACTACAGTACCGTCAATTTTACAAATAAACGTGCTGACCATATACAGGAATTCCGAGGTAAACCTCTAGGAAGAACATAAAATACTAAGAAATATCCACTTTTTTCTCTAACGTATCCAAGAGAATAGAAATTATCCTATTTTGGTTCGGGGTAAATTTCAAGTTTTCAGGATTTTCTCCTGAAATTTAAAAAAATTATATTTGAAATTATTATTCATAATCATCAGGCAGCGCATTTCTGTTCCCAAACGTACAGCAGATCGAGTAGTTTCTTCTAGTACATCTATTACGTCACGTCGATGCATAACGTGGCTCGTTAGTCATGAATGCATAAGCAGGGTAGTATTGTAAGCAGGTACGCATAGGCTATGAATCACAGTACAATACAGGCGCTCCATCCTCAGTGTTTATGTAAAACATCAAGTTACAACTATATTGTAATCTGATTCTAATGCTAAGTAAGTTGCATTTTCATTCAGACTTTCGTGTTAATATTATTTTAATTTATCAATCCGTGTTATATTGTATTTCATTTTTATCTGTATTTTTATATATGGTGTAAAATATAAATATTTTTAATTTGTACTTATATTGATTTTTGTTATTATAATTGTGTCACTGTAACTTCTTGTGACGTAGGAAGAACATTCTCTTAACTTAAACATATTTTTACTGAAAGTTATGGTAAAAAACATGAATTTCATAATCTCAGAATATATTTTTTTGTTTACTTTAACAGAGCTGATTTTGTTAAATGAATTAATTGTATGTATTGTATTTATAGAGTAGGCCTATATACAGTTAATGTGTACGATATTTAATATTATGTTCTATAATATACGTGTATATTACATATAGTAATTCAGTATTATCGATCTAATTATATTTTCTGTCGTATATTTTGTAGAGCGCTAGTTTCGCAATGTTAGTTCGTTTATGTGATTAAAAAGTAGCTAGACAGACCATTTCAATTTAGTAGATAGACAGAGAGAGAGACAGAGAGACAGAGATATTTATTGAGTAATATTATACATACAGATTTTCATATTATCATAGTTTTCTCTTAAATCCAATGCACGGGTCTTCTGACCGTACGTGCTTTGTACCTAAAACAAGTTCTACTTTGTAGGTTTCACCCCCCTACCTATGATTATATCCAACTACTCTCTAAAAGAACACACATATTAAAATGAAAATGACACACAAAACATATTATATAATAAATTCTAACCTAAGACAAACACAAAAGTGTATAGTTGGGTAGATACTATTATCTCTTCCTCAGTTCGTGTCACAAACTTCAACAGCTGAAGTTCTAATCTTTCTCGCCTTCAAGAGGAACAATCCAGTCTTTTGTTCGTTTTCTCTATTCCCCATGAGGTCAAGGCATGCAAGCGAACTCCTATTCTGACTTAGCATCGAGGGTGGTAGATATTTTCTCCGTACACTGTAATAAAATATGTGTATAGGAGTCCTTTTCTCTGCAAATCGGACAAAGGCGTTCTCCTTCTTCGTTGACAATTTTATTACCCTATTTATTTATTTATTTATATAACAGGGCAAAGCCCCAATTACAATAGACAGTACAGATATTTGTTAGTAAAACATAGAATTGCATATAACATGAAAATAGAGATAAAACAGAAACAAATGCAAGATACAAATGTAATTACAAATTACAAATTGAAAATTAAAGATGAATAAAAAAACAAGTAGATACTACCTGAATAAAAGACAAAGATATAGATATAAATGAAAAATATCAAATAAAAATAAATTAAAAACAGTTAAGTATAGATATCATAGCCAAAAATGTAAAATGTAGCTATAATTGGCAAATTACAGAGTAAATATAACACTTTGTTAATAAATTCAATATACAGTATTATACAGTAGGCCTAATGGGCTTCATTTATTTATTTAAGAAATTATTATTATTATTATTATTATTATTATTATTATTATTATTATTATTATTATTGTTATGTACCGAACTAGGTTTTACCTTTCGTAGCGTCCTGACATAAGCATTTAAGTTTAGAATTTGAACCCTGAAAGCTATACTAAGCGATAACTTTCCTAACTTCTTTGGGAACGAAAATGCGCTGTCTGGTAATCATGCATAAAATCGTTACCTACCTGCTGAGTTAGGAGGCTACCAAACCAGCAGAAGAGTGCTACTATGAGAACAAGAATTCCATATATGAGGATGTTCATTGATAGCTGCATCAAGTTGCCCAATCGCTGCACATAAATACATTAAGAATTATTTGAAACTTTGTTTTAACAATGTAACCTTATCTATATGAGTTTTCATGTGTAGCAAATTGGACCGATTTGACTTACGTGGCAAATCTTTGAAGTGATTTTTCCCGTTGTATAGGAATGTTTTTTGAACGGGAAATAAACAGGGAACAAATTGTGAAATGTAATTAATTAATTATATTATAGAATTGTCCGCAAATATCTGTTTCTAGTTTAAAATAATCAACTATAATGAAAGTAAGAGAGAGAGAGAGAGAGAGAGAGAGAGAAAAATCTATTTGATTTTTAACTTAATTATTACATGGTTCAAAGCGTTCATATAGCTCGATGAATTTCAGATTTATCATCATTTGTAGTACATAGCACGTATAGGCCTACTCCTGGGGAAAATTTTAACACATTCGGTTTCTCTTAAAACGTTTAAATTAGCTTATGTTGCTTGGCTTAGATTGACATTGACGGCGATATTTTCTTTGCACGACAGTTCAGACCCGAGCTTTATAAGCTAAATTCCATTCTGCAGTATGTTATAATGTTTCAGTCTGTTACAAAATGGATCAGTAAGTATAACAAAAATGAAAACAGAATTTTTTGTCAATAGGAATAAAATTAACTTATGTCAGTATTGCGAATAATTAATATCGTAATAGGCGTAAACAACATCAATATCAGTAGTACTATAACATAAACCTGTTGAATTAAAAATCCTCTAAAAGAAACCGCATTTCTGTGTCAATATCACTTTTATGTAATAATGATTAAATTATTAAATAGAACTTGGAAAATTGTCCTTGTCTCTGCGGAATCGGTAACTTGATACAACATATGAGGATCTTGGTATCAAAGTTGGACAACTCCACTTTTTTTTTAAGGAGAGGCGAAAAACTAGATCATCCTTGGAAACCAATGTCACTGTTATACGTACATTTTTTTTTTTTAACATTCTCATGGGTCATAGAAATACTTTTTCAGCCTCAAAATGTGATTAAAATTAATATTTATGTCGAAATTTACGTATTATAAAAAGTGGAGTTGTCCATCTGTGAAACTAAGTCATGGATTTGTCTGTTTTTGAAACCAAATGAAGCCATATTTAAAGTGAAATTGTCTACTTTTGAATGTTAGTTACTTCTAATTCGGTTTCAAAGCAAACTTACCTAAAACAGTACTTATTCATTCACAAACCGATTATATAAACAATCAGCATGTTGGATTCGCGATGATTGATAGGAAAAAGTAGCACGAATATGGGCTTCTCATTGGCTACTGAAGGAATTGCCCCAATTGTAAACGAAGCCACGGTGGAGTTGGCTACATTGTGATTCTACAGCGTACAATTAAGTGCTATTTTCGCTTTGTTCTGTCCGTTTTTGAACCTAAACAATTCCAGAATCGCATTCAGCACACAAAATTATATGAGAAACAATATCTCGAAATCGTAAAAAATTGAGCTGTCTAACTTTGATACTATGCTCCTCATATGCTCTTGCCTAGACATAAAAAGTTCTATAATACATTAATTTTCAAACGAAAGTTTAAAAGCACAGCAATGTTGCTGAAAATTCCTAATAATAATAATAATGATGATATGTTGATGATAATGATAATGATAACGATAACCTAAAATAATTATAAGGATTGATGTGAATATAAATGAGGAAGTCGGAAGCAAAGGGATACAAATGACATTTCTGAAAACATGAGTTAAGTGCATGCAGAGCAAGCTAAGACAACTACAATTTGAGTTGCACACGGATATATCTTTTAACCACATCTCACACTAAAATTGAATTTACCAAAGCTTAAGTGCTTTCAACCACATTTCACAAAATAACTTAAGTGCACTTATTATACCCGTTTGCTTCTGACCCCCTCCATACGGAGTGATTATTTTGTCCTTTATGCAATCCTGTATTTCATATAATGTCGGCCTGGGTAGCGCAGTCGGTATAGCGCTGGCTCGATGTTGCGGGTTCTATCCCATCCCAGTCGATGACATTTAATTGTGCTTAAATGCGACAGGCTCATGTTAGTAGATTTACTAGTATGTAAAAACTCCTGCGGAACAAACTCCCGGCACACTGACGACGCTGATTTCTAATCTCGGCAGTTGCGAGTGTCGTTAAATAAAATATACTTTACTTTTTTACAATATCATAGAAATTGCGGTAATTGTTTTTATGAGATTTGGTCTCGGGGTTAGGTGTGGAACTTCTACATTCGTAGAGTATAATTGAGCTTTCCTTACTGAAAAATGAAATTTGTTGACAAAGAAATGTTAACAACACTTAATATTAGACCTTAAATTTATTCTTCGCTACTTAAAACTATCAATGGAGGAATCACCTATAATAGAATAATTTATCCTAATAAATATTAATAACTTACTTTGTTTAATTATAAATGTAAGGTGTTACTGTTGAAAGTGGAACCATTTTAAAATACATTATCAAACTGATGGTGTCGTTCTGTAATCTGAGATAATTGTTTTGTATTCATTGTTGCTGAACCTTCTTATCATTCAACTGAATGAATATTTTTCTAACCATGCAGGAATTTGTATGAGCTCGGAAATGTGTAGGATGGTACAGCCAGTACCACCGTTTCTGACATGTGAAATACGTAACGAAAACGTTGACAGCGAGTATTTTTATCTTTGCCACAAAATGTGGGCGAGAAAGCTGATAACTGTGATTGGCAAATTGCTAACGTGACATCTGTTTAGGAGGTGGTACCACTCTTAGCCGAAGTTGCAACAGATGCCACTGACTGGACAGAGTACTCAAGAACACACCCCAGGAACGCGAAGAGAGAGTGTCTTGCCTTTGACGCAATGAGCAGATTGTTCACGTGACGTGTTGGGCGGTACCGTTCTCAGCTGCATTGTCAACAAGTGCTCGCTGACTAGGTTTCTAATCAAGGACAAGCGCCAAAAACACTGGCACTGACTATATAGAATAATTACGAATAAATATGTTGAATACTCCGTGGTTCTTACATTAGAACACGCATATTAAAAGCATGCGTGTTATAAAAATTTAACGCTCAGTCTTATCATTAGCTGCTGCTAACCTCTCTGAGCTAGTGTGTTCGGATTCATTATTTATTGCCTTTCGAATTTCAGATCTGATTATGGGTATTGTATTGTATTTACAGAATCGACTATGAATGTACGGGGTCATATAACTTCTTATGAAGGCGGCGCTGGTGACACTCCCGGTATAAACATGGAGCAGAGTTGAAGTCTCTTCTTTATTTTGACTGTCCCTTGTCAGGTATGTTCAAACATTATCACATTTTTATAGTACTGTAATGTCCACAAAATGCTTAAATTTGTATTAATAATAATTATATGTTACGTAATTGATATTGATTATTTATTATAGCGTATCTCTGAAGAAGGATTGTCCCAGTATTACTGAAATGTGCTTCTATGCTTTTTGGCTATAGTTGAATCTGTTATCCAATATGGTATAACTGGATGGGGAGGCATTACAGAAACTGCTCTTTTTCCTCTAATTATGTTGCAAAAACGTATAATCAAAATTTGTTTGAAAAGGCGACTGGATTATACAACAAATTTGAGCAATTCCGAATTGAATGTTTTTAGAATTGACCAAATTTATATATACTCTTTAATGAAAATCTATCATAAAAATAGAATGCATTTTGTAGCTCAGCCACATGATCATAATAAAAGACGAAATGAAATTCTTAGATTAGTTGAACCTAAACGTTTTACATCTGCTGCTTTACTACACAGTACAAATTATGGTCCACGTCTATATAATTCGATAATAAAATTTCATCCAGAATTGACTATTTTAAGCAATGAAATTTTCAGATACAGAATTAAAAAAATTATATAACAGACTTCCCTGTATATATATTATGTACCATGTATTGTAAAACAAGTTTATTTCTATCCTAAGTGTATTTTTTCTATTTTATCTAGGTTAGTATATCAACATGACCTGCACTAATTATACTACTAATAATAATTTAATATTAATCCATCAATCTCAACATCGTCTCTTTTTTCATTCAGTCATTACTAGTATTATTATTTACTAATTTTATTATCATCTTTATGTGAGCTTTTTTCTTAAATATTTTGTCTACAAAGTATGTATATCTATTAAGGAACTGTCCCCGAACACGAGCTTTGCTCTTTCGGGGTATTTTAATGTAACGTTTTTATGTATATGTTATTATTAAATAAAATCTAAATCTAAATCTAAATGTAATTAAATAATGAAAATACGCCATCCGATGCCTTGTATTCATTGAACAGATGAGACTCGAGTGTTTTTAATAAAAACTTTTATGTACTGTTTCTTTTTAAGGTTAATAATAGTAGCGAAGATGATTCTTATATATGAAAAGGATAAACCGTTAACTTCATGAATTTGTGTGCGTATATTCCGAGTGTGACGTTTAAAATTGAGGTACTGGATGCAATAACAGCTTAACTTTACTTAAGTCGTTATTTAGGGATGTCATTTTCATAATCTTCCAGGTCTTCTCTATCGACTGTAAAAGTTTTACTTTATTTCGTTGATGCTAAATAACAGGAGAGTTCATCATGTGAAGTTCATCATGTTCAAAATTCGCAATACAAACATATGTTACACTCATGTTTTATACATCGGGGTCTTTGCTAGTATAATTTATAATACCGTTTTACTACAGAAAATAATATACCACCGAAGGAAGGACTTAATCTAAAAAAATTCCTCGTCCTGGCTTAAAATTATCAAAGAAAAATTATATTATTTCATTATTTAAATTCTTAAAACCAGAAAATGCATATTCTGTTCAAAATATTTTGGATTCTGAACCAGTGGTGGATGAGAATCATCCTGATCATGAATAAGAATATTGGACACTATAGTAGAGGAATTTTCATTTGTAGCATAGTTTCAGAAGTGATTTTCTTAATATATCCTTTGTCCTTCTTACTAGAAATTTAAAACAAACGTTATTTTGTTTGTACAAGATATTTCCATAAAAATATACGGGATTATCAGCTGACGCTTTAATGTAGCTACTATTATTTCTTATTATGCAATCAATGAAGTTCGTGTATGTTAGTGAAATAATCACTTTTCTATTGATTTTAATGCCTAGGTATTCTAATTTAAGAAGTCCCAGACTTTGTATAAAATAACGACAAAAGTTTTCCATGCTTTATTTACAAGTATTTTAAAATGGGTTAAAAATGTTTTATTTTCATGTGTTCTAATCATGAATTTGTTATATTTAACGAAACATTACTTATGCGCAAGACATCAGGAATTATTTTAGAGCACAGATTTTGCTACAAATGGCTATATATGCTGTAACGAGTGTGAACTTGAGGAAATGTCAGAAATTCCTTATAATCATAGCGAATAGAAATTATGAATGCATTTTGAAAATTAAAGTTTATAAAGTAGTTCTCTTTCATAATGAAAATGCATCTCCTATCGGATTTTTACAAGGTACAGTTTTGAAAGAAACATTTAACACGATTACCAGAAACCTTAATTTAATAAATTAGAGGCAATTCTCGTGATATATATGGACACCTAATAGAGATTGGAGTAGCCTACTTGTAGATTTCCAGATATTGTTCACTGAATTTTGTTTGCTATATTCATGGTATAGTCGTGATAAATAAAATCAATATTGTGTGATATTTTGAAGAAAGGGAGAAAAGTTAATCCGAAGAAATGTGAACATAATTTATAATTAGATCCCTAAAAGGTTCTTTTTATCATTTCACATAAAATTAGAATGAATAAGAAACTGATTAAAGCTGGATAAAGGTGAATATCACTTATGTGATTTGAAAGTTGTATTCAGCAACTTAACGTATAAGCTTATTAGGATTTAAGAATTGAATTTAATTAGACCTCGATTAAACCTTGTAAAGACCAACTAAATTACAATTTTATTTGAAATGTTGGATAAACATTTGGACACTGTAATGGAAGCATTTTTACTAAAATATAACATAATTGAAGCACTACTAAGCATTGTTAATGATTCTTAAATGGAAGGTAAACGAGATTAGCAACCGGATATCTTGGAGGGCATAGATTTATAAGAACTTCAGTGGTTCCTCTTATATTTCGCCACTTTTGTAGGCCTACACCAAATAAACGTTGGGCATTGTTTTCTATGTTAAGCCTGTTAAAGCTCTTTTGTTTACAATGTATTATAGACTGCGTTCGGTTTAATGTACAGTACTGTAAATATAAATGTATATTTTCAACTTTATCCCAAACAGAATTATTCAATTTTAGTTTAATATAATAAGAATGAACACTTTAACTGCAGAGACAAGACACAATTTTACTCTGTTCTCTACTTGTTTTTTAACACTGACCACAGCAAAACTAATAAACATTGCTTATATATAAATTAAAAGAAATACGTATATTTGTCTTTGATGTTCACTTTAACACTTACTTGTATTATATTATATAAAACTTTCTTAAAAATACAACACTTTGAAAGTGTTAAAACTATTTAAAAAAAATGTGAATATAGGTTAAATGGGCCCGTCTTCTTGCTTATCAAGTAATGTATAGTCTTAACTTGATAAGCAAGAAGACGGACCCATTTAACCTATATTCACCTAATTTAATCACTTATCGGTCTATACCACCTTTTCAAAATGAAAATATTTAAAAAAGGTAATACACCTTATGTGACGGATGGTAACGTTTCAACATAGGTGTCATGTCTTCGTTGGCGTCTCTTGAACTACTGAGGTTTCAGCTCGTGTGACGGACGGTACCGTTTCGACACTGGTGTCTTGTCTCCGTTAGCATTTCTTGAACTACTGTGGCTTCAGCTCGTGTGACGGACGGTACCATACCATATCGTCTCTTCGTCAGCATCTCTCGAACTACTGAGTTTAAGCTCAAGCTGACGAAGATAAGACACCAGTATCGAAATGGTACAGTCAGTTACTCGCATAAGGTGCCTTACCTTTTAATAATTTTCACACTTTAATGTTTTAAGTTTTTAAGAAAGTTTTATAGAATACAAATAAATCGAAGTTTATTGCGATATTTTGTAACTAAAACTAAATATTTTATATTAAATAAAAGTGGTACTTAGAAAAAAACAGCTGTAAGCATAATTTGAAAATAAATTTAAAGGAAGTATACAATAAATGCAAAAGTCCAGTATTATACAAGTTAGAGATTGTCTTCAGAACCTTACCGCAACAGCGGAGTATGATGCGAAGCATAGAGCTATCATCAGAACTAGAAAATGTCCAACTAGAAGTGGACTGAACATATCTTCCATTAATTGAACAAACCTGTAATAGAGAATAAATTGGCACTCAGATTGTCAAGAGTTCAGTGATTACTGAGGTTCGGATAAAATAGCTGTATCAGGATAGGCATCCTTAGTCCGTGTGTTTTGTTTACAAATATTATCTAGTTGTGGCGTGTCCCCTAGCCAGTTCATTATGTTTCAGCTAGGAGGTGAGGAGCTCTCTTTCCAGCAGGTAGACTTTTAGCTAGTGGAAGGAGGTAGTGTCAAATCAAGGTCCTATTCCATATAGCTCTACAGCCTATCCTGATACAGCTACTTTATCCGAACTTTAGTAATTACTTATGCTTGAATTTTATTATTTTAAAATAAGTATTGGCATTATGTTCTTAAAAGGATAATACGTAAAAGAGTGTGAATTTTTAATATATTGCAAGCTACTTTAATATTAATAGACTACTGAAGATTATAAAGTGCACGAATAAACTGTTTTACACCATGACCAATATTAAGTATTAACTAAATCCCTGTTTTATTTTTCTGAAAATATTTAACAATATTTCTTTATGAATACCAAGCTTCGAAATTAAAATGTTGAAATATTTTGATAATCATACATTATTCATCTGCTTTATGTATAAGAGTAGTTTGTACTGTTTCGAAATTCTTGGCTCATGTAAATGGGCAACACTCTTCATGCATTTATCACGTTTGAACTACAACGATATTTGTTTTTTTAATCACTTTTACCACCTTAAGCTGTATATAGAATCCTCGCTCGAATCTGCTTAGTTTCGCTTATCGGCAACGAAGGAAGTAAATCTTCGTCAGCGTGCAAGTTCTGGCTTCGGGCGTAACACGAAAATAAGAAAATAATTACTAAATATGTAAATGTTGACATGATATGGTGAAATTACCTTACTTCGTGTAACAGACAGTCTTTGTCACTTCGCAGGAAATTAGCATTAACGCGATACAATTCGTCCTCTGAAATACGGCGAATTAACCACGGGTCGAATTCACCATCGTGAACGGGCTACAAAATACATTCATAAATCTAAGTCTCTGCACTGATGGGTGTTTCGTAGGCCTTAAGATAAAATTATTGCATAGTTAGCGATCAGACGATGCACCTTTGCTGAGCAATATTTTGAAGAATTTTGCAGGTGAATTTGTCTTCACAAAAGTATCGTATTTGTAAGTACGCTGTTCAACACTATATCTAGGCATCTCTGTGGATAATAATAATATTTTTAACAAGAGATGTAGCACTATCATTTCACACACGTCCTGACTTGACCTTGTTTCCACAAAACAATGACTGATTATACTTAGTAGGGATAAATGTACGGACGATATTGGGGTCCAGATCAGAACAAGATTATGTGACCCATCCACCATAGGGCACTTGCAGCAATGTAGAGAAACAAAAAGTTATCCTGTATCTTCTTCTTATACAAGGATGGATGAAATTACTTTTCGAGATCAGTGTAATTGTTGACTCATCTTGTAAATGGCTACCGATATCTCGTCTTCCTTGGGGATGTTGTTGAGGGCTCTCTATGGGAAAAGTTCATGAGACATCCACTTTACTATGTAAGAGAGCTACTGCTCTTGATAATGCTCGTACGGTCAGAAGACCCGTGCATTGGATTTAAGAGAACTGTGATAATATAGTGCAACTATATGTATAATATTTCTCAATAAATCCATCTATCTATCTTGATAATGCTGAATTTCACTCGTCATTTTTCTTACTTTAAGGCGTTATCTTATGTTATCCTGTATATAAATCACAAATCTCTATTATTATTATTATTATTATTATTATTATTATTATTATTATTATTATTATTATTATTATCATTATCCGTTATGAGTTACAAAATGAATATTTTTCACAAAGGAGAATACAAAGTTAAGTATCCTTAAATTATATATTACTTCTAATTGAGGTTCTGGCTGATATGTATATGTATACTAGAATGTATTTTCCTGTTTGTGATTATGTATTCAGTATCTTTTTTATTATTATTTTTATTCGGCTTCTAGTCGTCATGAAGAGCAGTCGACTTTTTGTGTAGCTCCGCTATTTTCACAGTGTTTAGTTGTTACTACATTCGTCTGTGTCCTCATTTAAGGCGCTTAGTTAACTGCGTACAATGCCGCCTAGTAAAGATACATGTTCTAAATGTAGCGCTGCTTTCTTCGGCAGACAAAAGTTCCTAAAGTGTGTTGGGCCTTGTGGCCTAAGATTTCATCTTGACTGTTTAAATATGAGTGAAGTGGAATACGATTTTTTCATGAAGGGAGGCATTTCCTCCTTCAAGTGTGATGAGTGTACCAGTGCTGCGAAGGCGGTTCATGGTGATAACACTCCTGTGAAACCGACCAAGAAGACCGATAAGAAGATCATCTCGCCTACTAGAGAACTTGAACTACCTAATTTACAAAGTAAGGAATCTCTCTCTGTACAAATAGAGACGGTACGATTGAATAGTGAATCCATTCTAGATACTTTAACAGTTATTCTGGAGCATGTTAAAAATCTTGAAAAAGAAATGGGTGAATTAAAGAGCGAGAATACTGCCCTCAAATTACAAATGGCCGAGATTTTGGTAAAAAATTCCTGTCCTTGTAAGCCTGATCAAATTGTCTCTAAATTGGGTCAACAGTCCACTGTTCACCCGGTTACTAAATCCTACAGTAGTGTTTTGTCTGACACTGTTAATTCTCGCAATCATGCGAAGTCAGCACCGAGTACTTCATTTGCTCTTACTCATCATAACAGTAATGAGGTAATCTCTGCTGTCGTACGCACAGACGATAGCACTGTTGCGTTATCAAATAACGTAGACTCTGATGGTTTTCAAACTGTCACTCGCAAAAAATTTAAGAAACGAGATCCTAAAGTTGGCACTCTAACTAATAGCAACTTAGAAATGGCTCCAGAGAGAATCAGAACCAAATCTCTTTTTGTTTCTAGATTTAGTCCTAATGTAAACGAGAATAATATTAAGGATTCACTCTTTCATCAACGTAAATTAAGGTCTCTCGAAATAACTAAATTGAAAACAAAATACCAGTCGTATTCCTCTTTTCGTATCTCAGTTGATGAGAGGGATTTCGAGTTAATTAATAATTCTGATGTTTGGCCTGCGGGATGCCTCATTGCACCCTTTTTTGGTAAACTTAAACCTGAGCAGCATTTTGCTCCACCAGGTACTTCAGTTGATTCTAGGGTTAATGCTTCTTAATATTATTCTCTAACTCTCAATGCACAGTTCTAATAATCATCTTGAGATATTTTACCAAAATGTTCGTGGTCTTAATACAAAAATTGATGAAATTTTTCAAAATGTAGTAAGTAATAATAATATCATTATCTGTCTTACTGAAACATGGTTATCTGAATCAGTATTAAATACAAACTTATTCCTTAACAATTATACTGTGTTTCGAGCAGACAGAACGTTTGAGGACACCAATAAAAAAAGAGGTGGGGGTGTCCTAACAGCGATTAACAACCAGTTACCTTTTACCTGTCGGCGATATGATTTAGAAATTATTAATGAATGTGTTTGGATTGAAATTAAAATGGCTGATGGTATTAATTTATTAATTGGAAATCATTACTTCCCACCTGATTTCGGCCATAATCACTTAAAATCTTACCTCAATTTTCTTGAAAAAAAAACCTTGATACTCATAATTTTAGAATAGTAATTATTGGTGATTTCAATTGTCCTGGTATGGATTGGTCAACTGGTTTTAATCTTAATGATATTCATTACTACTCTAAAACTAAGTCCAGTGATTTATATTCCTCGTCTTGCCTTCTGGGATTAAACCAAATTAATTTTACTGTTTCAAGTAAAAATCTACTTGATCTTGTCTTTACTAATATTATTAATAGTACAGTAAAACTAGCCAATCATTCTCTAGTTTTGGAGGATTCTTATCATCCATCTATCTCCATTAATCTTGAAGTGTATTTGTCGCTACCTGATCACTGCCAATCTAGTACCTTCATAAATTATTCTCAAGGTGATTACTTGAAACTCTATTCCACTCTATACAATCATGATTGGAATTCCATATATCAAACTACTGATGTTAACGTTGCTGCTAACGCGTTATCCCAGATTATGAACAAAGCTATTTCTCTTGCTGTTCCTGTCACTTTCGTAAAAAAATCGCACTATCCTAAATGGTTTTCAAATACCTTGCGTATACTTACTAGGAAAAAGAACAAAGCACATAGAAATTTTAAGAAATTCAAAACTGATCACCATTATCAAATTTTTTCCAATTACAGAAAACAAGTTAAAGCTATGATTAAATCTGACAAATTTAAATGGTTACAATCCATTGATGAAAATTTGAAGAATGAACCTAATAAATTTTGGAAATACGTAGAATCTTTTCGTAAATCCAATAATTATCCCACCGAATTATTAATAAATGGGATTCACATTACTGATCAGCAAGAAATTGCTAATGCATTTGCTAATCAATTCAAATCGATTCAAAAACAGCCTAATTCTAATCTCTGTTTGTTGGAGTATAATTCTACTGACTTCTTATCCTTACCTAAAATTACAGTTGATGACGTTTCTTTAGCCATAAAAAAGCTTAAATCTAATAAATCAAAGGGCACTGATGGCATTCCTAATTTTATTATTAAGGGATGTTCTAATATTCTAATACCCGTTTTAACCTTTATATTTAATTTAAGTTTATTAACCGGTACATACCCTATGCTTTGGAAAGAAGCATCCGTTATTCCTATCTTTAAGAATGGTAAAAAAATGTTGTTTCAATTATAGACCTATTTCAATATTAAACAATTTCTCAAAAATTTTTGAAAAAATAATCCACAAACATGTTTCATTTTATGTTAAGAATAAAATTAATTCAGCACAACATGCTTTTACTAAAGGTAAATCAACAACTACAAACTTAGTATCCTACCTTAATCTTGTTATGCCTGTTGTTGAAACCCAAGGTCAAATTGACTCAATTTATTTCGACTTTAGCAAAGCGTTTGATGTTGTACCTCACAATATTCTGATAAAGAAATTAAAAAACTTTGGTCTCTCTTCTAACTACGTGAGCTGGTTTGAAAACTATTTAACTAATAGACAATGTTGTGTTAGTCTAGGTGATTCTCTCTCGGACCCATTTAATTGTTTATGTGGAGTTCCCCAAGGATCTACATTGGGCCCTCTATTATTTTTATTATTTATTGATGACATATGTAAAAGAATAAGTTCAAACTACCTGTTATTTGCTGATGATCTCAAAATCTTTCGCTCAATAAATAGTTCTGCCGATTGCCAAACTCTTCAAAATGATATTAACTCCATTGAACTTTGGTCTGACATTAATGGAATGAAAATTAATGAAACAAAAACTTTTGTCATTTCGTACTCTCGAAAAACTAGCTTCCATAAAATTTAATTATTCTCTTAATAACGCCTGTATTATTAGGAAAAATTCTATAAAATATCTTTGTGTACTACTCGATTCTAAATTATACTTTCACGATCATGTTCAATATATTTATAATCATTCAATAAGAATGCTTGGTTTAATAAGGTCTATAACCTATTCTTTTTCTACTCCTGAGTCACTATTAATTCTATACTTTACTTTGGTTCGCTCTAAACTTGAATATGCATCTGTAGCCTGGAATTCCATTACTTCAACCGATTCGGTTAAATTGGAAAATATTCAAAGAAAATTTATTTCCTTACGTGCTTTTCGATATATACCCAATTCCACTGACTTTAACTATGATATTACCTGTAAATATTTTAACTGTTGTAGCCTTTATGCTAGACGTCTAAATCTTGATTATCAATTTTTTTTGCAAAGTTATCAAGGGTGATATTAATTGTGAGTCTATCATAAACAATATCAGCCTTCGTATTCCTACAAAAGGTTTAAGATTTCAAAAAAATTTTTATAACCGAAATTCAAAATCACTTTCTCCAGTCTGTAGATGCATAAAATATGCCAATTTGCATGGGCACAATTTAGATCCTTTTATGGTTTAGTTTCGTTCTGATTATTAGTTTTTACTGTTTGTACTCAATTTTATTTATGTATGTTTTTGTTATTTAAGATATTATTTATTTTTGTTTTGCACCTTTGTATCTTCTGTTTGTGTATTGTGCTGAACTATAATTGGCCTCTGGCTGTTGTTCAGCACACAAATATTAATAATAAATAAATAAATAAATAATAAATAAATAAAATTATTTTTAAGTTAATACTGATTGTGTATATGTATTCAAGCTCTCTTTTTATTTTAATAATAATAATAATAATAATAATAATAATATTTATTATTATTATTATTATTATTATTATTATTTTTTTAAGTTAAATTTTGGTATGTATTTTTCTGTATGTGATTTGATCCTAGTTGAGTAGAAGAGAAGGCCTGATGGCCTTATCTCTGCCAGGGAAATTAAAATTATTATTATTATTATTATTATTATTATTATTATTATTATTATTATATCTATTATCAGCAGTACATCTTAGAGAAGAACAATCGTTTGTATGCATCTGAAGTCTGATTAGTGGAATATGTAGCTAATCGTCGATGTATGCATTGGAGGGGGAAAGAAATTGGCCACCCTATCTCATTATCTCCTGGCCTAGTTGCCTCATGAGTGATACCTTATTGGTGTTACTTGTGAGGTTCAAACCTGTCTTCGGACAGTTGACTAAACAAAAATAACAAAAAAATTATGTATTATGAAATGAAGGCCTACAGTATACGAAGCTCAAGAATACAGAGAGGATTTTATGTTAGTATTGATCATATTTACTGATATTCAAATTATTTCTAACTCATTGTGTAATAAAAAGAGACAAAAACAAGAAACTCCTAGGTTTTATTTTTGTGAAATCGCAAGAGTGCAAGTGAATATTTCACTGCTATACCAAATTAAATAAATACCTAGGCCCTATGTAACACAAAACGATTTTAAAACGAATCAGAAACATTGAATGGGGCGCGATACAATTCATATTAATACGGTATGTGGATAAATCTTTAAGAAAGATAAAAAAGACACAAATAAAGGATCTTCGAACGAAGAATCAGTACAAGTACTGTAACTGGAACGGAAGAAGATTCAAATTTATAGTATCCAAGCTATCACTCAACAGAATGTGCGGTGATGTGTAATAGAGCTTCACCTTTACTAAAGACAGAAGAACGACATGTTAAAACTTAAAAGTTGCAAACTAGGTATATATTGACAGAACTGAAAACTACGTTCGAAGAAGTTAGTACAATACTTGTAACATATTGAAGATAATAATTATGCAAAGGTGAGGAAGATACCTTACAAGTACATTGTTGTGTCTTAGAACGAAGACGAAAATTTCAGAATTCTAATAGCAAATAGTAATAGCTATTGATTAATATATTACTGAGTAAGGAAAGAAACGTATTTTCTACATAGAACAGAAAACTAGGTGTGGAAAATGCCACAAAAATTAAAGGAGGCGAAATAAAATTGATGGAAAAATTGCCAGAGTACTACAGTACGAGAGATTAGAAAAGGAGTACGTAAAATGAGTATAGATATTCATTCATAGTTCAATTGAAAACTCTGCTTAATGTATTAGACAGATATGTAGTATAGTATAATCATCTAATAAGAATGAAGCCTGATTTTTATATATTGTAAGCGTGTGATGATACACCTATAGAAAGAAGAAATGTTGGATAGGCTAGAATACAAAAAAATAACCACAAAAATGTTTCTTAGAGACGAAATAGGCTAAAATATCGAGGAAGTACATTATGATGATGATGGTGATGACGATAGAGAATGTAAAAATGTGTAAATTTCTCGCTTACTCTGATTGCATTTAAGAAGTTAATTTATTTTTAAATGGACAGCTTTTTAAAATTTAGTTGTCGAGTAATAGTTTAAACACAAAAAATCCTCTTAAATCGTCCATTCCAACTGGCCATTCAGGATTATAGAATATAAAAAGTTGATTTTGAATATATTTTCTGCGTAATGATACTTAACATAAAATAAGTTCAGTATTTTTTGGAGTATAGCTCTTTGTTCCATAAACAAAACTGCAGGATACTTCAAGAGCATTCCTTAATTACGAGTTAACATTTTTCCATGCTAAACTTTAATACATTATACGTTCCTAATATTACAAATTGCATCACAAGGTATTTGCCTTGCAGGTAGCGTCTGTGTCTAGAAACTCGACATGTTTTATTTATTATCGTAATTGACAGAGTTAATTGCGTTAGCAATTCTTCTTTATTTAACGATGATTATGAAAAATCGCAGTAGTTATAAATCATATTAGAACATCATTGAAAATAAGCATACAGACTTTCGAATGTTTAGTGACACATTTTACGATCCTTTATGAACTGCTATGGTTATCTAGCGTCTTAATGATATGAAAGTAATAATGCCAGTGAAATGAGTCCAGAGGCCTTTACGAAATTAAATCGTATCCTTTACTAATATACTACTTACTTACTTACTTACTGGCTTTTAAGGAACCCGGAGGTTCATTGCCGCCCTCACATAAGCCCGCCATTGGTCCCTATCCGGAACAAGATTAATCCAGTCTCTATCATCATATCCCACCTCCCTCAAATACATTTTAATATTATCTTCCCATCTACGTCTCGGCCTCCCCAAAGGTCTTTTTCCCTCCGGTCTCCCAACAAACATTCTATATGCATTTCTGGACTCGCCCATACGTGCTACATGCCCTGTCCATCTAAAACGTCTGGATTTAATGTTCCTAATTATGTCAGGTGAAGAATACAATACGTGCAGTTCTGTGTTTTGCAGCCTTCTCCATTCTCTGTAACTTCATCCCTCTTAGCCCCAAATATTTTTCTAAGCACCTTATTCTCAAACACCCTTAACCTATGTTCCTCTCTCAAAGTGAGAGTTCAAGTTTCACAACCATAAAGAAGAACCGGTAATATAACTGTTTTATAAATCCTAACTTTAAGATTTTTGGCAACAGACTGGACTATAAAAGCTCCTCAGCTGAATAATAACAGGCATTTTACCAATATGCAGTAAATTAAAAAGAAATTCCGAATTATATGCCAGCTCGAAAGACTGGTTGTTTAATAACATAATTATTTCGCAAAAATAAAACACGACTGTATTCCATCGGTCTATACAATAGCTGTTGGATGTCTCAGTCTTAACATCAACCGAACGCACGGCGGCTTTCGTATGCATAACAACAGTATACCTGTCGGCCACAAGGTGTAACGAATTAACGCTTGTAATATGTTGTGTACTCACCCAATTTAACCACGAACATGTTGAAACTGACTGCCGTTTTTTTCTCGCACATATTTGGCACCTGTTGAACATGTTCTTCACCACTCGTTCAAATTCCCTTTTCTCTTCGAGGAATAGAACACTGTAAGTTTCGTGATGGATATTACGTTTCAGATCTTGTCCTGTACACTTTATCTATCAATTAACCACAAAAATAAAAATCACAGCGGAAAATATCGGGGAATCGAAGTATCTACAGATTAACACTAATGAGTATTGATATGTATTGGAACACTTAGTTTCTTGTAGGGAAACTTGCATTGTATGAACGGTGATAGAATCCTTTGAATGAATAGCCTACGTAATTTCGTTTCATCACATATCTATAGACTCTGTTTCTTACAAAAGAAAACGATTCGACAATCCATTCCTCGTTCATGTCACACCATACACTCGCAATGGGGAGGAAACCAGCGGATGTCTGTTTTTCAGTGGATCAGGAGCGGTAATTTGTGAATTTACGTAGTCGTGGAGGTTAAAACAAATCTCCTCTAAGAAAAAAATAACATATGGCCTAGTCCACCACTGTGGAGTGACTGTTAGTGTGTCTAACCATGAAACGAGCGGACATGGGTTCAAATCCTCGTTGGAGTAAGTTACCTGGCTGAGATATTTTTCCGGGATTTTCCCTCAACCCATTCAGAGCAAATGCTGAGTAACTTTCAGTGCTGGGACCTGGACTTTTCGCTGCCATTCATACCTTCATTTCACTCAGGCGCTAGATAACCATAGAAGTTGATAAAGCGTCGTGAAGTAAACCAAACAATCATAGAGACTATTTCTCCATCATGCACTTTATTCGCAACACATTCACAAATTGCACATATCTTCCTAGAATCGCATGGTCACAGTGCCCGCATCACAATAAATTACTGCGACAGCGATTTTTCAGTCGCAGCGACAAGGAATCGCAAGTGTGAGCGTTGCCTAACTTGATATGGTCGTAGGCACCTGGCAAGAGATGAGAAATTCGGTTGAATAAAAACTAATAATTTCTAGAATTAATGATCTCCTAGAGAGTTCGTCATTTTAATATTTCTTACCCTTAAATTATATCATAAGAAATTATGAATTACGTTGTTATTGAATAGCTATGAAGAAAAACGTTACAAGCGACATTTTATTTCTTATTGCAATGTTTTAATATAAACAAGTTGAACGTGCTCTGTTTTATACTGTAATGAACTCTGTTGTTGAAAATGGAACTTTTATATAGGCTAAATAACCTAGCAGACTTTTGGAAAACATTACTATGCTAAGCATAATTTCTTTCTCTGTTAATGTAAAATTTTAATTTGGCTCTTGTAACGTTTTTCCGTTTAGCTATTCAGTTATTAAAAACTGAACATACTTTATGATTGACTGATGGTAACGAATGCAGTTGTTCACTTGTTTCTGCAAGTTCGCAGATAAATTTTGCACTTCACTTCCTTCTAGTTCATAATGGTGAACTGAGTCTTCTGCGGTGTTAGAACATGTTTGCCGAATACTCATAAAATCTGACCTAAGCTTATCCAGTTGACTGCATGCTACACACACCAAAGTTCCAAACAAGGACGGAACTCCGTAGAAGAAACAAACCCACGGGATGACTGCGATAACCTGAAAATAAGCAACAGCTGTTGAAGTTCGGAACTCTTGAATTCTACACACGAAAATAAATCTCTCAGTTATTGTCGTCACAAGTTAGGGAAGAGTACTCAATGGCATTATCCTTAAGTAAGATAGGCCTATCTAGTAGAGATAAACAACGATTGAGAAAGCAAGACTAACAGCGTCCGCAAAGCCGAAAACCCGCACGACAATGTTGTATACGTACGTCGTTGACGTAAAGACTGCTTGTGAGTGTTTCGAGACGTCGAGATTGATCGTTCCGGAAGTCCCAAACGCCAAGCAGCCTTGAATCGCCACAGTTGTTTATGCCTAATTGAACTTTTATCTACTTTGGCAACTGTTATATATGTATAAACTATAAAGTAGCTTATTTCAAACATTATCTCTACCTTTCAGTGTATAATAGTGTAATCCGTTCTCCAGCCTTTATTTAATTACTAGACCCTTATTAAAAGACTAGGAATTTTCTTTTCATATGTTTGAGATCAAGTGTGCAATCTCAAGCAAAAAGGTATTAACGTTATGTTTTATGTTTCTTAGAAATGAAAATTTGTTTGTGAATTGTTTCTTTTTCTATTTAATAATAATAATTCTTTATTTATACTGGCAGAGTTAAGGCCATAGGGCCTTCTCTTACACTCTACCAGGTCACAAAGTATACAAGCAATTAAAATTTAACAAAAAGTTAAAGAACAGAATACTAACATATTACAAAAAAATAATAATAGCAAAATAAAATCGACATTAAACAACATGAAAATAATACCGTAATAGAAAAAAAGAAAGTAAAATACATTGGAATATAGTAAAATCAACTCATTTAGTACAAATGGTTAACATGAAAAACGTAAGGTAGAATATAACAAAATGGAATGTAATAAAATAATAATAAAAAAGAAAAGAAATACGAATATTAAATAAAATTCACAATAAAATGGCTGTGCTAATAAATTCATCGGCTGATAAAGAGAACAAAAAAAATGTGTGTGTGTGTGTCTATATATATATAATAGAACCAGAACATTTTGATAACTAAGATACTTTTCTGTTTTTTTGTCTCAATTAAACATTTATAATGTTATGTATTTCAATTACGTATGTTATTCAAAGTTATGAAATCTTTCCACGTTGACCAAATTCTATTTCGAGAATGATGAGCGAGACTCGAAGCGCACGAGAATGACTCGAAAGACGAACAGAGCAAGGGAGAGCGGCAGTTAATTTTGTTCATCTCTACTACCTAATATATATTATTACTTATTGTAATTACTCCTTTCAGTCAAAATCACAGAACATCTTTATCGATTCGTTCTTAAAAATATTGGACAAGATTTTGTGATCACTGACCACGCGTCATATTATTTTTTAACTTGTGGGCGAATTTTAAGTATCTAATTTGTGATGACAGTAGTATTGACTAATTTATGAAAGTAGATATTACAATGATATCACGTTTCAGGCCTATCATAGAACAAGAGAAAACTGGAAACAAAGAGCAGGTCGTGATAGGCAACTGATACACCAGGAAAAAATACATGCCTTCAAGCTTCACGATCTAAAGGCATAATTTTCTGCTCAAATCAGTTACGTACGGTTTTATTTGAACTCTTATCTTGTTTCGAAGCGCTAAACTTCAAACAATCACGTCCGTTGTTCTGAATGTGGAATTAATTTCGAGAAATAGCCTCTAATCGAGCACGAATTCTGTCCAATTCTTCCCTTAATCATGATATGTAGTTTTGTTTTTGGTATGCTGCGAAACGAGTCGCTTGAGCGATAGCGATTTTCTTGACCGATTTCTGTAGTGTTACTTTACAAGAAAGTGGAGAACGGAACTCTTCTACAAAGAACGCTTGACGCATGTTTAAAATAAAATGAGTTCTTGAAATTAATCTTCTCTTTCAGGGCGATTAACCCCTTACGGAGCTTATTTCCGAAGGCATTCTGAGAAAAAAGTCATATAAACATTTTTACTAATCTCAATATTTTCAGAATTACACTAATTTGAAGTTGTTTGTAAAATACCATTATTCTTGTGTTTTAAGGGTTAAAGAATATTACAGATAAAGAATGAACTATTCAGAAATATTTCTTTAATTGGCTAATATTCTGAAGCAAGGAATGTGTTGTGAATTCCATAGTTGCTTAGTACACTTTTTTTTATTTTTAACTACAAAATTATATTTTCTTACGCATTTATCACAACTATTATTACAAATTACGCCATTCTTGTAAATTGTTGAAGACTATACATTAGGATGCACAATTAAACTGTAAAGAATCAAGTTCCTAAAGTCATATGATTTGTAACAATTTTTGTGTTAAGTGTGTAAGAATGATGTAAATTTTAATTAAAAATTAAAAAACTGAAATCTGCATAAATTAATTAAAACATATTTTTAGCTTCAGAATACTAGCCAAGTAAAGAAATGATACTTCTGAATAGTTCATTTTCTATTAGAAATATTTTTTTTCACTTAAAAACTAAAGAAAAATGGTATTTTACTGACAACTTCAAATTAGTGTAACTCTGAAAGTATTGAGTTTAGAACACATGTTTATGACTTTTTTTTTGTTCAGAATGTCTTCGCAAATAAGCTCCGTAAGGGACGGTAAATCCTCGTGAATCACTCTGTCACTCACAAAAGACTGCACTCAGATGTTAGATTATCAAAAACAGGATTGACAAGTGACTAATTTATAAGTTCTGTTGTTGACTAAGTATACAAAACTGAGAATGATCTTGCCCAGGAATACCTTTTACTTAGTTCATTGAAGCGATCTAGGTTTCCACATAGCTTTCAGATATTACGTTTCTGATAATTTAACAGTAATAAATGAAATTTAATGATCGAAAACCTTCAATAATATAGTTTAGAAGAACTATTGGATAGCACATAGTCACTGTATACAATTTATTCTCTCTCTCTATATATATATATGTATATATATGTATATATATACATATATAAACATTTCTGGATATTTTTGCAGTTTATATTTTTCTTCTTAATTTTTCTAAAGTCATAAATTTTTGTGTATAGGCCTAATTTTTTTACTGTTTGGAGAGCATATTGATATAGAACATCAAATAACTGCAATTGAAATCTGCTTTTCGCTTTAAGAATTGATGTCACATCCGTATTTAAATTTGTAAATTTTCTAGGCACCTTCGTACCCTTCGTGTTCGATTTATTTGCAACGTCCGTAGATCTGACCGTATCACACCTTCACTAAATATGCTGTCCTGGGCCCGTCTCTAAGAGCGAAGAACTATTCACTCTCTCACTTTACTCTTCAATATTCTTCAAACTTCTAACCCTAGCTACTTAGCTTCTCGTTTTCAACATTTTTCCTCATATCACGAAATAGATACTCGCTCACAACACCATATCACACTCTCCATTTCTAAACACAGAACATCCTTTTACTCTTCATCTTTCACGGTCTCTGCAGCTCATCTCTGGAACTCTCTACCACAACATGTCAGAGACTGTCGGACATTGTCTAGTTTCAAAAATAAATTAAAATTGCACTTTTTCAATTCAGATTCCTTTCAGTTATAAGCCCTTTTCTCTGCCATAGTTTCTTTCCTTCCTTTCCCCTTTTTGTTCTCTTTATCAGCCGATGAATTTATTATCATAGCCTTTTTATTGTGAATTTTATTTAATATTCGTATTTTTCTTTTTTATTATTATTTTATTACATTCCATTTTGTTATATTCTACCATTCCATATTAACCATTTGTACTAAATGAGTTGCTTTTAATATATTCCAATGTATTTTACTTTCTTTTTTCTATTATTGTATTATTTTCATGTTGTTTAGTGTCGATTTTATTATGCTATTATTATTATTATTATTATTATTATTATTATTATTGTTATTTCTTGTAATTTGTTAGTATTCTGTTCTTTAACTTTTTGTTAAATTTTAACTGCTTGTATACTTTGTGACCTGGTAGAGTGTAAGAGAAGGCCCTATGACCTTAGCTCTGCCAGTATAAATAAAGAATATTATTATTATTATTATTATTATTATTATTATTATTATTATTATTATTATTATTATTACCTAGCTAATGAATTAAAATGTGTTTCAAACACAATATTAATTTTAATTTAATTTATTTGCTTATATGGACTCTTTCAAAGAATTAAAAACAGATCGGTAAGTGAAAACAAATACCTATTACGTATAATAGTGAAGTATAAACTAAAATAGAGTCCAGTATTGCTATTTTAAAAATGTATATGGGATTCCGAAAAATGCTGAAAAGAGACAAAGGACTTCAGGTATTTTAAAAATGTATATGGGATTCCGAAAAATGCTGAAAAGAGACAAAGGACTGCAGGTATTTTTTCATCAATTTTCGTGCCATCTAATCTGCCACATATATTGTTTCTCACATAATAAGTAAGTTATAATACGTTTGTTAGTAATTGGTTTACTTAAGTGTACTCGTTTTTGTTAAAGACCTGAAAGTGTTTAAAGATAGAAATTTTCTTCTCAGATGTTGATCTTTAGTGTTGAATATATGAAAAACGTATTATCTCCTTTCGAGAGAGTAAAGTTGGTTCAATGTAGTAACATCACAAAAGTTTAATGTTACCTGAGTTAAAATGATGATCTCGTAAATTGGACTACTGGTTAAATTCACTCCGGTGGGGAACATGAATATCCTTTCCTCGCTTGTTAACATACGAACCGCAGATTGAATGAAATGAAAAATTAAGCCGGGAACAACGATTAACCTTGTCGTTTTCTGAATGCGTGAAATCCACGCTGCTGAAGTCAGGTATCCGGTGTCTGGATCTCTTTGAGGCAAATCTTCCCACTTGAAAATATCGGTGAAGCGCAGTAAATTCTCCAACTTAGCCGAGTGAAATCTGAAAATTGATACAAGGAATAGTAAATTAACACTGGAAGTATTGTACCATTTACTATTTCAATAACCACTTTAGGCGACGCGCTACTGAAATTTCTAAAATCCACAATTTTTGAGCTAGAGAGATGAAACTTTTATTGAATATATATATACCATAATCACATATTGTAAATTTTAACCTTTTCTCATAAATACTTTAAACAAGAAAATTAACTTATTTTCCTTTCCTTTTCAGTTTTCTTAGTGAAAATCCTATTACTAAAAAAATTATAATTTTTTAAATCTATATTTTTCTTAAAGGTAACACTACATGTTGTGCAATGGAGCATTAGTAATGCACCACTCCAATTTGTTCATTTGTAAAAAAAATTATGTCCAGTATTCAAACATTAATAAAAAATAATAAAGCTTTACGTATAACTCTCTGGCAATAAAACTATACTGAATACAGCGAATCAAATGCTCCATTTTACAACAGAGACGTTAATGAATAAATATGCCAAGTTTCTAGCTTTAATCACTGAGAAATAAAATGAATACTTGTTGAAAACGTAGAAAATTTCTTTCTTGAGATAATTGAATTTAAAATTTTAGTTACACATAATTCGAGCGTTAACACAACTTCTACCAAATTATATAAAAGTGTACTTATAATTAAGATATTGATAAAAAAATTCACGAAAGTACTCCTCAAGAAACCGTACATTTTTAACGCGAAAATAAAAAAAAATGATAACATTTATTTAAATTTGACTATTTTCAATAGCGCATCGCCTTGAATTGCTTGATCGACAAAATAATGATGATGATAATAATAATAATAATAATAATATCATCATTATTGCTAACAATATTATTATTATTAATTGCATAGTGAACTAACAGTCGTTACCCCTTTGTCGTTAATTTAAGAATTCTGACATTACTTAAACCATTCTTGGATTTATGATAAATTAATGATAATGTTCAATAAGGTTAATTACAAGAAGTTTATGTACCGTAAGAGTAGATTTGTGGATAACAATACAAAGAACAACTTGATCACTTAAGTATATAAACACGTGTCTCTTGAGATAAATAGCTATTATTTTATATGGTTTTATAAGTGTAACATAATTGTCTGTGGTTCAGTAAGCTAAAAATGTTTCTCTTTCATTTCAAACAGTTTTATTACATCATAGAGTTGCATATAGTCAAACTGCTAGGAATTTTCGAACGTAATGTATTATGTTCTTATGATTGATAGTATAGGATTTAAATTTTTGCGTGAGTTTAGCGAAAACATAAAGAACACTAGCCTACTATTGATACAATTAACAAATAATTTTTTCTAGTCGAAATTTCATAAAGTTTGTTTCTTTTACACTTAATTTGGCTAAATATTTTGCTCTAATATTTTTGTAATTATGAGAAATTATGATTATTTTATTTGTCGTTACATGAATTCCAATCATATTATGTTTTGAGAAAGCAATTTGATATCGGTAGACAATAATAGTAATATTGTTTTTATATATAAATTTCAGTTATTTTGGTAAGCTATGTAGATTGTGTTCGTGATTAAATGTATTTTGGCCAGGCGTAAATATTTACAAAAAAATAATAATTTCATCTTTTCAATCAGTATGATTATCAATGTTACTCGACTTGTTACATATCACTTTGTACGGCTAAACTCTAATAATACACGAGAAAGCAAATTTTGACAACGCATTACTACGAGAACGATTTTAACTAAATTTTAATGTAAGTTAATGTGCTTCTGAAAGATGAATTACAAGGACTGCTGTTTTTGCTGTCACACGCATTCTTTTAAAATTTTACAGACAGTAAAAGTACAAACATTTTCAAATTAAATAAAGAAAATCCAGAAATTGATTCACATTTAACATTCTTTTCGCTTTGTATGTAAGTAAAAGTAACACATTTACTTTTAAACGATTTATCTTATATAAAATGCAATCCTACAATATAGTAAGTAGGCTATTATTTGACCACAGTGATATTGAAATACTTTTTTCGAAAAATTAGTTCAGATTGATATATATGGTTTTATTTAGGCCTACGTATTTTTTAAATTTTGCTTATAGTTATGGATGAAGACACTTGAGAGAGGATTTGTAGGAAATAAATATATAGGCCTAATTAATTTGTTATAAAATCACTGTTACGTATTTTTCGAACAATTTGGATTGGATTAATATTATAGGAGATAATATATCTTAATAGCTTCCTACATGGTTTTGCACATTCAAATTGAATACGAGAAATTTGAATTCTTTTGGAAGATATTTTGTAATTATTTTACGTTAACGGGAATAAAACTGTAATATACGAATGTGTGATTCGAAATAAACGTAACTTGAACACTCTAACGATAGTCGTCAGTGTAATGAAAAACTGAGCCATACATAAGCACATAGTTGTCTATCAGAGTATTATATTTTCGAAATTAATTATCCATAAATATATATATGAAAACAGAAAAATCGTCATAAAACTAGTAAGTTGAAATGAAGGAGGGGTTTAACACTATGTACTTAAAGAAAACTGAATATTAAGAAGTAAGAATTTAATGTTTCTACCTGATATAAATTTGAGACCACAAGGAAATGAGGCTCAAGCAGAAAAACATAGACACTTCCACTGATTGATCCAAATCTTCTTTCATCTTGTATACCTCCAGCGTAAGACCAGCTGTCATCAGAATAGTGCATACATTTGCAATTAAGGCATACGCAAGATAGAAAATTGAAACAGGTTGGATGAAAAGCGGAAAGCCACCAAGATCGAAAATAAACATGAAAAACCAAAATCTTGTTTCTGGAAGGCTTTTCGAGCTCCGCCAGAAACCCATAGTAGGTCTACTATAGTAGTGTTTTGGTTAAGATAAAACTTCACTGAGCCGATTCTGCGCGAACCTTCCTCCGCGAGATGTCGTTTGTGACTGTTCTAACGTTCTCACTCTGTGAATGTCGTCGGAGGGTAGAAATAATTTCCCCACGCTACTGGTATGAATAATTTATGAACAAAATATCCATGCGTTTTCTATTATTCATAATTTTAAGTTTTCAGTGGAGTTGAATCGTATGTGCTACAGAATTTCGAAATACGGATAACCAGCTATAATCCACAATTAAAATTATACCTTTATTTTGGTAAACTTTGTAAAAAAACTTTGTAATATTCCGTTGTACTAATACATTGACTATCTGCCTTACAACTTGGTCATTAAAATAAGTAGTATACATTTAGGGGAAGCTGTTGTACCTAGGGACAGTATTTGAAATTGAAATTTTTTAAATTTTTGTATAACTTTTATAACTTCTTATTATTAACAACAGTATCTTTGAAGTGTAAAGTATCTTATAAAAATAAGGTTTGAGTTAAATTTTTTATAAATTGTTTTAATTTTCGTGAAGTGTTACATACTGACCCTAGGTACATAACGGTGATGTACCTTGGGACACAGAATGATGTACCTTGGGATATCGGATGACATACCTTGGGACATGGTTCAACATAATATTAATGTAACTAATATTTTATCAATATTATTATTATATAAAATACAGACAATTTACTGTTTCCTAATTATTAATAATGACAGGTTTTGCCTTGAAATTTAATATAATAACAATAGTGACAATGTTGCTAAGTTTAAAGTTTTAAAATAATCAATTTTCTTGACAGAAAACAATATTAGGCTTTCCAATTAAATTATTATCTTATTATTCACGGGCGTATCCTTCAAATAACATTTTGAAAACATATTTCTTAGTGCCCCATATGTTTGAACAGTTTCTTTGAGAAGGTGGGGAAGTTTGATCGCGATATCCTCTGAAGAAAGTTAAAAAAATTCTGATTGCTTATCATGTAAAAAAATAAATTGTCATATTTAGTAAACTTCTTTAGATACTGAACTTAAAATTCTGTTTCACAAATCATCTTACAAATTCAATCGACAAAAAATTTACAATTAATCTTTCTTTCTTGCCACATGAATGAAAACAAAATTTTCTTCTCTCATTTCTTCTAAATTCGCTCGAGCAATCAACTCAGTGTCATTTACAGTTGAAATGGCATCTTCATCATTATCATTAGTACTAACACATTCCTTGGCTTATCTGCAATCTTTTCTTAATTGTCTTCTGGAAACAGAACTTGTGGCTTCAGCTTCTTCCGTTTCTGAACTTTATCCATCATATTTCTTTTCTAACTCGACTTTCTTTTTCTTTCTTCTATCTCGGTTTTCTCTGGCGTATCTGTTAACATGCGTTCCTTTCCTTTATATGATTATAAGTTATTCTTTTCTTTTCCTAGAAGGAGCATAATTTAGCTTTGTCGGAGTTTGTCTCTTGATTTTTAATTTGCTGAGTGGCATTTCCTCTGAAGCTGAAACCCCATAAAATTCATGACTAAATATTGTTTTTGATTACTCATCATAAGAGTAACTTATTTACAAAAATATTTAAAATATAACGAGGTCCACCTGAACACGGTTTTCCCTAGGTACACCGTCCCTAGGTACATCAGGAATCAGTGAAATAAATCTCGGCAAGTTTTCAAGACTGAAGTTAGGAAAACAAGCCAATAACCACATGGATTCGTAGCTAGAATAACAGGGTTTATAAATATAGATATAAGTTTTTAATAGTGTATATAAAGAATTGATTAAAACATTTCATTAATTTAAAATTACTTGTGTTTGAGGTTCAAAAGCAGATTTTTAAAAATAAAATCTTTCCAGATTGCTTCAACAGAACCTAAATCATTCACAGAACAGCTTAATGGTGAAATTAGAGTGGTCAACTGCGAAAACAAAAATTCCACCACATAACCTTGAAAATAAACCAAGTGTCCCCAGGTACTACTTGTCCCTAGATACAACAGCTTCCCCTATATATTCATACACTTGTTTAAATATAAAATATTTATGTCGCAGTGTTCAGAACAAAAGGGAAATGAAAATAATGTTTGCAACATATCCATTTTACACATTATATAATATTTTGCGGCAATTAAATTTTCTTAAAATCATTGATCATCTGTTTTGGAATATGTATGTTTTGGTGAAAATATAAATTTTGAAGATATATTGCATAGATATGTGATGGTGTAACAATTTGAAAGTATGTAAATGTGTGAAGCATGCGTACAACAATATAGAACTACCTATGTATTGTATGTATATAGCCTACAGAGCGGAAAGTGTTCAAAGGAATTCATTAAAAGGGACGAATTCTTTGCGTTATATGAATGGAAAGTTCTTTATCACTTTGCTCCTTTGCACTTAGATTTCCCAGAAATAATTGCTTTGCATGATACATTTTTATCACATTTAGTAATACAGTAGTTCATGCATTTTATAAACATCTTTACATTAGAGTTTTCAGATATATATAACAAATAATTTGCTTAGTATTCCTATCACGTTTGCAGTTTAAGAATATTTTAATATTTTGATTATGTATAAATAGAGCACTTTGTGTAACGGATGTTTTGCAACGATGTTAACGAAATGTAGACACATGTTTCACCCTGCGTTGTTTACATATTTTTTCCCATAACACGCTGCAATTTATTTATTTTGACAGATACGAGTTTGTTTAATTAACACTATTGATCTATTATCAATTACTGATACTTGAATGGTTCAAAGTGAACTTGGTAACATTATTTCATGGGAAAATGTAAGGTAAGTTGCCAAAAACTACGTCAAAATGCAATGTGTGTCGTGAGTCGTAATGGTTACTTACTAAGATGGCGCCTAAAGCCTTGGTTTTTTTAACCGACGCATGCGACGTGCGAGTTGCGAGGCCCGCTTCGCACAAATCCGGACTACACGAGAGAGAGTGAGTGGTTTCTATAGTTGCGGGGTGCGCAGACCTCGCATCTCGCAGTTATAGAAACCACTCACTATCTCTCGTGTAGTCCGGATTTGTGCGAGGCGGGCCTCACACCTCTTACGTCGAATGCGTCGGTTCAAAAAACCAAGGCTTAAGGAGGAAAGCGCAGAGGATCGCAGCAGTAAAATTAGAGTGTTAGTTGATAATCAGTGCGGCAAATATAACAAAGTTGTTAGAATTGGAATCTTGTGTGAAGAATGTGACAAATGGTATCATTTCAGTAGTGGCATAAACAAGAACATTATTCCATGTAAAGCCTTGGTTTTCTGAACCGACGCATGCGACGTGCGAGATGCGAAGCCCGCCTCGCACAAATCTGGACAACACGTGAGATAGTAAGTGGTTTCTATAGTGCGAGGTACGCAGATCTCGCACCTCGCAGTTATAGAAACCACTCACTATCCCTCCTGTGGTCCGGATTTGTGCGAGGCGGGCCTCGCATCTCGCACGTCGCATGCGTCGGTTCAGAAAAACCAAGGCTTTATAAGTGGCTGTGTAGTTCTTGTTCGTTGGAAGTTAACGGTCACTCAAATTCAAACAGCCAACTTGATTCTGGCTTCGAAACGATAGGGATTGCTCCAACACAGACCCGTATCAATCACTTTAAGACGAAATTGCTTCCCTGAAGGAAATAATTTCAATGTTGCGTAAAGATATTAAAGAAAAGGACATTTGCAACTGTGGAGTATCATCATCAGATTGGAACATTGTGAATAGACAGCGGAATCGAAATGTAACCAGAACGGTTAAGCACAATGATAATGAACCGTTAATAAATGTATCACATTGGGTTTGAAGTCTTAGGCAGTGAAATTAAAGATTAGTCAGAATGCAGTGCTAGCAACTCAATAAACGAAAAGTGCAAGAAAGAAGGAAGATTAAATCTCTATTGCGATAATCAAGGACGTGAACTCCCAGCTATTATCTGTGAAATCACTGCTAATTTGAAGGTGTACGGTAAATCAAACCCGGTGCAAATGTGATGACAAACTTTGTTAAAGTCTGTTCATATTTTGACAAAACTGACTTTATTGCGATGTACCGAAGTACATATGATATTTCCGTGCAGGAATTCTGCGTTATCATATGATGAAGGATGGGTGGAGCGGAGAAAAATTCTCTCTGGCACCGGGATTCGAACCCGAGTTTTCAGTTCTACGTGCTGACACCTATCCACTAAGCCACACCGGATTCAAATTCCGATGCCGGATTGAATCCTCTCAGTTTAAGCTCCACCTCTTAGTTTCCCTATAGTGGCCCACCCTCAAGCACTGTCACTCAGATGTGTGACAGTGGCACAATGTCCAACATACTAATGTGCAGAGGTGCACTCATTACAAGTGACTAAGTGGCCGGAATCCTACGGAACGAGCGCCGTCTTAAATCACTAAGTGATTATATAAGCGTATCATATTATAACACTTCACATCATTTGTAGCATAACCTTGAACAGTGAGATGGATTCTTGAATCATGTACAAAAAGAGACCTACAGCGATCGGCATCCAGTTGATGTTCGCTCATTCAGTTTGTCTTTATATTTGCAAATAAACGGCTTGCGTGTGATTCTACACACAGTGTTTTATAGATGTTCTATGTACCTTGTACTGTGTTTGGGGGTTAACTTGCCATGTTCTCTACTATTCCTGTTTTGGTTATTACCAGAGGAAATGGATTAGCTGTCTCTCCTTGTCGAAATTCTTGGAAGTGACAATCCCTTTTAAACCATCCTTTTCTTGCCAATATTAATAACAGGTTATATGTGGAATTATTCTTGGATTGTGTGAAAATTAACGTATAGTGAGTCATATTCACTTATTAGTTTAAGAATAGATCATCTCAAGATTTATTTATCATTGCTATTCAGTTAGTAATAATGTAGGGCCTATTGTATAAACAAAGCTAATGTTAGTACAATAGTACATGTTGTTAGTGATGTAAACGAATTGATGTGACTTAAACAGTTATGTTGACCAAAAAATATAATATTGTATGGAACCTTTCTGTATTTTCTGCTCTTGTCAGATTCTTAGGTGTGAAATTTCCAGATACTGCCACTTCCGTAATTTTCGTAATATGGTTGTCGAGGTCTCAGTTGGTCGTTTGGCTATGCAACGGACGTGGATGTTCACGATGTATCTTACATGTGATGCAAAAGCAGTACCGGTAGTGAAAGTTTACCTTTAGCAGTTTGCGATATGACAGGGCCACTTTTTTAGATTATTATCGATAATAACCAAAATGTTCACTTTAGTAAGAAGGTGAACAGGCATAACGTGCCCTTTCCCATTGTCTTCAAGACGTAAGGAAATGATGAACGATATTTTTCCTCGACGATGGATAGGAAGTGTCGGTCCGCAGAACATGGTGGCCTCCATAATCCCCGAACTTGTCTTCCTATATGGGTATGTGAAGGATGAGTGTAGGTGCTACCATTACCTATCGTCTTACCTGAATCGGGACATAGAATTGTTGCATATCACATCTGATATGCTGATTGGAATATGGCAGGAATTAACTACCTGCTGGATGTGTGTGAAAACTTATAATGTGTACTTTGCTATCTCATATAATTTCTATTTCATCCCATTTAAGGTTTATTTTTTATGCTATAGTTTTTAGAAAAAAAAACAACTTCATAGTTCCTACAGCAATTTAGAAACACGGTGCATTTATTACTTTTATTTTGTAACTATTAGTGAAAACATTAATTGTCCTATGAATAAAATTTACTTACTTTTGAATCATGCTTATTAGACTTGTCAAGACGTAACATAAAAGAGACTAGTGATTTTTTTTTAATCTTGAACAAACAATCCTGTAACTTGATACTTGTCTATTTTACTTGTCAATTTGTCACTTGTACAACTAATCGTTTCAGAAAAGAAGTCCCCGAAATTTAGACTTAAAGCTTATGGTTTGGGTGCCATAGTTGAAATCGTAATTATAAAAATAATCTCTTTCAATCATATATATATTCATTATTACGTGTAAATACTTTGTGTGTGTATTGTAGAAGTGAAATTAAGACTAAAACGTTCTATACAACTTTTTCTCAAAACCTTTAATTCCAGAGTTCCAGTTGTAGTAACTCCATAGGCATTACTGTTCTCCCACACATTTGATGTGGCATTGTGGGGAATCAGTTACTCGGACCTTGAGTTCTACCTCCGCGGTTGAATGGGGATATCTACCGCGCATTCTTGGAACGCGAATTGCATGGTCTGCTACATGATATCCCTCTTGCAACGCAAATAAATTTATGGTTTATGCACGATGGTGCTCCTGCGCATTACTGCCGCAACGTAAGGGCGTATCTTAATGCTGTGTATCCAGATCAATCGATAGGCCACGCAGGGTCAACTCCTTGGCGAGCCAGATCACCGGACATGAACCCTCTGGACTTCTACTTTTGAGGATGTCTGAAGCCGTTAGTGTATGCCTCTGCTGTACCTAACGTAGAAGTAGTACAACAGCAAATTCAACATGCGTATGGAATTGTTCGTAATGATTGTACGAAATGAAAATATAAAAATTGGAGATTTATCCTTCGAAGAGGTGGAAAAATTCAAATATCTTGGAGCAACAGTAACAAATATAAATGACACTCGGGAGGAAATTAAACGCAGAATAAATATGGGGAATGCGTGTTATTATTCGGTTGAGAAGCTCTTATCATCCAGACTGCTGTCCAAAAATGGGAAAGTTAGAATTTATAAAACAGTTATATTACCGGTTCTTCTGTATGGTTGTGAAACTTGGACTCTCATTCTGAGAGAGGAACATAGGTTAAGGGTGTTTGAGAATAAGGTTCTTAGGAAAATATTTGGGGCTAAGCGGGATGAAGTTACAGGAGAATGGAGAAAGTTACACAACACAGAACTTCACGCATTGTAGTCTTCACCTGACATAATTAGGAACATTAAATCCAGACGTTTGAGATGGGCAGGCCATGTAGCACGTATGGGCGAATCCAGACATGCACATAGAGTGTTAGTTGGGAGACCGGAGGGAAAAAGACCTTTAGGGAGGCCGAGACGTAGATGGGAGGATAATATTAAAATGGATTTGAGGGAGGTGGGGTATGATGATAGAGATATGATGATAGAGACTGGATTAATCTTGCACAGGATAGGGACCGCTGGCGGGCTTATGTGAGGGCGGCAATGAAACTTCGGGTTCTTTAAAAGCCATTTGTAAGTAAGTAAGTAAGAATTGAACGAGCTGTGTAACGTTCAGAGGTCACTAAGGCGGCGAGCACAGGTGTGTCTTCAAATTGAGGGATAGCACTTTGAACATGCATTACACTAAGAATTGTGCAAATGTGTAAAGTCCAGAAGAAATTGCTTTACATTCTTTACTGTGTTTGGTTTTAGTTCACAAAACGTGCATAAGTAGACTGCCGAGGATATGGGTTTAGTGACTTTGGTTGTTTTTGTATTGAAGTCCAAATGCCCTGTACGTAAGTGATAATTAGTTTACATTTGGTGTGTTATCCTTCTTTCTTTGTTTGGGAGCGCAAGTTCCACGCAAAATGGCGTTAACTCTGGAATTAAAGGTTTTGAGAAAAAGTTGTATAGAATATTTTAGTCTTAGTTTCACCTCTACATTATATACACAAAGTATTTACACGTAATAATGAATCACTCTGTATATATAAAAGAAAATACTTGTAAATTTCATTGCATGCTGTAGAGGAACAGGGATAACAGGAAGGCAGAACTTACACGGTTCTCTGATGCCGATAATAGAAGGAATTATTGTAGGAAGCAATACAGTGCGGCAGCCTTCCGCTCTTTGTAAACAATCTGTAGCGGTATTGAATTTTAAATGAGGCTCAATGAACCCATAATTTGAGAACATAGACTCTTTAGTCTTCAGGCTGGACTAAGTCGGCTCTGAATACTTATAGGAACTAAGTAAATGAAATAGCTTAAAAACGGAGAGGTGAATCGAAAACTTGTGTTGATCTGAGATTAAAATTTATGACACTACAAACGACAATGATAATTATTATCGTAAGAAAATTTTCATATTAGGTAACTTAATGGGTCACGATGTTTTCATTCTTTAAGCAGGTAAGAGAATTCGTGTCTATTTGCCCGAACGCATTCAGTTCTTTGATTCGATTACATTGTACATTTTTAAGAAGCTCTCGAATTTATTGCCTCGATAAAAGTCAGTGATCGACAGATATCTATTTCAGTGCTTAAAAAGAGAAATAAAATACTTACAATCAATCAATATTTTATATAAACAGCTTGAGTCAGTATGCAGAACATGAATGACGTTAAAAGAGGCTCATGGTCTCAGTTGAAATCTCTAATAATAATAATAATAATAATAATAATAATAATAATAATAATAATAATAATATTAATAATATAATACTTTATTGCCAGAACAAAGATATACAAAAACACTCTAGAACCCCAGAAAGAGTAAGTTACATAAGTTGATACAAGTGCTCAGGGGGCATTCCACAAAATGGTAAGACATTTTATTAAACATCAGAGTAAAAAAAAAAACGAAGAAGAAAAAACACATATCACAATAATTGAACTTTAAATTTTCCCAGTTAACAGCAATTTTTAATTGATCTTTTTAAATAATGAACTTAAGCAAATTGTATGTTTGTGCCGAAGTTGTTACTGTGATTATATGCTATAGTTGTAATACATTTAGATACTGTCAAGCATATTTTGTCTGATATTTTGGTTTTATATTTATGTGAATATAAAATGAATTAATTATGAATGTGATTACTTAGTTAAACGGGTATACGTAATTTATTTTACTTTGCTTGCACTGCTGAAACAACTCGCTCATCTTCAATCCATTCTCACTTGTTACGGTACCACTTCATCTGATAATCGGTTTTTCGTGCTTGAAATACAGTACATAGGATGTTTCAGAATTCAACATAAGTAATTTAAGAGGTTGTAGAGGAGTCCTAGGTAAGTATTTTAAGCTAGGAAACTAGGGACCTGGGGCTTCAAACTTGCACATAAACGTGTGAAATATTTTTGAACGTGTACGTGGCATAGCGATAAATTTGGAAATGTGTTGGATACAATATTCCTATATAATTGTAAATGGTTTTTGTTGGAAGATGAGGCCGAAAGTTCAAACTTCAGCAGGTACATTTTTTTAACTTAAGTTATGTAACTTTAAACTAGTGTTGTAACATTAAAAGACCAGCTCTAGTTCTTTTGTAATGTACGTGATAATAACAATCATTGGTTAGAAGAGTGAAGAAGGAATTTCGGTGGTTCAGAAAAGAAAGAATTCAGATTTCATAAATAAAATGAGAGGTATTGGGATTTAAAAAATACTACCACGGTCAGAATCGAACATACTCTTTGGGCCTGAGGTCTGACGCGTTGTCCGTTACACAAGAGCCTCATGTCGATAATTTCACTCTAAAAAGATACAATAACGAAAACAAGTGAGGGTGAAGCAAGCAGTGTAGTGTTGTGCTGTTTAATTATTATTTGCCAGCAATTTTGCAAATTTTATAAAGGCTAAATTTTGAAAAAGCAGTTGATTAGTTATTAACAGTTGGGCTTAATGCAATTCCTAATAATGTCCGAAACCATCGCATACCATTCTACTCCTCTATTTCATTTGAATACTGGAATACGAGTATCAAATATAAACTATTTTAATAACTCATAACTCAGATACTTTTCGTTGGAAACCCTGAGTTCCTTATATCAAATTGCTTGTCTACAACACCTCTACAGGGTGTTTCCAGGCTGCTGTTACAAACTTTCAGGGATGATGGAGAAGGGCACATGTATCAATTTGAGATAAGGAACCTCGGTCCGGAAATGACTGAATCGAAAGTTATAAGCAAAAGTAGTTGTGTGGAAATAGAATTGTAATTTCGCACTTCGTGCCCTCCTTCCCTTAACCTTTGGAACAGTCGTGAAAAGATGGTATGGGCCGGATGTCTGCTACGTGGGTACGTAAACGATACAATCTGTGAGCTTGTCTACTGTTCCCATTGGCTCATCCGTATTCGAAAATCAGATCTGCTTATTCCGCTCTCGTATACTCTTCCATTTCACTAGGACTGATCGACTGGACATTGCAACTTGTACACATACACTGCTGTCTACAGACGTGCATATCAGGACCGACCATGTCCGTTACACATTACGTCATCTGCATTGCTTTAGTGTAGTTTCCTGTCCCCATCCCTCAGACAGCGCACTGAACGAAATACTGTAGGTAGACAACGTAAACAACGTCATATGAATACAGTATGTGTAAGATGTACAGAAAAGTACACATAAATAAGATGTACAGAGGAATAAAATTATTTCATTTTCACACAACTATTTTTGCTTGTACTTAGGACTCTGTCATTTCCGGACCAGGGTTCCTTATCTCAAGTTGATACATGTGTCCTTCCCTATCATTCCTGAAAGTTTGTAACATTAACATATAACAAGAAAATTAGAAACGTGTTAATATCTTCAATTTGATTAAATAAATTTATAGCCTATGTGTATGAATTAATCAACCTATATTATATTTGTATTCTATAATTTTGAAATATATATTAGTCCTACTTTTCACGTGCGATATTATTCTTCTATAGTGTTAACATTATATTATATAATTCCATTGCCGCTGTAATTATATTTTAGTTCCTATTTTATTTTACTTATTTATTTGTATTATTATTTTTATTTTAATATTATATCTGAACTGCGACCGAGCACGAGCGCTGCTCATTCGGTCTCAAATTTTGTTAATACTAATGTATCTTCTTTTTATATTGCTTGTATTATTTTATTTGTATTTCTCTTTGTTTGTTTTGTAATTATATTCCTTTATTCTGTATATTTGAAATAAATAAATAAATAAATTAGCCCGGAAACATCCTATATAACCAGATAATTTCTTCGGTTGAATTCTGAAACACACTGTATACGCAGTGTCTCTTTTGCACTGTACATGCAAACAGTGAAGGAATCCGCTTAATAATTACAGATCTGTATAATGACCGATGAATCATTACCGAATATCTATATCGATTTTTGAGGTTTACAAGAGAGAGGAAAAACTATAAGAATAATGACATTTAATCTGAGAACTTGTGATTCTGGAAATGTCGCAGGAGAAATTTCCTGTACTAGTCAATAGACCTCTAATTATTTGTTTTTGTTGTTTAGTCAACTGTTCGAGTCGGCCTCGGTAGCGTAGTTGGTATAGCGCTGGCCTTCTGTGCTTAAAGTTGCGGGTTCGATCCCGGCCCAGGTCGATGGCTTTAAGTGTGCTTAAATGCGACAGGCTAATGTCAGTAGATTTATTGGCATCTAAAAGAACTCCCGCGGGACAAAATTCCGACACACCGGCGACGCTGATATAAACTCTGTAGTTGCGAGCGTCGTTAAATAAACCATAATTTTAATTTTCAACTGGCCGAAGACAGGTCTGAACCTAACAAGTGATAAGAAGGCACCACTTACGAGGTAAGTAAGCCAGGAGATAATGTGGTAGGATAGCCAGTTCCTTTTACCCCTCCATTACATACATCGCTACCTACATAGACCCCTATTTAAGGAAGGAAAAAATAGTATCTTTCAAACTCCGATTTTCCGAAGTGAGGCAAGGTCTGTTTATCTTAACATTAATTACATAATTCTTTTTAGATAGTTGGATGGATTTATTCAGCAATATCATACATGCAGATGCACTACACTATCATAATTTTCTCTTAAAACCAATGCAAGGGTCTTTTGACCGTACGTGCTCTATAAAAACAAGTCCTACTTTGTAGGTTCCACCCCCTCACCTTCGTTTGGACACAACCACTCTCCAAAAGAACACACAGAAAATAACACGAACAAAACACGTTATATAATATATCCTAATCTAACATACAAACAGGCATAAAAGTGTATAATTGAATAGTTACCATTATCCCTTCGTCAATTCGCATTATGAACTTCAACAGCTGAAGTTCTGAGCTGTCTCGCCTTCAAGAGTAACAGTCCAATCATTTGTTCGTATTCTCGATTCCCCATGAGGTCAAAACATGCAAGCGTACTCCTATTCTGACTTAGCATCGAGGGTGGTAGATATTTTCTACGGATATGTTCCGTTTCGTCACACTGGGATAAAATGTGTCTCCAGGAGTCATTTTCCCCACACAATGGACAGAGTCGCTCTCCTTCTTCGGTGACAATTTTATTATCCTTCCATGCCCCCAATCTTAGCCACGCTAAACCTGCTCTACTGTCTCTTGTTACAAAAATTTATTTAGCCACGTCTCCCCAAATTAAGCAAGAGATCTGATAATTCTGATTTAGTGACACTGTATTGTATTATCTGTAAATTTATCAAATTAACTTCCGAACAAAACCGAGTTGAAAATTTGCAGAGCTCTGAAAATTTTCTCCCTTCACCGTACATGGAACTGCGAAATTCAGTTATAATGTGACTCATGATAAATTCTAAACCAAGTTACGGCAGACATCCATTACAACAAATATATATCTCTGATAGTTCATAGTACTAATGACTTCAGCAGTTCTATACTCTGTGGCACGTGTGAGCGAAGTGAATTAAGTAACTTCAGTTTAAGCTTCATTGTCGTCTTTTTCTCTTACTTGAAGAAGGAACATGAAGAGTGAGAATGATTCCTGTAACATCTGCAAAGATAACATTAATGTATATTAAAGATGGTAACAACAAATTACAATTATATCTTGAGATAGTTGTAAGTAGAGTCCTGATATTTGGCGAAACGCCTTTTTTACAGGGTGGAACTAAATGATTATTTGCATAGGTATAAATGTGATTTGGAGTAAAAGTGATAGAGCCAATTTTTATTTTGCCTATTTTGCCTTTTTAAGAGTTTCTTACAAATAAATGCCTTTTTTGTCATTTTAAAGCAATATTTCTTGTTTATTTGCAATTTTCTATTTAATTGTAATGTAATGTGTATAGAATATAAATACTTTAAACAATGACTAACTTTACTAACAATAGTAAATAATAGTAATATACGTTACAAGAGCGGTATGTTGACGTTTTCATGTTCCAGGAAAAGATTAAAAAAGCGAAACGTAGTTGAGCTTTTTTAATTTCCGAGAACATGAAAACAAACATACCGCTCGTGTATCGTACATTATTTTGTGCGAAGATCGTTTACTACGTACCTGAAAGACGAATTTCTAATTAGTTGCAATGAAATCTCCATCTTGGTTTCTGTTTAATGACGGCAACTTTAGAAAACAAAAATATCTATACTCCAGCAGGCCGTGATATACGTCTGTCTTTTTTTTCCCCCAGTCTGTAAATGCGAACTTAAAACAAACGGTAAGGCTATGTAATGATTTATTTTTCATTTTAATATTTTAACAATATTATTTATATAACATATTGCAGTAATAACATCGGCATCTGGAATCTCGTTGATTTTTTCACGGCTTCCTTAATGTTACTTGTATCAGGAATACAATAGCTTTCGTGGAGTAGTAGACTTTACTTAATTTTTGCAAATATTTAAAAACAATAATTAACAGTGCAATTTAGGTGAAATTGCAGTGGTAAGTTTCCAATTTATAATTATTACTATGTTAAACGTCTCTAAAAATAATATGTTAAAAGCCTAAAGCAGTAAAATGAATGTCGCGCTTAAGCGGTAAGAAGAGGGAAATTGTTATGTGTGTTACGTTGGGAATACTGAATGTGGTATTTCACACTTACCGCGTATTGGTTCTGTGCGGAAAACAAGCAAATTCGCACGATCTCGCACAAAAGTAATTTATTTCGGCGCTTAATCTGCTAATAATCGTGCTTTAATACTATTGATGTAATATGAATAATGATCGACAATCCACAGTTACAAATATAATATTGTCATGCCTTCACGATACAATCAGCGTTTTAATTTTAAATAAGCTCGTTCTCATTGAAGTTGTCACGTACTATTTTCAATTGTTTGTTTTCCTATTTTTTAAATTATACTCTTACAATTTTTTGCTACACGTGTTTATTATTGTAGGAGAAACAAATTTGAGTGAAGAACAGTCAGTTATTGTCGGATGACAGAAGGTATAAGATCGGTTAGCTAGAATGCCTAAATTCAGTAGACCATTGAAAAGTAAACTTCATGCTTACGTTATTGAATTTGATGCCCATGTGTTTTCAAGCGATGGAACAGTTTTGTTATGTAAGGTTTGTGAAAAGACAGTTAATCACGAAAAAGAGTATTTTATAAGTCAACATGTGTCACCTACGAAGTAAATACTTGAATTTTGCTGATATAATATAAATTTATTGCTAAAATATATTATGTCATTTTAAAATCTATAATGTCTTTTTCAAAGATTATTGTGCCTTTTTTACGTTTTATTGGCTTTTTTGCCAGCCCGTTTTAACTGTTATAAACGCCTAAACATCCGGGCTCTAGTTATACAAGACAAGGGTCTCTTATTGGCCTCAATTAGCCTTTATCTTTAAAGAACAAAGATTAGAAAATCAATGCAATCTCTTTCTCAGTAGTAGCTTCAGCATAGACTTGTGTTATATCTCCATTTGACAGATAATTAATTCGAGTATATATACCTTTATTAAAAACAAGTTAATATTGATTTGCAAGTTAATATTATTTTATGCTCGACCGTGCCGAAATGTAGTAATTATACAGACCTTTAATGTATGTTATTAAAGTACACCTACTCATTAAAGGTCAGGTCTTTCAGCCAATGACGACTCAGGTTACAACTGTTCAGCCAATGACAGGTCAGCTTTCTACCGTTATAAAACCGCAAGTATCGATTATTCTCGGATATGCAATCGAAAGAGAATTAGCGAAAAGTCACGGAGGCTGGAAATCCAATACTGTCGCAGAAGGTTGTGTTCTGTTACTATAATAATTAGCGTTAATTGTAAATAATATTCAAATAAATTCAATTTGTCATCTCGTTTTTCAATGTCTAATTTAATTTTAATGTTATCTCTGTAGGTTCTTATGGCCTAGCAAGGTCAATGTGAACATCTGTTCCTCGGAAAAAATCAATACTTTCGCGTCTGCGCACATCTCACAACATACGGGACATTGGCCAAGGTCAGAAACAAAGAAAATTAAAAATATCAAGTTAGAAATATGGTCGAGCATAAAAAGTCGTATGAAACTCGCCTATAATGGTAATTAAGAAGCTCGTATGAAAATTATGAAACTCGCTTGCGCTCGTTTCATAAATATCCATACTCGCTTCTTAATTACCTTCATTATAGGCTCGTTGCATAATGTACTATTAACATACATTATTTGCTAGTTGTGACCTGACGACTTTATTTCCTCACTAATGCAGCGACATCATCATCATCATCATCATCATCATCATCATCATCATCATCATCATCATCATCATCAAAGAGTAAATGCGTTTTCTTGACTGGAATTGTATTTCAACGTGGAGGTTTACATCGGTTCAGAATAAGTCCGTTATATTTGGATCTAGACTCTAGAGCGAATCTAACCACGGATAAGTGAGAAAATTTAGATTTCAGGAGGAGATATAAACCGTTATTCGAAATAAGCGTATCTCTTACGTTCATCATTGTTTGCTTGGACACTGGCACGCACTTCCCAGCTGTCAGTGCGAGCTCCTTGTTGGCGCAAGCTATCATAAATAAGATCGCTCGTTGAAATGTAATTGGCGCACCAATCCAGTCGCAGTTCCACGCCGCTGCTCGAACTCTGTCAGACTGAAAGAAGTGAACAAGTTCCATGTAGAAATTAGTTTTGGTTCGGTTTCTGTAGCAGTGTTCGTTGCAAAATATGTACAGCAGTGGCAAAAAAACCGGACCGACCCTTGTAGCTGATTTCAGAGCCGTGTTCACGGTGACAGCACGATAGACTGGTAACTAAGACTTTCGTGGTTCGAATCCTGCCTGGGAAGGAAACTTCTTTTTGTCCCTTATTCAAATTTATTTCGAATACTTTTCGATTGCAGCGATATTTTACTACTTCATTAACTTATTATTCCCAGAACATGAATTTTACCAGTTTATTTTCTAATGACTTTCGAAATGGGCTACGTCAGCAGTCGAAACAACAATAATTTCAATAGATTACTCGCTATCTTGTGAATGCGGGCGTGGCATGCGCAGTGGGTCATTTCGGGGACTTTGATTATTCCGTCGGTCCGGTTTTTTTTTTTGCCTTTGAATGCGGGCGTGGCATGCGCAGTGGCTCATTTCGGGGACATCGATTATTCCGTGGGTCCGGTTTTTTTGTCACTACTGTACAATTAGTAAAGAATATCTCGACGGTAATTCTTTTACCTAGTGCTAGTGGCTATCTGTAAAAATGGTTAGCAAATCAATAGCCACGTTTGAAATTATTTTCTATATAACTATATACTGGAGAAACATGGGTTCCTGTATGGAATTAGGGCTGGAAACAAAATTACCTGCATATCACTTTACGACAATGAAATGTAGATTTTAAGAGGATGCCATTAATGTCTTAAAACATGTAAGGTGATATTGCTAAAAACAGAGCCAGATATAATCGAAAGAGTAGATGACATAATTTATAAAAAATATATAGTCTACTGCAAACACTATTACAGTAGATAATCCTTATCTGGCACCAAAGGGACCAGGCTAGTTCCGGATACGAGATTTTGCCGGATAAATACCGGTATATTAAAAAAAGTTCGTATTCATGACGCCACATATTGAAATTGCAGCCATGGGAAGCTTATTTCTCTATCACTTGCTCATAACTGAATGAACATAAAAATTATGTAGATTTTCCTTATTATAAAACACATCATACGACACAAGTAATACATTAATTTTTGGTCCGAATATTAGCTGAAAATGAAAGTTCGTGCGACCTTCCTGACGTGGCAACATGACGGCCCGAACATAACTAAACAAACATAAAAACTGTGTGGATTTTCTTTATTAAGACACATCACGCAATACAAATAATATAGCTACTAATTTTACGTTTAAATATTCACCGAAAACGAAAGTTCATGCGAACTTCCTAATGTGGCAACACTGAGTCGGTCCGAACATAATTAAATAAAGATAAAAACTGTCTGGATTTTCTTATTAAAACACATCACACAAGATAAATAATATAGCTACTAAATAAATAAGTAAATCCCGAAAAGACAAAGTATATGATTATGTCTCGTGACGAGAATATTGTACGAAATGGAAATATAAAAATTGGAAATTTATGTTTTGAAGAGGTGGAAAAATTCAAATACCTGGGAGCAACAGTAACAAATATAAATGAAACTCGGGAGGAAATTAAACACAGAATACATATGGTAAATGCCTGTTATTATTCGGTTGAGAAGCTTTTGTCATCCAGTCTGCTGTCAAAAAATCTGAAAGTTAGAATTTATAAAACAGTTATATTACCGATTGTCCTTTATGGTTGTGAAACTTGGAGTCTCACTTTGAGAGAGGAAAAAAGGTTAAGGGTTTTTGAGGCTAAGGTGCTTAGGAAAATATTTGAGGCTAAGAGGATGAAGTTACAGGAGAATAGAGTAAGTTACACAACACAGAACTGCAAGTATTGTATCCTTCACCTGACATAATTAGGAACATTAAATTCAGACGTTTGAGATGGGGAGGGCATGTAGTACGTATGAGAGAATCCAGAAATGCATATAGAGTGTTTGTTGGGAGGCCGGAGGGAAAAAGACCTTTGGGGAGGCCGAGACGTAGATGGGAAGATAATATTAAAATGTATTTGAGGGAGTTGGGATATGATGAGACTGGATTAATCTTGCTCAAGATAGGGACCAATGACGGACTTATGTGAGTGCGGCAATGAACCTCCGGGTTCCTTAAAAGCCAGTAAGTAAGTACTAAGTTTAGGTTTAAATATTCACCTAAAACGAAAGTTCTTACTAACATCCTTATGTGGCCCGAACATAATTAAATAAAGATAAAAACTGTGTGGATTTTCTTAATTAAAACATATCACACAACACAAATAATACACTAATTTTAGGTTAGAAATTTCATTGAAAATGGAAGTTGGTGCAGACTTCGTAAAATGACAATACTGACAGCCCAGACTGTGTCAATATGGCAGATTTAAACTTTTTTTGGCCCAGCCAAAAGTGCCGTTGTTTTGGTATTGCCGGTTATTTGGTTGCCGGATACGAAATATTTACTTTAATTCGACATAAGGAATCGTATGAACTCATTAACTAGATGTAACATCAGGAAAACTTTGAACAATATCATTAATAATATTTTGTGTCTTTTATATCTATATTTTAAGTGCCATATGATTATTATTCCGCATATGATTTGAGATTATAATATTTTAAACTTTTATTACTCTCAATTTTCTTTAATGTAACTGATATATTTAGAAATCTATGAAAACCTTCAAAAGTTAGAGATTGCGTTACAAAATCACATGAGTTGATGTGGAATTTGTTAAAAACAAAGAACGTGAATGAATAGGCCTACGTCTCCTCGGTGTTTGACCGTTTCCCCAGGAAACATTCCAGCGTTTCTCTATTAATTATCATTGTTATCATTAAGGTACAAAGTATTTTCGTTTTCCACAGTGTACAGTACGATTATTTAGTCCTGACAGTCGCAGATAATGTATGCCTGGGTCAGGCGAGTCCATTAAGTTACGCCAAGGGGTGTTCGGGTTAGTCAGTCTCTTGCATTCTTGGCGATCGGATGTCACGTCGTGCGATAGAGCAGTGTGTTTCCAGTACAGTTAAGCTGTTTTGCATTCCTTTATTGACCGCTTGTTCTTACCTATATTCCGGAGTTCTCTCCACTACTCCTATTACTTCCCCTCTTTCGCGTCGCCGAACTGTCAGGTCTAAATAATCGGTCTGTAGCTCGGGAAACGTACGAGTATATAACAGGGAACTAGTGTAAATTTTCTGCTCGTTTCGTCTAGAACTGGTTCTGGGTTCAGTGATAAAAATCTAACTACTCATCTATAGAAGGAAACTATAATTGCGAAAAGTGAAGTTTTGAAATAAGATACTATAATTATGAGATTTTTCAAAGTGAGGAACCTATTAATATGAAGGTGTATAGAGTTGCATTATAGATGTTACCGTATTTTGTTGAATGTAATTACCTGTTCGGTCAGTTCGCTTGCAAACCAGCAGAAAAAGAAGATGATCATCAGAAAAATTCCGTACGCCACCACTGATTGTGATAAGGTGACCGGGTTACCCCAACGCTGCGAAAATAGACGTGTTTTTAAAGTTAAGATTATGTCAGAACATACTATTCACATTCCTTCCTAAAAGTTTTTAAACAACATTTATGATTCACTTACTATACAGAGTGATACAGGACCTCTGCAACAAAATCTGGGGATCGATAGATCTCGCAATGAGAATCATTTTTCGTAAAACAACACATGTTCTCCGATGTCTCGTTTAGGAGCTAAGATACATCGAAACAAAGATAGCTTTAGTGACACCAACTATTATGAAATGAATTATTTTTCAAGTATGTTTGCTGACAAGTCACAGGTGTTCAAAGTATTTACCCTGAACCTGGTTACATTCATTAAACCGTCGTAGCAGTGGTTATCGACCTGTGTCGAATTTGATCAAAAGCAGCTAATACGCCCATAGCCGGTTCCTGTCTAGTGTCAATTCGAGTGGTATATTACTTCACATGTCTAAAAAAAAATTAAGGCCGTGAAGTCCGGTGATCACGCTGGTCACGCAACAAGTCTGGCTCTCCCTATCTATTGCTCCCCGAGATGTTGTTCAGATGTACTCGTATAATCAGGTTGAAGTGTGTTGGAACGTTATGTTGAATGTTGAATCACATGTCCCCTCACATCGTGAAGGGTAATCCTCCATGAGCAGCGGAAGCGTGTTCCGAAGAGCGCTCCATTCAAATGGAGCAGCAAAATGACAGGATACTTCTGTAGTGCTCGGGGAAAGTGGCACAAGTCAAAAATGTTAATTTTACAGGAGAAGGAAAAAAATTGTCTTCACACTGCTATAATATGTCGATTTGATTTTCATCTGTATGAATTATTATAATGAGAGAAATACTTATGTATCTTTTCCAAAGCGAGCAGATGTTCCGTAAGATGTCAATAAATTAATAAAAAATGTTTGTGAAAACTGACTTACGTCACTTTTCCCAAGCATTGCAGACTTTTAACCTGACCGCAAGGGTACTTGAAGAAATAAATGAGTAATTGATTTCATTATTAACTGTAAATGTCACTAAAAACCTGCCTTTTTTTATGCCGCATAGCTCGTACACAAGGGATCGGAGAACATGGGTTGTTTTACGTGATCCTCTTTGTGAGATTTATCGATCCCCAGGGTTTGTTGCAGAGTTCCCGAATCACCCTGTATATATATATATATATATATATATATATATATATATATATATATATTTGTGTTTGTGTGTGTATATATTGTGACAGCGACGTGAGATTCGAACTCACGACCAGCGTCCCGCGAGAGAGCATATCGCGCGGGCTTCACGGGGAAAGGGGAAAGGAGCCTACACGCGAGGGAAGGCTGCGCGCGCAGCTGCTACTTAACGCAGTGAATGTGGAACGACCTTCCCGACGATTCCAGAAGTCCGTCGAAGTGGAGATATCGAGATAATTCTTTACACACCTGTAGAAATTTCTCGCAACTATGATTTTGCTATAAAAGAAGAAGCGCCAGCGAACTCGAGCAGAGTTTTAGAGTTTTCAGTTATTCAGTCAGTGAGTAAGCCAGAGCAAGCAAGCCAGTCAAGCCAACCGGAGTTCGACTCGAGTGTGCGTCCGCATCTGCGTCAGCATCCGAAGGCCTGAGTTCGAGTGCAGTGGATCGCAGTTGGAGGGACCTGAGTTCGAGTGCAGTGGACCGCAGTTGGAGGGACCCGAGTTCGAGTACAGTGAACTGTCTCTGAAAGTCTGTGGTTCGAGATACTGTGAACTCGTGTGACTGAGATAGAAGAACTGTGAACTGAGAACTGGTAGTTCTGATTTGTAAATAGTGCTTTGTAAATATTAGTTAAGATTAACAGTTCGTTGTTGTGCGTAATAGTCCAAGTAAATTGTCATTGTCGTCGGTGGAGTGCTATAACGAATACTGTGTTGAGTGGAGATCCAATTGTTGACGAGAGCGTTAAGGTGAATTGTAGAAAGGAATTATTGTTGTGACGAATAAATTACATTGTTGTTACTAATAAAATTCACAATATATATAATATACTTATTGGATCATTAAGTATAATTGTGTGTAAATTTTACTGAGTGCTGGAAATACAGAAAGGTACTAATATGTGTTTTGGTAATGTGCAGTGGAAATGTTTACACTACTTTTTATTGTAAAATAAAATTCATAGTTTTCCTAACACAATAAAATTATGTTTTGGATTTCTTTTTCTCTCCAATACTATTCCTATAGAGCTTTAAAATTTGAATACACTATTGATTAACCCTATACATATACAGTATTCCTTTGTATCATATATATATATATATATAAACACACATACAAATAAATGAAAGTATATTCTTACATATGCAATAAACAACATGTACTTACCAGTACAGCAGAAAACGTGGTGAGGCAAAGAGCAAGCATCAGAAGTAGGAAAACTCCAACAAATAATGGAGAGAAAGATTCTTCTATTTCGTTAACAAATCTGTGTAAGAAAGAAATACTTCAATATAGGGTATAGGTTTTAATATAATGAAAGAGTCATTTATAAATAATCCCTATTTACTGCAGAGTGTAGTTTGAGAATTCATTGAACCAAAGCTGATGTATTGGATGGTTAACAGATGCTTTCTAATTTTTGTTTTACTTCTGTATTTTGTACCTATAGTGGGGATTACGTAAGAGCAGTTCCTAAAAGGCTAATTTGTCCGTCTCTTCAGTATTGCCAACTAATACCAGATATCACCAAAGGGGGTAAAATCACAATGACATGTATAATAATAATAATAATAATAATAATAATAATAATAATATACTATTAACAATAACGACGTCTTGCTTATTTACTTATTTACTACATCTCTTCTTTATGTTGGGAGGTATTTTCTAAATGGTTCAATAATTTGTGAAAGAGTAGGTCTATAATTTCCATCTGGACCTCTGGCACATTTTGTTGGAAATTAGTAGGTTAATATGATTTAATATTAAAATGTATTTTGTCTGACAACATGAAATTCATTCCTTTGACTAAACAGTTTACGATTCACGAGACTTAACCTAAATATGTATTTTGTTTGATCACGTGAAATGATTAGTACAAACTCCGAAAACCGAATGCCACATTAAAATGTATGTTTAAGAATACTTACTTACTCGTAATAATTTTGCTATTTTAGTTATAATTGCAGTCTCCATGAGCATTTACTATCGATCACCCAAGTGCATATATCACACCACATGTTATTTATTTACACTTCTCTGACTATAATCTTGAATTGTAATCACAACAGAACACATAAAATAACGATTATGTATTAATATAATTCTGATATTAATTAATGATTAATATGTTAGAATTTCACTAGCTTCCAGTAATCGGCTCAGAAATCTAGAACAATTTGAATTTTTATAATTTCCACTACCGACAACAGCTGTTGCTGCTGCCAACATAACAGTTAAAAAATCACTTACTTACAAATGGCTTTTAAGGAACCCGAAGGTTCATTGCCGTCCTCACATAAGCCCGCCAGCGGTCCCTATCCTGTGCAAGATTAATCCAGTGTCTATCATCATACCCCACCTCCCTCAAATCCATTTTAATATTATCCTCCCATCTACGTCTCGGCCTCCCTAAAGGTCTTTTTCCCTCCGGTCTTCCAACTAACACTCTATGTGCATTTCTGGATTCGCCCATACGTGCTACATGGCCTGCCCATCTCAAACGTCTGGATTTAATGTTACTAATTATGTCAGGTGAAGAATACAAAGCGTGCAGTTCTGTGTTGTGTAACTTTCTTCATCCTCCTGTAACTTCAAAAAAACAGCTTGTTACGAATCCCTACAAAAAATCACTACGAGTTGCAGAATTTCTCAGTATCGAAATTCGAAACGAAGTTGGCAAAAGAAAATTCAACCTTCAAGCTAGAAAATCACCATAATCCACTAGCATATTATATAGTAATGGGGAGAAAAATGGTTAGGTTTCACCCTTACGGTATTAAGTAAGCTGATCCGGACTAAACTTATATTCCAAAACGATGTAGGGGAAATTATATATGTTGAAAAACACTGAACTTTTTCACATAATGTGCCTCATCCTGTAGTCAGAAAGACGGAGGTACACCGCGGGAACGTCACAAGACAAATAGAGCCTATACAAGACGAAGAACAAACATCCAGTCCTGTGGAATGAATTAAATCTTTGCCAACGCTGAAGATCAGAACGCTGACCGTTTAGCTGGGGAGCACAAACTCTATCCATAGTCATAGCATCGGACGTCAGATTATGAAATCGACTGGAAACTCCTCGTTCATATGAAAAGTAATGCGGAGAAAGTACCAGGTCCACGTGGCACATACGTTTTAGTTATTTTGCCATCTTATCAGTGCTTTGCCCTTTTTTCGGTGAGGGACGAGGTTTAAGCGACAATTTTAAAGACCGATTCTTTGGGACTATTGTTCCCGTCGCACAATGTGTAATTTAGAGAGTCTAGCCGGTCAAAAATCATTTCTCGAAAACTAATAGCTCAATTTTCATAAAATTTGGTATGTACATTCAATTATTGAAGTGAATAAGTTTTCAATAATGAAAATGAAAATAGCAACTAATTTCACTGAAAATAAAATTAGTACACCCAGGCTAATATTGTAAAAAAAAAAGAATCAATTTGGGTGAAAAAATAAATGTGGAATGCGCTTAAACTTGAAAGAGTAAGACGAAGGAATATTGCTACATATAATTCTCGTTTAGACGACAGATGCATCCCCATCAGAATCTGTATCCTCGCTCCTAGTCTCTCCTTCGGCAGCACCGAGTAATGGAGGCTCGGAGAGAACTGCAGCACTACTGTTGAAATCGATCGCGATTTTCTCTCCTCAATTTCTTTAAGCTGGTAATGTAAGGGTCCAAAGAAATAAGTAGCCTGAGTAAAAGATCGGTATTTGTGTCTTTTGATGATGTTTTTCTTGTGAAAACTTCTATGAAAAGTCTAATATATTTGTTCCTCGTTTCCTGGAGTTTCTCAGATAGTTTACCAGTAGGTTATAATAGTTTCCTGTGACCTCCTGTCCATGAGCCAAGAGTTTGTGAATATTTGTAGGCATGTAATACTATTTGCGTAAGCATAAATATGCTGTAATTCCCTTGTCTTCCTTGCATACATGCCTAATGCCCGTTTATCAAATTTGAAAACCCGCAAGAAAAGGTTCCTAGTATTATATGTGTAGACGACTTATTAGATTCTAATCTATTCCCGTAATATATGCGGAAGTGGAAACCGCCCTAAAAATATTTTTGCGGCATTTGGATCGTTTTTATTGCGACAGCTTTGTTTTATATATTCATTAGAGGTCAACTGTAAATCAATAATGAAAGAGAGATCCTTATTAAGTGACATTGTTAGTCGTTCCTGCAAAATCAATTTTCACGTTTCTTTTTGTCGCACGTTGAAGTGATGCAAGTGAAAGCTCTCCTACAATATTGGCCTCGTCTCTTTTCCTAGTTGCTCTGAAACTCATACGGGCAGCAGAAAGCTTTTCTTCTAGAGACTTTCCTTAAAAGTAAACTATTTTTTCTCCGTTTTGATCTCTCGCTGTTCTCCGAAACGTTTACGTGGGCGTCCTCGAATGCTTGTACTGGCAGACTCAAATTGGAATTGTTTTGTAATATATGGCAAAGCATTATATATTTCATTCTCAGACTTTGCATCTTGGTTCAAACATAGCGCATTATATTTAAAAAAATTTTCTCATTTCTGCTGTATTTTTCCCACCGTAATCGATTTTTTAAGTATATAAGTCGAATTAATGTCTTTATTGACTGTAAAATATCTTCAGAGTAATCTTTGAGGTCAAAATGTTCAATTATGTATTTGAGAATTTCATTTTTCCCTCGCTCTTGCTCCACACCTCGAAAAGAGCTCTCCTGGTTACGGAGTGCATGATGTCTGAAAATAATTAATAGTTATTCTGTATGCATCTGGTTGCAGAAAAAATCACGTAGTTTTGCTCAGAAAAGTATAATGAATATCTCCACAAAATTTTGTCGAGGTGATAGGATTTAACTCAAAATAATATAATAAGGTAGAACTTCGACTCTGTGCACATGTTTATTCAGACACTTATCGCTTAGCCCGGCACAGTTCGGAAAGTGACATGGGCAAATAACAGCCTACTTAGCGGTGATTCAGTGCGCCAGATTTCGGAAATAACATTTCGCTACACACACATTTCTGGTGTAATTCATTGGCCTACCATATAATAATGTCTATAATCCTATCTGGTGCACAATTCACATAATATTGAAGGTATCTACACACACTTTGGATTTCATCTCTCTGTGAAGACAACCCTAGATACTTGGTGCAGTTCATTCAATTTATGAACAACTCTTGTCTTAAAGGGCTTTAACTTTAATTATTTCGTCGCTTTCCAAGCAGGTACTTTGGATACGCTTGCCTGTTGAGCTAACTTTCGCAACGATTTCGTGGAGTCTGTTCTAGGTTATAGCCTATGTGACTGAGTATTTCTTCAGTTACAGCATGATTTATGCGTCGTTTTTTTATTAAAAAGATGAGCCGATTACTTTAACTGTTCTCACTGATTCATGGATCGTTGAATTAGTTGATAAATGCCGGGATATCATCATAGACAAATGATAGGACACAATTTCTTCATAATAATTATATGTATCATAATTGAATATTTGCTGCTCAGATATGTACTACGTTGCAAAGAACTAAAGTGAAAGTCAGCAGTAGACTAATTATGCGACCTTGACGTCCCTTCAGCCTGTTATATCTGTTCATACTACGCAACACAAAACCTTCGCGCGCCTGATCCAGAGGAACTGTATAGCCTACACTTTATCCTCTACAGTTGCGCTTGGACTATAACAGTAAAAGGCCGATGACAATATTAAATCAGCGAAACCTGTTTCCTTCCAAAAGCTCCATACAATACTAATAAGGTATTACAGTAAAACCTCCCTAAAACGAAACGCGATAATTCCAGAATTTTTTTCCCCCGTTTTCACAGGTTTTCGTTTTACAAAGGGTTGAGTTTTGGCAAAACTAAGAATAGACTACTACAATATGCACACTGTAGAAAGAACATAATGAAGAAATAATTTGAAATAAAAGTTACTACAGTACATGCAAAGTGAATTTTATTTCCATAATTATTAACTTACGTAATTACAACCTCTGTCTCTCCCTCTCTCTGCGCCCTAGTTTCTTGGCCCCCACATTTCTTTTAAAGTGCATTGCCGCGACGTTTTTTTTTTTTTTTTTTTTTTTTTTGAAGTGAACGTTGTAGGATTTCCTTCGCGTCCTGCATCAATTCAGAGTGTAAATTGCGCCCTGATCCATCGGTTGTGTAAGAGAAGTTGTGTTTGATGGAAAATAGATTAACTTCACGTCAGACAAATCAATCCCTGGACGGCAGGTATGAACTTACGACCTTGACGTTTCATTGCTCCATTAAAAGAATGAAACTACTCTTCCACGATAGAGCTGGTCATCTAGGCTTTTTATTAAATCGCACACTTTTGCTTTATTCGCACTGTTATTTAACACTGTATTGACTTGTTAACACAAAATTCAGAATAAATAAACGGAAATGTGAAACTAAATTGACACTACACTACAATTATTCAGTTTTATTGTAGTCGCACTGTCCTTTATCACTGTATTGGCTTGTTAGCACAAAACTGAGAATAAATGAAAGAAATTGCAAGAGGGTTGGAAGAAGTAACGGTACAGGAGGTCAGTAACCTACCCGGATCCTTGACAATAAGCACAGAATAGTGACATGGTTAGAGAAGCTTCACCGCCAATGCCTGACAAAGAATAACGAAAGTCTTCCAGATCATTGCATGTGCAATGTATAGGATGACAAAAAATTCTCATGCATCGTACAATATTATCGCAAAATTTAAAAATGATTTGAAAGAATTTAGGAACAGTTACGCTCAAAATTATCCGTTTTAGCCTTTTTTTTACCTAAACGGTGCCCTAAAATGATTCCGTTTTCGCGTTAGGCAGTGTTCCGTTTTAATGTATTATTTTACAGAGGAAATCATTCCGTTCCCAAATCTATTTTTCCTTTGTGCAGGTTTCCTTTTTATAGAGGGTACGTTTTAGCAATGTTTTACTGTATTATATTTTTTATTATTGACTTACTTGATAATGTCTTGATGAAGACGAATACACTCCTTCAGCTGCTCCTGCATTAGGATGAATATTTCTTCAGTAGGTTGTAAAGATTTTTCTCTGTATAATGAATGCTTTTGTCTTATGTTAGATAATTCGGTTCTCAATTTCTCTAACTGGCTGCAAGCGATGCAGATCAAGGTGGCATAAAACGGCGGAATAGAATATATAAATCCCGCATATACAAAAATTCCAGTAACCTGGAATAGATAAATATCACCATCACCATGATAATCATAAACACAACCACATACTTGCCGTAAAGAATTTGCAATTTTAAATATTGGCAAACAAAGATATAAATGTGAGGAAAGTGATAAAAACAAATGCTAGGGAAGTGATAAATAAATACTAAGGAAGTGACCAAATTATAGCGATAAACAGCCATGATTGGTTAAAACACGTCTTTCGTACCATTTTATTGGTCAAAAGATGACGTAGTAAAAGTGTAATAGTCAATAAAAATAGCAAAGGCTTCAAGGTGTAGCTCCTCACAGTAATCAGAAAAATTAATAATTTATTTTATACCGATATGTTAATTTATTTTTTTATAAAAAAATAGTGCCTCCATTTTTTAGTTTAATTCTTCAGAATGAGTTCGAAACTGTGAATCCCTTTAAAACAGTAAACTCAATTTCATCCTGAAGGAGCCAGTGTTCGCAGACAAACGACTAAAATTTAACAGATATAAATAAACACTTAAAATCTCCATTTTATTACGCAAACGTTGGGTATTAGGCAAACATATTTTCATACCATTTCATTTAAGTTCATTAATGGCTTTATTTACGTAATCTAGTTCACTAACCACACCTAATATTATCATGTTTATTAATGCTACAACTGTTGTTTAAATAAGTAATAGTATTTTCGCGCACTAGCTTTTGTTGATCTTTACTCTTTGTTGAACAAATATCAGGGTTTAAAGCGATATCCCAATATCATTCGATAATGTCGATCCCGAATGATGAATAAATAACTGGTCGTCTAGATTCTAGCTTCTCACACGCTGATACAGGTGAATCAGGTTTCAAGAACTCAAATAATTGTTGAACTTTAGTCTCAGGAGCAAGACGGTATGCATGAAGGGACATAACGTTATACAGACCTTTAACAATTACATCTGAATTATCAGTTTGACTTTTTTTTCAACAACATGCCGATTCTTATTTTTTCTTTCCACTACATCAATTCACAGAACATAGGAGCGCGTTGTATTATTTTCACAAGTTAATCTCACAGGGAGAAGACATGCTCTGTATATTACCGAATGAAATAAGATTGTGTGAGATGAAAGTACAAGAAGTACTGTTTAAAGTCATACCTGGTATGGATGGCCAATAACCCCTCGTTTTGGAAATATTGCCTATTGCTTGAGACATACTTCCGTGAAGTGCTTAATAGGGAAGCCTTAGACTGTATAACAGCGTAGCTCATATGGTGGATGCTGAGTTGTTATCCAGACAAACTAAGTTCGAATCTTAACTGGTTCTATATTTTTTTCTTTTAATAATGATTAATATTATAGTCAGTTTTCTATTTACATTATATCATATTTCTCAATGTATTGAACGCTTGATCATGTTTTAAGCAAATTACTAATTGACTAGCATTGTATTGTAAAGGATAAACAATGAAATATTGCCCATGTAGGCAGAAAGATGTGTCACTGATGTCTGTTCTGTTTCTGTAGCAGCTATTCCACTTCATTTTGTACCAGATTCATTATGATAAATGTCATAAAAACACACAAAACATACATATTTCCTGCACCATACACAGCAAATGAAAGAAGGTTGTCTACAGTCACACATATTTTTCCGCACTTCTACTGCGAAACAGATATCCTTCACATTCACAAACACTTCTCGTTCGTTTATTAATTTTGATGCATACCACGCACATTTCAACATGGCTTTGAATATAGGAGCTGACAACTGAAAGTGAATTAAAATAATAATAATAATAATAATAATAATAATAATAATAATAATAATAATAATAATAATAATAATAATATCAAGCTTTAAAAATTGAGAAGGCATTAGGATTCCCAACTCAGGTTGCCTGGATGACAAATCAGCATCCAACCATATGAGCTACACCGTTACACAGTATAATGCTTTCCTATTAGGCACCTAACGGAAGTATGTTACAGACAATAGCCAATATTTCCAAAACGAGGGGTCATTGGCCACCCATAACAGGTATGACTTTAAACAGTACGTCTTGTACTTTAATGTCACAAAATCTTATTTAATTCGGTGATATACATAGCTTTTCCTCTTCTTGTCAGTTTGAAATAAATTATTTTATATTTTTGCACTTTGTACTCGGTTTTCACTTCAAGACACTGCATTGTCTGACGACGAGTTCACCTCAATTTTACTTAAAAAGTCACAGTTATTGTTGAACTCGACTCTGCTCTTTCCAGCACAACTTTATTAGTTTAGCATTTCCGCCGGGTTCACTAACCTGCTACGTCTTCATACGTAGTTCTGTATGCTCCATTAAGATGAATATTCTGCAGCTTAACACACTGATGATATCTTGTTGTTTTAGAATGTATTTCACGAATCGAAAATCAACTTTATTACTTTCATCAATAAAGCGATGTTCTCAGACGATCTCAATAGAGCACCATGTGCTATTCCCTTATACGTAGTAGCGAATAGTACGTAGACATTTTTCGTTCTTTCATACCATTTGTGAGGTTTGTTATGTATGAAATTCACATAGCTGTATCTTCATACCCACTGTATATTGGGCACATGTTTATATGAACATTTTACTGAGAATAGTTCATACTACCACCACCTAAAATATTCAACTATATTCCTTCTTAACCACCTGTAGATAAATAAACGAATAAATGAATGAATAAATAAATACAAATAAAGGTAGCAATAAAATAACTAAAAACATATATCGACAAAACCAAAATGAAATCGCAACACCGTACGAAAATATTAAATTGTTACAAATTTGGCAAGAAAATGTCTGAAATAGAACATTAGTACGGTACTAAAATTGAGGAGCTGAGTGCAGGATCACTTTTGAGACAAAAATAGATAGACCATTGAAATTAGTCTTTACATTTGGTAATAATTAATCTTAAGTTAAGAAGATATAAATATATGAATTTCAAGATGCTATAATGTGTAATGTTTAAGAAGAGTTATCTACGCAATAACAGAGTTAACCGGATTATGCTGTTATTGCACCCAATTCCTCAAAGAAGTGATCTTTTTTTTTACAGAAGTTGTATATATCTTGAGTAATATGAAAAGTAAAAATGTAAATCAGGTCATGTTTTTTAAGAAAAAAAATATATGTACATATACATAAATTTCACACGGATATGAAACAAGATAAAATGGTTCCGAGTACTATTGATATGAAAGTAAAGCAGCTAAATATAGCATTATCAGTAAGGGATCGGAATTGAAATATGATAACTATAACGTTACAGGAAAATTAATGCAAGAAAATTATTACTTGAACTAAAGGTGTAACATTTTAAATACAGGAATCCCCAACACAACTGCAGAAATTACACCCAAAAAATAATTTAATAGTCAAATTTTTTATATTAGTGTTTTTAATTATCGTGAAATTAACATTAGTAAATCAACAGGAATATTAAACATTAAAAGTAGGAAATATGTTATTAAAAACACTACCTCTGCATGCAATAAAGCTAGATAAAAAAAATTGGCACATGAAATGAGAAATACGCAATAATGATGATAATGATAATCGACAAGTAAGATATTGTTTGTCAATACTTTGAGCTACACATTCAGAGGCTAAACCAATGAGAAGTTGTGAACATAAACAAAAAAAAAGAGTAGAAATAAAAGTAACAGGCTTATTACAGTATGTAACTGTTTTTTCTACGATCATGTTTTTGTTGGAATCCGGAATTTTCGTCACCGATTTTTCGTCACCCAGTGATTTCGTCACATATTACATTTTGTTACTGCAACATTTTACCACCGATTCACTTTTGTCACCACCATATTTTGTCACCATATCACTTTTGTCACCACCATATTTTGTCACCAACTCACTTCTGTCACCACTATATTTTGTCACCAATTTAATTTCCTCATCACTATTTGCCACCACAATTTTCCCCCTTCGTATCGCTTCCCTTGATACCTACGTCATTGTTCATTTAGTTTCCAAGGATTCATTCATTTTTTGATTTCGAAATCTTCAAGTTACAGCATTCATTGTGTTCATATTGTTTGGATACCTTGATTTTTTTTTGGAAATCTTAAAGTTACAGGATTCATTGGTTTCACAATCTTCAAATTAAGATATGGCAGAATTATTTCGATTCGTAAAAAGTAATAGAGCAAGAGATAAGTTCATCAACATAGAATGAACATAATTATGTATACAAAGCACAAAGTTACAAAAACCGGGATTGTATGGAGATGTGATCAGCGCGACACTTGTAATTCACTGATGACTATTTCCTCAGATAAGAAAACTATTATAAAAGAACATACAGAGCACTTCAATGGGAATTTTGATTGCAACTCCATAAAAACAGGATGAAAGTATGCAATTCAAAAACAATGTTAATACAGAGCATTAAAATAATTATACAGTGATAGTTTTGGACTCATAATAAAAACAGCCTACATGTAATTTTCTGTAGTATTTTGGTGACGAAATCCTCTCAGTATAAAAGAAAATGATGACAAAATGTATATGATGACGAAATATGTTCAGTGACAAATTCTCCTCAGTGACAAAAATCATGACAAAATGTATTTAATGACCAAAAATTAATGACGAAAAATAGATGACAAACTATAACGGTGACCCGTTTTTGTTGTATTTATATCTATTGTTGTTAGGCCTTGAAAGTTTAATTATCACACAGGAACTCGTTAGGGAAACCATTTTTCATAACATAACACTATACTGAAATTAACCCATTATAGTGCATTTATTATTACTTTGTTACCAATACAGTGCAGTTTTATAAAGACTTTGGAATAATGCTGCTCTAAATTTTCAATGCAAAATATTTGTAGTGTATATGCAATCTAAAAAACATCATCGTGCAAAAAATGTTGTACAATACGTACACATTTGTGAAGTGCATTACAAAATCTCGGAAATTGAAAAACTGGCTCTGCTCGTTTTGAAACTTTTCCTCCATTTTGTAATAAAAAAGAAAAACCAACCTTGTAATATTATTACAGATAACCATTAGAAATTAATATAATTGACTATGAATTATAATTAAAAAATTAGCGTAATGTCGGAAGGACGCGAATATTTTCCGAATGACGACAGAGATGGAGTTAAATTACATGTATCATTGAAATATAACATTCTCAAGCTTTGTATTCTAAATACACGTTTCATGTTGACGTCTTAGAATATATGCAGAAGCGATGTTTAAAAGCATGTCTCATAAAAAAAGTTCGTTTTTGATTGTCATATATACACAAAAAGATGCGGATTTCGTTCACTGTTATTTGACGCTTGAAAGCTAAAATTTAATTAGAAAAGCCTAATTTTCTGTTGTGGAAAATATTTTTTCTCAGTAGGAAATTTTAATTCGGTAATGGTAATTTGATTCTCGTATATTTTATTTATTACCTCTAAAAAGTGTGCCAGTATCCGCGGTTAGCATTTTTTCCTTTAACAGTTTAACCAAAAAGAATTATAAAATTCAGTAAAAATTCTAGGAGAAGATTGAAATTATTTGAGGACCTGATTAAGTACATTCGAAATACTAATTCTTCTCTTTTGCTATATTATATGAGTTCGGATATCTTGTAAATCAAAATATTTCAGTCTTCTAATATATTTTTCTGAAATTCATGTAGATTAGTAATATCTCATATAATGGAACATACATGTAATATACACTCGATAAACATTACCTATCTTGTAAGTGTTTTTTAACTATGAGTAGGCATTGACGAATAGTTAATCCTCGTAGTAATGTGTCAACATTAAACAAAGTAGATCTTAAGCAAACAGAGGCACATTCAAGACAAAAATTTTACGCTCAACGCATCATTATAGAGGCGTATTCAATTATATAGAGAGAATATCATCGAAATGATAGCCGTCCAAATCTTGGATTTAAAATATCGGCATCCTAATCAATTCAAATGAACAAAAAAGAAAATGTAAATTAATGTTAAAAAATACATAATGAAATTTAAAAAAAGAATATTCTGCGACAAGATGTGGTAGCTATCAAAACGATAAAACATTTATTGAAAATAAATAATATACATTGAATATTATGAAGATGAATAGAGATGGTGATTGGCGATGTTCAATGAAGATTTTAAAATTATTGATGCAATATTACAATAATTGAAATTTTATAATTGTAGTGTTGATTTTGTCGGTAAATTGGTCTACACAACTAATTCATATGAGTGAGTGACGAATAACAAAGTATTCGCCATTATTTTAATAATAATAATAATAATAATAATAATAATAATAATAATAATAATAATGATAATAATAATAATGTGTGCACATTTTATGGATACTAGACTGTTTTTGCATTCATAACCGAATAGTAGACCTAATAATAAATGTAAATAGCAATGTGTAGAAACGTGAACTGTTCTTTAAGAGAAATTCCTACCTGAACGACCATCGTCAGCTCGTAAGCAGGACTCTTGGTTGCATCGTACGGGTACCAGGCGTCAATGCTGAAAGGTTTGTCGTCACTTACTATCATGCGGATGACCGTTTGAAACATGTGAAAAACGACAGCAGTGTTCAAAGTCCATCGTCCTGCAGTCTGGATACGGGGTATCCACGCTACCATACACGTACTTCCAGTAAAGGGATCCTTCGTAGGCAGATCTTCCCAAGTGAACGAGTCGGTTAGTTTCAGCAATTTTTGCATGTTATCTCTACGGATCCTGGAGATAAGTATGTTTGTATGTAATATATGATATAGACGGTACATTTAAGGCACAAGATGTGGAATTCTTAAAATAAAGGTAAGGTTAAAAAAACGAAAACATAGAAAGAAATTAAAATAGGATTGTTAATGCGAGAAATAAACTATAAACATTGTATATAAAAATGACATTGGTGTAAAATTGCATGAGTATTAAGGAGTCAATAAATATTAAAACTCAATTCGGAAAACACTTGACGATAATGAGAAAATTTAGATTACAAACATAATTTAAGCAACTATACTTTTGTGGCAGCGAAAATATGTAAAGTAAGTAAATACATGAATGAAGCTGTGTTGTATATGACATTTAAAGACTGGCAACACCACCAAAAAAATTATATTGACAGACAAAAATTGTGAACATTTGGATACTGCATAATGCACTTTAAAAAAATAAGTTAACGTTCTGAACCGTAACTACGAAAATTTACTGAAATAATATTGAAAATTGTATCTACATTGAAAATTGCAATAACAGGATGAATTGTAAAACAGTGTACATTTCCATAGGGTTACATTTTCGATACTGTCAAGAATGTGAAATGTTTTAATTAAATTCTGAAAATTTGACGAACAATAAATCCTAACACATTTCGAAAGTTGAACATAAAATTTCAACGGCATAAATAATTGGTTTGAAATAATTTGAGTTTTTAGGAAGCATTTGTCAAGAAAGATAACAATTTATATTATAAAAAGTAGTTTTGAAATATACATTTGAATAACTGAGAAGTTCGGATTATGAAGAGAGTGCCGCAAAACTATTCAGAAGAAATTGAGATAACAGTTAAATTTTCAATGTAGGACCACAAAAAATATAATTTTGAGAGATAGCTATTAAAAATGAAGTACAGCAGAAACACATTTCTAAAATTTAGATGACATTATTTAATAGCAATACTGCTATGAAATTTTTTAGACATGTTGAAAGTCGTTCCAGTTTACAAATATTCAATTACATTACTATAAAAGCGTTTCTAGCAATTCAAGTTTTTATGAGTATTACTTTAACAGTGACACAAATATAACATGTAAACTTAAGTAATAGTAAATTTTAAATTAATATAGGCCTATCATAGGGCAATACAGAGATTTTTTACGGAAATACTGAAAATTATACTAACTTAAAAATACTTCAATAATTTTGAAAGATAAACATAAAGTATTACAGCTACGAGTTCATAATTCAAATCGTTTGTCTTGCATAGAAAATTTAGGAAATTGCACATATCAAAATCTTTTGCGGATAACTTTGAATTGACACAGAACATAACAAAGACAGAAGTACCTTAAGTAAATCTGGAACCAGAATGACATCATAATTGGTGGTAACGAAATAATCGGGTCTACAACACTTTCCAAATCCTCGAACTGAACGTAGAGTTTCATTATGATGGCTAAAGCTGTAGAGTATGAAGAAAACAGCACAATTATTACATAGATTACATATAAAAATGACTTAGGTCGGTTGTATATCGGAACACCGCCCAAAGTGAAGAGAAGGTTAAAGTATCCGAACGTCTTTTCGTTCCTGAACGATGCCATCCTGCGTTCTGAATGTCTCGTGTCTACCAGAGTGTGCGCACCCTGCTCGAATGATTGGCCGCTTTCTCCCGGAGTAGGTAAGATAGACATGCTTACTTCCTGCCTTTGAAAGTTTCTCCCATAAATTGTTGATATAAGAAACGTTGACTTATTTACATCGTAGTACGATCGTCTCTATTACGTGTCATTATCAAAGTCTTAATCCAATTAGAACCTTCCAGAATGCTAACGTAAAAGGGAGACTAATTTACTCTGAAGTACACTGACATAAATTTGATGGACATACTGTTCGGTAATATAGATTATATTGAACATATAGAGTGGTCCGTAATTCGCGTAAGGTAATACCATAATATTACTCCATGACTAGTATTCACATTATTCCTCTTAGCACAGGTTTCGAGGTGGACAAAGGCTAATTATAGTCTCCCATTCTCTGATCGGCCCAGAAACCCTGATAGAACTGATATTTAACCCTTAGGGTGAATTTCGGTGAATTTTCATGTCATAGGAAGAAAATAAAGAAGGTAATGGAATGAAAAGGAATTTAACTGAGGGGGAGGGCACGGATGGCCCAGCACTGCGACCTGTTATGATCTATTGCGTTAACCCCAGATATGGAATGAGTTGCGTACCACAGATCCCATACGCGCACAGCCCTAACCACATGACTCCCTTAACGACCGGTCCCTACAGCCGACAGAAATCCATATACCATTTCTGCTTCGGCAAATTCCCCCAAGGCCTCCCTGTTGGTCCGAGGCGATACTTCTCCCCCAAGTAGGTCCGCCTCGGTTGCCATTGCAGAAACCATCCAACGTCGCTTAACTACATTCCACGGAGGCCGGTCGAGAGAGCCAGCCAGTAGCTTCGGGAGGCCGCCTGTAGAGTGATCTGAAAAACCAGAAATGTGAGGATGAGGAAAGGATAATGGGGGAAGAAAGGAAGTGGCGAAGATGAGTGGGGTTCCAATCGCCTGATAAAGTTACCTGATATTCATCCATAGGAGTGAGGGAAAAACCCCGAAAAACCTCACCCAGGCAACTCGTCCTTACTGGGAATCGGATCCGGGACCGCTGGGTTCGGAGTTAGATTCGCTAACCCTTCAGCCACAACGATGGACTAAAGAAGGTAAACTTGAGAATTCTAAATGACGCAGTAGAGCAAGTGGGACAGCTACAAATATTGGGGCGCACTGTAAGCAGTAACTTGAGCTGCTGCCAGGAAGTCAAAAGAAGGACAGGAATGGCAAAGGAAGCTTTTCATAGAAAAAGGAACATCTTATGAGGAACTTTGCAAAAAGAACTAAGGAAGAGACTAGTGAAGTGCATTATATGGAGTGTGGCGTTGTATGAGGCAGAAACGTGGACATTACGACGAAGTGAAGAGAAGCGACTAGAAGTATTTGAAATATGGATATGGAGAAGAATGTAGCGTGTGAAATGGACAGACAGAATAACAAAAATAACCTGTGTTGGAAGGAGTGAGTGAAGAAGTAATGATGCTGAAACTGATCAGGAAGAGGAAAAAGCATTGGTTGGATCACTGGCTGAAAATAAACTGCCTACTAAAGGATGCACTGGAAGGAATGGTGAGCGGGAGAAGATTTCGGGGCAGAAGAAGATATCAGATGATCGACGCCAATAAGATATATTGATCATATAAAGAAACAAAGAGGAAAGCAGAAAATGGGAGGATTGGGGATAGCTAGGTTTACAGTGAAAGACTTGCCCTTGAGCAAAACACTATGAACGAATGAACGAACAAGTTTCGTGGAATGACATATATGCCATTCGTTGAATAGCAATTATTAGACTTCGTGGAATTGCCACGAGAATCGTAAGGTTTACTACGCTCGCGGTATAGACTGTATGAGAAGGGGACGTGCAACGGATCGAGTATGCCTCTGATGTAAACACTGAGCAGTATACTGCGGTTACAATAAAGCCTGTATCCTGCATTCAAGAAATATAATGAATGATCATTGAAGTAGAAAATATCTAAACATGTAAATACACAATTATTTTGTAGTGAGCTATATTAACTCTTAAAATTTAATGTAATATTCTCACATCATCCTTGAATATGTGCATTGCAGTGAAGAGTTACGTACATTTTGAGCGACTGGAAAGCAACCTCCTCCGATGGTCACTTAAATAGTTTTTATTTTGGGAAAATGTACGTTCAACATCACACGATGTAATAGGTGCATATTTGAAGAACGGGAAGTCACTACTTTTTAGCACACCACTTCACACGTCTTGTCGTGATATGATAGTACATAATTTATAGTACGATGTTGTGAATAGGCAGAATTTTTAGCAATAATGTTTCTCAACTTACATTTCACTTTTTCTGAAATTAGTGATATTATGGATAACGGTTTGTGATACTTTATCCACTATATTAACGGCTTTTGAGAGTTGTAGTTTAGACGATTCTAACAGGATGATGCTTTTGGACACGATTTTAAAATTAGAATCAATGAACAGAATATCTTCCAATAGCTGTTGAGAAGGCAATGATTTTACAGCTGAAACAGCGGAACTGTCTGTGCTATCTATTGCATCAATTACCTCCATTATTTTGCCGTAATATTCTGAATAATAATTAACAGCATCCAATCACGTTTTTCAACGGGTCAAGACTGGCTGCGGGGGTAAGTGCCAGAGACAATTGTTTGGAACAGCAACAATTTCATTGTAGTATGTTTGATTGAATTCTTGTCTGCACTGAACAAATGTTAAGCTTTGACTATTCCGATCACAGTAATGCAAAAACAAGTGCTTACATAGGTATACATTAGCTGTAGCTGCTCTATCTATTTGGACCGGTCACAACTCTTAACATGAACAGCTTATACTATGAGACCGGGCGGTCGCTCACCTCCTCTATACTACCGTACATCGGCAACCTGATTGGACGCTGCGTGTGGCAATTCAACGAAGTCTAGCAATTATATTTCCGTCCTCCTGTGCTGGCAATGTTTATTTCTCCTGTCAGACATTAGGGAACGAAATTAGAGGTTGGACAATCTTCAGAAGAACGCATGGGAATGAAAACATTTAATACTAATAGTGCAAATGCAGTGCTCATCTCTTGTCTTGGGGAATCGTGTACGTTTGAATCAAGTATTCAATATCGTGCATTGGAAATCGGGGAACTTATCTTTTTTTACTGCGTTTACGTGTTCTTTATTATTGGGACTTCAAGTACATTGGGTTGTAGTTACGGGTCTATAGTTATTGTACATATTTGTTACTTAACCTACCCTATCTCCTGGCCTAGTTGCATCATAAGTAGTGCTTTTTGGTATCACTTGTGAGGTTCAGACCTGTCTTCGGACAATTGACTAAACAACACATCAAGAATTGTATGATCGTTATTTGGTATATGATGAAGGATAAGTGGAGCAAAGAAAAATTCTCTCCGGTACCGTGATTCGAACCCGGGGTTTCAGCTCTACGTGCTGACACTCTATCCACTAAGCCACTCCTGATTCCAATTCCGATGCCGGATTGAATCCTCTCAGTTTAAGCTCCACCACTGAGTTCCCCTTTAGTGGCCAACCCTCATGCACTTTGTCAGAGATGTGTGATAGCCACTCGCATTGAGTGCACCTGTGCACATAGTGTGTTGGACATTGTGCCACTGTCACATACCTGTGACACAATGCATGGGGTTAGCCACTCAAGGGAAACTCATAAGTGGAGTTTAAACTGGGAGGATTTAATCCGGCATCGAAATCGGAATCAGGTGTGGCTTAGTGGATAGAGCGTTTGCAAGTAGAGCTGAAAACTCGGGTTCCAGTCCCGGTGTCGAGAGAATTTTTCTCCGTTCCACCCATCCTTCATTATGTGATAACGCAGAATTTCTGCATGGAAATATCATATGTTTATTTATTTATTATTTTGTAATAATTGTAACATAAAATATAATGTATACAGAAACACTTTAGCTCGCCCCTGAAAGAGTAGAACTCGTGCTCAGGGGCGGATTCCTGAATTTAAATTAATAATTATACAATGCAATTTGTCTTACTGTATGTCTACTATGCAATTATAGTATGTAAATTGAAATTTACAATTTTTCAAATTTTATAAAATCCATACATAACTTTTTAAATTTAATACTAGAACTATTAGAATTGACAAGATTAGGATATTTAAATATGAATTTGTTATATATTCTTGGGCCTAAATTACTACTATGATTAAATACTGTAACAGTGTTGCATTTTGGTTCAAACAATTTTAAAGAATTCATACCTTTTGTTCCATAACTATGAGAATACAATTCAAAATTATTTAGATTTTTATGTGTGAATTTTATTAATACAATATAATAAATTTGTCTTACGTTAAGTACATTAAAGTCTAAAAACAAATTTTGAGATGGAAAAATCAATAGGTTTATGAAGACATATTTTAATTATTTTCTTCTGTAATAAATAAAGTGGATTAAAATTGGATTTAAATGAGCTACCCCATCCTATAATTCCATTTCATAATTACCGATTGAAATAAAGTTAAATATATTGTGCGTAATAAACTTATTGACAAGTAATTCCTCAATAAAACAAAACAATATACTATCTTACGTAATTTATTACAAAGGTAATTAATGTGTTGATTCCATTTTAAATGATTATCGAAAATTATGGGTAAATACTTAACTTCAGAGGACTCTTTAATAATCGGACTTGGAATTATGTAATTTAATACTTAATATAGATGTAAGAGGTTATATGTACTTCGGTACATCGCTATAATAGTTATTTAGTAAGCCTAACCCAGTATAATTGGAACTTAAATGCAGTAGAACTAATAAGTGCACGAACAAAAGGAAATCTTACGATGCCTTTAAAATTAGAAATGTACGCTTACTTTTATGTAGCTCTGTGACTTGAGAACAGCCGATAATCGGTGGTTCTCCATCTTGGGTGTTGGGCGAAGAACTAACAACCTATCACCGTAAAAACAGCTGATACGAAACGAAAACATAAGACCTTTGGGGATGCCGAGATGTAGATGGGAGGGTAATACAAAAATGGATTTGAGGGAGGTGGAATATGATGGTGGAGACTGAATTAATGTTGCTGAGGATAGGGACTGATGGCTGGCTTATGTGAAGGCGGCAATGAACCTCCGGTTTCCTTAAAAGCCGTAAGTATGTGGCTTGAGGATGATCTGGCACACCATGCAAAATAAGAGGTAATTGACATGTAAGGGAATATTTATTAAAAACGGGAAATGAATAAGTTCTTCTATTCTTGTATACATAAAAATGTACTTTCTTTCAATCTTCCTCGTGACCATTGTAGGTAATTCTCAAACCTTGGTTTTCAAACATAAATAGGTGGCATTAAAATATTTATTCTCGACCATGCGGAAATGCAGTAATTATACACCTGGTAGTAGCCCTTTAATGCACCTCATTAAAGTACACCTATTCATTATAGTTCAGTTGTTCAGCCAGTGAGAAATCACCGTTGTAGCATTATAAAAGCGCAAGTATCGATTATTCTCGGATAATGCAATCGAAATACAGCTAGCAAAACGTCACGGAGGCTGGAAATCCAATACTGTCGCAGAAGGTTATGTTCTGTTACTATAATAATTAGCGTTAATTGTAAATAATATTCAAATAAATTCAATTTGTTATGTCGTTTTTCAATTCTAAATAAATTTCCAGGTTATAGGCTATCAAGGCTAATCTTCATGTTATTCTCTAGATTATATCAAGGTCAATGAATGACATTCGTTCCTCGGAAAAATCAATACTTTCGCGTCTGCGCACATCTCACAATTTAGAAGGTCAGTTCCGTTCCTCACTTACATAACCATAACATGAATACTTATGAATAATTTCAAGTTAGAAATATGGTCGAGCATAAAAAGTCGTATGAAACTTGCCTATAATGGTAATTAGGACGCTCGTATGAAAATTATGAAACGAGAGACTTAATTACTACCATTATAAGCTCGTTGCATAATGTACTATTCGATAACGCTGAATTTGTTTATATGTAGATGCCCTTTGTCAACCTAACTGAATTGTGACATGGAATTTTTGCGCCTGTTCAGTCTGTCACACCAGACATGCTGAATAGAGTATGGTAGAAATTGACTACCGAATTGATGTGTAACTTGTGACGAACGGTGCATCCATTGAAAACTTGGAATGTGTACTTTGCAGTCTCATATAATTCCTCTTTCATCGTATGCAAAGCTTTCTTAATTGTAGCTATAGATAATTAAACAACTTTGAAATCTCAGCAAAAAATTAGGAACACAGTGCATTTATTTATTAGAAGTCTGGCCACATATGCGATGTTTACCAATTAACAGAGGTTATTAGTTCACAGTGAATTTTACAAGTAACGTTGAAAAAATTATAACTTGTATCTTTTGGTGAAAATATAACAAACGTTATATTTTCTAAGTCAGAGTTTTTCAAACTTTTCTGAAGTGGGGACCACTTTTTTTAAGTCAAAACAGTTCCGCGGACCACCTTATTCTTGTTCCCTTCTAAACCAAATTTATCATATTTGTAGCATATTTTAATACCAGTATACTTATAATTTAAAATATTAGTAATAACTAATTAAGTTAATGTTAATAGAAGAAAATTCATTTTCGTTTTTTTAATAATTCAAGGCTATTAGAGTTTGGATAATCTTTAACTTATTAGTTACGTAAAAAATAATGTTGGTAACCAAATTAATAATTCGACAGGTTTACTTTTTATACTTGCAATTTTCGTCTCTAAGTGCCGTTTCAATTTCGTGGGTTTCATACACTCGTTTCAGAGCACTTTGTAACAGAAAACGCACTGAGGTTTTGGTTCACTCTCATTGCCACACCTAGTAAATCCAAGTTCCAAGTAACTCTTGTCATATTTACGAAATAATTTTTTCTTCGAACAGCTATCACTAGTACTAGATATGTCCTTAATGGCACTAGAATCACTGATATTAATATATTCACACACAGCTTCTGAACTATAGCACTGCCTAAATGAAGCGTATCATCACGTTTTTTTTCTTTTCAAAGATCCGGATCGAAGCCAGTTTTACATTCTGTATAATGGGCACTATTTAACTGGGACATAGACAACTACAAGTGTGTACCACATAATTAAGAAGGATTTCAAACAACTAACTGCTAATAGACGAATCAACAATGCACAGAATGTGTTGTAAGTTACTTGTGATTGGCTACAAAAGATATAATTACAAGAGTATTGTAATTTGAATTTCTGGATCTGATTCACCCGGATTTTAAAATAGGCGGGGTCTAAAATTTCTTATATAGTCATCTGGAAAAACAGAAATAAAAAAAAAAATATTGCAGAAACGTGCCCGATTTTCAACAAGTAAAGATGCAATTTGGCACGTTCTATTATTGGTGTACGATGTACAGTACGTGACCATTTCAATGTGCAGACTGGGTGCCAGAAAAACTATTAAGGAAGTCATAAATGCATGGAAACGTTCGGTACTTTGATCCTCTGTTGTGAATTCGGGTGGTCCCTGGCTGGGTCACAGTATAGGCGCGGGATGTGCCGGGAAAAGATGGCTAGAAATACCATGCTCATAGTGCTTTAAATATCTCTTTTGTTGCTGAGAGTATTCGGAATTCGGTATACGGGTAGGGTAATAAATTTCATAGGAGAAAAAATGAAAGGCGATTGTCATGTGTCATTTCAAAAACTCTGAAATTTTCAGCTACAGTGTGATATGTAATTCGTTTGAATTTTATTCTTTTTCTCTCTCTCTTTTTTTTTTTTTTTGAAGGATCACAAGGTCAGATCTCGAGGACCACAGGTGGTCCGCGGACCATAGTTTGAGAAACGCTGTTCTAAGTGGTCTTGTGAATGAAAAATGTAGATACTTTGACATCTTCCTTGTTAGACTAGCCAAGAAATTAGTTAAGTAACAAGTTTATACAAAAAATCTTAAGGCTTAAGAATTCTGTAACTTAATACTCGTCTGTGTTTTACTTATCAACTGTCACTTGTACAGACCCAGCACTGAGCATGCGCAGTATGTTATACCTGGAACTTGGTTTATAAAACAAGTTGTTTCAGAAACTAAGTTCTCAAGATATTAGACTTAAAGCTTATAGTTTGGATCCTACATTTATTTTGGAAACGTAATATTTATAAACTAAAATCTTTGACTCATACATAAGATTATTAAAAAACTCTGGGGATCTACAGATCTCGCAATAAGGATCATTTTTCGTAAAACAACTCATGTTGTCCATTGCCTCGTTTAGGAGCTAAGAGGCATCGAAACTAAGACAGGTTTAAGTGACATTAATAATAATGAAATGAATGGTTTTTCAAGTATGTTTGCTGACAAGTTACAGGTGTTCAAAATGTCTACCTTAAACCAGATTACATGCATTACACAGTCTTAGCAGTGGTTATCGGCCTGTGACTAATTTGATCAAAAGTAGCTAATACTCGCATAGTCGGTTCCTGTCTGGTGTCAATTCGAGTGGTGTATTACTTCACATGTCCCCCCCCCCCTAAAAAAAAGATTAAGAGTGTGAAGTTGGGTGATCGCGCTGGCCACGTAAAAGGTCCGGCTCTCCGTATCCATTGCTCCTCGTAGATGTTGTTCAGATGTGCTGGTACAACCAGGTTGAAGTGTGTTGGGACGTTATGTTGAATCATATGTCCTCTCACATCGTGAAGGGTACATTCTACCGGAAGCGTGTTCCGAAGAGCGCTCCATTCAAACGGGGCAGCAAAATGGCAGGACACTTGTAACCTGTCCGCAAGAGTACTTGAAGAAATACATGAATAATTCATTTCATAATTAACTGAAAATGTCACTAAAACCTGTATTTTTTTTCGACGTCGCGTAGCTCTTATCCGAGGCATCGAAGAAATGGGTTGTTTTACGAAAAATGATCCTCATTGCGAGATCTATCTATCCCCAGAGTTTGTTGCAGAGGTCCCGAATCACCCTTATACAAACGTAAAGAAATTCGATTGCTTACTATTGAGAAACAGGGGTAGCAGGAAGATAGAACTTGGTTTTCTGATTCCGGTACTAAAAGGAATTATTATGTGAAACAATATACTGCGTCATTCTTTTACTCTTTTTGAACAATCTGCACCGGTACTCAATTTCAAAGGGGCTGAGTGGACGCCAAACGTGAAAAACTTAAACCCTTTAGTCTTCAGGCTGGACTGAGTCTGTTCAAAACGTATAGCTACTAAGTAATTTAGAACCGAGAGGTAAATCGAAAAAAAAAAATACGATACTACAAACGATAATGAAATTAAAAACTTGTTTCTGACCACTATTAGGTTAAAAGCGAATTATTTTAGAATATGTATTACATGTCTTTCTCGCGTTAAATTTTACAGTACCTGGTAACATGTTCCAGCTTGCTACTGGCCATCTTCAGAACTGGTTGTTGCTGGTCTTGGCGCGTTTTGTTTTGTTTCCTGTGGGGGTGTGTTTGTGTAGTGTAATGTGAAGTCAAAGAGTGTATGTGTTCTGAAATTGAATTGTGTGTTGAGAATTCCATTTGGATGTGTTCTGAAGATGGCCAATAGCGGGCCGAAACATGTTAACCAGGTACGGTAAAATTTAACACGAGAAAGATATACAGGGACATCATTTTATTTTTACTAACATTTTTAATATTAACCTGGCTATACCTTTCTATTAACGATTGAAACAGGAAACACCGTTTGCTACCCTTTCCACGACGGAGTTCGATGATACTGGCGTAAAATACAAATCACTTTACTAGGTATAGGAGGGAAGAAAAGTAGTTCATCCATTTATGTAAACTAGGAAATATCGCAATTTTGAGTTTGATAATTTTCATTAGGTTTTTGTTTAATCAAAATACAGTACTGTATTAACACTTAGTGTTTTACACACGAATTGAGCTATCCATTCGGAAGTATTAATTATGCAATGTATATTGTACTGTTACAGCACATTAGCGTACTATATAGAGAAAGAAGTTAAATTGAAAAATAATTATAATATGGATATTTAAACACATTTTGGAAAATGGTGGCCGTTCATTTCGATACAGGCTTTAGTTCTTTTGTGCATATTATCGCACTATAGACTATTGTACCTAATTCCAATTACCAGTTTCGTCCTTCGTACGAGTAACTCATGTTGAAATAATTCTGTACCTACTCTATAAAAGAGTACCTTACGTACTGTAAATTCAATCTTCACTTCTGCCCGATCCGAAAAGATAAAATCACTCAGAAATGCTATCTACTGTCCGTTCAAGTGGTTTTGTCGCAGGGTTGTAGAAAGGGGGGGGGGAAATCACGTGACAGTTAATTGCTTAAGGAGGCCCTTTTATTTAAGTTATTTTAAACACTTGAATAATATTACGTAGACGTCCAATTCCTAACAGAAATTAATGTTTTCAGAAAAGAGCTAAGATAGCCCAGCTACTAGACTTTACAAAGGGGCGAACAGAAGCAGGTGGGGGAAACCGGGATGCGACATAGGGAAACGGACGACAGTGCCCGTACGAAAATATGATTCAATATTGAAAGCTCTTTCGTCACTGGAAAACGCGATCATATTTCTGAAACGTACTATACTCAGTAACTCAGTACTGCTTACGCGCCCTCGGCTCTGTGTCGTGAACGGTTGGAAGTTTACTAGTAGAAGGGTGGGAGTGAAGTACATTCCAAAACTCAGGTACAATAAAAATTGAAGTAAAAATAAAATGATGTCCGTGTGTAATAGATATTCCGAAGTGATATAGTGTTAAAAGATGTGTACCGGTAATCAAAATGTAGAATTATTTTATTTCAATAACCATAATGATTCCACCTTGTGTTTCATAAACCTTTTAGAAATATATTGTTAACAATAAGGAGGCGAAGTATAACTTAGTACAAATACGAAGTCTGAAATTAGTAGCCACTTGGTAGGAAATTTCCGGAAAACATGAAACAAACTTTAGTAATTACATTTATATAATTTTAGTTAAAGGTACAAGTTTTGTCTGCCTAGTCGTGTTATTCACATTGGGAAGTAATTTTGAAGAACTAAGCATTTACTTACTTTTACCCAAGTGTGTAAAATTTTTGTCATAAGTACAATAGTTACATAACTGTGAAACGTTTGGAGTCCACAATGAAGTATCGAACTTGTCTAACTTCATTCACTTTTAACTGTGAACAACAGTTCTTCTTATCTTAATTTTTAAAAGATTAAACAATTTTTGGAAGTGAGAATCATGGACCTGACTGTCCTTAATGTCGTGAAAGTTCTAATGAACTTAACTTGCCTTGAAAGAGTTTGTAATGAAACAGGAATAATTGTTCATTATACATTAAATAACGTATCATAAATTTATTTCAGCTTGAGAATAAATAGCAACAATACAGATTACCACTGAAATTATGTTGTAGCTAATGTGGCTTATAAGTACTGATCTGTATACTAAATACTAGGTTATTTTGCTAACTCCGTGAAATCTAAGATATACGTGTAATACACAATATAAGCAGTCTTTATAAAATTTAACAGTATAATACGAGTTTCCCATTAAAATAAGTTATAATACGTAAATCGATTCAATTCGAAAATATTTAGGTGTACGATACAATATCATTGACATTTCCTTTCATATTAGAAATGGAGTTATTTGCTGAATTTATAATTTATCGAACTCTAGAAAAATATTAAAATGTTTGAATTTGACATTTAATGCATGCACTTGCAATTGAATAATTTCTTCGTTTACTCCCCAAACATGCTACACTATTTTGAGTTTTATATAATAGCCTATGTTTATTTACTTTTGTTGTATAATTTTTCTTAAAAATAAAAAGGTTTGACATCTGTATAATATTTTTAAAGAATTTCATTCACAGTGTTCAATAAATATGCATAAATATAATATAACATTTGTAAGCAGTGAATAAATATGACTAAAATATAATTAAATTTAAATAGAAATGTAAGGACAGCAATTTTCACAGATTAATTTTTAACGGATAGCGTAAATTAACAATGCATTAGTTGTATGTGCTTAGCGTCGTGATCTAAGGTATGATTCCTGGACTCGCATTACGAAATGAGCTGTGGTTCGAGACCTCAGGGGGAAGAAATTATCTCGTAAAAATTTTTGAAGTGTATGGAATCAGTGCCCACCTAGCATCGTGATGAATTTGGGGAGCTACGATATGTAGCGAAATCATGTTCCACGAATACACCTGGGGGAATCATCGTGCTAAGGATACGATACTACCGATGATCGTTCACCTCTGCTCAAGTATGTGGACGCGAGGTCAACAGTCGATTGGTCAGCCGACTGTCGCGCCCAGTGTCATATTAATAATAGGAAGAAATTTTTCATGTTTGCTGACTGTGTGGTTCATATTATGTTAACATTATCTGCAGCAGGGATGGACGTTCGTATTTGCACCGCACATCTTGCCTTCAGTGTTTTGTCTCGAGTGCATAATTCTGAAAATTACTCATACTCTAGATGCTCTCGACTTGCTTCTCTCGCTTAAGTCAGTGATCGACAAACATCCATTGCAGGGCATAAAAAGCGAATTAAATATGTAATCAGTTGGCGCTTTTGTGAGTCAGTTACAGTATGAATAGCATGAGTGATGTTAAAGGAGGCTTAAGATCTCAATTGAATCCTCTGTAGGATAGTTATTACTCATTTATAGGCCTATACATAATTTTATTTCGCTTTCTTTTTTACACCAGCTTAATAACTCGTTTATCTTTAACCCACCCTCAGGTGTTACGGCACCGCTTCAATTGATAACCGGTTCTTCGCCCAATAAATAATATTTACGCCGTTTCAGACTTGCACAGTGTATTCAAGCATTGAATGAAACCGTTTAACACTGGTCTGCAGTAATGGTAGTTTATACGTATAATTACTGAATTTATACAACAATATCTGAGCTTTACAAGTGAATGGAAACAATATAAAAATAATGAGATTTAAATTTAATCTCTTCGGCAGGGCTTCTATTCGGAGATTTTCTGAATCTGGAAAACCAGAAAGAGAAATTCTTTATAGCAGTGATTACACTGGAACACAAATTTAAACTTTGTTTCTGTCCTTTAGATGAAACCATGTAATTTTAACTAAATGGGAGGTGCTGAGTTCATTTCTGAAAACCAAAATTTTCTAACACACACCATTTTTATGGTACACGCACTTCACTTATTTGCACAAATTTGTTACACTAGCATATAAAGCAACCTTTCTTTGGCCAAAATTCACAAATTAAAATGTGTTTTTGATCTTTTACGTTTGTAGATAGCTTCTGCAGTCTCTTTGATGAGTGACCTGCATACTTGGATTACACCTTCCACTGAAGCGCTTTTCGAAGGTAGATATTCCTTGATGAATCCTCTTCCCGTGTTCATCGCTTAGAGTACAAAGGATTTTGTTTGGAAAGAAGTTCAGATAGTTGTCAAGAAAGAGGACTTTCAGTGACATGTTGCATCCCATAAGGTGAAAGTAGTGCTACATTTCACTAACATTAGATAGCTTTTTATTCTGGAGAAACATTACGTGCTGGACAAAAACTAACTGTAGATTCGTTTCTGTTATAATAAAATACATCGAGTACACATATTTCTATAAAAAGGACAAATTTCATGTTGTACAGTGTTATTGATTTCAAAGTTTGAGTTTGAATCGGTTATGGACAGATTTATTAATTTTAACACCAGTCCTTTCATTTAGTGATGATATTTTGTGAATTTAGGTCTCGAGATAACTTCTTTGCGAACGAGGCCACTCTGAGGGTTTATATAACTTTGAAAATTTGTTGTTATCACCGAGTATAAAACAACAAGCTTCAGTTACAATTGTGAGCATGTTAACCTGTAAACCAATGACGGTAGTTAAAAAGGATATTTTAAAAGAGCGAAGCAGTCGAATATAATTCCCAATACAGCTGCAGTAAGAACACATAGTCCATATTGAGTAAGTCAATTGGCATCAACAAATAAACATCTCGGAAGGTTTATATAATATTAATAATGACTTAATAATGTTATATCCTGTGGCGTGTGAATGCAGGAACTTCAGTCTAACCTTCTTTGTCCTCATTTTCTCTTACTTGTAGAAGGAACATGAAGAGTGAGAATGATTCCTTTAACATCTGTAAAGATAACATACTTATTTTAAAGATGGTAACAACACATACATCAATAAAATGTTAGTAGATTGTGTATGAACCTGCTGTTTAATGAGAAAAGTGTATCTTGGTACATAACGTGATAACCTAGCATTAATTTCCTGTATCGCAAGATTTTAGAAATATATTATAGTAAAAAAAAAACACTAGAAGGTTTTATACACTATTTTGTATCTCTTCAGAAGTGCTCAGTTCAATCTGAAAATTGTACAAAGTTCAGCTTTAGTTTATTTTTATTTATACACTATCTATGAAAAAGTAATTGGGTACTGTTTTTGCCCCTTTAGAACCTCGTGGTACCACCTCTTGTTCCTATAACAGCAGCCACCTTCTCAGGCATGCTCTACACTAGTTTGTGTAGGATATCCACTGGAATGCTTCGCCATTCCTCTCGCAACATGACACTCAGTTGGACAATGGAATTTGGCCGCATTTCCCGAGACCTCAATCACCGGTCCAATTCGTTCCAAAGGTGCTCAATGGGATTGAGATCAGGACTCTGTGCAGGCCAGTCCAACCGTTGAACATTGCATACCACTGCATAGTAGCCGCCGAAATATGGGGCCAACTTCCATTGTCCGAGTGCCATGTTGCAAGAGAAATGGCGACGCATTCCAGTGGATATCCTACACGAACTAGTGGATAACACGCCTGACAGGGTGGCTGCTCTTATAGAAACAAGAGGTGGTACCACGAGGTCCTAAAAAGGCAAAAACAGTGTCCAATTATTTTTTGGTAGATAGTGTATTTTAAGGTATCTACATAAATAAATTACTAAATATTAGGCACCAACATAATGTTAACCTTTGTTTTTCTCACGCATGAATTCTTGCATAGAAGGAAAGAAGGTACTCTATTAAGTTTTCCTTCTCGAAATGTAGGTTCTTTTTTCTGAACTACGCCATTTAATAAACAAAATCGAGATCTCTCTTGTAATTTCATTTTAAAACGGTTTTTTCAATGATCTACAAACAGAATAAACTATTTGAATATGATAAGCGTACTTTTCATTTATTGGTTCAACTATACAGTGCCAGAAAGAAATAATGGGCAGAATTTTGGAGGTCGATTCATAGCGCGATTCACACGATAGCGCTCGTAAGGAGATCGACATGCCGCGCCGCTCAGAAGCGTGGCCTTTCGTCTCCTCTCGCTAACTCAGACTGCTCAACATTTGCTTTTCATTTGGAAGGAAGAGGGCTCAAGCCTCATCCCAGTGAGTTTTTTTTCTCCTTAATAACGTTAAAATGGAGTTTTACGGTCTTAGGACCGATGTGTCAGAGTGTTTAACAAAAAGTGGAATAATTACTGCCCAACACCTAAGGGTTATTATTAGGCTTGTCCTTGAAATAATATTACAAGTGTTAGCGATAGAAAATTCAGCTGCATCTTTCGCCACTTCCGGAGATATACAGGGTGAATCATAACTCTACTGACAAACTTTCACAGGTTGTTCAGGGATGTTGGTTGAGTGTTTTGATATCAGAAACATTTGGTCTCCGATGGCTTAGACCTATTACTGAGTAATGCGTTGTTGATGTGTCTATTTGTAGCATGATGTTTGGACAGTGATAACATTGGTTCCGATAGATTACAAGGAAAAATTACAAAAGTGATGAACTAAGTTCTGAAGTTGGTACTGTAAAATAATGAACTTTAATACAAACAATACTAAAATTACACGAGTAATGAAACAATTCATTATATTAATATAAAATATGATGCATGCATAGTAATGCAAATCGTACTCTAAACCATAATGTGAACTTTTGATGGAATGTCTATCGTAAGTCCATGCAAATTTATGCCCTTTGAAACTGGTGATTTTTTATTGAAATGTGGTACATTTAACGCATTAAAACAAGAAAACTAATGGACAAAAGCGAGAACAGAATTCACACTATCACTCTATACATTCTTTTTTCGAGAAATTGCAAAATGGTGAGCTTTTTTGCTGTCAGATTTCACATGGAATGTCCCATATTTACCTCGAGTCATTCAGACTATCTTGATGCTTATGCAGTCTGAAATATAATATTTTATTTTGTCACTTCGCTGTTTAAAATTACAGTCTAAAGAAAACATATTTTAACTTTGTATACATTGATGATTGAATTGGAAGAACTCTTTGAAATCAAATTACAATTACATGGTTATAAGAATGATTCACAAGACAGTGTCTCTTATCACTGTCCTTCGTAAGCCTTAATCCATAAAAGAATGAAGAGTAGAAAATCAGTGTAATCTCTTTCTCAGCACTAGCTGTAATAGATACCTCTATGGAGGAAGCAGAGAAGGCAGACTGGGCTTAACCTGGTTTCGTTTAGGAGCTTGGAGGGAACTTAAAATCGTCAACGAAGAGGGGGCGAGAATATGTCCTCTTTGCGGTAGAGGCCAGACATCACACATATTTTATCGGAGTGTGAAGTCACAGAAGCTCTGAGGAAACGATTCCTTACCAGAGTCCTTCATTACATCTAGCAGGGGCACTTGGCAACATATGGTACTTAAAAAAAAAAACGCTAAATTCTGTGAGAATGTCGCGAAAATTTATGGCAAAAGTTTGACATCTGAGGGTGGAACTGACCGAGGGGGAGGGGGCCGAGGAAATAAAGGGAAGAGTTATTTATTAGTGTTGTAATGAGTAGTATTAACACTGAGCAAATAAGGTAATTAGGGGATAATGTTTTTTTGTATTTATTGTGTTTTTTCTATTTGTTTTTTATTGCGTGTGCATTTATTTTTATGTGTTACATTTATATTTATAATTTGGTTTATATAGTGCAGTTTCAATAAGGAATTGAATTGAATTGTTTATATATATATATATATATGTTTCACCGTGCTTTTGCTTTTCATATCTTACATTTATTTTATTTTTATTATTTTTGTGAAATTTGGCATAAGTTAGATTAGTTGCAATAGTGATAATGATAACAGTAGTAATAATAATTATTATTGTTTTATTATTTTATTATCAGTAGCATTATTTTTGTTTTCTTTGAAGATTCAAACTGTGCATAGTTACAGCACGAACGGCCGTACGGGATCTTGTGTACATGAGTTTGTATAATTGTGTATCAATAAATGTACTTCATTCATTCATCCACTAAATTTTTCCATTTGATAGAGAATTCAAATAAATTTATCGTCATTAAGAATAAGTGAATATTTAACTTACAGTAGCCTATGTTTGTTAATTTACTCATCCAGCGAATTCGTCGTCGTCATCGTCATCATCATCATCATCATCATCATCATCATCATCATCATCATCATCATCATCATCATCATCATAATGTAAACGCGTTTTGTTCGTTGAGATTGTATTTCCACGTAGAATTTCATGGACTTCGATTCAGATTCAGTTCATGATATTGGAACTAAAGGTAAAGGTAGCCAATTCACATGCTATGAAGGCACTTGGGGAATGGAGTTAGAGCCCCATGCTTTCTTGGCCTCGGCATTAGAATGAGGTGGTGTGGTCAGCACCACGCTGCGACCTCCTTTTACCCCCGGGAAAGACTCTTTACTCAATTTGATAGAAAGCTGAGTGAACCTCTGGCCGTTCTGGAAGTTGAGAAACGAGAAAATGCCGTCACCACCCGCGACCGAACCCCAGACCTTCCAGATTTGGATCTGGAGCGAATCTAATTATTAATAAGTGAGGAAATTTGGATTTTTAGTAGGAAACATAAATCATTATTCGAAATAAGCTTATCTCTTACGTTCATCATTGTTTCCTTGGACACTGGCACGCACTTCCCAGCTGTCAGCATGATCTCCTTGTTGGCGCAAGCTATTATGAATAAGATCGCTCGTTGAAACGAAATTGGCGTACCAGTCCAGTCGCAGTTCCACGCCGCTGCTCGAACTCTGTCAGACTGAAAGAAGTGAACATGTTCCATTTAAAAATTTATTTTTGTGTGAATGAGTATACCAGACGACAACAGTTAGGTCAGACATGCATATAAGTACAGGGACATCATTTTATTTTTACTAACATTTTTAATATTAACCTGTCTGTACCTTTAGAGAAACGGAAACACCGCTTGCTCCCCCCTCCAAGACTGGAGTACGATGATACTGGCGTAAAACACAAACACATCACTTTACTAGGTATAGGAGGGAAGAAAAGTAGTTTGTCCATTTACGTAAACTAGGAAATATCGCAATTTTGAGTTCGATAATTTTCATTAGGTTTTTGTTTCGTCAAAATGCAGTACTGTATTAAGAATAAGTACTTTACTCACGAACTGAGTTATCCATGCGAACGTATTCATTATGCAGTGTATATTATACTGTCTACAGCACATTAGCGTACAATATAGAGAATGAAGTGCAATTGAAAAATAATCATAATATGGATATTTAAACACATTTTTGAAAATGGTGGCCGTTCATTTCGATACAGGGTTCAGTTCTTTTGTGCATATTATCGCACTATTGACTATTGCATCTAATTCTAATTGCCAGTTTCGTCCTTCGTACTAGTAACTCATGTTGAAATAATTCTGTACCTAATCTATAAAAGAGTACCTTACGTACTGTAAATTCAATCTTCACTTCTGCCCGACTCGCACAGATAAAATTACTCAGACATGCTATCTACTGTACGTCCAAGTGGTTATGCCGCAGGAGCGTAGAAAGGGGGGAAATCACGTGACGTTAATTGCTTAACGAGGCCCTTTTATTTAAGTTATTTTAAACAATTGTATAATATTACGTAAACGTCCAATTCCTAACAGAAATTAATGTTTTCAGAAAAGAGATAAGACAGCCCAGATTTTACAGAGGGGTGTGCAGAAGCAGGTGGGGGAAATCGGGATGCGACGTAGGCAAATGAACAGTACATGTGCGAAAATATGGTTCAATATTGAAAGCTCTTTCGTCACTGGAAAACGCGAACATATTTCTGGAACGTACTATACTCAGTAACTCAGTGCTGTTTACTATATGCAGCCTTGATTCTGTCTGGAGGAAGTTGGAACTTCATTAGTAGAAGGGGTGGGTGTGAAGTACATTCAAAAACTCAGGTACATTAAAAATTGAAGTAAAAATAAAATGATGTCCCTGTATAACCTTACTGAAGCACAATTGCTACCTTGTAATACATATTAATTTTTATGTATATGTGCACAATACATTCCAAAAGTTCTGCGTCTTTTACAACTTATAACTAAAGTCCAGTCAGTGTTTGATATCATTTCACGCACGTTAGGTAAGCAGCGACTGTGCTCAAGGCTGTGGAGAGGCGCGGACAGTGCGTTGGGTACTTTCGTGTCACTGCATCATACATGCGTGTACAGTCAGTTGACAAAAATTGTGTGCAATTGTAAACAACGCTTTCGTTTTTTATATAGGCTACTGTATATAACCTACTATTTATATACAATAGATCAGCCGCGGCGAAAATGCGACTCACGAGCACATTGTGGCTCGCAATGCTTTTCTCTCGCTTCCTACCTCCCCCAACCCCCACCCTCTTACTCACTGGAGTCAAACTCCGTTCTATTTGTATTTGTCTCGGACCTGCGAGTGGCGTATCGTCGCAATATCTCTCTCGAAACCATGTACCTCTATAAAAAACGAAAGTTTCAAGTAGGATGGTAGGATGTATTCTTTTGCTTACAATATGATGAAAATATTAAATGTATGATTTGTTCACAAATATTACTAGGAAAACGGCTGTATAACATAAAACGGCATTATAAGTTACTACATGTTACTGATGAAATATTAAAAGGTTAAGTGTTATTATTATTATTATTATTATTATTATTATTATTATTATTATCATTATCATCTCTGTACGTAGATTCTTTTACAGCAGATGTACGAATAATACGGTCAGATTTTCAATTTAAACTCACAGATTTAAAATGTGACGTTAAATGAAAGCTAGATGTAAGGACTTGACAGATATTGAACTTTTCAAATCTTTGGAAAAAAATAAATATTTGAAGCTTCGTTCTTTCGCTTGTTCTGTTGAAGCCATGTTCGCTGTAACTTACGTTTGTGAAAAATTATTTTCAACAATGAAAATAGTAAAAATCAAATTTAGATCACGACTGACAGACAAATACCTTCGTGATCAACTACGATTGGCAGTAAGTGACATAATTCCAGATTTTGAAACTTTGTCGCAGAGACATTCTGAAGACAGTTAATTTTAGGTTGTGATAATGTGTCCTATGTTTTCTTGTTATTTCTTTCTTCGTTACACGTCCTAAACATTAAATTCCCCTTCGGTTATCCGCCTCCCTCCATTGGTGCTATGCACGTTGCAGCTTACACAGTGGCTCCGCGCACCATGGCCTTTTCGCCACGGCTGCAATAGATTATTACAACGAATATAAAGCTTCAAAAATTACATAACAAATCAATAACTTAAAATGAAATACAAAAGAATAAATAGATTCTACGGAAATGTAAGTTACATGAAATGAAGTTGCACATCGTTTGTTTATTTGCTTATTCAGTCGTTTATTCCAGCGAAGATAAGGCCATGAGACAAGGAAAATAAATAAATAACAGATGAAAATATTAATACAAATACAAATGCAAATATAAAAATACAAATAGAGAAAACAAAAGGTGTAAATATTAATTGCCTAATATATACATATATTTAGTGCGTAAGAAAATAAACGTATAAAGCTAAGTAGCTGAATGTAGGCCTACAGATTAAAAAAATAAAACGTTTTCAAAGATTTTACAATAAATTTGAAATTGTCCGTTGAAAGGTATTACATAAGCTATGTATATATACATTTTTGTGTTTGAAATGGAAAATTTCTCTTTTCTCTATTAAACAGTTTTGTATCTAAAAAAAACTTCTTTCGTCCTCAAAAGAATTGGTAGAATATGAAAATTTGGAATATCAGAGATGTCTACATTGTGACAACTCTTTGCGTCGGGCGAGGTTCATATAAATATTCCTCGCGATACAAATTATAGAATGTCCGGTATTTATCTTTAGAACATTGGACAACTTGGCCTTAAAATTTTCAATTTAATAGTTGTAGACAGTTCTTTGAAGTACTTGTCCAAGAATTGAGTAACATAAAAGAAAAGCACTAAGAAAGCAAGTAGTCTATCTACTATAGTGTAGTACTTCACTATATTAATCAGAAACTCAACCTACTAAAAAAATATGTGTCAAATTTTCTTAATATAACTGACAAGTTTAGAAATGTAGGGTCAGCTTACTTCATACCTTAAGGGTGAAACCTAACCTTTTTCCCCCATTACTACATATGCTAGTGGATTGTGGTGATTTTCTAGTTTGCAGGTTATATTTTCTTTTGCCAACTTAATTTCGAATTTCGATACTTACAAATACTACAAATGGTAGTGATTTTGTAACTAGTATGTTGGCAGCTGAGACAAATATCGACAATATTTGTCAGTACTGGAGTTCCATGAAATTGAAATTGTACTAGATTTCTGAGCCGGTTACTTGAAGCTAGTGAAATTTGAACATACTAATAATTAATATCAGCATTAATATTAATACATAATAGTTATTTTGTGTGTTGCGTTATGGTTATAATTCAAACTAAAGTCAGGTAAGTTTTCGGAGTTGGTACTAATAATTTCATGTGGTCAAACAAAATACATTTTTAAGTTAGGTCTCGTGAGTCAATTGTTTAGTCAAACCAATGAATTTCGTATTTCTAGACAAAATATTTGACATTTTGATCCCTTTCTCGTTTAGTTTGCCTACGAAAATATGTTACAAATTATTGAATTATTTAGAATAACCTTCCAACAAAAAGGATAAGTACGGTAGGTAAATAAGTTATTTAGTACTAAGGATCGTGTGATATCTGATAACAGTTGGCAACACTGACAAGACGGCAATATTTGCTGTTTAGGAAGTGTTCTTATGTGACCCTCACTGTACAGAATGACAACTGTCAAACTTTACGCACTACTTCTCAGAACGGAGTTGAAGTGGACCGTTGAAATCAGAATTGGTGAAGTAGGTCTTTGAGTTCAACAATTTCCCCAGGATACATTCCACCGTTCATCTATTATCATGTTTATCACACTGACATAACTTGGATTCATCTTCCACAATGTACTCTGGGCAACGTAAACACTGAAAATCAATATATATATATATATATATATATATATATATACATATATATATGTATATATATCCTGCTCTTTACATCTGGATTGGGTCCTTTAGTTCTGTAATAAAAATCAAACTAAGTAGAGTTTTGAAGTAAGAATCTGTAACAGCGGGATATTCTTAAAGACGAGGAACATGAGAACGTAAAGGTGTACAGGGTTGCATGATAACCGTATATTTTAATTACCTGTTCTGTGAGTTCGCTTGCAAACCAGCAGAAAAAGATGACGATTACCAGATAAACTGTGTACGCCACCACAGATTGTGATACGGCGACAGGGTTACCCCAACGCTGCAAAAATGAACGTTTTTAAGAGTATATGTACATATCACAAAATGCAAGCTCTGAATTTCTAAAATTTTATACGAAAATGAACTCACAATTTGATAAAAATTACTAGGTGGCACAACAAGATTTATTAGAAGTAAATATCTGATAAAATTATAAAAAAGATTACTAATAATATTTTTCAAACCAGTTTTATCAAAGTATGAAAAAAAATTCTGCAGTTACATCGTTTGGTAACCATAACGTTGTTATGGTCTCTCTAACTTCTTTAATATTTTTCCTGCATGTGATGAACACTAGTATGATAAGTAGACTGCTCTGAGACATGTAGAATTGTTTATTTTAGTACAATTAATTTTTTATTTGTCTTATATAAAATATATAAAAATGTACATATTGTTTTGTGACCTATTTTTTATTTTCAAAGAAATGGGTATTATTGTAGTCTACCTTTTGCATAAATGCATGTTAAATCAGTGTACAAAATTTCAGAATTCTATCTCTATTGGTTGTGGAGTTATAAAATAATGTGTGAGAAAATTTTCAAATTTTGGAAAATTTAATTTAAAGTAAAAAGTGAATTCCAAAAAAATAGTATTAGTAATCTTTTTTATACTTTTATCTGATATTTAAGTTCTAATAAGTCTTGTTGTGGTACCTTGTAATTTTTGTCCAATTGTGAGTTCATTTTGGTATATATATTATTGGGTTATTTTTTTCGACGCTGTCTCAACATCTAGGTTATTTAGCGTCTGAATGAGATGAAGGTGATAATGCCGGTGAAATGAGCCCGGGGTCCAGCACCGAAAGTTATCCAGCATTTGCTCATATTGGGTTGAGGGAAAACCCCGGAAAAAGCCTCAACCAGGTAACTTGACCCGACCGGGATTCGAACCCGGGCCACCTGGTTTTGCGGCCAGACGCACTAACTGCTACTCCACAGGTGTGGACTGCATGCATGTATGTATGTATGTATGTAAAAAAGTTATGTTTTATTTAACGACGCTCGCAACTGACTTGAGCCTGTCGCATTTAAGCACATACCTGGCCCGGGATCGAACCCGTAACCTCGGGCGTAGAAGGTTAACGCTATACCAACTAGGACCAACCACATCGACTCTATGTATGTATGTATTACTCTTTGCACGAATGATTGCCGGTGGCCAGTAGGCGAACTAAAGCATAAACATAGCGTAAGAGATGGATCGTATCGCAAGACGCAGCGCCAAAGCCTCTCTGGAAATCGGCAATCATTCGTGCAACGAGTATTAAGGGGCCTTTACACCGAGGCAACTAGTTGCCTACAGCATGCGATCGTTGGTTGCCATTCGTGTTGCCACGCAGCATGCTGTCGGGAGCAATCATTGCAGCATGCTGCCGACTCATGTACGCCCATTGCGATTGGTTGCTTTAATTTTTGAGCGAGTTTATGCAGAGATGTCGGTGCAGACAGTTGCTGCTGCTGCCTACCTACTTTTGAACAGGAGAAGGAATCTTATTGAGAGAAAGATGTGGTGGAGGTAGATCTTCATAAATAGTGATATATATCGCAATGACGTTTTAAATAAACTCCTTGCTGATGACGCTTACCTGTTAAGAAATTTTACCCGAATTAGTAAAGAGGACTTCGATTACCTTCTGAACAAAGTAGCTCCTCTCATTTCAAAATCCGATACCAATTATTTATCGAGGCAGTATAACAGCTGAAAACTACATTGCACGTTTTTAATGTGTTCGGTATTTTTTGTATTCCGAAAACATTACTTTTGAATGTAGAGAACACAAAACGGGTCAGGGAGTTTCGATTGTGAAAAACAGGATGAAACAATTATCCCGGGGCATGGCGAAATATAACTCGGGGAGACACAGGCATTCTAGACGTTCAGAGACTTCCTAGAAGTCCTAAAGAAGCAGCAAAGGCTATCAGGGATGAGTTTAAAGCCTACTTCGTGTCGAGTGAAGGAAGTGTCCCATGGCAAGGAACTTATATTTAGACGTGTTTACCCTGTTAAAATTTGGCATAAAACTGAAGATTTGTGCTAAAAGTGAAAATATTTATGGAAAATGTTTATTGCTATTATTGTGTACAATAAAGACATTTAAATAATTAAATCGGCTCTTTATTATTTTCCTGACAATGCATTTCTTTCATAACAGGTATTTTAATTTTACGTAAATATGCGTTTGATCACTAGACATCGGATTTTTAGGCACTAAAAATTGCAGTTTTAGGCGCCTAAAATAAGCTCAAAATTTGTAAAATTAGGCTCTATTTTAATGAAAATAGGCATTTTAGGCACATCAAGGTATCATACTTATTTCTTTCACTGAAATGTTTAGTTATACACTAAAATACGCACAAAAAGTATGTTTAAACATTAAAAAAGAATACTATATTATATTTATAAACAGAGCTGCACAAATTTAATATATTGAAACTAATAAAATAATGATTATTGATATCAAGATTACTCATTTTAAGTTATTGAAATTCAGGTTCATGATCACACCTTATTATAATTATCTGCACAGTACACCACCAGAATTTTTTCTAAATTCTCCACAGTTAACCTTTGCCTTTTGTCACTGAGAATCATTTTGAAAGCAGAAAAACTTATTTCAACCGAAACTCATGTGAGAGGCGCAAATTTTAAATTAGGTACAATAGAAACATCAATACTTACTGGAACATTTACACTTTCCCCCGATATCACTCTTGATACTTTTTCCAACATTGAAAATCCTACATTCTTATTTAATACGTTGTCCCACTTATTTTTAACTTTTTTCCCAGTTTCGCCCAAAGCAGAATGTATGTTCACTTGAGCTTCCTTTACTATTGCTATTTGGCTACAAAGATATTGTTTTTCACGTTCTAATTGTTCAATGCTTGCAGGTATGAAAGAAAAGTTTGATGTTAAGTAGGCAATATCGTTTTTCACTCGTGAGTCATTCAGACAATCTTTCACTGCTTTCACACACGCTGCACTATCAGTTTCAGATAATTTATTAATAACTGTGACCACTTCTTTAAAATACTTAGAATAATACACCACTGACTGAATCCAGGTTCCCCATCGTGTAACAACCGGCTGAGGTGGGAGTGGGATATCTGGAAAGTTCTCTCTGAATATTGAAATCCTGGATGGTGCTTTACAAAAACGTTTTTTTTTTTGTGTTAGAAATAAACGAATTGACAAGAGGAAATTCATTCCGGATTGTTTCAGAAACCCTGTGAAGGCCATGTGCTAGACAGGTTACATGCGTGAGGTTTGGATAAAATGTTTTAAGAAGTGGAGCTGCAGCAACCATGTATGACGCAGCATCAGTACAAAACAACAGAACTTTAGAATCGTCTATATTACCTGAGTATAAAGACTGTAGGCCTTTATTTACAAAATAAGCAATGGCTTGGCTATTCACTTTCGAAAGTTCCTTAACACATACGAGGTGTGGAATCGAAGGTCCTACTACCATATTTGCTATATACCTATTCATAGGATCTGAGGTTTCATCCACAGAGACCCATATGTAAGAATCACCTATATCCTCCCGAATGGAAGCTAAAGTTTCATTGTATATTCTGTCTAAGTTTTTTTTTCTTAGGGTCGACTCAGATGGGATATTTTGTTTGCAGTAGTTTTGTAAAAACTGTCTTAAAACCGGATTTTCAATTGCATTCCAGGGAATGTTAGCAGCAACAAACGCTCTGGTTAAATCAGCATAGAAATTGCTGCTGAGATTGGATGAAGTAGGCTGTGTTAGTAAAGTTTGTTGCAGTTGATTTTTCTGCTGAGCTTTAGCCTTATGAGCCGCTCCTTGCACATGCTGCTTTAGGTGGCACTTCTTTTCTTGCGAAATCTAAAAATGTAAAGTAAACTGAATTAAAATAAAATCCTAATTGTTGTATTGCCGTATTTCTATCACAAAGTTAGTGGGTTCGAACAATCAAAATTGTAATGACCTGCAAATACTTTAACTATCGGAATTTAAAAGGTTAAAGTGTAGTGGTCTTAAAAAGAATTATACCTCAGGATAGCTCAGTCAATGTATAAATATTATAGGCCTACTCATTAAAATTAATAGAATTTATATATTTCAACTATTGTTACATACCTGTTTGCTACAAATCTTGCAGAATATTATTTTTCCATCATAAGTGAATTCTGAATATTCTGTTAGCCATTGCCGGATCAATGTAGATTTTGCACTTATATTTTTCGGCATTATCGCGTTAAACTTCACAGGAAAACGTCCTACCGCTCAAAACTTCTCAACACAAATAAGGTGAGGGAAAGAGCAACTGTTAACGAGCATTCAAATGAACCGTTGTTATTGAGATTCAATTGGACAAAAATACAAAGTTCCACTTATTGTTGCACTTCCTGGTAGTGTTAACACTAGGAGGGCCATTCTTTTAAATATTTTGTAACGGTTTACCCTACTAATTCGCAGTTTTACGACTTTTCATAAATATTTCAAAAACACTCTTTCTCCAAAAATTGTGATTTTATGACACTCTGAAGGGCAGTACAGCTAATCGGTTTCAGACCGAAAACAGTCATTTTTATAGTATAGTATATCTCTGAATCGGTAGCAGTACATGTTGTGATTGTTGCCTGCTTCAAAACTAAGGTTGGTTCTTTGTCGGCATTTATGCCTCCAAACATGTTAAATTCGGTGAAATCTATTGCGAGTGTCGTGAGATTCAAAACATTTTGTTTCCTTTATCAATGGTTTCATGGCCGGTGTGAAGCAAACTTTCCACTTTTTAAATGCCTTAAATTTCACAGTGAATGCATGTATAAATTATAAAAAGTAAGAGTAAAATGCGAAACTTTACAGTGAGTTAGGCATTTTTAGGCGAATATTAACAAATTAGGCTCTAATAACCGTTTTAGGGCATTTTAGGGCACTATAAAACTCTTTGAATACCTTTCAATTTCCATGAAACACAAATATAAATAATTATTTTTACTTTTCTCCTAAAGAAACAAAATAGGCATTTGCCCTAGAATCCGATGTCTGTTGATCACTATTATAATGATTTTATGTACACTAAATACAAACACTTGCCTCGGAATCAATATTCTCATCAGTTGAAAGTCACTTTCTTGGCGCGTCAACATCAAGAAGAAAACACAGTGAAGCGAAATGTATCCACTGATCACCCTGAGCTGACCAGCTTTTTTTCTTCCTGTAGCAGTGAATGTTGTTCTAAGGTTTTTACTTTGTCTTTAGCTTCCTTTACTGCCGCAATCGAACTTTAAAGCTTTTTTTTTCCCCATAACTTCAACTTCTTTCTATTATCTTTGTAATTAGGATCTCAAAAGTCCCACAAAATGTGATTTTCATGGTATTCTTCACTTAGAAGCTTTGTTTTATTTTTGTCTCTATCGCTTGGTCCGAAAGGTTGTGGGTTCGAGTCCCGCCTCGGGCATGGGAGTTGTGTACGTACTAGTTTAAGAAAAGCGGAAAAACAGAAAACAGAAAAAAGAGAAACGAAAAAAATAATTGTATCCCAACTTATCGTGCCGCATGCAACTGGACTACTGAACCCATCAGCGGTGGATAAGCTTGCGAACTAGAGCAACCGGCGGATTGGCGCCGCAAGCCGTATGCGACTGTGCTGCCGCCTAGACAAGTGAGCAACCTGCAGCATGCGATCGTGCCGCATGCTGCGTGATTGCCTATGGTTGCTTCAATGTAAAGACATTTTAAGCTTGCGAACTGGAGCAACCGGAGGATTGGCGCCGCAAGCCGTACTCAAAGTGAGAAACTTGCAGCATGCGATCATGTCGCTTACTGCATGATTGCCTATGGTTGCTTCAGTGTAAAGCCGCCTTTAGGCAAGTATGTATGTAGGTAAATATACACAAATTCATGTCTATTCTTACATATTCAGTAACATACTTACCAGAAGAGCGGAAAACGTGGTGAGGCAAAGAGAAATCATCAGAATTAGGAAAATTCCGACGAAAAATGGAGAGAAAACCTCCTCTAATTCATTAACAAATCTGTAAGAAAGAAATTCTTCAGTATAATGTATAGCATTACAATGGTATGAAATAATTATTTATAAAAATGTACCTCATCAATTATCCCAAATTATTACTGTAGCATATAATTTGAGCATTTCACAAACGAAAGCTCATGTATTGGAAGGTTAATAAATAATTCCTTACTTTTATCACTGCATTTTGTACCTACTTAAATTCCAATACATTGTAGAGGAGATTAAATCCCTGAACCAACACTAGACTCTTCCACAAAGTGGAACTCACTCAGTGTGCCCAGTATGATGCATGTCCACCGAGGAGACGTCACAGAACTATTACAAGGCAAGGGATAATCATTCAGCCCCGTGAAATGCAGATAAATCTCCGCCAATGCTGGAAATCGAACCATGGACCGATTGACTGGGACGCACTAGCTCTATCCACACAGATATAGCGTTGGATATGAGGTTAACTCTCAAGGAAGTGGTTTTGAAATTCACTGGAAGTTCCTCGTTTTTGTAAAAAAAATTATTTTATGAAAATTGAAAGAAGTGCTGTAGTAGGATGATGCAACTTTACGAAAAATAACTTACTTTTTGAAGGATGAGGGGCGCGCGGTAGCATTGCAGTTAATGCTGGGTAATAGATTTTCTCCATTGATTTAAGGGTATATGTACGTGAACGACCAGAAATATTTTCAGAAAATGCAGGCTCTAAATTTCTAAAAATTTATAAGGAAATGAACTCACAATTGGACAAAAATTACAAGGTATAGCCAGGGCCAGCGTTTTTGGCGCGTGTCCATGAGTAAAAAGCCAGTCAGTGAGAGCTTATTGCCAGTGCAGCTGAGAACGGTACCACCCAGCACGTCACGTCAGCAATCTGCCCACTGCATCAAAGGCAAGATACTCGCACTTCGCGTTTCTGGGGTGTGTCCTTGAGTACATCATCCAATCAGTGGCATCTGTTGCCACTTCGGCTGAGAGTGGTACCACCTCCTAACCTATGTGACGTCAGCACCTGCCAATCACAGTTGTCAGCTTTATGACAAAGATAAAATACTCGCTCCTAACGTTCCCATTACTTATTTCACACGCCAGAATCGGTGGCACTGGCTTTACCACAACAAGACTTATTAGAACTTAAATATCTGATAAAAGTATAAAAGGGGTTATCAATAATATTTTTTTAGAATTCACTTACTTTAAATTAAATTGTCCAAAATTTTGAAAATTTTCACACATATTATTTCATAACTCCACAGCCATTAGACATAGCATTCTGAAATTTTGTACACTGATTTAACATGTGTTTATGCAAACGTTAGACTACAATAATGTCCATTTCTTTGAAAATGGAAAAATTAGGTCACAAAACATTATGAAAATGTTAATATATTTCATATAGGACAAATGAAAAATTAATTCTATTAATATAAACAATTATGCATGTCTGAGAGTAGTCTACTTTTCAGAAATAAGTGTTTATTACATGCAGGAAAAATGTTAAAGATGTAAGAGAGACCATAACAATGTTATGGTTACCAAATGATATAACTGCAGAATTTTGTTTTCATACATTGTTAAAACTTGTTTGAAAAATATTATTAGTAACTTTTTATACTTTTATCAGATATTTATGTTCTAATAAGTCTTTTTGTGGTAAGACTGACATTGTAATTTTTGTCCAATTATGAGTTCGTTTTCTTATAAAATTTTAGAGCCTGCATTTTCTGATAACATTTGTGGTCGTTCACGTACATAAACTCTTAATTCTTCCTAATGCACTGTGACTCCGTAATATTTATTTACGATATGAGTATCTTAACGTTTCAATGAAAAGGTCTATATTAGGGCCTATCTGCAATAACGGTGTTAATGAACCATCTCCATTAGTATACCCACTCTAGGTGTCAACAATCAGGAGCATTTTTTCTCTTTTGATAGGCTATAGGTACTGGAAAAATACTGTTAAAGGAAGACATTAAGGTGCTTTTTCGCCATATTCGTACTACTATACTATATGCATAGATATTGATGATTTCAAGTGGGTCTAAAAAGTTGCTAAGGAACTTTCCATTTAATTCTGCAATTAACATATATAGCCTACAAAGTAAAATGAAGCTTACCATCTGCAGAATTTATTGACATAATCATATATGAATGAATAGTAGCTGCAGCCGAACACATCGAAGCGAGGACACGTTTGTTTCCTTTTGTACGAAGTGTATGTGAACTATGAACTTCTTTGTCAAATCGACTCTGATCAGTAGGGCTAAGAATTGTATGCCGTTACATTGCGTTTCTTGCGCCTCTGACTTTAGGTATCGGTACGTAATTGAGTTGGGGTGGGGGATTTCAGTGTGTTTCGTTCAGCAGTGAACTTCAGTTGATCGGTTACATTACGACCGAATACTGCTATTCGTAACAGACAACATTCAACGTCTTGTAAAGAAGAATAATAGCAAGATGCCGAGGACGAAATTTGTGACTTAATTTCAAATGAGGAAATTTATAATAATGATAAAGATTTTGCGATAAATAATGTTTGTGTAAAATATTTCAAATATGCCCCCACTCTTTCTGCAGAAGTTGAACGAAGTTTCTCTAGATATAAGGCTGTTTTTTCTAGCAACAGGCAATCATTCTCCTTTGAAAATTTGAAAATGTGGTTTGTTATTATGATATGAAATTAAAAAATTATGTAAAACAAAAAAGTAATACACTATCATATTAACATAGTGTAATAATAAGGCTGACACTTCGACGGTACCATCGAATAGCATTGTAACTGACAAAATGAACTTTTTCAGTAGGATTAAAAACAACTTTTGATTGTTGTGAAAAATCAGGATTTTTAATTAGATCTCATTTGTTTACATTTTCGTTATTGAAATGGACGTCCTACTCTATTGTAATGATAGCATTTCTCTGCCATCATTCCTTATATGCGTATTGTTACTTACAATACTGAAAGTTTAACACGAATTCCTTGTAAGAATATTGTATGTGACATACAATAGTGTTGCTTGCGGAAGAAGACACAATAATGTCACCGTTTACAGTTTAAAAACATTGCAACTACATTGCTATAAACATAAATGTAGATAAACATTTACAAAAATATAATAATATGTTTCACAATACCACTGATTTTAAAGTTATTCATCACTGTCACAATTTTCAGCAATTTCGCTGGTTTTAAGTCCCTTGTAGAATCCACGATAAATGCCAGGAATGTGGGGATGTTTTTCATCACACAGTAATAGCAGATCATTCAGTTTACCTTGGGAGATGGAAAGTGGAGCAGTGTCAGCACATTTGAGATTGATATCCTTTCAAGATTTGCGTCTTCCTCTGATTTTGTGCTGTATGTCAATACTACGTTCATGCTCATCAAAATGATTGTATTTTATGAACATCTTTTTCCTAATTCTGGAACAATTCTAACTTACTTAACTTTCAACCAAACTACTTTTTCTTTTTCTTCTGTCAAATTCCAGTTGCCCTTTTCGTCAGTGATTAAAGACTTCAAGTTTTTAAAATCACTTTGTGCCATTTCAGTTACGTCATATGGGTTTCCACTTGTTTTAGCCATTTTCAATAGCATTATCCATTGTTCAGATGTAAATATTGTTCGTCCCTTTTTCCTTCGTTCAATTAAAACATATTGAATCTGCTTCATTTTGTGTGTCTTTTTTCCAGAAATTTGTGTGTAATTTTAACATTGAACTTCTCGCTTATAAATAAATAAAGAGCAAAAATATACCTATTTCTGTTCTGTCCTGAACAGTTATCTGAGAAAATATGAATTCCTTTATATTTTCATTTTCTTTCTTCTTTCTTTCTATCCACTTCAGTAGGCAACTACCAATTTCATTGCAGCCCCTTTTTGCAACGGACTCATGCCACATGAAACAGTACCCTTTATTTTCTCCCAAATCATAGATTGTAAAATTGTAGGTAGAGTATTTTCTTAAGTAATAGATGATGCTAACATCGGAATAAGGGGTTTGAAGAACTTTTTGGAAATCAAAAACTGCCGCACATACACTTTTGTCATTCTGAGCTTTCAATTTATCACGTTCTTTCATTTCACGTACATCATCTTTGTTTTTTATATGTCAAACATGAGAATCTTCTAAACTGAGCTTCACATCTGCACTTCCAATACTGTAAGTATTACACTCTTCACATTGGTTTTTCTTTGGTAAAAAAGAAGGCTATGTTGAATTCCTTAACAAACACTTCTCTGTATTGTCTCTCTGTGGCACATACTCTACCATTTTCGTTTATCCTTTCTTTGTATAGTCTATACATTTTTGCTATGGATAAATCACCATCCAAAAATTTTCGTGTCGAATCTTTTCTGATATAGTGGGAGTCTACAGCTGGAAAAGAACAAATATGTTGTCGTATGGAATCCTTCACACTCTCCGACACAGCATTTCCACGGTTTCTGTGTTTTCCTCGTTTATCTGGGGAAACTATTCCTGTTCCTTTATCAAGTTCCTGCATAGCTGTCATTACCCACATGTCATTTATGCCGAGGGAATGCAGGAACATCGTTTTGCAGACCTGCACCTATTTTCTTCATTGCCAACAGGTAAAGTGTAAATAAAAGTGAACTGTGTTCTAGAGATTTTAGGCGAAGCAGTTGTTGTTCTTTCCTTTCAATTCTTCTTACGTTGTTTGTAATATTATCCCATTTTCTAGTGTGTTCTGAAAGACTCCAAAATCTACTGAAAACTTTTCCCCTGTCTTCATGAGTGACCTTGTCTTTGCAACCATATCTACATGTTAAGGCGCAACCTGGTCCCATTTGTCTTGTTTGTATTATTTTTCCTGTAGATGAACTGTATTCTGATCCTTCATGCCTTTTCCTTTTTTTAATACTGATCGTCCAATTACTTTCATTTTTTCCACTCTCTACCAGGACTAGTTTTCTTTCCTGCATGTTTCTCTTTATTTTGCTTAGAAATTTCAGCATTCGCAGAGTCTTCAAACGATGTCTGTTCTGCGCTTGTGTCAACTTCACTCAAATCCTGAACAGGCATATTATAAGTAGAATTGTCAAATACAATGTGTTGTACACGTAGTTTACTGTTATCATCAGAAGCATCTTGCTCTTGTACCATTTCCATTTGTTGGAGATCAACCTGGGATCCAAAATAAAATATTGTATTCCATTATTGTATATAATTTTTTTCTTAAGAAATTAGTAACATCGAAAAAGCGAATCATGAATATGTCAGTAGAAGTAATGTTAAAATAGATGGATATATATAGTTAAGGCTTGTCTATTAGTAGGATTCTTTGCAATATAATTATAACATACCGGAATATTGTCTCTTGGGAAGTTTTGGTTAGTGATTTCTGGCAAAATAATTTCCTTAATTGGACTTTCATATGTGGTAGTACGACGATCTTCTACATCAACATCTGATTGTACGTGATTTGTGTATGGTATATTTTTTTGTCTTTTTTAACTTTTTAGGTCCAACCTGTAATAGAAAGGATATGAGTTACCACATTATCTCTTCCTCCTAAGCTACATGGTTTCTAAATATGAAATATAATATAAAATCAAGATTATAAGTCAACGTAATATGTTAAATTTTATAGCTGAAGTATGTAGGTTATAGGGATGGTTAAATTAAATTACCATAGTGTCGCTATTTGTATCAGATGAGCTTTTGTCGGTTTCTTTTGAGAGAGTAAACATTGGATCTCTCAATGAATCATCTGAATCAAAATCTTCGCCCTCACTTAGATCCAAGTCTTGCCAAATGTTTAGTAATTCTCTGGAAATTTCAGGCGCTGGAGAGGATGTTAAAGACTCACTTTTTTAATGTAAACAAATTTAAAATATATAACAATTTAAAACTATTACTGAACTAACTGAGCTTCAACGTAAATGTCAAGACTGAGGCGCAAGCTTGGAATTAGGAACAACTACTATAGAATACAGGTAGGTAGGTAGGTGTGTATGTTGGTAAGCCTGTAATAATGCTTGACGGGAAAATAGCGGCACCCCACTTCAGAACGCACAAGTACATAACCTCACTAACCTACACTGGCCACATGATAGTTATTATGGATATTCCATTCTTAAGCTAAAGCTTTCAAGTACACATTATATAGTAAGTAACAATAAAATATAGCGAAATGAAACTCACCAGGAAAATTTTCATCTGCATCTTTATACATCTCCTTCGCAAGAAGTAACATCCGCTTACTTCGCTCCATTGCAGTTTCTTCCCTCGTTATTTCTCGTTTAAACAAGGCTGACAACTTAGAATAAAATAACACAACTACGTGTTGTTGTAGAATGCAGATACAATACTTTAAAACTGTATATGCTGCTTTAACTGTTCATTCATTTCCTACAATGAAGACTATGGTATGTGACTTACAATAGTTTCAACGGAACATTATTGCTAAAATACACACTTGAAAAATTCGTGACATACAATATTATTCTACGTATAAAATATATAATTGATGGTTACAATATTTTAATATTGCGCGATTACTGCCCAACTATCCAACCGATTTTAATCATAATTTTACCACAGATAGTCTGTTATAAGAAGTTCAGGTCTACGCTTAAAACTCAAATTCTTCAAAATGTCAGTTACAATGTTATTCGATACTACCGTCGACTTGTCAATGTCGTATTAGGTGTATTTTCTACAGACATAAAATAGCATGTAGTCAATGATATTGTGACGAACCGAATAGTTGGAATACGAAATAAGAAAAAAATGTAGCAAACAAGATGAAAAGATTACTGGATAAACATTATGGATATTTAGCTCTATGTAAAATTTGTGACAATCTCAAATGAGAAAATGTATAATAACGATGCAGATTTTGAGATACGTAATGCTTGTGTAAAATATTTCAAATGTGTCCTCATTGTTTCAGTAAAAGAGTAACGAAGTTTTTCTAGATGTAAGGCTGTGTTTTTTAGTAACAGGCAATCATTCTCATAATAAAATTTGAAAATGTGGTTTGTTATTCATTGGAACAATATAGGAAATGAAAAATTATGTAAAACAAAAACGTAATACACTATCACATTAACTTGTCAATGTTATATTAGGTGTATTTTCTACAGTCAGGAAATAAAATGTCTTTAACAAAGAAATTTGTCTTTAAATGTTTCTTTAGCAGAAAGTTGTGCTTCGAAGTCAAAGGAGTTCAAACGAACGAAAGATGGATGGATGGATGGATGGATAGGTGCATTTATTGATGCGTGATAAATTATACAAACTCATGTACACAAGATCCTTCGCGCGAGCCCGTACGGCCATTCGTGCTGTAACTATGCACAGTTTGAATTTTCAAAGAATACAAAAATATTACTACTAATAATAAAATAGTAAAACAACAGTTATTATTATTACTACCGTTATCATTAATTATCACAATTACAACTAATCTAACTTCAAACCAGATTTCATAAAAAAAGAAAATAAATATAAGATATGAAAATAGAGAGAAAAAAACAGTGAAACATCTATATATTTATATATATAAAGGTAATACATAAAAAACAGACACACGCGATAAAAAAGACACAATAAATACAAAAATAACATTATCCACTAATTACTTCATCATTCCAACACTAATTAATATCTCTTTCCCTTATTTTCTCGGCTCCCTCCCCCTCGGCCAGTTCCACCCTCAACTGTCGAACTTTTGCCATAAATTTTCCCACACTATCACAGAATTTAACGTTATTTAACATATTGTATGTTGCCAAGTGCCCCCTGCTAGATGTAATGAAGGACTCTGGCAGGAATCGTTTCCTCAGAGCTTCTGTGGCTTCACACTCCGATAAAATGTGGGGTGATGTCTCGACTTTACCGCAAAGAGGACATATTCTCGCCCCCTCTTCGTTGACGGTTTTAAGTGCCCTCCAGGCTCCTAGACGAAACCAGATTAAACCCAGTCTGCCTTCTTTGCTACCTCCATAGAGATATAGTTCGGCCCCCCAATTTGTTTTGATCATCGATTGGATCTCCAGAGCAACCTTATCCCTACATTCCCCTTCTGTTATTTGCTTGTCTATATCCTTCAGGCGTTTCTTGACTTTCCGACAGACATTTCGCTTGTTCCTGCAATCTTCCCCGATTATAAATCCCATGCCTATATCCTCCAAACCTCTGCGTAATCTACCTGCTCAGGTTACTTGGTCTCTCCTCTCGAGTTGCTCCCTATAACAGACCGCTCTAGTAAGAGACTGATCTCCATGCACAATCCTCAAATAGTACTTTAAAATACTTTTTCTTGCATTCTATTGAGTCTCTATGGCGTCCGAATTCTCTTAGGATTCCGCTGTTAGCCGTTCCCCTCCCCTCCCCCGCTATCCGTTTTAAAAAGTCGCTTTGTACCTGGTTAAGTTTTTCCGTTCTTCCCCAACCCCAAATTTCTGTCCCATACGTAATTGTAGATCTAACTACCGCGTTATATACTTTATCTACGAACGAAAGACACTGTGTTAACTCATCCCAACTCTGAGACGTATTCAAAGTTCGAGGCGCACGAAGCGCACTGGTAGTAAAATGGCATTTATTTCTCAGGCCTACTGATCAGTGTTGAATATAGTGTTGAGGTTGAATTGCTTCAGAAATCATAACATTTCTTACTTTTTCAATGAAGGGATCAGATTTATATTGCAGAGCGACTTCTAGAGGTGAATAATTACGTCCAATACGATGAGTAATTTTTCTAGATACACTGAATTTATTTTGAAGCCTCGTACGTTCATAACTCTTAAACTGATGAACGTCAGCCGAAACAGATTTCAGTTTTGTAGTAGAGTATCTGCCTGCTCTCTACAACCCGAGTCTCAGTAAGCAAGTCAACTTAAACCCCGTACACTTCCCTTGTGAGTAGAGTCATATTTTATTTTGCTGGCAAACGTTCTTTATAATACCAATAAAATTGTATAATTTTTATTATTGACTTACCTGATAATTTCTTGATGAAGACGAATACACTCGTTCAACTGCTCTTGCATTTGGGTGAATATTTTTTCAGTATGTTGTAAAGGTGTATCTCTGCATGATGAATGCACTTGTTTTATGTTAGATAATTCGATCCTCAGTTTCTCTAACTGGCTGCACGCGATGCAGATCAAGGTGGCATAAAACGGCGGAATAGAATATATATATCCCGCATATGATAAACCTCCAATAAACTGGAATAGATAAATACCAACCATCAGCATGATAGTCATAAGTAGGCTTCATAATTCATCTACCTATAAACTGGAATGAGGTTGCCTGATTCGAAGTATATGTGACGTCATAGCGCAGGTATAGGTACGTTCGTATACAAAATAGTTGCGCATCCTCTGTCCTCTTCCTCTAGCTAGAAAGTCAAAACCGGGACGCGGTCATAGTGAGTATTATCGATCACTAATCGTATTATTTAAATAACTACATTTTGTATTATTATTATTATTATATTATTATGATGCACCAATTTACATAATATATTTCTGTACAGGAATTCTGCGTTACCATATGATGAAGGATTGATGGAACTGAGGGGATTCGATCGGGCATCGGAACTGGAATCCGGTGTGGCTTAATGGATAAAGCGTCAGCACGTAGACCTGAAAATCCGGGTTCGAGTTCCGGTGCCGGAGAGAGTTTTCGTTTGTTTTATCCGTCCTTCATTACATTTTTGTGGCTGATTGAAAGTTCATTGCAGAGGTAAAATACTTTAGGTAAGACGCTCGAGTGTGTAATATTGCAGGACATAGTTGAGGATATTTTAACTAATATTTTCACTGTCAATATAGACAACATTACATATAAATTGTATAAAATAAACGTAAAAGTGACAAAAACAGTGCACTGAAAGACACGGCAATACCAAAAGACGCAGAAAGTGTACTGAGCGTAATCCAAAGGAACCAGTAGGCTACCATCAAAATCTGAAAATTATGAAGATATTAACTCGACGTTTGGCATGCATTTGTGTAAACTACCGTGATCTTCTGTGCCAACATTCCAATTAATAAATTAAATTATCTAAATTCTAGAGCATATCTAGAAAAGTATATAGAAAATTAGTGGGTTTTCAGTGATGAGCGACATATGCAATATCCTAACGAAACACGAAAGAATATCAGATAATAGGAATATCTTGTACCACATCTTGCACCAATAACATCGTGTGCTATTGAAAGATTTTCTTGCAATGTAAAATCATTTCAATCCGTATATGTTCAAGTTCCGTAACTTACGAATGCACGTTATTATTCACTGCAAAGCTCACGACGAAAATGAACATGACGATTCAAGCATGTGTTTACTGTTATAGCTTCAGAATGTCGGGAGTTGACTGTACTCCACGAACACGCAGTGACGACCTGTTTGTTTCTATCGTTATCCGTTGCATTACCTGTGTTCGGCGTACTATACACCCAATGTGCCTTTAACTTCAGTCTTTAGGTAGCTGGAATACGAAGCCTAGTCATAAGTATAACCATACTCTTTGGGCCATAGTCTTATTCTGAAAATCTCGCCAGAAAGTATATTAACAACAATGACAAGAACTTCGACAATCAAATGATACAAAGAAAATGACCACCAGAGCACCTCTGTAGAGAGGCGCGTTTGCCTGCTATTCCGAATTGCTGTCGAGGGTGGATTCGATTCAAACTTGGTCTGATTACCTGATTGGGGTTTTGTGAGGTCTTTCCTAACTGTAAGTTATGGTCCATTCCCGCCCACGGATCGTAAGTATGTTGAGGAGAACAGGACCCTAGGGGAAACAGGTAAGATGTCTTGTGGTAACAATTATCAATAATATCATGAACAATTCTTATTAATAGTCACTTAAATTTTAAATAACAAAACATCTGTGGCATAAGAAAAACAAAATCCCTTCCCTCGCACACAGGAGCGGATAACAAGAAAACCATAAAAAAAGTTACTAAAAACTAGGCAGTGGATGCGGGATGACTTAAGGAAAAGTGAAGTTGTTTCGTAACGGAGTATATGGCACGTGCCGCGCCGTCCGTCTTTTGTGTGCCTGGCGAGTACAGCAGCGTACAGAACGAAGGAACCCCTGTCCGTTCATAGTAATATTGCAACGCAATGTGTGCAGTTGTGTTATCCTGCTCAAGTATTTAGTACGAGTTGAATAGTGTAGTGCTGATCCATTCATAATGTCGAAGGCAAAACGTTAAATTCGCTTAGAGATACGAAATGCAATTACGAAGTATAAGAGTGACATTTTATGTATTAACGAAGACAATATCGTGTGTGTAATGTATGTAAAATTGAAATAAAAACCAGAACAACTCAGGCTATAGATAAACATTGCAACAGTACATCGCACAGGAAATGCGTTGAAATGAAATCTGAGGAATCATCATCATCATCATCATCATCTAGTTGTGCGGTTCTAAACGACACGTGCAACATGATGCTCAGTTCAAATATTCCTCTAAAAAATTGAGTGATCCCCATTTTAGAGTTTTTCTTCAGAAATTCTCTCGATACAAAAACTGTTTAAGCGATAGGCGAAGACAACTTACGAGAATATATCGTCGTTTACTGCAACGCTGGTAATTGCATCAATGATGACAAGGACTGAACTTGCAAGGTATGTATTACAGTACGTTATTTTTATTTTCCTTCTGACTGTACGGAGATACAGTAGCATGTTGACGTCATCTGTTTACGTTTAAAACCTGTTGAGCCAATGGTCTGAATGAAAAAAATGCAACATATAGTAAATGTGCACCTACATTCAACGATAAGTCATCCCGCATCCACTGTCTAATAAAAACACTTCCGAACTCCTCAGAGTGGAAGGAAGGGCAGGCAGCCGCGCGCTGTGTAGATTCGCTGTGTGATAGCAACTACGTACAGTAGTTAATGGGTACATCGGCAGTGTATAGGCATATGCTTAATGTTCGGTGCCGTACGTTAATTGTGGAGTCACTGTGCAGTTGAAATAACTCCGTAAATATGTCACAACTGGAGGGTTCTTCTGATATACTATTCATTGCATAAAATTGTCAACGTGTTGGGCTCGAAACACTTTTCAACATATGGAAAAACCATTGTGTGTAAGGCATATACAACTAGGCTCATAAAAGAATGAAAACGACGATTTGTAGACGAACACTGCAATACCAAAGAACATTGTCAAATATAGATTTAATGGAATGACTACAAAAATGGCTTGTCTTCGTGCTAGATGCTGGCTATTGTATAATTACTATATGCCGGTTCTAAAGGAAACAAATAAAACAATAAATGAATGAATGAATAAATGGATGATTGGAAGAATGAATAAGTGGGTGATTGGAAGAATGAATGAATGAATAAATGGATGATTGCAAGAATGAATGAATAAATGAATTAATGTTTGGATAAATGAATAGGTAAATTAATAAATAAGTAAATGAATGAATGGGTAAATGGATAGATAAATAAATAAATAAATAAGTGCATGGATAAATGAATAGGTAAATAAATAAATAAGTAAATAAATAATAAATCAATAAACATGACTTATTTACATACCAAATTAACTGAAATTTGATTTTTTATTTAACGTTTACAAATCTAGTAATAGAAACTTTACATAAATAACAACATTATTATTTTTTCTGTAATGCCTAACATATTAAATACTCTTCTTTTCCTCTGTTTAATATACTTGATCGTACAATTGAACTGAGTAAATATAATATATCCTGTTTCTGAAGCATATATTATACAGAGACATCATTTTATTTTTACTAACATTTTTAATATTAACCTGGCTATATCTTTGGATTAATGAATGAGAACCGGAAACACAGTTTTCTACCCCTTCCACGACTGGAGTTCGATGATACTGGCGTAAAACACAAACAAATCACTTTACTAGGTACAGGGGGGAAGAAAAGTAGTTCATCCATTTAAGTAAACTAGGAAATATCGCGATTTTGAGTTTGATAATTTTCATTAGGTTTTATTTAATCAAAATACAGTACAGTATTAACAATAAGTGTTTTTACTCATGAACTGAGTTATCCATGCGAACGTGTTCATTATGCAATGTATACAGTATTATACTGTCTACAGCACATTAGCGTACGATATAGAGAATGAAGTTAAAATAAAAAATAATCATAATATGGATATTTAAACACATTTTTGAAAATGATGGTCGTTCATTTCGATACAGGCTTCAGTTCTTTTGTGCCTATTATCGCACTATAGACTATTGCATCTAATTCCAATTATCAGTTTCGTCCCTCATACTTAGTAGCCTAATTCATGTTGAAATAATTCTGTACCTACTCTATAAAAGAGTACCTTACGTACTGTAAATTCAGTCTTCACTTCTGCCCAACCCGCACAGATAAAATTACTCAGACATGCTATCTACTGTCCGTCCAAGTGGTTATGTCGCAGGATCGTAGAAAGGGGGGATCACGTGATAGTTAATTACTTAACGAGGCCCTTTTATTTAAGTTATTTTAAACAGTTGCATAATATTACGTAGACGTCCAATTAATTCCTAACAGAAATTAATGTTTTCAGAAAAGAGCGAAGAAAGCCCAGCCAATAGTCTTTATAGTGGAGCGAGCAGAAGCAGGTGGGGGAAATCGGGATGCGACGTAGGAAAACGGACGACAGTACCTGTGCGAAAATACGATTCAATACGGGAAGTTTTCGTCACTGGAAAACGCGAACATATTTCTGAAACGTACTATAATCACTAACTCAGTACTGCGGCCTTGGTTCTGTGTGTAACTTCGTTAGTAGAAGGGATGGGAGTGAAGTACATTCAAAAACTCAGTTACAATAAAAGTTGAAGTAAAAATAAAATGATGTCCCTGTACAATTTCACTGTATGAACACGCAGGCCTTACTGTTATTTGATATTGCAAATCACAAACCGCACTTATTTCAGGGGCAAATTGTAGTTAGATGAAGTGCATGTTGTATTGGGTCTGTTTGTTTACGCATCCAGTTGTCCTGCGTGTGTAGGTCTGCACTGCATTGCTTAGGATTTGCGACCTCCTGTTCCTGCCACGCATCCAGAATTTGAAGCGCTAAGGTAAAGGTGTCACAAACTATACGACCGTGGGTCGGAAATGGCGAGGCCTGCTAATAACAAAACGCAGGCTACAAATACGGCGCGGCGTTTATATCTTCCCAATCAGTCTTAATTTCTTGTGCTAAACTAGTCCCTGCTATCGAGTGATTACTTGTACAGGATTCATATATCATATCATATATATCATATCACATCATATCATATCATATATCATATCATATCATATCATATCATATCATATCATATCATATCATATCATATCATATCATATCATATCATAACATATCATATATCATATCATATATCATATCATATATCATATCATATATCATATCATATATCATATCATATCATATCATATCATATCATATCATATCATATCATATCATATCATATCATATCATATATCATATCGCTAACACTGATTTATGAATACGAAAAACATTAGTTTTTCATCCACCGGAAGCCCGCGCTAAGAATGTCTATGAATATGGCCCTTAGGGTTTAGTTCATGTTTTATAAAGGTTTTAATATCTTTTAGGCATCCTATTATACAATTTTTAGTGCCTGTCAATCATGACCGATAGTTACATCAATTAACATTTGAAATTGTCGTTCATTTGACAGTAAATTTGTGCACGTTTTTACAGACACTGAAGTATTTTTGCGTTCATATTCGAACATTAATAGGCCACCGGCGTGGCTCAGTCGGTTAAGGCGCTTGCCTGCCGGTCTGAAGTTGCGCTCGGGCGCGGGTTCGATCCCTGCTTGGGCTGATTACCTGGTTGGATTTTTTCTGAGGTTTTCCCCAACCGTAAGGTGAATTCCAGGTAATCTATGGCGAAACCTCGGCCTCATCTCGCCAAATACCATCTCGCTATCACCAAACTCATCGACGCTAAATAACCTCGTAGTTGATACAGCGTCGTTAAATAACCGACTAAAATAAAAATAAAAAAAAATCGAACGTTAATAGTAAATATAATAGTGATCTGTAGAAGCATACACAGTTCTTTAAAAATTCCTACCTGAACGACCATCGTCAACTCGTAAGCAGGACTCTTGGTTGCGTCATACGGGTACCAGGCGTCTATGCTGAGAGGTTTGTCGTCACTGATGATCACGCGGAAGAGCGTTTGAACTGTATGAAAAGTGAGAGCAAAGTTCAACATCCACCGCCCTGTAGTCTGGATACGGGGTATCCACGCTACCATGCACGTATTTCCATTAACGGCATCCTTCGTAGGCAGATCTTCCCAAGTGAACGAGTCGGTTAGTTCCAGCAATTTTTGCATGTTATCTCTACGGATCCTGGAGAGAAATATTTTTGTATATATTTCTTGATATAGACAGTACATTCTTTGTATGTATTTCTTGATATAGACAGTACATTTTAAGGCATAAGATGTGGAATTCTGCTATAAAGTAAATGTAAGGTTGAAGTAAAATCAAAAAGCAAATAAGAGAACAATTAAAATGAGATTGTTTACGCGAGAGATATAGTATAACTTTTAAGAGGTTAGGTACAGCTTACAACAGTAATATTTTGGAAATATTCAAAAAAATTTCCTTCATTACTGTATCTTGTACAATAATGAAAGTTAGTATGTGTAAAAAAGCTATCCTTCTACTAAATGATGAAACAAATATTTATATATCTGTTTCAAAATTCAGTTCACTGTGCAGTGATGAAGCGTTTCCAACTTAACTCAAGAACTATCCAACATTCTATGATGAAATGTTTTGTGTGTCTTTATGCATGTCATATCTACAATATGATGCAAGATCACTTCTCTACCTTTGATAGATTGTCTCATAAAAAATGGTCAAATATCAGTATTTTCTTCTAACACAAAATAAAAAAATATATTTATTTATTAAAGAATGTAGTTCAGAGATCATGATATTGCAAACATGAGTTTCAGCAATAAAATAAAAGAGAGAGAGAGAACATGAAAAAGTTAACAAGTTGATGAGTTATGAGGAAAACGTTTCATCACTACACAGTGAACTGCCACCACTTTGAATTTTGAAAAAAAAAAAAAATATATATATATATATATATATATAATTTTTTTTTTTTAATCTTAAAAATATTATTTTCTTATAGCAGAGGGATAGTGTTTTACTCATACCAATTTTCATTAAGGCTATTGTACAAGATACAGTAATGGAGGAAAAAAAATGTTTGAATATTTCCAAACATTTTACTGCTGTAAGCTGTACAAAACTCCTTAAATAGAAATAATAATGATGTAAAATTAGAAGCTAATAAAGTATTTAAAAGCATTTAGAAAAACACTTGACAACAGCGGCAATATACTTTTATTGCAGCGAAAATTTATGTAATACTAAATACGTACAAGAATGAAGCTGTTTGCATTGTGTAAGAAACTTAAAAAAAAACTGGTAAGAAAGTATCTTGCTGCCAAAAAATCAAAAGACAAAAACTATAAATAGAATGTATAGTGAGTAATGCGTTTTTAAAGAAGTACATACAAATAACATTTTGAAAAGTAACACTGAGACTTCACAGAAATATTTAAAATGGTGCCTGCATTGAAATCCTCAATTGCATTAACAGGATGTAGTGTCTAATGTTATTATAGTATTACATTTTCGAAAATTTAATTCATGAAAAAGAAACGTTTTACTTAAATTCTGAGAGTGTTATCAACTATAAATACCCGATATATTTCGAAAGTTGAACACAAATTTTTTATATTGTAAATACTCTAACTACCTGGTTGAATAGTTTGAGTTTTGTAGGAAACATTTGAAAGAAAAACAAATATTTAGATACAGAATCGTTTAAAAATACGCTGCTGAATAGCAGAGAAGTTTGGAGTACGAAGTACTTTCCACAAAACTACTCCGGAGAAATTTAGATAATAATAATAATAATAATAATAATAATAATAATAATACATTTGAATATAAAACCACCAAAGAAATACATATTTCAAAGAAATATAAATGAAACTATTTTATAGCAATACATCTATGAAATTTCGCAAAAATGATGCAAGTGGTTACAACTTGTGATTCATCAATCACATTTTACAAAAAAATTTTGTAATTCATGTTTCTTTAAGTGTTTTTTCATGAGTGTCACTAATATACCATGCAAATATTATCGCTAATGTTATATTAATAAACGCTTTGCGGAAAAAAAAAACTGAGTCATACTAACTTCACAACATTCCAGTATTTTTGAAAGATGAACATCAAACTATTACATCTACAAATATTTAATTCAAATTAATCGTATTTCATAGAAAGTTTAGTAAATAGTATAAAAATCCTTCAGGAATAACTCTGAATTAACGCAGAATATAATATAGACGGATTAATACCTCATGTAAAGCAGGATAAAAGATGACATCACAATTCCAGGTAACGTAATAATCGGATCTGCAACACTTTCCAAATCCTCGAACTGAACGTAGAGTTTCATAAAGATGGCTAAAGCTGTAGAGTATGAAGAAAACTGCACTATTATTATGTAGACTATATATAGAAATGACTTAGGTCGGTTGTATATCGGAACACCACCCAAAGTGAAGAGAAGGTTAAAGTATCCGAACGTCTTTTCGTTCCTGAACGATGCCATCCTGCGTTCTGAATGTCTCGTGTCTACCAGAGTGTGCGCACCCTGCTCGAATGATTGGCTGCTATGCCCCGGAGTAGGTAGACAAGCTTACGTTCTGCCTTTGAAAGTTTCTCCCATAAATTGTTGATAAAAGGAACATTGACTTATTTACATCGAAGTACGATCAGCTCTATTATGTGCCATTATCAAAGTCTTATTCCAATTAGATCGTTCCAAAAACCCAAAGTCGAAAAATTGTCTATAGAGAAACTAGTTGAATCTAAATTGTTCTCACTTAAGTTTCATGGAGTTACTCTTTCATAATATAGATTATATTGAACATATACTGGGTGTTCATTTCCAAGTGTGTCATGACGTCACTGTTGTGAGTCAGCGATTTGAAGCGAGTTTCAGCTTTCATGTCAGAGAAGTTGCCTATTAATCAAGGCGTTCAATCTGAACTTGAGAACGTGTACGGTATAACTTGAACGTCGTATTGTCGGACCATCGGATCTATCCCCCTTCAGCGCTGTCGTCGTTCTTGGAAAAGTTAATGCCTCTACTCACCCCATTCCACCCGTTTCTCTCCCACTACGTCAAACAGCAGGCCACGAACCTTGCCGAATAGGGATGTTGCCAAACTTCCGTAAAACAGTGTCATATCTCTTATAATACTGTAAGGTTAATTATTACTTATTCATAATTTAATTTAAGTAGGTCTAATGACGCTGATTGACTTATGCAAAATGCTATTATTTGCTTAATAATATTTCTTTCACCACTCCGTGCTACAGTATTCACGTTGAGTTGACAACACTGGACTGCAAGTGCAAATAAACTATCACGCAAGAAGGCTCAAAATTGTGAGTAGTGGGGGAGAGAAAGAGAGAGGGATAGAAAAGAGAGAAATAGGAAAACAGGGGGAGAAATGAATTGCCGAGGCTGAAAAGGAATTAAGGTTCAGTTCGCATATCTTACGGGGGCACAGATTCGATGGTCGGACTATAGTAACGGATGGCGGCCTGTACGGTCTGTGTGCTACCATAACATCTTTCGAACTGTTTTCTGCGCGGGCAAGTCGTACGCAGGGTATTTGTTATCATCGGTTGCGTACGGCAACATTTCACAATACAAATCATGTGCTCCGTGTCCATGTTGACCGTAGAACTTAATGTCAACAAATACGTAAGTAATCGTCTTAACCCTCTCCTCATATCCCGACAGTAAGAAAAAGATTCACCTCAGTACGTGTTTCCAAACAGTTCACATTCCTGCCACTACAGGTGTTACCGTACGTATCGTTAAGTACTCTTCAGAATGAACGCCGTACTTACTAGGGAACTTCTCTGGCACATAGGTAATACATCTCTGCGGAGTTGTAGGAAGATTGAATTCTCTAGGCTCAACGACTAGCCACATGACGACATACAGCGAGCCATGACACTTTGAACTGAACACGCCGTAGAGTGGTCCGTAATTCGAATAAGAGTGTACCATAATGTTATTCCATGTCCAGCACGCAGGCGCAAAATTTCCATTTAGCATTGAGTTCGAGGTGTATATTTTTGAGAAAAATTGATATTAAATTTAATTATTGCCATAACGCATTACCTAGAGAAATTTATAAGCATGTACTTGCTGTGTGGGAAAGGAAATTCTACCAGAACAATGGAAGGAGTCCATATTTGTACCTATCTTTAAGAAGGGGGAGTCCACACCTGTGGAGTAACGGTGAGCGCGTCTGGCCGCGAAACCAGGTGGCCCGGGTTCGAATCCCGGTCGGGGCAAGTTACCTGGTTGAGAAAGCCAATGCTGGGTAACTTTCGGTGGTGGACCCCGGACTCATTTCACCGGCATTATCACCTTCATTTCATTCAAACTCTAAATAACCTAGATGTTGATACAGCGTCGTAAAATAACCCAATTAAAAAAAGAAGGGGGACAAGACTAACTGTAGTAACTTTTGAGGAATATCACTTTTGTTGACGTCGTATAAAATTTTGTCCAATATTCTTCTGAGAAAATTAATTCCGGGGATCATCAGTCCTGTTTAAGGCGTAATAGATCGATTATTGATCAGATTTTTTTCATTCGATAGATACTGGAGAAAAAGTGGGAGTATATGGGTACAGTTCATCAGTTATTCATAGATTTCAAAAAGGCATATGACTCGGTTAAGAGAGAAGTTTTATATAACATTCTTATTGAATTTGGTATTACCAAGAAACTAGTTCGATTAATTGAAATGTGTCTCAATGAAACTTACAGGAGAGTCCTTATAGGCCAGCTTCTGTCTGATGCGTTTTCAATTCACTGTGGACTAAAGCAAGAAGATGCACTATCACCTTTACTTTTTACCTTTGCTCTAGAATATGCCATTAGGAAAGTTCAGGATAACAGACAGGGTTTGGAATTGAACGGGTTACATCAGCTTCTTGTCTATGCGAATGATGTGAATATGTTAGGAGAAAATCCACAAACGATTAGGGAAAACACGGAAATTTTACTTGAAGCAAGTAAAGCGATAGGTTTGGAAGTAAACCCCGAAAAGACGAAGTGTATGATTATGCATCGTGACCGGAACATTCTACGGAATGGAAATATAAAAAATTGGAGATTTATCTTTGGAAGAGGTGGAAAAATTAAAATATCTAGGAGCAACAGTAACAAATATGAATGACAATCAGGAGGAAATTAAACGCAGAATAAATATGGGAAATGCGTTTTATTATTCGGTTAAGAAGCTTTTGTCATCTAGTCTGCTGTAAAAAAATCTGAAAGTTAGAATTTATAAAACAGTTATATTACCTGTTGTTCTGTATGGTTGTGAAACTTGGACTCTCACTTTGAGAGAGAAACAGAGATTAACGGTGTTTGAGAATAAGTTTCTTAGGAAACTATTTGGTGCTAAGAGGGATGAAGTTACAGGAGAATGGAGAAAGTTACACAACGCAGAACTGCATGCATTGTATTCTTCATCTGGCAAAATTAGGAACATTAAATCCAGACGTTTGAGATGGGTAGGACATGTAGTGCGTATAGGTGAATCCAGAAATATATATAGAGTGTTAATTGGGAGGCCGGAGAGAAAAACACTTTTGGGGAGACCGAGACGTAGATGGGAGGGTAATATTAAAATGGATTTATGATGATAGAGATTGGATTAATCTTGCACAGGATAGGGACTGATGGCGGGCTTATGTGAGGGCGGCAATGAACCTGCGGGTTTCTTGAAAGGCATTTGTAAGTAAAAGATGCTATAGGTATAATGGAACCTCTAGGAAATTACTCATACAACTAGCGTAAGAGGTCGGTAGTCCTGTTTTTCTCTGTCTACCTCCCTCATTTAAACTCTCGTCTGCGGAGTAAAAATAGGCTAGGGTGAAGTCTTGAGGTAGTACGAATTTCCGATGCTGATATAGGAAGCGCTGGGGTCTTCGAGCCCTTATCGGCTACGTGTCTGCGGATGGCATCTGGTTCTATCACGACTGAAGCAGTGTGCTCAAATTGTCAGCATTGAATTGATCGCTATCATCACGATCGGCACCCCCATGTCAGTCATAACCAGACAGCGGATTTTCGGTCCCTATACTGAACGTTAGGTGTATGCCAATTACAGGAAGGTCATTAAACTCAATGGTACGCTCCCTCCGTACGCCAAGGAACGTGACGTCTCGTGGCTGTGTAGGGCCGAAAATCCGCTGTCTGGTCATCACTATTACTATGACCTCCATCGTATCACTAACCATAATTATAATAGTTATTAATACTGGTGAACAGTATAGAGCAGAACAGATTTCAAGGTTCGCGCGGCCTTGAGTCGGGCGGTGGTAAACTGCACTGGAATTCAAACTTCCTGTATGTAAACTGCACTGATTTTGAATGTGGTAAATTGCACTGGATGTTGTAAATTGCACTTCTCATTTTATTAAGTTTTGCCCAAAAATTTTGCCCGGTCTGTACACTCTCGACAATCGATACATGCCTTGCTTGAATTTGATAGGGTCTCTTGCTACTAGTGAAAGAAGAAGAGAGTTACTCATTATTGACGATTTTAAATTTTACAAAGATAGTGAACTTAAATCTGGTGAAGTGAAGTGGAGATGTACACTCCGAAAATGTAATGCGAAAATATATACGATAGGAAACAATAGCATTGTTAGAATTGAGTTAGTTCATAACCATGATAAAGAAGTGAATAAGTCAGAACGTCAAATTGTGAGTGCTATTGCAAAACGTAAAGCAACGGAAGATATATCTTCGCGGCCTAGCAAAGTGATTCCGACAATTGTAAGAGAACTTTCTTTACAGAGCAATAATTCTCTTGACAATAACGATATAACCGAATAAACAGAAATAATGTATAATGCACGCAGGAAGATGCATCCGAAATTAACAAGCAATCGAAATGAAACTCACGATGTAATTCTTTCAAAGCGCGTTGTAACTTATACAGGGACATCATTTTAATTTTACTTCAATTTTTATTGTACCTGAGTTTTTGAATGTACTTCACTACCACCCCTTCTACTAACGACGTTTATCCGTCCTCCACACAGATCCAAGACCGCATATACAGTCATAGTAGCCACAGTACGTTCCAAAAATATGTTCGCGTTTTCCAGTGACGAAAGAGCTTTAAATATTGAATCATTTTCGCACAGGTACTGTCGTCCATTTGCCTACGTCGTATCTCGGTTTCCCCCACCAGCTTTTATTCGCCAGCTAGTGGCTGGGCTGTCTTAGCTCTTTTCTGAGAACATTAATTTCTGTTAAGAATTGGACGTCTACGTAATATTATACAACTGATTAAAATAACTTAAATAAAAGGGCTTCGTTAAGTAATTAACTTTCACGTGATTTCCCTCCTTTCTACGACCCTACGACATAACCACTTGGACGGACAGCAGATAGTATGTCTGAGTAATTTTATCTCTTCGGATCGGGCAGAAGTGAAGATTGAATTTACAGTACGTAATGTACTCTTTTATAGAGTAGGTACAGAATTATTTCAACATGAGTTACTAGTACGAAGAACGAAAGTGGTAATTGGAATTAAGTACAATAGTCTATAGTGCGATAATATGCACAAAAGAACTGAAGCCTGTATCGAAATGAACGGCCACCATTTTCATAAATGTGTTTAAATATCCATATTATGATTATTTTTCAATTTAACTTCATTCTCTATATTGTACGCTAATGTACTGTAGACAGTATAATATACACTGCATAATAAATACGTTCACATGGACAGCTCAGTTCGTAAGTAAAAAACACTCATTGTTAATACTGTACTGTATTTTGATTAAACAAAAACCTAACGAAAATGATTAAACTCAAAAGCGCAATATTTCCTAGTTTACGTAAATGGATGAACAACTTTCCTTCCCTCCTATACCTAGTAAAGTGATTTGTTTATATATTACCCCAGTATCATCGAACTCCAGTCGTGGATGGGGGAGCAAACGGCGTCGATCCAGAGGTATAGGCAAGTTAATATTAAAAATGTTAGTAAAAATAAAATAATGTCTCTGTATAAGACAAGAGTTTGTGCTGCACAATGAGAAGGATAGCGTATTATAATTTTTATCCATGACCATAACGAAAAACATGCCTTTAATAAATACTTTTGCGTTCGTAAAATAGGCTTTTATTCAACATTACTTTATTCCACTAGTGAGATAAACATTTTACCTCACAGTTTGAATTTTATCTCACAGTTCATTTGTATTTTCCTAGTACCCGGTTACACACGTATACTTTTCCATTCAACTATTACTCAAGAAGTTAAAATATATTAGTTACTAGATGTCACTACCTCCACTTCTTTATTACCATTTCTTAGATATACCTACACTCAATCTCCTTTTTTCTCTATCTACTACGACATAATTCATGCATTGCATCCATATCTAATATGTATTTTTTTTAAATTTTGTAATAACTTACCTTTTGGGATGCGAGGAGATTTGAACCTGCGAAGTTGGGTTTATAGGATTTAGGATTTTGAAACAACACGCGTTAGTCAGCTGAGCAAAACAGACGCGATGATAAATAACTATTAAATGTCATACAAATTTGATACTTTTACTAAAATGTTTTTCAGTATATCGATAGCTCAGGACCAGACTGTTCTAAGTCCAACTTTTTATAAGAAAGAAATCTGTGTTTCATTGTGTTCCAGTTCTTATCTGCATATATGATTCGAACAAAATTATAAATATTCCTCTCCATAAGGTTGCTGTGAAGCTATTCCAAATTGTTTCATGAAACTTCGAATATCAGGAGCTGAAAATAGCTCTTCTGAAGAAAAAGAATAGTAAAATGGACTTAGAATAGTCTGGTTCTGGGTCATCGATATGTTGATTGAACATTCAATTATTGTGCTAAATTTTTCTGCCAACTGTTTACTATTCAGTATTAGTGATGAACAAGTATTTGATAATCGACACACATAATAAACTGAAGTGGTAGAGTACAATATTAGTGTTGAACACGTGTTTCATAATCGGCACGCATAATAAACTGAAGCGTTAATACAGTCTGTGGAACAAATATCAGCTCATAGCTTCAGTGCAGTTTGTATCTTCTACTCCTCGGTCATCCAGTGCAGTTTACATGGTAAGTGATTAACCGACCTGTTTCTTTGCAGTGCAGTTTACTATTTTCGAGTTCAATTTACAATCGCCCCTTGAGTCCCCCACCTCCGCCACTGCCACCTTTCTGATAAGAATTTCTACTGTCACGATCAGTAGTACACGCTATTCGTTTTCACTTATACCGCGATCACAATTATCAACAATTCTGTAATTATAAATTTTACGATCACGATCTCCCCATTTCCGCAGTAGTTATTTTCACAGTCGCTATCCTACAATTTTCTTGATCACCACTATCTCGATTAAAATCACTGTTTGTTGTTTAGTCAACTGTCTGAAAAAGGCCTGAGCCTCTCACGTGATTCATAAATATATATTCATCGTTATTCCTGCAATAACTCCTATGTGACATATTTATCGATTATCAGATTTTTTTCTCTGTTAAATAACTTAAATACTAATATAGCAAATAATAAAATGTCCTATATGTAATTATTTGAGCATTAATTTTTAGCCCCTTACTTTTTAGTTGTGTGCACATGGAGTTTACGTCGTTGTTTGTCGATATCAGATCGAAGGGGTAGAGTACCCGCTGGGACACACTGGACACGTACACTCGCATTAATATAAAGGTGAGTCACTTCTCTTAATCATTCTTGAGCGAAACAAATTAACTTCAACTGTTGCAATTTATAACTAAGTACATGCGTAAAGTATCGAAATTAAAGCTTCTCCTGCGATCACTCAACAGCAGTTTGTATTTAGAGAAACTTCTCTCACCATCACAAAACGTTACTGGAGCAAACAGGAAATAAGGAAAGTTACTGTCTTTTACTCCCCCTTGTGCCAGTTTTTTGCCACAATGCCTAATAACCAGGGATCTTGTGTAGGACGCCTTTAACCCATTTGATCCCAAGACACTTTCAATGATTGGAATATAAATATTTCAGAATTGATATTAACCCATTTATGCCCAAATTATTTTTTATTAAAAATGGTGTTTCTTATATATTCCTACTTATTGACACATAAGAAACAAAATAAGATGATTATTGGTCCTCTCAAATCATTTACGCCGTAAATAATGCATGTTCCCATTTGGGAACAGTAGGAGTAAAGGGGTTAAGTCTATTCTTAACATTTTCGCCAACGGTAATACCTTGTACATCTAGAACATACACGTTTCTTTCAAGTTCTTCTATTAAATTAAGGGCGTCTGACATTTTCAGATCGCGAGCTTTTAAACGTGTAGGCTAATTGTTTTCGAGAACTCTGAAACTACCAACATCTGAAACACTTAGCGATCAATTCGTTGTGTATATTTTTCCAGAATGTTCTTAAAATAACTATTTCCAAGCATGTGAAATGGTATATTATATTTAACTATTATTTCAAATACTGTAAATCTCTGTAAAATTCCGAGTCCTTAACTTGATTGTCAATAGAGATGGACGATTGTTTATTGCCTATCCTGGTGAACAAATTTACGTGATAAATATATTCCTTCGAATTACAATTTATTTCAAGTACTTTTATGTCCCCTTATTTACGTCTTACACAGAACACAGATTATGAAGTCGGCATGTGATTTTATATGTTCATTTCCAAAGTCCTCCACAATCTTATTCAAACGATCCTGTAAAGAACGTTTTGCTTTCGGCATTGTAAATGCACTGATCTTGTACAACTAAAGATAATTGACACGATACGTTCGCTGTGTGCTCTACGTGGACGACCTGTCTTACAACTCCGCAACTATTTTGTATGTGATCCGTACGTACGCAAGGTCACGTGACATCCATATTCCGTACAACTAACTTAACATTCGCGGTCTGTCGTGTTATGGGGCTAAAAATGAATGTTCTAGTAATTATATTTCTTTGTTTCGGAAATGTAAGAATTCACCGGTTCTTCGCCCATTAAATAATATTTACGCCGTTTCAGTCTTGCACATTGTATTCAAGCATTGAAAGAAACCGTTTAACATTGGCCTGCAGTAATGGCAGTTTACACGTATAATTACTGGATTTATATAACAATTTACGAGCTTTACAAGTGAGTGGAAACAATATAAAAATAATGAGATTTAAATTTAATCTCTTCGGCAGACCTTCTATTCCGAGATTTTCTGAATTTGGGAAACCAGAAAGAGAAGTTCTTTATACCAATGAATACACTGGACAACAAATTTAAACTTTATTTCTGTCCTTTAGATGAAACCATGTAATTTTAACTAAATGAGAAGTGCTGATTTCATTTCTGGAAACCAAAATTTTCTAATATATACCAATTTTGTACTACACGCACTTCACTTATTTGCACAAATTTGTTATACTAGCATATAAAGAAACCTTTCTTTGGCCAAAATTCATAAATTAAAATGTGTTTTTGATCTTTTACGTTTGTGGACAGCTTCTACAGTCTCTTTGATGAGTGACCTGCAATATTCAGCCAGCATACTTGCATTCCATCTTCCACTGAAGCGCTTTTCGAAGTAGATATTTCTTGATGAAACCTCTTCCCGTGTTCATCGCGTACAGCACCAAGGTTTTTTTAAAGAAGTCCAGGTGGCTGTCAAAGTTTTCTTTCAGTGACATGTTGCATCCCATAAGGTGAAAGTAGTGCAACATTTCACTAAAAATTAAATAAATTTTTATATTGGAGAAACAATACTTGCTGGACAAAAACTAACAGCAGATTCGTTTTTGCCATCACAAAATACATCGAGTACACATATTTCTATAAAAATTACAAATTTTATGTTGTACAGTGTTATTAATTTCATTGTTTCAGTTTGAATCGGTTATGGACAGATTTATTAATTTTAACACCAGTCCTATCATTTAGTGATGATATTTTGTGAATTTAGGTCTCGAGATAACTTCTTTGCGAAGAAAGCCACTCTGAGAGTTTATATAACTTTGAAAATTCATTGCCCCCGACCGAGTATGAAACCACAACCTTCAGTTACAATTGTGAGCATGATATCCTGTAAACCAATGACGGTAGTTAAAAAAGGATATAGTATTTTAAAAGAGCGAAGCAGTCGAATATATTTCTCAATACAGCTGCAGTAAGAACATATTGTCTATATTGTGTAATTCAATTGGCATCAACAAATAAACATATCGGAAGGTTTATATAATATTAATAATGACATAAGTAATGTTATATTCTGTGGCGTGTGAATGCAGGAACTTCAGTCTAACCTTCTTTGTCGTCTTTTTCTCTTACTTGTAGAAGGAACATGAAGAGTGAGAATGATTCCTTTAACATCTGTAAAGATAACATATTTATTTTTAAAATGGTAACAACACATACATTAATAAAATGTTGGTAGATTGTGTATGGACCAGTTGTATAATGAGAAAAGTGTATGTTGGTACATAACTTGACAACCTATCATTAATTTCATGTACCGCAAGATCTTAGAAATATATTATAATAAAAACACTAGAAAGTTTTATACACTATTTTGTATCTCTTTAGAAGTGCTCAGTTCAATCTGAAAATTGTACAAAGGCCAGATTTAGTTTATTTTTATTTATATTTTAGGGTATCTATATAAATAAATGACTAAATATTAGCAAATACTCTATACCAATAATACTGGAAAGCTTGCCTGTTTAGCATTGCAAGCGGCGGTGAAAAGTGACTGTGCTGCTATCTAGCGGCTTGGATTGTTTATACACTCATTGCGGCGTGCTAGGTTACATGAGGAAAAACGGAGAGGTCTTCACCTGATGTCAATAAAAATGCAAATCAATAATTTTATTTAGAATCACAAGGTTCATAACATTTTAAATTAATAAGAAGTTACAAAGTTATTGGAATAGAAATGAAATGATACAATTATCGTATTTTCAAATGTAATTATGATTTAGTTGTGATGCATGACTTTCATACATCGCGTATTTCGTTCCTTGGCTAATGGTTAACCACTTTATTTTTGATGTAACAATTTTATTAGCACATTAAAATATTTGTCAGTGAAGATACTGGCACAGTCGTTGCTTTAGGGATAACGCGTGTATCTTGTATTTTGTCTTTTACATCAAGCAGTTGTGATTTTCAAATTTCTGCAGGCATTGTATGTTTTGATAGAAAATAATTTATACGTAGTTAACTTTAAAATTCTGCACATTCTTCGAGTAATGAAAACCAGTGGTTGGTTTGCAAATGGTACTTCTGAAATTTTTAAGGCAGTTGAAGTTTGTTGATTATGCCTATCTATACCTAATTCAATGAATCCCTCAAAGTGTCTGTTTTAGCATTATGAGTTATGTTTTCCTTCAAAGACATTTTGTCTTCAACAATAATAGTTAAAAACTTTTTCATTCAATGGTAATATATCGGATTTTATTTTTAATAATTAATTATAGAATAGTGCAATTTATACCGGGCCTTTACCAAATACATGAAGTCAATTTTTGAGAGATCTAACTGTTGGTAAACATGATTTTCTTCTTAGAAATCTTTTGTCTTGAAGTGAACATTAATGGAATGTTGCGGCAAAACTTTTATCGTAACTGGAATAGTGTTTCCCCATGTCCTTTTTAAGCACACTTGTGACTAATGAATTCGCCATCTTTAGCAATTTTAATTAAATCTGAATTTGGACTCCCTCTGTTTAGAGCTGTCATTTCCGCTTGAGCCAGTTTTTATCTTTTAGGATTTCTTACATGGTAAAAAAAATGATCTTAATTTAGTGAAATATTAATAATGCCTTTAAAATATAGGACTAGGCAAATTATTTGTCCGAATAACTACCTGAATCACTTAGTATGAAAAAACATGAGTCTACTTTCTTAACAAAATCAACAATTCACATTTTTATGTTATGCATCCCAAGAAACACTATTTGGATAAAAAAAATAAAGACTTTCAATTTTTTATACGGAGAAACTATAAAGAAATTGTGTTTTATATGAACAATGTAAAGTATATTTATGCAGTTTAGTAACTGTTTCAGTTAACGCAGAGAATATGTCATTGCTAATGCACTATCTAATTACACGATGGAGTAGTATGGTCTGTCGTTTCCGTCTAATATCAGAAAACCCGTACCTTCCTCGATGCAAGATCTAATATGTTTATTTGGGACCTTCGCGGTTATTTAATTGTGCTTTGATTTTGACTCATATTTTTGGAAGAAGGAGCTGTTAAGTTCTACGAAGGAATAACTATTATCTTCAGTCTGTGACTGAAAACAGAGTATTAAAAATTAACAGTCCTACGACTGATTTGAAACTTCGGTATATTTTTCCAATTTATTACACTCTATTTTTACTTACCCCTAATGTTTCGAATTATGGTTATTGAAGTCCGATAATCAAAAGTAATCTGAATATATTTTTTGAATTTTGTACATAATATATTCCATCCCTCTAATTTTAAACGTTTCGTCTGGAACTGTTGATAGCGTTTTTAGTTAGTCCTCGCATTTTACTTATGATATTGTTTGTGTTTTGTTTTTTAAAGAACTTCAGATAAGGACGCAAATAGCGATAGTAGCTGACGCGCCCTATTAAACCTCATTAACTAAAACGTCTGTCTGCGTCTATATTAGCATGGCACACCTAAAAGACAAAAGCAAATAACTGTAGTACCGGAAGTAGTAGTAGTAGTAGTAGTAGTAGTAGTAGTAGTAGTAGTACTAATCATCATCATTATCATCATCTTGTAACAGAAAAGTAACATTCTACTGGTGTTTATATGACTACTCCCAATCTCTATCTTTTGGAAATGTGAAGAAATATCTAGTATATTTTCCTAGGCATATTTTTACAAAACATAGAACAAGCATTTCCACATTTAACTGACATTGTGTAGGCTACAACTATAATGAGAATAATCCTTAGGACATCTTGTGTTTGTCGAAGAACAAAGCTCATAAACACAGTTCAACGCGCTATTCGTCACATCATCCCCGCTGCCTACAATTCCTGCCGCTAGATAGCACTGGTGAGTCATTCGCCACTTTTACCGTGAACTTTCCGGTATTATCATTGTAGATTATTTGGCACCAACATAATGTAAACTTTTGTTTTTCTCATGCATGAATTCTTGCATACAAGGAAAGAAGGTAATCTATTAAGTTTTCCTTCTCGAAACGTAGGTTCTTTGTTCTGAACTACGCCATTTAGTAAACAAAATCGAGAGCTCTCTTGTAATTTCATTTTAAAACGGTTTTTGAATTAACTACATACAGCATAAACTTTTTGGATATGATAAACTTGATTTTCATTTATTGCTTCAAGAATACAGTGCCAGAAAGAAGTAATGGGCCAATTTTTGGAGATCGTTTCATAGCGCGATTCACACGATAGCACTCGTAAGGAGATCGACATGCCGCGCCGCTCAGAAGCGTAGCCTTTCGTCTCCTCTCGGTAACTCAGACTGCTCAACATCTGCTTTTCATTCGGAAGGAAGCGGGCTCAAGCCTCATCTCATTTAGTTTTTTTCTCCTTAATAACGTTTTACATTCTTGAGACCGATGTTTCATAGTGTTTAACAAAAAGTGGAATAATTACTGCCCAACTCCTATGGGTTCTTATTAGGCTTGTCCTTGAAATAATATTACAAGGGTTAGGGACAGAAAATTCAGCTGCAACTTTTGGCCACTTTCGGAGATATACAGGGTGAACCAGAACTCTACCGACAAACTTTCACAGGTTGTTCAGGGATGTTGGCTGAGTGTTTTGATATAAGGAACATATGATCTCCGTTGACCTCCGTAATGTGTTGTTGATGTGTTTATTTCTAGCATGATGTTTGAACGATAATAACATTGGGTGTGATAGATTACAAGGAAAAATTAAAAGTGATGAACTAAGTTCTGAATTTGGTACTGTAATATCATGAACTGTAATACAAACAATACAAAAATTGCACGAGTAATGAAACAAATCATTATATTAATATAAAATATGGTGCATGCATAGATATGCAAATCTTACTCTCATAATGTGAACATTTGATGGAGAGTCTATCGTAAGTCCTTGCACGTTTATGCCCTTTGAAACTGGTGATTTTACGGAAATATGGTAAATTTAACACATTAAAACAAGAAAACTAATGGACTAAAACGTGAACAGACTTTACACAAATTATCTCTTACCCATCTATATATTTTATTTCTTATGTATTATATTTGATAGCTCAACTGATAAATAATCTTTTGCGTTTGTAAATTTAATAATCTGATTGGCTATGTACTGTATATTTTTAGTAGAGGCATCAATCTAGTTCAGTCAGCAGAGTCGCTGCCCTGATGATCCGGAGCTGCGCTCGGGCTTGAGTTGGATCCCCCGTTTGGTCTCATTGATTGGTTCCTTCCGAGGTTTTCCCCAGCCGTGGGACTGATACCGGATGGTCTATGGCGAGTCCTCGGCCCCACTTCCCTTCACCTCCTTTGATGTGATTACCTGGTTGGTTTTTTCCGAGGTTTTCCCCAACCATAAGGAAAATGCCAGGTAATTTTTGGCGAATCCTCGGGCCTCATCTCATCTCACTACATCTCGCCAAAATATTGTGAAAAATTGTAGAAAATTCGAAAATTATAAAAATTGTAAAAAATGTAAAATATTGTAAAATTTGTAAAAATTGTAACTTTTGCAAAGATAGTCTTGTAAAATGTCGACTTGTTCCACATCTTAAAGCTTCATTGTTAATGTAAGATCTATGAAATATAATAAATGAAATGAAAATGAAAAAAAATAAAATGAAATTTTTTTCGGGGAATTGCAAAATTGTGAGGATTTTTGTTGTCCGATTTCACATGAAATGCCCCATATATACCTACCTCGAGTCATTCAGACTATCTTGATGCTTATGCAGTCTGAAATGTAATATTGTATTATGTCATTTCGCTGTTTAAAATTACAGTCTAAAGAAAAAATATTTTAGCTTTGCATACATTGATGATTGAATTGGAAGAACTCTTTGAAATCAAATTACAATTACATGGTTATAAAAATGATTCACAGACAGTGTCTCTTATCACTGGCCTTCGTAAGCCTTAATCCATAAAAGAATGAAGATTAGAAAATCAGTGTAATCTCTTTCTCAGCACTAGCTGTACTAGATACCTCTATGGAGGAAGCAGAGAATGCAGACTGGGCTTAACCTGATTTCGTCTAGGAGCTTGGAGGGCACTTAAAATCGTCTACGAAGAGGGGGCCAGAATATGGCCTCTTAGCGGTAGAGGCGAGACATCACATCATAGGCCTATTTTATGGGAGTGTGAAGCCACAGGAGCTCTGAGGAAACGATTCCTGCCAGAGTCCTTCATTACATATAGCAGAGGGCACTTGGCAACATATGATATATTAAATAACGCTAAATTCTGTGAGAATGTGAGGAACATTTATGGCAAAAGTGCTACAGCTGAGACTGAAACTGGCCGAGGGGGAGGGGGATTGTGCTTTTTTCTATTTGTGTTTTTTGTTGCGTTTGTATATGTTTTTTATGCATTACCTATATATTTATTATTTGGATTATTTATTGCAGTTTGAATAAGGAATTGAATTGAATTGTTTATATTGTGGCACCCGTCTGCAACGTTCTTGTCGTGTCTGGTTGCCTCGGGAGTGTACGCACGCGTCCAGCGGAAAGGAAGGCACGGTTAGGCGAGGCTCGAGCTTCGGTGGACGCTGGGACGCAAAGCGGGGCGAGGGGGAAGAAGGCTACGGGACAGCGCGACGGAGAGAGCAGGGGAAACTTCTGGAGGCCGATTGTTGTGGGTTCCAGAGGCTTCGCGACGCAGAACATTCTAGACGATCGTGGTAAATAACACCGTCTGTTGGCGACGTAAGTCAGTAATTGAGTAGCGAGAGGGTGAGCCAGCCTTCAGCGAGTTCGAGTTAGTCTTCGGAAGTGAGTCTACACGTGAGTCTTCGAACGAACAAGGAAGCCAGCCTTCAAGACCGGAGTTCGACGTGAGGAAGACCGCGACTGTGGCAGCGTCCAGGCGAGGATTTGAGTTCCACATGCAGTGAACTTCAATGTGTCTAACTGTGGCAGTATCCAGGCGAGTGCAACGTATCCGGAGACTTGGGTTCGATGTATAATAACTGTATCTGGAAAGCTTGGGTTCGACGTACAGTGAACTTGAGTTAATGAGCTAGAAGAACTAGCCAAGGTTAACGAACTGTGAACTGAGAACTGACAGTTTTGTTCTGCACATATTGCTTTGTGAACATTAGTTGAAATTAGGAGTACATTGTTTTTCTTCTCAATAATACACGTTTATTGTCATTGTCGCTGTGTGGAGTGCAATATCTACTACTGTGTTGCTGTTTTGAGTGGAATACATATTGTTGACGGGTGTGTGGTTAAAGGTAGAAATAAAAGTCATATTGTTGTAGGGTGAATTAAAGAAAATAAAAGCTACAATATATACCTTTCGCTGTATTTTTTTAATATCTACATTTATTTTATTTTTATTATTTTTGTGAAATTTGGTGTGAAGTTAGATTAGTTGTAATAGTGATAATTAATGATAACAACAGTGATATTAACAATTATATTTGTTTCACTATTTTATTATCAGCAGCATTATTTTTGTTTTCTATAAGATTCAAACTGTGCATAGTTATAGCACAAATGGCCGTACGGGCTCGTGCGAAGGATCTTGTGTACATGAGTTGGTATATTTGTGTATCAATAAATGCACTTCATTCATCGACTAAATATTTCCATTTGATAGATAATTCAAATAAATTTGTCGTCATTAAAAACAAGTGAATATTTAACTTACAGTAGCCTATGTTTGTTACTTTGCTCATCCAGCGAATTCATCATCATCATCATCATCATCATCATCATCGAGTAAACGCGTTTTGTTCATTAAGATTGTATTATAATGTAGATTCAGATTCAGTTCATGATATTTGGATCTGAAGGTAAAGGTAGCCCATTCACATGCTATGAAGGCACTTGAGAGTATGAAGGTAGAGCCCCGTGCTTTCTTGGCCTCGGCATTAGAAAAGAGGTGGTGTGGACGGCAAGACTCTGTACTCAATTTGGTAGGAGGCTGAGTGAACCTGGGACCGTTCTGGAAGTTGAGAAACGATAAAATCTCATCATCAACCGGGATCGAACCCCAGTCCTTCCAGGTGTGGATCTGGAGCGAATCTAATTATTAATAAGTCAGGAAATTTGGATTTTAGGAGGAAATACTAATCGTTATTAGAAATAAGTTTATGTCTTACATTCATCATTGTTTGCTTCGACACTGGCACGCACTTCCCAGCTGTCAGCATGATCTCCTTGTTGGCGCAAACTATCATGAATAAGATCGCTCGTTGAAACGAAATTGGCGCACCAGTCCAGTCACAGTTCCACGCTGCTATTCGAACTCTGTCAGACTGAAAGAAGTGAACAAGTTTCATTTTAAAATTTATTTTTGTGTGAATACCAGACGACATCATTTAGGTGGGACATGCATATAAGTATAATCTTACTAAAGCACAATTGCTACCTTGTAAAACATATTAATTTGTATGTATATGTGCACAATACATTCCAAAAGTCCTGTGTCCTTTATAACTAAAGTCCTGTCAGTGTTTGATATCATTTCACGACCGTTAGGTAAGCAGCGACTGTATGCTCAAGGCTGTGGACAGGCACGAACAATGCATTGTATAGGCTACTTTCGTGTCTCTGTGTATGATACATACGGATACAGTCGGTTGACACAAATTGTGTGCAATTGTCAACAATGCTTTCATTTTTTATGTAGACTACTGTATATAACCTTATAACCTGCTACTTATACAGGGCGTTAAAAAAGTATCCAGTATTTTAGGAGTGCTCTATGATTCAAAACAAGAAAAAAATGTCTAACAAACATACTTTCTGAGACCTGAACAGTTGTTCATAGGAGGTGCTAAATGTGACGTCCATTCATGGGAATACAATCCTCTGCCCTTCGGCGTAAAGAATCACGCACTCTTTGAAATTGACCAAAAGTCTGGGGAATTTAGATTTGAGGAACGAGCAGGCCAAGGTGTGGGGCCTCCCCAATCAATCCAGCGGTCCTGAAATGTCAGCGTTAGATGTTCACGCTCATTGCGGAAAAAATGTGCTGGTGTGCCATCATGCATGAACCACATCTGTAGTCTTTTCTGACATGGCACATACTCCAGAAAAGTAGGCAATATGTTAATAAGAAAGTCCTGATAACGAGCCCCAGTTAATATCTGTGGTAGCACGTATGGCTCTTAATCTATCGCCAAGAACGCCTGCCCATACGGAGATTGAGAATCAATGCTGATGCCTTGTTTCTTCAAGTGCATGGGAATTTTCATCAGCCCACACATGCTGATTACGAAAATTCGCAACACCATCACTGCTGAACCCTGCTCATATCCGCAACCAAACTTTTCTTTTCAGTATTCCTTGCGACATATCAGTATTCCATGCCAGGGATGTCAACTACGGTATGATTTTCTGGTAGTTTGTTGTATTGTACGGCAGAGAAATGCATTGCCATGAATGGACGTCACATTGAGCACCTCCTATGAACAAGTGTTCAGATCTCAGAAAGTATGTGTTGTAAGACCCATGTTCATTAGACATTTTTTCCTTGTTTTGATGCATACTATCATCTCCTAAAATATTGGATACTTTTTTTTTAATATTCTGTATACATGAGATTATTACAACGAATATAAAGCCCCAAAAATTACATAAAAAAATCAATAACTTAAAATGAAATACGAAAGAATCAATAGATTCTAAGCAAATGTAAATGAAATTGCACATTATTTATTTGCTTATTCAGTCGTTTATTCCAGCGAAGTTAAGGCCATGAGGCAAGGAAAATAAATAACAGATGGAAATAATAGTACAAATACAAACGCAAATATAAAAAAAATACAACTAGAGAAAACAAAAAGTGCAAATATCAATTGCCTAATATATACATATTTAGTGCGTAAGAAAGTAAACATGTAAAGCTAAGTAACTGAGTGTAGGCCTACAAATTTGAAAAAAATAACACGGTAACGTTTTGAAAGATTTTATAATAAATTTGACATTGTCCGTTGCAAAGCATTACATAAACTATGTATATATACATTTTTGTGTTTCAAATGGAAGATTTCTTCTTTTCTCTATTAATCAGTTTTGTATCTAAAAAATCATCTTTCGTACTCAAAAGAATTGGTAGAATATGAAAATTTGGAATATCAGAGATGTCTACATTGTGACAACTCTTTCTGTCGGGCGAGGCTCATATAAATATTCCTCGCGATACAAATGATAGAATGTCCGGTATTTATCTTTAGAACATTGGACAACTTGGCCTTAACATTTTCAATTTAATAGTTGTAGACAGTTCTTTGAAGTATTTTTCAAGATTTGAGTAACATAAAAGAAAAACACGATACTCTAGTACAGACGTCTTCAAAAGCGTACTCGCGAGTAAGCCCCTGAATGGAACCGAAGCCAGTACATAATGAGCGCGCTCCGCCTTACCCATCTCCACCTGTACTGTAATCAATGTTTATGCGCAAACGAAGAGCAGTGGTGGACTGCCATTATCATTGTGTTGGTCGGCGTGTTCCACCGTTTCACAATGTCTTCTAATCATGGACGTAGTACATTCAAGGATGACTAGGAAGAGAAATATTTTTGTGTTAGTGGAGAAAATATGAAATGCTTAATTTGTTCGAAAATTTTTAAGGATGTGTTAAAATTCAACATGCGACGACACTACTCGACTTTCACAAAGAATATCATACAATTACAGGCATGTTGAACATGTGAAAATAATTTATTTTGGGGGATCTGTATAATTTTTGGTTATACATAATAACCAGTATATTACAAAACGTTTACACTCAGTTCCGCATGACAAACATATAATTTTTCGTGTAATTTTAGATGAAGTGCGTAGGCCTACAAATATTTTTATAAATATAAAATAAGAAAATACAAACACAAATCACACGCGTGTCCTCAGTCTTAAACAATAAAAGCCTCTTGCTAGCTATGTTCTAGCTTGGAATATTGGAAAATCAATGAAGCCTTTACAGAAGCATCATTTTTAAAATCGTGCATACAGAATGTTACTAAAATACTGTGTCCAGAACAAAGTCAAAGTTTAAGAAAATTAAAATGTTTCCAATTACAGTTCAGAGAAGGAATTTAAAGATTGTAAATGTAATTGAGTCTGAAGTCGAAACCACACTTAACCAGTTTGTAGCTTACTCACTTGCATTGGACGAAAGCACAGATAGAAATGACAAAGCTCACCTAGCCATTTTCATCCGAGGAGTTAATGAACATTTTACTGTGTCTGAATGTCTTCTAGATGTAATTACAAAATATAACTGGAAAAGATCTTTTCCAGGCACTGAAAGTCACCATAGAAAAGTCCACACCTGTGGAGTAACGGTCAGCGCGTCTGGCCGCGAAACCAGGTGGCCCGGGTTCGAATCCCGGTCGGGGCAAGTTACCTGGTTGAGGTTTTTTCCGGGGTTTTCCCTCAACCCAATACGAGCAAATGCTGGGTAACTTTCGGTGCTGGACCCCGGACTCATTTCACCGGCATTATCACCTTCATTTTATTCAGACGCTAAATAACCTAGATGTTGATACAGCGTCGTAAAATAACCCAATAAAAAACCATAGAAAAGAAGAGGTTGAATTTGCAATGATTTGTGTCAATAGCAACAGTAGGGGCTCCAGCTTCATAGTATGTCAAAATAATATACAAATTTATATTTCTTATTCCTTTGATATTATTTGTAAACATAAGCAAACCGTTGCCGCGATCCCCCACTGATCGCTCCTATCTGTTGAAGTACGAGTCTCTTCCCCTTTTCTCGCCTTACAGCACACTGTGTTCGGCGGGCAGCATCGAGAGCACGAAAGACGATACGCTTTTCGGAGACCTCTGCTCTAGTACTACTTCACTTTATTAATCATAAATTCAATATACTAACCCTGCAGCGTGCTGTTGATCTATACTCTGTACACATTAACAGGTTTGTATTGCATCGGTGACTAAACACCGGGCTTTATTTATAACGTAAATTACTCCTCAATACACAACTGAATATCAGAACACACAGACTATTTGACTCCACACCACCATACCGAAACGCAACCGCTCAGCAAAACAAATGAAGAAACCGGAATACACAGGGATCTCACTAGTTCTGAAGTTGGCTGTTACTAAGCTGAAACTAGTCAACTAGGTATGGAATTTACAGGAGGTGGCACTATGGCCCAGCACTGAGATATGTTACTATCTATTGCGAAACTAAGCATTTATAAACTTAGTCCACTATTAAACGTGAAAGTGATCACTATAAATTACATTCCTAAATGATATAATGTTGATAGTTGTAGAACCAAGATGTATATCGTCGTTGTTCCTGCAATAACTCCTATGTGCAAAATATGAAAATTTTCAGTGGGAAGAAAAAACAAATTTATTATTCTATGGCAGTAGTGCATAGGAGATTGTGAATTCTTGCATTTTCGAAAGAAAAATGTAATTTCATATAGGAGATTTTATTATTTGCTGTATTACTATTTAAGTTATTTAATAGAGAAAAAATCTGAAAATCGATAAATATGTCACATAGGAGTTATTGCCGGAACAATGACGGCATATTGTTTTATGAAAATTTTGTCGAATAAAATTGAAAGATTAAATCAAGTGATTCACTAGTACCAGTCAACTGTAAATAATATCAATTGGACGTAAAACGTTATAAAAACTCATTAACGAGATGAAATATCAGGCAATGCTAGTATAAGAATAACATTGTACAATATCATTTTGGTGTCGTTTATGAATGTATACGTCTGCAGATGTCTTAAGATTATAGATTATTAAACTTATATAAATGTTAAATTCACACCTGTGAAGTAACGGTTATCGCGTCCGGCAGCGAAACCAGGTGGCTCGGGTTCGAATCCTGATCGGGGCAAGTTACCTGGTTGAGGTTTCTTCCGGGTTTTTCCCTCAACACAATATGAGCAAATGCTGAGTAAATGTTCATTCACAATGAAAATTAGACATAACGTATTCTTTAACTTAAAAATGTTAATGTTACGGTAAAAAAGAACGTTCACGATGGAAACATAAACATAACCGCAAAGATACTTGGTAACCACGGAAACATAACAATGACGTCATTCCCACATATTCCGTCGTATACTTCAGCGCTCTAAGATTGTGTACTGTTTGCAAATCACCTATATATATATATATATATATATATATATATATATATATATATATATATATATATATATATATATTACCTACAGTATACTGTAGATATCGCTCATATTGATAGCTCGTGAGTATTATTTGATATAGAATAGGTTTTTTCTTTACGTGTTGTGTGGATTATATTTTGTATGGAGAGAGTTAGAAAGAGGACGCGGAGAGGTTTTTGTAAGTAGGATGTGGCAAGAAATTCCAGAAACAATAGCTAGCGGCGAGTTTTGGTGATTGTCAATTGTCTGTTCTAGAGAAGCTAGTGTTACGTGGCCATGCGTACAAATTGGGTAGAGCGGACAGTAAACTTTGATGTACGTGTAGACGCGGGGAAAGTTCGAGAAGTGTCCATCTATTATAGTGTGTGGGGAAGTTTGAGATTCTCGAAACGATTAGCAGGCTTACCGAAGATATTGGAAAGTTCGAGAAGCGTCTATAAAGTTTTTGCAACGCGTCTAGTGTGACGTAGGATTATTTTAGCCAATCGAAATTAGTGACCAGATCACATGAGGTAGATTGAGAGGGGTTAGTTCCTGAGAGAGTTTTCGGCAGTGGATTTAGGAAGATACTGTAGTGTAACAACTCTGGCGGGGAGGTGTGAACGCAGGGGAGATAGGTCCCGAAGAGCGAGCAGGCTAGGCACCATCGTATTTTAGGACTTAGTAAATTTCAGCAACAGCAGGCGAAACACTATTATAAGTGTCTAACTCAGAGAATTTCAGTAACAGCGGGCGAAACGCTATAATAGTTTTTGGACTTACAGAATTCCAGCAACAGCCGCCAATAAGTGTTTATAATTTTCAAGTCTACCCGCCGATATTATTAACAGAGTGCTGCATTGGAGTTAATTCGTTCCCTTGAACTCGGTTGAGTGTCGCACCCTCGAGTGAGATACGATCGGTCGCGATACGCTCGTAATAAATAGAAACACAGTACAAGGTCATCTCACCGACATGTCTTATCTTGTATGGAAGGCGACAGATAAAATACACGTATGTTTTGCTCACACGGTAAAAATAAGGCTTTATTTTCTGCGTTTATGACAAACGTTTAATGGAACAGTGTAATGGAACGTACCAAAACAGGAACATGAAGTTATAAATAAAATAGTATGAAAAAACTTCGATATAGAGTTATTATTGCTAATTAATAATTATTCAATATTTGATTTACCACATATATATGATAGGTCCTTACATAGTGTTCTGCCTATATATTGCGATAATGTAGAAACGCTTTACAAAATATTATTGATATAGCAGTAGATTAATAAAAATATTAGTACAGAGATAACGTCACAGAAAACATAATAAAACGAAAATCATGCTGCACAACTGTTACAGACTCAAAGATTGATACACTAATTATTAGAGATTATTATTATTACTAGAAAACCTGATACGGTTCTTGCATTACCGTGATGTGTTCTCCGTTTATAATAATTACATTTACATCAAATAACATCTAACAGATGTGACAAAAACAAAATGACTCCCGTGTGGGAAGAAAAAAAAAACATTTACCTACAACATTTATATTACATTTTAAAGCAAGTTTTGTAGTTGTACTATGGAGAGGTTAGTTAAACACTGCAAAGTTTTGAAATGATAAACATCTTATGATGTTTCATCTTGTTTTGTTTTTTCCGATAAGCTAACTATAATGTAAGAAATTTCAATTGGACCGTCTATTCTTATCTTGTATTACAAATAATTTTATTGACTTGTTACATTAACGTTTTCGGTACTATAGTGTACCATCTTCAGATGTATACGTGATACTAAATATAAACCTGGCCAATAGAAGCATGTGTTGTGGACTTAAGTAATCTGTGTTCATGGGCACAGTATGTCACGTACATAAACAAAGATTATTTAAGTCCACAACACATGCTTCTATTGGCCAGGTTTATATTTAGTGTCACGTATACATCTGAAGATGGTACACTATAGTACCGAAAACGTTAATGTAAAAATCAATAAAATTATTTGTAATACAAGATAAGCATAGACGGTCCAATTGAAATTTCTTACATTATATCTATGATGTTACTACACAGTTCATCACTGTAACAAGAACGAATGTCTAACGCTCGGTTTATACCGTTCGAGGATTTATCGCTCGTGACAATTTTACCCATCATGCATGTGCGCTACCTATCGGATTATGCTATGAACTACTTGGCGCTCGAGCGAAAACGTCCGATGCAGACCTCTGGTAACAATATTTGGAAATAAAACACGAGCCTGGATCCGCGTTCAACAAGTAGTAATCTACGTACAAGAAATTACAAGTTGAGGTTCAATTATTGGAAAGTTTAAAACGTGTTGTTCTTCACATAATTACGTATTTAAGTTCCGTCTCCTAGACTCCACGTCCCGACCGACTTCAGCTTCCCTGAGATCTCAGCTTTACCGCAGGCAGGTCGAGGTGACTGGCGCACAATATCGACGTATCTACTGATCAACGACATCATTTTGCCACCTCGAACCACCTGTCCGGTTTCCCCGGAGCTGCGTAGAAGCGGAAATCTACGAGAGCTGGAAGGCGACGGCCGCATATCCAGTGGCACAGCCGCAGCAGCTACATATCGCCGTCCCGCCTCAGTCTTTGAGTCCAACTATTTCCCCAGCATACATTCCACAGTTCATCTATTATGTTTATCACACTGGCATAACATTGATTCATCTTCCACAGTGTGCTCTGGGCAACATAAACACTGAAAATCAATATATATTTTCTATGTTGAATCTTTCGTACACTACCGTATTTGCTCGCGTAATTTGCGCCCCCGCGTATTTTGCGCCCCCTACTTTTTAAGGGATTATTTTGAACTTTATTTTTGCTCCGCGTATTTTGCGCACACATTTTACGTACATATTTTTTCCAGTGTAGTAGGGATTACAAACATATTTTTTTTTTTAGTGTAGTAGGGATTTTCCTTCCCTACAGTCCATCGTAGGTCATTCACCAGCAACTGAAGTACCTGCTTCAGAAAGAAACCCCAAAGTCCCGCTACTTTAACAATGCTTGTCCTTGGCAGAGACAAGTTACCGGTATAGAAAATTAGCCCTACCGTAAATACTTACCTATACATATACTAATTGAGATAAACTCAGAACAGGACCTCTTATTTGAAAAATCCGTATATTTTACGCACCCCAATTTTTCAGTGGCCAAAGTTAACTAAAAAGTGCGCAAATTACGCGAGCCTTTTAACACTTGAACATAAATAATTGATTAAATGGCGATCTTATTCGTGTTAATTATGTAAGCATGTACGGCTTACAGCTGTTTCGGTGCTACTTGACACCATCCTCAGAGCCTTCTGTGTATTGGCGCCATCTTAACTTCACTGCCTGTTGTGTGGGTGCGTTCATATGATGAAGAGTTGTGTCAAATAGTGTGTGTGTTCTGAAATTGATCTGTGTTGAGAATGTGATTAGGGTGTGTTTTTTAATGTGTCTGTGTATATTTCATATTGTTCTAGTGTGTTGAGTTTTTGGTTTTTGGGTTGTATGTGTAGGATTTCCATGTCTGAATTTGTGTTATTGTATGTGTGGTTATCATTAGTTATGTGTTCGGCATATGTAGATGTATTGTGACCTCTGGTGATTGCTTTAATGTGTTCTTTGTATCGAGTTTGGAATGATCTACCTGTCTGTCCAATGTAGAAACTGTCGCAACTATTGCATGTGAGTTTGTATACGCCTGTGTGGTTGTATTTATTTGTTTGTGTTGTTTGTGTGTTGAGATGTCTTTGTAGTGTGTTTTCTGTTCTGTATGCTATGTTGTATTTCTGTTTTCTGAATGAGGATGCGATCTTGTGTGTGTTTTCGTTTTCGTATGTTAGTGTGATGTATTTCTTGTGTACTTGTGTTTATGTTGTGTTTTGTATGTTTTTGTGTTGAATTTTTGTTTTGTCTTTCTTATGATGTTGTCTATTATGTTTGGGTTTTAACCATTTTCTTGTGCTATGTATTTGATTGTGTTCACTTCAGAGGTCTGCATCGGACGTTTTCGCTCGAGCGCCAAGTAGTTCATAGCAGAATCCGATAGGTAGCGCACAAGCATGATGGGTAAAAGTTCGCGAGCGATAAATCCTTGAACGATATAAGCCGAGCGTTAGACATTCGTTCTTCATACCGACAATAAGTACACTGTCAATAATGAAGCGCGAGCTAAAAGATATGGTGAAGTTGAAAATACTCAACAAGGAATATAAGTTAAGTTTTAAAGAAGGTATGAAGAGCAGTGGCGGCTCGTGATCGTTTTTGTTGATGGGGCCAGATATTTCACAAATTTTGCGATATGCTTTAAATAATACACCAAGATTTTTATTTCATTTTGGTTAATTGTTTCTACTTAAAATAATATAACTAAAATTACCACCTATATAATAAGGAAAATTTAACAATAAACTCACCAATTTGCAGAATCAATTACAAAGAAGATGGGCTCGTCTGTCCTTTCTGGCAAACTTTAAGATGATCCTGTTCTTAAGTTCGGAATTTTATTGAGGTGCTCCTTAAGAGTAGAACAGAGAGCCAGCGAATTCAGCCTATTTTGACCCATGGTATTTCTGAGAAATGTTTTATCCTGTTTAATGTGCTGAAACTCTGTCCTGACACAGCTGTTGAAACAGGTGTTATTAGTGCAATCGAAAGGCTTTTCCCACTTCAGAGAATGAATCTTCAAAGGAGTAATCCATAAAAAAATCTGAACAAACCACACACAGAGGAAATGTCTTTAAATGTATCATTTCGATAGATCACTGATAGTTCATTAATAAATGTTTCTTTCTAAATTAAGCGACAGTAATTTTTTACGAAAATATTAGCCAGGTCGGTGGGGAATTTATCTCTATATGAAGCTAATTTCTTTGGATGAAGCATATTAAAGCTGCCTAATATATCTGATTGCAGGAAACGTAATTCAATTTGTAGATAATGATATCGCATATTCCTTTGGCATCTGCCGATAGGCTTAGTTCCCTAGTGAGTTTCAGTCTTTTTCTTGGAGGAAACGAACATTCTTCTTTATCATCGACATTTATTTCATATCTGTTAGTGTTCTCTCTTATTTCCATTACAGCTGTTGCAAAATGTTGTAATGCGTCACATATTCTCAATCTATTTGCAGTTTGCATCTGTATTATACTGTATAATATATCAACATGTTTCATTAAGTCATAAAATAAATTTAGAAAACAAAAATTTATTATAATTATTATTGAACAATTTTTTAGGCCAAAAGCTTCTCTCACTGTTATATTATTGCATTCATTTCAGTCATCTCCCTCTTCAATCCTTTCGAAGTATTTAAATAGCTCCGCTTTATTTCCCTTAACGGAGGATACAACTCGGGACTGAAAGTTCCATCATATTGCTGAAATGGTTGGTATGCGCTTACTGCACACACAGCGCAGTAGGTCAGTGCGTTAGGTGAAGTTGGGAAGAATGCTATGAATCCAGTAATATTATACGTTATTACTACATGCTAACAAAAGAGTATTAGAGAACTTTTTTCTAAAATTATTTCATTTTCCGCTGCAGCACCGTTCCATTAGACGTTTGTCACAAACGCAGAAATTAAATCCTTCTTTTTTACGGTGTGAGCCAGACAGCTGTGTATCTTATCTGTCGCCTTCCATACAAGATGAGACATGTCGGTGAGAAGACCTTGTACTGTGCATCGTGTTTCTTACGAGCGTGTTACGACAGATCGTATATCGCTCGAGGGCGCGACATTCGACCGAATTCAAGAGAGCGATTTAACTCCAATGCAGCCCTCTGGTTCACTTCTTCATTGTAGTTTGTTGGGTCATGGGTATGTTGAGTAATCTGTGTACCATTGTCCCGAATGCAGCATGTTTATGTTGTGTGGGGTGAATAGATTTGTTGTGAATGTGTGTGGTGGTGGTTTTCTGTATGTTTGAAGGTGTGTTTGTTGTCAACTTTTGTTATGGTGATGTCTAGGAAATTTGTAGAGTTATTGTTTTCAAGTTCCGGTGTGTATTGGAGTTTTGGGTGTATTTTGTTTATGTTTTGGTGTAGTTCGTGTATTTGTCGTTTGTTTCCTTTGTATAGTATGAGAATGTCGTCGAAACACCAAACAGCTGTAAGCCGCACATGCTTACATAAATAACACGAGTAATATCGCCATTTAATCAATTATTTATATATTTTCTGCTCTTTACATCTGGATTGTGTTCTTAGTTCTGTAATAAAAATCAAACAACTCTTCTCTAGAAGTAAATTATAGTAGAGTTTTGAAGTAAGAATCTGTAACAGCGGGATATTCTTAAAGACGAGGAACATGATAACATAAAGGTGTACAGGGTTGCATGGTAACCGTATACTTTAATTACCTGTTCGGTGAGTTCGCTTGCAAACCAGCAGAAAAAGGTGATGATTACCAGAAAAACTGCGTACGCCACCACTGATTGTGATACGGCGATAGGGTTACCCCAACGCTGCAAAAATGAACGTTTTTAAAATTAGCACTACAGTATATAACCCGTCTGACGAAACATTGCAGTTTTCAGGTGAGGGCGCTCGTGTGTCATGAATGCGATCCTCTCAGTCTCGATGTGTGGCGAGTCAGCTGGAGAAATGTTGGTACAGTGTGACAATAAAAACATCAACAGCTGTTATGAACATAATCAAATACAATTACCAATACCACAATTGAATGTCATATGTACGGTATATACAGATACCTTATCCCAGAAGTAGCTGTATGCCCGAGGCAGAGGTCTCAATTTTCATCTGCACTATCAGTAGAATTGCCTTCGTCTGCTGTATCTCTGCTACTACCTGGCCTATCATAATCCATCTCATCTTCATCAAACTCTTCATCACTACTCACAGTGCCTATGTTTATTACTGTCTTTTCAACTTCCTCTTCCTCTTCCTCCAAATGCAAGAAAGTGTTTTCCACTTTTCACTCATTAAAAAGATTGTACCACTATCAAGCTAAATTAAAGCAGATGCTTATACAGACTCTTATTATGCCTCATTTCGATTATTGTGACGCTTTATTCAGTGATCTCGGGATGGATTTATCCCAGAAACTGCAACGTGTTCATAATGCGTGTGTTCGTTTCATTTGTAATGTCCGCTACTACAATCACATTTCGCCTTCTTTCGATAAATTATTGTGGCTCAGGTTAAATGAGAGGAGAAAGTTACATTCCCTTTCTCTCTTATACCGAATTTTGCACACCTCTACTCCCTCTTACTTATCTGTCCGATTCCACAGTCTTTCTCGGTATCATAACATAAATACTCGGTCACAATATCACAACACGCTAGAAATACCACAGCACACATCATCTCTCTATTCTTCGTCTTTTACTGTTGCTACTTCTCGTCACTGGAATTCTCTGCCGCCTGAAGTCAAGGGCTGCCGAACTTTAATTTCCTTTAAATGTAAATTAGAAAAGTATGTTATGATGAGTTGCCAGACCTAACGTGTTGCAAATGTGTTCCACTGTATTTATTATTATTTTTTTCTTATTTTTATTATCTAAATCGTGTTTATTTATCACTTAACGCCAATATGTATCCCACTGTGTTGTTTTTTATTATTAATCTATTTTTTGTGTACATTTCATTCAATTGTCGGTATCTGATTTAATTATGTAAATCCTATTTAATTGTAATCTAATACTAATATGTATACTAATCTGTTTATTTTTATTTTTACTGTGTACATTTTTCTTTTTTTATTGAATTATCGGCTTCTGTTTTTATGTGATTCGCATTTGATTCTAACAAATTAATATGTATTTCACTAGCCACCTGCGTGGCTCAGTCGGTTAAGGCGCTTGCCTGCCGGTCTGAAGTTGCGTTCGGGCGCGGGTTCGATTCCCGCTTGGGCTGATTACCTGGTTGGGTTTTTTCCGAGGTTTTCCCCAATCATAATGTGAATGCAAGGTAATCTATGGCGAATCCTCGGCCTCATCTCGCCAAGTATCATCTCATTATCACCAATCTCATCGACGCTAAATAACCTCGTATTTGATACAGCGTCGTTAAATAACCAAATAAAAAAATGTATTTCACTATGTTTATTTTTATTTTATGAGGTAAATTTTATGTGACTACCTCTTTTGATCTCATTATATAATCAGTATGTAATTACTTAATTCTGATCAAGTTTTATGTTCAACTGTGTAAGCAAGTTTTAATCCTGGTTGAGTGTAAGAGAAGGCCTTAAGGCCTTAACTCTGCCAGGTTAAATAAAGCCATTATTATTATTATTATTATTATTATTATTATTATTATTATTATTATTATTATTATTATTATTAACGCGTCACGACGCCAATATTCCTCCTCTATATGTTTAACAGATTGGCAGCATTTTACCCAGTCTTCTTTGCTGATTTCGCTTATTGATTGTACGGTCATTTATTTCAAGACTGGCAGGGAAATGGAACCAACATTTTTACATGCTATGTTTTGTTTCATCAAATTCCAAACAAGTTCTAGTGGGTTTAGGTCGCAGTGGTAGGGTGGTAGTCGGAGTACAATAAACCCATGTTCTTTTAAACCCCTGTCCACTGTGTATAGGGGAGACTGTTGTACCTTTAGCATAGTGTACCTTTGAACATTTTTTTCTTTTAATTTTTGCTGCTACCTAGAGGACTCAAACTAAAGTAGATTGTAGAGAAAGCCGCTAAGTAGCTCTGGTCGTAGTTTCAGTTTGATTTATTGCAAAGTGTGAGTTCTGTGGACAAAATAATTTTTTTAGTACCAAAAGTAAACATTTCGTTCATTGATGTATGTTTTCTAACACAAAACCAGATTGTATTTGTTACTATGTATCAAGTACAGTGTGTTATCTATCATCTGGTGAGTAATAACACATTTTAATTTCCATGATTTATTCGAATCTCTAGTTTTGGGAACCATATTTGTTTAAACGTGCACTCTCTTGTAACTTTGAACAAAAACATCTTGTACCATGGAACATATTCCAAGGTACACGATACTATCGGTTTTTGTTTTTGTTTTATTTTACGATCATGCCACGAAGTAAGTCTGGAGTTAAGAGGCCCCCAATTGATATGGTTGCCTTGAAGAAAGCTGTTGAAGCAGTTCTTGCTCCTCCAGGAAATAAAATCACAATAAGAGAAGTCTGCTCTGGTTTATTTATTTTATTTGGTTATTTTACGACGCTGTATCAACATCTAGGTTATTTAGCGTCTGAATGAAATGAAGGTGATAATGCCGGTGAAATGAGTCCGAGGTCAAGCACCGAAAGTTACCCAGAATTTGCTCGTATTGGGTTGAGGGAAAACCCCGGAAAAAAACCTCAACCAGATAACTTGCCCCGACCGGGATTCGAACCCGGGCCACCTGGTTTCGCGGCCAGACGCGCTGACCGTTACTCCAAGATGTGGACGCTCTGGTTTATGATGGCAAATACATTTTAAATATGATTGTCAGTTTTTACAGCTATATTCCTACCTATATTCCATGTGTTCCAACTTACAAATGGGTATGTTCCAAGGTACATGAACCTGTTGTAATTTCGAACACATTAAGTATTCCTTAATTTTATTTTTTCCATTCTTAATATATCTGTAAAGCAAGAAAATACATTCAGGAAAGTTGTAAAGGAACCTTCAATAATTACTACAAACGTTTTTTCATTTTAAAATTTTCATGTCCCAAAATAAAAAAAAAATAAAATGTGAAAAGTGTTTAAAGGCACAACATTCTCCCCTACAGCTTGCGGCTTGTTTTGTCTAACCATTTACATTAATTCTCGTTTGATTAATTCTGAGTCTGCAGTGAGATTTTGATTCTTTAACCATGAAATTATGCCCGCTTTTCTTCAGGCCATTGTTGGTACTTTATTTTCTTGTACTGTGAGATAAGATGCATTATCTAACACAACAATTCACTCAGATGGTAGATTTGGTATGAGACGTTCCTTTAACCATTTATTATAATGTTTGCCGTTCATTTCATCATGATAACCATCAGATTAAGATTTGGAGTCATATATCAACTCGGCCCCTTCGATGAATCCCATTTCATCACCAGTGTGAACAACAATAGCCCTTTACCAAACATTCTTTGGTTTACACTCACACCTTGCACTTCATCATGCTGCCAACACTTTTTTTACAGTTATATTGTCAGACTCCAAAGCAACTATTCTATCAATAGTCTCTAAACACACACTTTCATCTCAAACAGCAGAAATAACTAAAATGCTCTCTGAATTAATATCACTCAATAAAAGAATTGTATTCCAATGGATACCATCCCATTGTGGAATCCTGGGAAACGAGAATGCGGATGCTTTAGCAAAGAAGGGCAGCACTGCTACTTACAGAACTGTTACTAAATCTACGTATTACTGTGTGAAAAGATTTATTAAATCTACATACTTAGACTTCAACAAACAAAATTTGATAACACAATCACAAGGGAAAAAATGGAATTCTCTGCATCAAAATCCACAGTTAATTCCCAATTTACCACGAAAATCGTCTGTAGCTGCATTTAGATTGGCAACAGGTCATGATTGTTTGGCGAAACACCTACATAGAATTGGAATATATCAGTCCCCTAACTGCCCATTGTGCAACTCAAACCAAGAAATGGATTCGGAACACCTCGAAATCTGTGCTTCAGTGACTGGCCAGTGATATCTTTGAAAAATATTGGAGTGCAAGAGGTCAAATGACTTTATTGTCAAACGCCTGGCATTAGAAAACAACAACACTTTTTTAATGGTATAATGAGTATGGACCCATGTTTCGTCTGTGTAAACAATTGGCTTCTGTGGACCCTTTTCGTTTTGTTATAGGATTCTCACGTATACTGCACGACATGCAACAATGTCCGACCGCTCCATTGAAACATCTCATGTTTTTGCATTTCTTAAATTTGTATCCCATGGAATTCAGCAGCCTCCAGAATGTATCTTTTCCGCCATTAAAGGGTGTCTTTTCCTTAACAACATTCAGAAGCTTGCATAGGGTCGAAATTTCTTTTCTCTTCTCATAAAACTCCAAAAAGGTTCTGCGGATAACACATTTTTGAAAATCATCAAGTACAATTTTCTTTGGATGTGGCGGCTTTTACCAGGAGTTGAAAATTATCTTCCAATGCGCTTTGCTTCCTCACCCTCTTTAGGTATAATATGTATTGTTCTTTCACTCTTCTCCGCCGCCGTTGCTATTCTTTTCACAGCGTTCGTTAATGGAATGATAAGACATTTCTTTTTCTCTTCTTTACAAAATTTTAGCACATTGTATATAATCTTTCTGCTTTGCAAGTGTAAGACTGCGCGTGACGAATGTCTCGGCGGAGTTTCCATTCGCTCTTGTGTACACACATACACACATTTCCGATACCGACTAGCAGACTGAACGAACTGAACTGAGGCATTTCTTTACTGCAGCGCTGTGCATAGTACGTCAGACGTACAGGGTGACGTAGGGGAGAGCTGGTTAAAACAAGATGGTACGGCAAAACAGGGTACCACAATTATTTCGTAGGTAAATGCTGCCACCTCTCAAATGAGATATGTATTCCCTTCCTATATGCAAGTCTTCACTGGGGAGCCATTACTTGGTGAGATTTCCCTCGTGTGTGTGTTGTGTGAATCTGAATTTAGAAAATGCCGTGTTTCCTAAAATATTTCCTTCATTTTAAGGTGTTCATAACGAGGCATTTAATTTCAACAGCCAATAGGTAAGTGTTTGAAATAATTCTATAGTTATTAGTAGACTTCGTTGAATTGCCACACGCAGCTTGCAATCAGGTTGCCGATGTACGGTAGTATAGAGGAGGTAAGCGGCCGCCCGGTCTCGTAGTATAAGGAGTTCATGTTAAGAGTTGTGACCGGTCCAAATAGATAGAGCAGCTACAGCTAATGTATACCTATGTAAGCACTTGTTTTTGCATTACTGTGGTTGGAATAGTCAAAGCTTAACATTTGTTCAGTGCAGACAAGAATTCTATCAAACATACTACAATGAGAGTGTTGCTGTTCCAAATAATTGCCCCTGGAATACCCTTACCCCCGCAGCCAGTCTTGACACGTTGGGGAACGTAGTTGGTTGCTGTCAATTATTATGCAGAACATTACGGGAAAATAATGGAGGTAATTGATGCATTGGATAGCACAGACAGTTCCGCTGTTGCAGCTGTAAAAATCATTGCCTTCTGAACAGCTATTGGAAGATATTCTGTTCATTGATTCTAACTTTAAAATCGTGTCCAAAAGCTTCATCCTGTTAGAATCGTCTAAACTGCAACTCTCAGAAGCTCTTAATATAGTGGATAAAGTATCACAAACTGTTATAAAAAAATAACAATTCACTAATTTCAGAAAAAGTGAAATGTAAGTTGAGAAACATTATTGCTAAAAATTCTGCCTATTCACAACTTCGTATTATAAATGATGTATCATCAGGTGACGACAAGACATCTGAAGTTGGTGTACTAAAAAGTTGTGACTTTCCGTTCTTAAAATATTTACGTATTACATCGTGTGATGTTGAACGTACATTTTCCCGAAATAAAAACTGTTTAAGTGACCATCGGAGGAGGTTACTTTGCAGTCGCTCAAAATGTACGTAACTCTTCACTTCAAGAATTATGTACCTTACATTAAATTTTAAGAGTTAATATGTCTCACTATATAATAATCGTGTATTTACATGTTTAGACATTTGCTACTTCAATGATCATTCATTATATTTCTTGAATGCAGGATACAGGTTTTATTGTAACCGCAGTATACTGCTCAGTGTTTACATTAGAGGCATACTCCATCTGTTGCATGCTCCCTTCTTATACAGTCTATAACGCGTGTGCAGTAAACCTTACGATTCTCGTGGCAATTCCAAGAAGTCTAGTTATTAGTCTTCAATTGTAGTTCAGTTAAATTCGATATCTTTCTTCGTAACTATCGGTGCTTTATATTTTAAATTTCAACGCGTGGTCTGACAAAACGAGATACCACGCGGTTGGCCAAAACGGGATAGTGTCTTGTTATTATGAAAATTGCCCAAGCTCGGTATAAGGTAGGACCAACAAATAATGATAGAAGACGAGGCAAGGCAGCAATATTAACCTCTTCACCTTACAAGAATGAGCTTGCAGTAGCTGTGGAAGCAAGGGCAAGAGAATGGTAAAGAAATTAAACTCTAAGAAATCGGCAATAGGCTTAAGTGTGGCAATAATTTTTCTTTGGAAGACAAAAAGTAGAAAAGCAATTCAGAAACGTTAGGTCTACTGACCCCTTAAACAGCTCTGAGGAGGAGGAAAACGAGTACAAATGATGAGGCATGCATTTATTGCAACAACCTCTAACCAAATTCAAAATCGGAAGAGGGGTGAATCCTGTGTGTCCTGTGCCAAGAGTGGACTCACGAGGAGTGTAGTGGCATAGACTCAGAAGATTTTGTAAATGAACATTTCTCAATTTGAATAATTATAATATTTATAATAATTAACAGCAATATAATGTAAAAAGTTGACATAGAAATGATTTCTTTTGTTCATACTCATGTTTTGTGTGCAATTTTTATGACTTATTAATATTACAACAATTTCAATGATTTATATAACTATCCCGTTTTATCCAACCAGTCTGGCAAAACGGGACACTTGAAAAGCTTTCAATCAACATTATTTTCCTCATAAGGATTGTGGTACAGAGCAAATTTCCAAATCACTTATTAAAATACATTCCTTAAGGGACTCATAAACAATAATTGTTTCTTATTCCTCTCAGTGATCTCGAAGATATTATCTATTTCGCGCTAAGTATCTTGTTTTGGCCAACTCTCCCCTAATGCAGTATCGATCGCATGTTTAAGTCCAAGCTTACTCTACCTCCCGTCTGCAATGATTCTTCAGACGGGTTATATCAGCACATACTGTTCACAATTCTGTTTTAAGGTGTTTACACATGTGTTATGTATTTCTTTTATTTTGGATTATTAGCCTAGCTAGGTGTTCCGGTAATGCCTCCTCTCTTTTACGTTTGGTGCAGCGTGGGAAGCGTGCATGTTCTGAATACATATCTAACATATACTCAGGCAGTAAGACAAGTAGGCCTATGTCTTATTTTACTCACTATTTTAACACACATTGATATTGTCACTTAATATTATCAAAGTCATTAATAATATATACATAGGCCTATATTTTATTCAAATTTAAGATGCTGAAGTCCACACCTGTAGAGTAACGGTTAGCGCGTCTGACCACGGAGCCAGGTGGCCTCCGGGTTCGATTCCCGGTTGGGGCAAGTTACCTGATTGAGGTTTTTCCGAGGTTTTCCCTCAGCCCAATATGAACAAATGCTGGGTAACTATCTGTGCTCGACACAGGACTCATTTCACCGGCATTAAGATTATCATCTTCATCTCATTCAGACGCTAAATAACCTAAGATGTTGAAAAAGCGTCGTGAAATAATCTAAGCCTACTTAAAGAAAAAAGATGTTGGAAAAAAGTTATTTGAACACTTTCGAATTTAAATAAGTTACTCTCACAAGCTACCTCAGCTCATCCTCAAGATGGCTTTGAATTGATTATGCTGTTGAAGATGAGACAACAAGCCTCGAAACATGTATAGTCTCTACGTTAAAAAAATGTATATTGTGTGAAGGTATTTAACATGTAACTGATTTAACTGATTAAGTGTTCAATTAACTGCTTTAATATTTTTATACCGATTAAAAAAATATATATATTATTAACTTCTAACATAGTCTATATGTATATTGAAGATTCATGGAGATTGAAAGGAAGGCGGAAAATCGGAAAGATTGGAGAAGCTGGGTTTGCAGTGACAGACCTGTCCATGGACACAATACTATGAATGAATACTATAAACATTGGATTTGACCTTTACAACCTGTTAACAGGTTTAATTGACATGTTAAATTCGGAAAAGGAACAAGAGAACGGAAACATTGCCTGCTAGCAATATTTTGTGACTCCAAAGTTTTAGTTATGTTTTAGTTTTTAATTTTTTTAAATATTACAATTTTTATAAAGCGTTAGATTTTGAACTGACATTTGAATAAACCCAAAGTAGACCTAGGTCTATATGTATGCATATATGAAGGAATGTACGAATATACGTGTGTATATGTGTATGTACGGTATGTAGGAATATGTATGTATGTATGTATGTATGTATGTATGTATGTATGTATGTATGTATGTATGTATGTACTTTTAGTAGGTTATTTTACGACACTTTATCAACATCTCAGGTTATTTAGCTTCTGAATGAGATGAAGGTGACAATGCCGGTGAAATGAGTGCGGGGTCCACCCAGCATTTGCTCATATTGGGTTGAGGGAAAACCTCGGAAGAAACCTTGCCCCGACCAGGAATCGAACCCGGGTCACCTGGTTCCGCGGCCAGACGCGGTAATCGTTACTCCACAGGTGTGGACTGTATGCATGTATGTAAAAAAATGTTATGTTTTATTTAACGACGCTCGCAACTGACGAGATTATATCAGCGTCGCCGGTGTGCCGGAATTTTGTCCCGCAGAGTTTTTACATGCCAGTAAATCTACTGACTTGAGTCTGTCGCATTTAAGCACACATCTGGCCCGGGATCGAACCCACAATCTCGGGCATAGAAGGCCAGCGCTATACCAACTGCACCAACTAGTTCGACTCTATGTATGTATGTATGTATGTATGTATGTATGTATGTATGTATGTATGTATGTATGTATGTATGTATGCATGTATGTTTATTACTCGTTGCACGAATGATTGCCGGGGGCCAATAGGCGAACTAAAGCATAAACATAGTGTAGGAGCTGAATCGCAAGAATCAGCGCCAAAGCATATCTGGAAAATTTGGCAATCATTCGTGAAACGAGTATTAGGTACGTACGTATGTATGTAGGTAAATATACATAAATTCATGTCTATTGTTATATATGTAATAATCAGGGAACGGATTTATATGGACTAAAAATATATGAAATATGTAAATATATATGTAGTTATTTTTACCAAAATATGGAATTAAATATGGATTTTTACCAAAATATGGAATTAAATATGGACTTAAAATTATAAAAAATGACTATGTACGTTAAATATTGGTACATTTTAATCAAACTAAACAAAAAATATAATGGACGTACCTTATCTTCCAATGTAGTTTCAACAAAACACAATTTTTATTGTCTGTTACCATAACAATAGGTTACAAACATTTCTTTCAAGTGCTGAAAAGTGAATCTTCTTCTATTGTCTCTGAGGATAGATTTATACTGACTAAAAGAGCGTTCGACGTCACAAGAAGTAACTGGTACATAATTCAATTTCACAATGTCTGCTGGGGATAAGTCCAAGTTAATCTTCACTGTTGATTCACCACTCATCACAGCAACAACCTTTTGTAGTTCTTCATATCCAGGGTTTTTTGAAAGTACAGTGTCCACCTTAGCTCTTACTGCATCTGCAACTTTACCTCTACCACGATTCAGTTGTTCCACAGTACTATTTATAATTTCAAAACTTTCAGATAGTGAAAGGTGCCTATTTTGGAGACTTTTGAGCGTTTTTATGATGCATGAAAATGTATGCTGAATGTGAGCTAAGTCATTCTTCACACTTATGTCACAGGTAACTGTTTTCGCAGTATCAATTGAGACTGCATCTTCAGAGTCCAATGCAAGGAGAACATTGTTAATAGAGTCTATATGTTCGGCATAATATTCAACTGCTTCTAGCCATGTACCCCATCTAGTTAAAATTGGCTTTGGTGGCAATGGAATTTCAGGGTACATTTCTTTCAACACGTTAACTCTACTGGGAGCTTTGAGAAATACTTTTTCACTGATGAAATCAACAAATCTACTTTAGGGAAATTGTCTCTGACCACTTCTGCCACACGATGAAATGCATGCGCCACACAAGTAAAATGAGTCAATTTAGGATATACAACAGATAATGCTTGTCCAGCTTTGACCATATAAGGGGCAGCATCGCTAATAAAGAATAACACATTATCGTACATAATACCCTTTGGCCACAGGATACCCATAGCTTCGTTGAACAGTTTAACTATAGTTTTGTTATTGCACTTTTCTAGAACATCACAATGTAAAAGAATTCGTTCAGAATATTGTTCACTTAACAAACCGATAACTACATTACCAACAAGTCTACCTTCTTTGTCGGGAGTCTCATCAATGGAAACCCAAATTGAACTATCTTTAATTTCATCTCTTATCTTCTGTATTGTCTCATCGTAGATGGATGGAGCATACGTCTTCCTAAGTGTTGACTCATCCGGGATTGTATGTTGAGTATATTTTTCAAGGAATTCGATGAAGACCTTATTCTTTAGTTTGTAGAGAGGAATATCAGCAGAGATGAGAGAACGGCACAGGTCGATGTTAAACTCAGATCTTACATTCGATGTTGTTGGTTGTGTTAAAAACAATTGTCTCTGCTTGGAATTTAGTTGTTTGTTGGCCTGATGTTTACTAGTTGTAATGTGTTGTTGCACCAGGAACTTTTGTGTAGATGATACTGCACACTGACACAAATTACAAAATAATATTTTATTGTCAGTTGATAAACCATCTTCTTTAAATTCTGAAATGTAACTTGTTAGTTTTGATTTTAAATTGACTGAATGACGTACTTTTGGCATATTTACCGTCTTTATAGTATGATTTACAAAACTGAACCTATGTGTACTCTGACTGGCATTTAACTGTTGAGCTGCACAACTGAAGTCTGTTAAAAATTTTAAATTAAATTAATACAGTTTTGTAACTTACTTTCCCATTGTTGATAGGACTGCTAATTTTCAAATAACTCTGATGTTAAAGGGATTACTGAACATGTGTTTAAATCTCTATTGTTGAAATGTATTTTTAAAAGTTAATGGAATTTTGTTTTGTTTTATTGTTAAACCTAATATAATATGGACTGTTTTATATGAAATATGGAAAATATATGGAAATTAACGAAAATATGTACTAAACTCTAAAATATGGAAAAATATGGAAAATAAAAGTAGGATTTTTCAACCCTACACATTGTGAAACATAAAGATAATGCAAAATATAAATTATATTAGCTTTATAAGTAAATATGTATTTACATATAAATCCTTTCCCTGGTAATAATATACTTACCAGAAGAGCAGAAAACGTGGTGAGGCAAAGAGAAATCATCAGAATTAGTAAAATTCCGACGAAAAATGGAGAGAAAACCTCCTCTATTTCGTTAACAAATCTGTGTAAGAAAGAAAATTTTCAGTGTAGTCTATAGCATTACAATGGTATGAAATAGTTATTTATAAAAATGTGCGTCATCAATTATTACAAATTACAGTATTACTGTAGCATATGAGGCGTTCCGTAAGAGACGGGCGAACCCGCCAAATGTACATGTAGAGATAATCGATGTTCAAAGTATTTTACCTGTAAACGAGATAAGGGCTAAGCCGCCATGGATACGTCTGTAAATAATGATAGTTACTTTGTACACAAAAACGAATATCTTTATTGAAAATTGCAATTAAATGTCCAATTTAATATTCTAACTTAATAGTTATCATAGATGACATGAATTCATCAATATTATGGGAATAATTTGAAAACAGTATATTAGAAAAAGCAAAGGGCGTGGAATGAACTCAATAGTGGCAAACTTTTAATAATAATAATAATAATAATAATAATAATAATAATAATAATAATAATAATAATAATAAGTTATTCTGTCGGACCCAGTTCAACCAGTCACTCATAACGAGTGCACCTCCACACATGTGTGAACATTAGTCCTACGTTCATAGACATCTATGACGTAGTGCAGAGGGCGGCCACCAGAGGGAACCCAAGAGGTGGAACTTAAACTGAGAGGATTCGATCCGACACCGGGATGGGAATCCGGTGTGGCTTAGTGGATAAAGCATCAGCGCGTAGAGCTGAAAACCCGGGTTCAAATCCCGGTGCCGGAGAGAATTTTTCTCCGTTCCACTACTCTTTCAATCGTTAGTAGTATATTGTTATAATTAATTAATAGTAATAACTATAGTAATAATGTTTAGTAGTAATTATCATAACAATAACAAATTTACCTTTCACTGATACAAACACTGCTTTTAGTAAAATACCTTCGATTGTTGTACACAGTTATGGAGAATTTTATTAAATATTACACGATACATACTCTTGTATTTGTATGCAACAAAACAATTCACGTCCACACCTGTGGAGTAACGGTCAGCGCGTCTGCCCGCGAAACCAGGTGGCCCGGGTTCGATTCCCGGTCGGGGCAAGTTACCTGGTTGAGGTTTTTTCCGGGGTTTTTCCTCAACCCAATACGAGCAAATGCTGGGTAACTTTCGGTGCTGGACCCCGGACTCACTTCACCGGCATTATCACCTTCATCTCATTCAGACGCTAAATAACCTAAGCTGTTGAGAAAGCGTCGTAAAATAACCTACTAAAAAAACAATTCACGCCCCATTGTTCGTTATGTACTTAATTAATTTTTTCTATTGTACTGGAGTGGTGCATAATTTCACTGAAATTCCGCCACTAAGTGTACGTGTGTTAATAGTCTGAAGTACACTGCTCCCTCGATATAGGAAAAGGTCAATGTTCACCTACTCAGAAATAACACGTGGAGGAAGTCCCATGCTATTGGTAAGCGGTTGATCATGAAAGGAATATCACAGTCTAGTATATACAGTAGCGAAGCTAAATACGTAGTAAATATGCAAACATTAGATATTTGCTCACTACTAGGATCGCTATTATAGCCTCATTACAGGCAATGCAAAATAGTACCGTCACAGTCTATTGTTTCTAGCACCCTCAAAACTGAAGCTTCGTGACTGTATATAGTAGACTGTGGGAATATTATTTTACTTTATTTTATTTTATTTATTTATTCTGGCGAAGTTAAGGCCATAACGCTTTCTCTTCCACTTAACCAGAAACAAAAGAAGCTGATACAATTTTACTGATAATTAAAGAACACTAATAAAAATTTATAGAGTCATACAAGCACAAATTGAGTAAAATAATGCAAACATACTAAATAATAATTACCAAATAATATAAGTCTAGAAGTTACACTCAATGAATATGCAAGCGGTAAGTGAACCAATATTACAAATTACAAGAATAACAAATCCAAATGTAAATTATAACTATACAACACTGAGGAAAATTACATATATATATATATATATATATATATATATATATATATATACACGTACATACACACAAAGGAGAATTAAACCTGAATACTGGTCACGTGTTTAAACAATGTACTTTTAAATTGCAATATCGTTCGACAGTTCCTGAGGGAGCTGGGTAGGGAATTTCAGAAACGAATTGCTGATACTGTGAAAGAGGAAGAATAGTGAGCTGTTTTATGGCAAGGCATAGATAATAAAGGGTCATTTTTAGAACGAGTATCCAGGCTGTGATAAGAGGACAAGAAATTAAAACGCATCGAGAGATAGTTAGGCGAAGAAGTATTGATGATCCTATATAGGAAAAGCTGGACAGAAAAACATCCATCATATGGGAATGGGCATTTAAGAGTTGTTAACTTATTCTAAAATTAGACTCAAACAATTCTACACTAAATCGGCGGAGCAGTGTATTTGGCCCCGGGGACAAATTTATTTTATATTGGTCTATGTCATCGAGTATTTCTTCAATTAGAATGGTATTTATGAGCAGAGTTATTTATTATGTTATCTGTTTATATTATGCAACACAAAACATTCCCACCCTCGATCCGGAGGGACTGTACTGTACACAAAATTTCCTTGACAAACGTGTTTGATGTACTCGTATAACTGTGAAAGATCGGCGGCATTGACCTCAGTGAAACCTGTTTGCTGGCGAACGCTCTTTATAATATCAATAAAATTCTGTAATTTTTATTATTGACTTACCTGATAATTTCTTGATGAAGACGAATACATTCGTTCAACTGCTTTTGCATTTGGGTAAATATTTTTTCAGTATGTTGTAAAGATGTATCTCTGCATGATGAATGTACTTGTTTTATGTTAGATAATTCGATCCTCAGTTTCTCTAACTGGCTGCACGCGATGCAGATCAAGGTGGCATAAAACGGCGGAAGAGAATATATATATCCCGCATATGATAAAGTTCCAATAAACTGGAATAGATAAATACATCCATCAGCATGATGTTCATAAGCAAAGGGAGGAAAAATGTGCGTTATGCCTTAAGTTTAGTGTCAACGGGCTATACTGTTGTCATTCACTAACGTAAACACCGGCAAGAGAGTACAACCTGGTAATGAGAACCTCATCTCTCTATTCAATCGATCTATAAGTACTGGAATGAAGTTGTAATATTGTTATGATGATTTAAAATGCTTACCTCAAATGCTAACTGCCACCACTTGGCTGATTAAAGGATGCATTATATTGAACCACAATATACATTTCTAAATTATCGAAAGAAAAAGTTCGACGTCTCTCACTCAGAGTTTTTCAACATCGAAAAGCTTCTTTCCGTGTCACAAGATGTTAGAGGTGCAAATGAAAAAAGCGCCGCAGTATCGTCGTTTTTCCTTCCACTCAAAATGTTACACATAACTGTATAACCCGTATTTTTTGGCAGAATTTGTAGAATTTTTTTTTCGCCTTTTCATCTATGAAATGTGGATTATCAAGTTTCTTGAACAGAATATTTGTAGAAATCTTCACACTACATAAAACTACATTAAATTAAGATCGTGTATGTTTTTCATTATTTGATGTCGAAGTACTTTGCACGTTTTCGGTATGTTTCTTGCTGTTATAATGCCGTTTTATGTAATATTACCTACGTATTTTAATTTCACATTTGCGCACGGCACAGAAAATAATTTCCCCTTGCGGAATCAAAATCTCTCTTCAGTATTTATTACTTAGACTGTTTAATTCCAAATCCTTCAACACAGATATTTTAAATCACTTTTACACAACACTATCACCTGCACAAAGGCAATAAACAGTAGGCCAACCTGGCTTCCTTCCCCACACGAATAGAAGTTGACCTGAAGATCATGTGTTGGTTCATACTTGTACTGCCGCCCTCTCATAATGCATTTATATTATTGCGCTTGTACCTGTGACGTCATCCATACTTCAGACCAAACTAACCTGTATCGCATGGCAACGCACATTTTCCCGCCCTCTAGTCATAAGCATAACCATACTCTTTGGGCCATAGTCTTCTTCTGAAAATCTCGCCAGAAAACAGAGTAACAATAATGACAAGAACTTTGACAATAGAATGATACAAAGAAAATGGCCACCAGCGCACCTCAGTCAAGAGGCGCGTTTGCCTGCTGAATCGAGTTGCCCTCGGGGGTGGATTCGATTCAAACTTGGTCTGATTACCTGATTGGGTTTTTGCGAGGTCTTTCCTAACTGTAAGTTCTAACGTGTTGTGATCAGTGTTGCCAAGTCAGCGGTTTTGTAGCTAAATCTGGTGGTTTCAGGACTATGGTCAGCTACAGAATTTTAGTCAGCGGCTAGCTATTTGGCGTTTTTTGATGATTCCGGCAGAAGGAGACAATATTTTAAAGTTTTTTTGTGTAAAGATATTATAATTGTTTTTATATGTACTTGCGGACAACAATATTAGTTAACCATAAACCAGACTTTAATATGGTATTATCACAATTTTTGTTGTGCCAATATAAAATATCAGCGTTTTATGTTAACTCGATTTGGTACAATCACGTCCATTTCCTGCCTCATACATTGTTGTTGTACAAATAAGGTATGCCACATTTGATAAAATCTTAGTCTAATCATGTATGCATTGCTTTTGTAAATGAATTGATACATTATTTAATCATAAAGAGTAGATAATGAAATGAATAAGCCTATTATTTTCATTTATGATAACCAGGCTTCGAGACTTCAGACCCAATAGAGCAGTTCAGTGGGAAATCTGCATAACGGCGTACTGAGTATAGTGGTGAAGCGTACAGAGGGTGGGGGTACTGTAGAATGAATGCCAACAAATACGCAAAGGAAAACGCTCTGGATTTGAAGGTTCTGACGAATAATTTGGTTTTCATACAAACCCATTTTCAAACTGTGTCTGAAACTAGTACACGGTTAGAAAAGTAAGAGCAAGAGATGCGGGAAGCCCTCAAATTAGTTGAGAAAATGACACAGAGATTTAATGAGACACCAAGTACACCGGTTACTGGACGTGTAAAACGGAAGTGGAAATCAATTTTATGTAAAAATAACGGATATGGAACATTGTGTAATATAAACAGCAAATTAGTGGACATAGATTAGGTTTCTTCGTTTTGCTCCTATCACATTATGCGACGTAGAGCGCAGCTTTTCACAGCACAAACTGTGTTTGGCAGATAAGCGAACAAGATTTACGTTTGAGACACTGAAATGTATCTTGTAATACATTGCAATTCGGTACTGTAACTGCACTTCCTAAAGACGACCAATAGGATAAATGAAGAAATTAAAATTGCTACATGTTTATTTCCACCATTAACACTGTGTACAATTAAACAAAAATGCTTATAAAAGACAGGAGAATAAATACTTTTCACATTCTTTTGTCATTGTCATTGTGTAATGTATATTCACTTTCAGAATGTACATATATGTGTGTTCCCCCATACTACCGTGCTCTATTCTAAATAGCAACGTTGTTACCTCAACACATCTCTACCTTTCACTACCTGCAGCGAGTCAACAACCTATAGTGCATGCACAGTAAAGTTATTGTATCGGGTCCCAAGTCTCCAAGTCTGATGATAACTTATGTTATGACATATTATTTAATTTAACATTCCGCGAATCCCTGTCTCAGGTATGATAATCGACCCCACCATCAGGTTTGAAACGTATAAAAGACAGCCTGAAGACGTACATGAGGAGAACGAGCAATCTACGTTCTAACCATCCCGTATTATAAAGATAAATACCAACTTCACGATATCAGTGTTACGGGATTGATGTTTGGAGCAAAAGGAACGATACCTAACTTATCTTCTCAATTCTGTAAGTCCCTAGGACTGCACAAATCTTTTCTGAATGAACTGGCCCTCGTCATAATTAGAGAGTCAGTCAGACTTTTACGGAACCATCTATATGGACTCTAATTCAGTGTACTGAAAAAAAAACTGACGTACCATTATCATTTTTCTTTTCTTATTAGCTTTCATTGCTTCTTTACTTGTAACTTTTTTATTCTATAAACTGCCATTGTTTGTTTGTTTGTTTGTTTGTTTGTTTGTTTGTGTACTTGTTTATCTTTTTTCTTACTCTCTTATCTTTCATCGTCTATTGTTCTTGTATTGTTTTGTATGCTTTGTCTAATGGCTGCCTCTAATTTGAGGAAGCTCTAGTAAATAAAAAAATAAATAACACAAACATACTTAAAACTTAAAACCAAACTCATTGTTGGCAGGCACATCTCCAGTTCAGTTTGAAATCAGATTACGAACCGACTGGTGTGATTGCGAATGTGATTGTTTGATTGTTTCCGAAATGTCCAGTATATTCTTGAGCTACGTCAATCAATTTTGAAGAAACATACCGCGTAAAACTCCATACATACTGAAGTTTAGAGATGTGTGGAAAAAAAAAGAGAACATAATGTGTTAAAACATTGAGTGAAAGAAGTTGCCGGTGATATTTGGAAAGCCCGATGTAAATGGTGTAAGGTGATATATTGAATGCAAAATATTCAGATTTAATTGTTCATACGAGTTTGCTTAGAACACAGAGACTACAAAGTGATACACACTTTCCGTAATTCAGTCTACATTTTTCATAAAATTATCCAGTTCCTAAAATTATATAGTTTGTATTTCAAATTTAGAAGGAATGTGTTAAAAAAGTCTGGAGTTTTTCAACTATAGTTTAGCGGTTTTTTATGCTTGTGTAGCGGTAAATGGAATTATGAGTTGGCAACACCGGTTGTGATTTCTTCCCGCCCACGAATCGTAAGTATGATGAAAAGAACAGGAATTTACGGGAAACAGGTATGATGTCTTGTGGTAGAGGAAGCGCAAAGAAAGCTTGCCCATTTGACTGATGCGCAGAGAACGATATTCGGTCCTCGTGCCGTCATGCTCGTTACAGGGCTGCTATGAATCACCTAATGCTGATTACAGGGCGCATTCGAAAGCGCGGTCTTGAGCTGTTCGTATCGTGGAGTGTATTGTGCAGAGCGGGTAGAAGCCAGCGTGTGCGTTACATATTCTGCGTTTTATCCCTCATATCAGGATTTTTATAGAGTTCAAAGTGTGTTTGTAAAATAACAGAGTTCTGTATAACATTCTAAGTACTTAACAATGCCCCCCCCCGTTGGCTCTAAATTAGGAAGTGCTAATGAAACGTTACACATTAAAGCTAGGGAATTATTTATAACGTTTATAAATGTATGAAAAACGAAACAGGCTCCGCTCGTAACGTAAGGAGTATATACAAATTAAAATAAATCGACCATAGTACCACGCTAGTTATCGGAACATTTTAATAAAATCACATAGTATTAGTTATTAGTATTTTATTACAATGTCAAATATCAATTATTACGGGATCACATATTTCTTATAACTTCTTTGTAATTTCATTCAGTGATTTTATATATAAAAGAATTCATGCTTCTGTATTTTCAACAATGTTATGTTATTAGTTACTCTGCAACAAGGTTTAGGTTCAGTTACATGTGCTGTGATAAATCTCACTCGAAACATCAAGCCAGCAGACGACTGAGAACTGTCGACAGTTTGCCAATCGAATCGAAGCGAGGTCGAGTGTACCCGAACGTTTCCGAAAGTTCGCGCAGCTTTCCGTGGCAAGCTCTTCTTGCGTTTACTCTAACAATTATCAATAATAGAGTAGCGTGCAAATTAATCCGAACAACGTAATTACTTATGCAAAAACATTCAAACGGGATAAAAAAACGACCTAAGACATACCTCAGTAATCTATGTGGCACCCTTGTTCCTAATAACAACTCTGAGAAGATTTTGCATGGATTCCACTAATTTCCTACAAATATTCTTCATTTCTTCATCGCGAAACCATACACTAATGAGGGCAGAAATCATCTTCTCCTTTGTAGAACAATACATTTTTTGCATTCTTCTTTTGCAAATTGACCACAAGTTCTCAATGGGGTTTATGTCGGGTGAGTTGCCTGGCCAGGGGAGTACCTAAATATTCTTCTTGTTGAAGAATTCTGTAATTTTTCGAGACATATGGCATGGTGCCAGGTCTTGTTGTAACACACTTCTGCCATCCGGAAATGATTTTTGCAGCTGGGGTACGATTCTGGTTTCCAATAACTGAATATATTTTTTAGAATTCATCATTCCCTTGAAAGGTATTAATGCTCCAGGCCCTTAATGTGTAAAACAACCCCAAAACATTACTTTAGAGGGGTATTTGGGTGCTTGTTGGAGATGAGCTGTTGTTGCTTTTTCGGATCCTTTCCGTACGTAAGAAACACGGTGGCCGTGGACCTCAAAATGAGACTCATCGGAAAAAAGTACATTCTTCCAGTCATTAACTGTCCAGTGTTGATGTAATTTTGCCCGCATTAAGCGTTTTTTGCACATAACAGGGGTTAGCAGTTACTTCTTAATAGGCTTACGAGCCCTTCGTCCAGCTTCCAAAAGCCTACGCCGCATTGTTGTGTCGTGAATATTCGGCCCAGTGGTAGCCATTAACTCGCGGGTTAAGTCGACAGCAGTTACTCTAGGATTTAATTTACTTTTCCTGACAATTAAACGATCATCTGCAGGTGATGTCTTCCTTTTCCGGCCACAGTTTCCTTTTTTCTGGGGTGTGATGGATCCAGTCTCCCTGTATCGTTTTATGATCGAATTAACAGTAGCCAAACCGATGTGACATTCTGCAGCAATTTGCCTCTGTGTCATAGAAGAATGCTCTGCTAATGTTATATTCTAGACTGTTTTCGTGGAGTTGTATCCATTTGTGAAGACGACAGAATGTACACAGGATTGCAGTATTAAGTCTTCAACACAACTGAAATGCTTACAAGTACAAAACGACAGGCAAAATGTCACATATTATAAAAAAAATAATAACGACAGACCTTCAACAATGGAATTAAACGTACTACAGATGTCAATTAAAGCGATATGAGCAGCTGTGAGGCCAACAATGACAGAAAATGTAGAAATATGTCGTGTTCGGATTAATTTGCACGCTACTGTATCATGAACAATCCTTACAAAGAGCCACTTAAATTGTTGCATAACAAAACAACAGTCATAAAAAACAAAAACTTCTCCCTCGCACACAGGAGACGGATAACAAGAAAACCATAAATAAAACATGACTAAAAATACTTCCGAACTCCTGAGAGAGGAAGGAGAGTATAAATTTAATACTAAAGAGAGTAACATTAACTGTCTCTCAAGATTGAAAAGTAGTGGCAAGTGCCCCGTAACTAATATAAAATGAACAAGAACCGGTGAACAAAACACATAGCAAGAAAACACAAGAACTAGGCGGCAGAGGGGTAAATAATACCTTCAGCAAGATAGATAGACCAGCACTGAAGTATCCAAAGCAAAGTCACTAATAACAAGGGCAACCCGTTTCCGAACCACAACAAAGCAGCAAGTTAAGAGCACACAGATGTTAGAAGGGCAGGCAGCCGCGCGCTGTGTACGTTCGCTGTGTGATAGCAACTATGTACAGTAGTTAATGGGTGCATCGGCAATGTGTAGGCACATGCTTAATGTTCGGTACGTTAATTGTGAAGTTACTATGCAGTTTAAATAACTCCGTAAATATGTCACAACTGGAGGGTTCTTCTGATATACTATTCCAGCGGTGGCGAAAATGTAATCGTGCGCCGAGCCACTGTGTAACCTGCAACGTGCACAGCACCTATGGAGGGAGGCGGACACCCGAAGGGAAGTGAAGCAACCGTCTGACGTATTAACGGATTTTCATTTTCCTTACGTCAAGCACTTAAATATAATTTTATACAGTACAAGGCTACAAACTAATGTTTAGTACATGTAACGAAGAAAGAAATGAACAATATCAGAATCTAAAATTAATTGTCTTCAGAATGTCTCTGCGACAAAGTTTCAAATCAGGAATTATGTCACTTACTGCCAGTCGTAGTTGATCACGAAGGTACTCGTATTTGTCTGTCAGTCGTGATCTAAATTTGGTTTTTACTATTTTAATTGTTGAAAATAATTTTTCACAAACGTAAGTTGTAACGAACATGGCTTCAACAGAGCAAGAGAAAGAATGAAGCTTCGGATATTTATTTTTGGCAAAGATTTGAAAGGTCAACATTTGTCAAGTCCTTACATCTAGCTTTCATTTGACATTACATAGTAAATCAGTGAGTTCAAATTGAAGAGCTAACCGCATTATTCGTACATCTGCTGGAAAAGGGTCGACGTACAGAGATGATGATGATGATAATAATAATGATAATAATAATAATAATAATAATAATAATAATAATAATAATAATAACACTTAACCTTTTAATGTTTCATGAGTGACAAATCATACATTTAATATTCTCATCATATTGGCAGCAAAAAAAAAAAAAAAATGCGTCGTCCCATCCTACTTGGAACTTTCGTACATGGTTTCGAGAGAGACATATGCCACTCGTAGGTCGGAGACAAATAGAAATGGAACAGAGTTTGACTCCAGTGAGTGAAAGGGTGGGGGTTGGGGAAGGTTAGAAGCAAAAGAAATGAACAGCATATCATTGCGAGCCACAATGTGCTCGTGAGTCGCATTTTCGCCACGGCTGTACTATTCATTGCATAAAATTGTAAACGAGTTTGGATCTAAGCACTTTACAGCAGATGGAAAATCCATTGTGTGTAAGGCATGTCATACAATTATAAAAGGACGAAAACTACGATTTGTAGACGAACACTGCAATACCAAAGAACATTATGTCAAATATAGATTTAATGGAATTACTACAAAAATGGCTCGTCTACGTGCTAGATGCTGGCTATTGTATAATTACTATATGCCGGTTCTGAAGGAAACAAATGAAACAATAAATAAATGAAGGAATAAATGGATGATTGGAAGGATGAATGAATGAATAAATGGATGATTGCAAGAATGAATGGATGAATAAATGAATTAATGAATGGGTAAATGATTAGGTAAATGAATAAACATGTAAATGAATGAATGGGTAAATGGATAAATAAATGCATGAATAAATGAATAGATAAATAAATAAATAAATAAATAAATAAATAAATAAATAAATAAATAAATAAATAATTGAATATATAAGTAAATAAATAATGACTTATTTACATACCGTACCAAATTAACTGAAATTTGATTTTATATTAAATGTTTACAAATCTAGTAATGGAAACTTTACATAAATAACATTATTATTATTATTTTTCTGTAATGCCTAACATATTAAATACTCTTCTCATCCTCTCTTTAATGCACTCAATCGTACAATTAATCTAAGTGAATATAATGTATTCTGTTTTTGAAGCAAATATTATACAATTTCACTGTATGAACACGCAGACTTTACTGCTAATTGATAATGCAAATCACAAACCGCACTTATCTCAGGCACAACTGGTAGTTAGATGAAGGTTCTGTTTGTTTACGCATCCAGTTGTCCTGCGTGTATAGGTCTGCACTGCTTTGCTTAGGCTATGCGACCTCCTGTTCCTGCCACGCGTCCAGAATTTGAAGCGCTAAGGTAAAGGTGTCACAAAATATACGACCGTGGGTCGGAAATGGCGAGGCCTGCTAATAAAAAAAAAAGCACAGTCTACAAATACAACGTTTATATCTTCACAATCAGTCTTAATTTCTTGTCTATCCAAACAAAATCCAAAACCCCAACAGCATGGTACGGTGTGCCAAGAAACGAAGAGACCGAACGCTCAGTTTCACTAGTAACGTTTCTCACAAATCCATAGATGAAGTCTTCTGCCGTAACTGTAACAGACGAAGTTCCACACGCCGAATCCAACTACCTTGACATCACTATTCAACTTCGCCGCATGCGGGGCAATTCACATAAAGCCTTGGTTTTTCTGAACCGACGCATGCGACGTGCGAGGTGCGAGGCGGGACTCGCACCTCGCATAATCGCATGCGTCGGTTCAGAAAAACCAAGGCTTAATAATGCCCCCGCATCATTTCGATGCTTTCATATTTGTTCTACTTATGCTTTTCTAGAAGACTTCTTTAAATTTTTCCAACATTTCTCAAAGTTTGTAGCATCCAAAAGAGAACTCCTTCCTTGCGAATTAAAATTAAACGCAATCTCTTTCTGACCATTTATTTTCCATTTGAGTTGTTACACCTTCTGTTTTTTATTTTCTATAAAAGTTATATTTTATGTCACCAAATCCAATAACAAATTCCCTTTCTTGATAAGTCACATTAGATTACTTTCTACGCTTCTGGTCAATACTGGTAATAACTTACGATAGGTAAATTATTTTTACACACCTATCCTATATACAATGTAAAATTAATTTTGATAATGAATTGGTAGTTCACATGGTGCTAGTCATTTGTTCCACTTTATTCTTTCCGTGCTTCGGTATGAAACATTAATTAACGATCAAATGTAGCCTGAAACGAAAAATTAGTTTTTAGAAAGCCAGGATAATAAATGGTGTGGTGAATACAGAACTGACGAGCAGACATCGAGGGTTCAGAATGACAAGGTTCTATCTAGTGTTTAGTAAATTTTACAGGAGAGCATTTTAAAAGTTCGGTTGTTAATAAAATCAATGCAGATGAGAACCTTTTCAAACTAACTTTATCACGAACAATAATTGAGATATCAACATATAATTTATATGGTTAGATAGCTGTGAAGTAGCAGAATTCAATGCAACAAAAATCTCAATTTTGCTAAAAATGTCAGATAGAACCTTGTCATTCTGAGCCCACGACATTCTCATGGGAGAAAGTAAAAAAATGTTTTTTTTTTTTCCACAATGACAATAATGCTAAAACAAGTGCTTATACAAATTTTGGCCACTCGAGCGCAATTATTACGAGGGCCCCCTAGGAAGGAAGTTTCCTTGGAGCTGTGTACAGAAAGAAAACCCAATTTCATGGAAAGATTTATTGAAACAGATACAGATATTGTTGAAGTATTTTTCAACATATTCTCCACCTGAAATGTGACATTTGTCATACCGAGGGATCAACTTTTGCATCCCTGTGACATAAAAGTCTGCCGCCTGAGACCAGAACATTGTGTGACAGCCGCCTGCACGTCTCTGTCGATTCCATAGTATGACAAATGCTCAATTCCAGTGAGGACTATGTTGAAAAGTATCTCAACAGTTATTGTATCTGTTTCAATAAGTTTGTTCAATGAAATTGTGTTTTCTTTCTGTATACTGCTCCAGAGAAACTTATTTTACGTCCCTAGTAATTACGTTCGAGTGGCCAAAATTTGTACAGGAACTTATTTTGACATTATTAACATGGTGGAAGAAAAATATAACTTTTTGTGTGCCCCCATGAGAATGTTTGCCTGTGAGCTTTATCCGAGATAATGGTAATACCCGGCTTTAGAAATATAAATGTTACTGGCGTTGTTGAATAGGGCATAAGTGACTTAAGTGGCTCTTTGTTCTTAATGTCTATTTGAACTGTTAGGGCTTAGTCCATGTTTTATGAAGAATTTAATACCTTTTAAACATCCTATTATTCAACTTTTAGTGCCCATCAATCATGACCAATAATTACACAAATTAAAATTTTGTAATTGTCGTGCATTTGATAGTAAATTTGTGCACAATTTTATAGACACTGAAGTATTTTTTGCTTTCATATTCGAACATTAATAGTAAATATAATAGTGATCTGTAGAAGCATAAACAGTTCTTAAAAAAATTCCTACCTGAACGGCCATTGTCAGCTCGTAAGCAGGACTCTTGGTTGCATCGTACGGGTACCAGGCGTCAATGCTGAGAGGTTTGTCGTCACTTACAATCACGCGGATGAGCGTTTGAACTATATGAAAAGTGAGAGCAAAGTTCAACATCCATCGCCCTGTAGTCTGGATACGGGGTATCCACGCTACCATGCACGTATTTCCATTAACGGCATCCTTCGTAGGCAGACCTTCCCAAGTGAACGAGTCGGTTAGTTCCAGCAATTTTTGCATGTTATCTCTACGGATCCTGGAGAGAAATATTTTTGTATGTATTTCTTGATATAGACAATACATTCTTTGTATGTATTTCTTGATATAGACAGTACATTTTAAGGCACAAGATGAGAATTCTGTTATAAAGTAAATGTAAGGTTGAAGTAAAATCGAAAAGCAAATAAGAGAACAATTAAAATGAGAATGTTTACGCGAGAGATATAGTATAACTTTTAAGGGGTTAGGTACAGCTTACAACAGTAATATTTTGGAAATATTAAAAAAATTTCCTTAATTACTGTATCTTGTCCAATAATGAAAATTAGTATGTGTAAAAAACTATCCTTCTGCTATATGATAAAAATATTTTTACTATTAAACAAATATTTATATTTCTGTTTCAAAATTCAGTTCACTGTGCAGTGATGAAGCGTTTCCCACATTACTCAAGAACTATTCAACATTCTGTGATGAAATTTTTTGTGTGTATTTATGCATGTCATATCTACAATATGATGCAAGATCACTTCTCTACCTTTGATAGATTCTCATAAAAATAAATTCATTAAAGAATGGTTAAATATCAGTATTTTCTTCTAAAACAAAATAAAAATATACTGTATATTTATTAAGGAATGTAGTTGAAAGAGCATGATATTGCAAACATGAGATTCAGCACTAAAATAAGAGAGACAACACGAAAAATTAAGAAGTTTGTGAGTTATGAGGGAAATGTTTCATCACTACACAGTGAACTGAATTTAAAAAAATGTAAATTTTTTTTAATTGTAAAAATATTCTTTTTCATATAGCAGAAGGATAGTTTTTTACACATACTAATTTTCATTATTGTACAAGGTACAGTAATGGAGGAAAAATTGTTTAATATTTCCAAACATTTTACTGCTGTAAGCTGTACCTAGCCCCTTAAATAGAAATAATAATGACTTAAATTACAAATATCATAAGAAGCCACTAAAGTATTTAATAGCAGTTAGAAAAACACTTAACAGCGGCAACATTTTCATTATAAGATTATAATCAAATTATACTTTTATTGCAGCGAAAATTTATGTAGTACAAAATACGTACAAGAATGAAGCTGTTTGCATTGTATAAGAAACTTAAAAAACTAGTAAGAAAGTATCTTGCTTCTAAAAATCAAAAGACAAAAACTATCAACAGAATGTATAGTGAGTAATGCGTTTTTAAAGAAGTACATACTGTACAATTAATATTTTGAAAAGTAACACTTAAAATTTACAGAAATATTTAAAATAGTACCTGCATTGAAATCCTCAATTGCATTAACAGGGTGTAGTGCCTAATATTACTATAGGATTACATTTTCGACAATTTAATTCATGTAAAATAAACGTTTTACCTAAATTCTGAAAGTGTTATCAACTATAAAACCCAACATATTTCGAAAGTTGAACATAAAATTTCTATATTGTAAATATTCTTATTACTTGGTTGAAATAGTTTGAGTTTTTGTAGGAAACATTTGAAAGAAAAACAAATATTTAGATGCAACGTCGTTTAAAAGTACGCTGCTGGATAGCAGAGAAGTTTGGAGTACGAAATACTCCGGAGAAATTAGGATGATGATAATATTAATAATAATAATAATAATAATAATAATAATAATAATAATAATAATAATAATAATAATAATAACAAAACATTTCAATATAAAACTACAAAAGAAATGCATATTTCAAAAACTATAAATGAAATTATTATGTAGGAATACAGCTATGAAATTTTACAAAAAAATAGTTGCAATTGGTTTCAACTTATAATTCATTAATCAAATTTACAATAAAAAAATCTTTGTAATTCATGTTTCTTTAAGTGTTGCTTTATGAGTGTCACTAATAAAGCATGTAAATATTATCGCTAATTTTATATTAATAATAGTTTTGCGGAAAAAAACTGAGATACTGACTTCAAAAAATTCCAGTATTTTTGAAACATGAACAGCGAAGTATTACAGCTACAAATATTTAATTCAAATTAATCGTATTTCATAGAAAGTTTAGAAAATAGTATAAAATACTTCAGGAATAACTCTAATTAACGCAGAATGTAATATAGACGGATTAATACCTCATGTAAAGCTGGATAAAGGATGACATCACAATTGCAGGTAACGTAATAATCGGATCTACAACACTTTCCAAATCATCGAACTGAACGTAGAGTTTCATAAAGATGGCTAAAGCTGTAGAGTATGAAGAAAACTGCACTATTATTATGTAGACTACATATAGAAATGACTTAGGTCGGTTGTATATCGGAACACCACCCAAAGTGAAGAGAAGGTTAAAGTATCCGAACGTCTTTTCGTTCCTGAACGATGCCATCCTGCGTTCTGAATGCCTCGTGTCTACCAGAGTGTGCGCACTCTCCTCGAATGATTGGCTGCTATGCCCCGGAGTAGATAGACATGCTTACATCCCAGTCTTCGAAAGTTTCTCCCATAAATTGTTGATAAAAGAAACATTGACTTATTTACATCGAAGTACGATCATCTCCATTATGTGCCATTATCAAAGTCTTATTCCAATTAGATCCTTCCAAAAACCCAAAGTAAAAAAATTGTCTATAGAGAAACTAGTTTACTCTAAATTGTTCTGACTTAAGTTTCATGGACTTACTCTTTCATAATATAGATTATATTGAACATATAGAGTGGTCCGTAATTCGAATAAGGGTGTACCATAATGTTATTCCATGTCCAGTACACAGGCACAGAATATCCATTTAGCATGGAGTTCGAGGTGTATTTTGAGAAACAAATTTGGTGTGATAACGCTATAGGTATAATGGAACCGCTAGTCTCGGTGTATTCCCGTTTTTCTCTGCCTACCTCCCTCATTTAAACTCTCGTCTGCGATAGTAAAAATAGGCTAGGGTGAAATCTTGGGGTAGTACGAATTTCTGATGCTGATATAGGAAGCGCTCGGGTCTTCGAGCCCTGGGGCTAAAGCCTTGGTTTTTCTGAACTGACGCATGCTCCTCGCACAAATCCGGACTACACGACAGATAGTGAGTGGTTTCTATAACTGTGATATGCGAGGTGTGCGTACCTCGCAGTTATAGAAACCACTTACTATCTCTTGCATATCGCAGTTATAGAAACCACTCACTATCTGTCGTGTAGTCCGGATTTGTGCGAGGCGGGCCTCGCACCTCGCATCTCGTATGCGTCGGTTCAGAAAAATCAAGGTTTCATCGGCTACACGTCTGCGAATGGCATCTGTTTCTATCACGACAGAGGCAGTGTGCTCAAATTGTTAGCATTAGGTGTACGCCAATTACAGGTAGGTCACTAAACTCATTACTACGCTCCCTTCGTAAGCCAAGGGACCGAAAATCCGCTGTCTGGTCATCGCTATTACTAAGATCTCCATCGTATCACTAACCATAATTATAATAGTTATTAATACTGGTGAACAGTATAGAGCAGAACAGGTTTCAAGGTTCGCGCGGCCTTGAGTCGGGCGGTGGTAAATTGCACTGGAATTCAAACTTCCTGTATGTAAACTGCACTGATTTTGAATGTGGTAAATTGCACTGGATGTTGTAAATTGTACGTCTCATTTTATTAAGTTTTGCCCAAAATTTTTGCCCGGTCTGTACACTCTCGACAGTCGATACATGGCCTTGCTTGAATTTGATATGGTTTGTCCTCATGAACTGGCTCCTTCATGACATAGGCTTTTGCTGCGTATTGAAACTGATGTTTGTTTTTGAACAGACTCCAGTCACTTTAGTTATGTGTACTCTAACGGTCGGAATGCCTGTTGCTACTCTCGCTACTAGTAAAAGAAAAAGAGAGTTACTCATTATTGACGATTTTAAATTTTACAAAGATAGTGAACTTAAATCTGGTGAAGTGAAGTGGAGATGTACACTCCAAAAAAGTAATGCGAAAATATATACGATAGGAAACAATAACATTGTTAGAATTGAGTTAATTCATAACCATGATAAAGAAGTGAATAAGTCAGAACGTCAAATTGTGAGTGCTATTGCAAAACGTAAAGCAACGGAAGATATATCTTCGCGGCCGAGCAAAGTGATTCGGACAATTGTAAGAGAACTTCCTTTCCAGAGTAATAATTCTCTTGACAATAACGATATAATCGAATAAACAGAAATAATGTATAATGTACGCAGGAAGATGCATCCGAAATTAACAAGCAATCGAAATGAAAGTCACGATGTAATTCTTTCAAAGCGCGTTGTAACTAATAAAAGACAGGAGTTTGTGCTGCACAATGAGAAGGATAGCGTATTATTATTTTTATCCATGACCATAACGAAAAACATGCCTTTAATAAATACTTTTGCGTTTCTAAAGTAGGCTTTTATTCAACATTACTTTATTCCACTAAACATTTTATCTCACAGTTTGAATTTTATCTCAAAGTTCATTTGCATTTTCCTAGTACCCGGGAACATACGTATACTTTTCCATTCAACTATTACACAAGAAGTTAATATATTAGTTATTAGATGTCACTACCTCCACTTCTTTATTAGCATTTCTTAGTTATACCTAGACTCAATCTCCTCTTTTCTCTATCTACTACGTCGTAATTTGTGCATTGCATCCCTATCTAATATGTATTTTTTTTTTTATTTTGTAATAATTTACCTTTTGGGATGCGAGGAGACTTGAACCTTCGAATTTGGGTTTATAGGATTTTAAAACAACACGCGTTAGTCAACTGAGTTAGACAGACACGATGATAACTACCTAACTATTAATTGTCGTACAAATTTGATACTTTTACTAAACTGTTTTTCAGTATATCAATAGCTCAGGACCATACTGTTCTAAGTCCAACTTTTAATAAGAAAGAAATCTGTGTTTCATTGTGGTACAGTTCTTGTCTGCATATATGAATCGAACAAAATTATAAATATTTCTCTCCATAAGGTTGCTATGAAGCTATTCGAAATTGTTTCAGGAGCTTAAAATAGCTCTTCTGAAAAAAAAAATAGTAAAATGGACTTGGAACAGTCTGGTTCTGGGTCATCGATATGTTGATGGAATTTTCAATTATTGTGCTAAATTTTTCTGCCAACACTTTACTATTCAGTATTAGTGTTGAAAAAGTGTTTGATAATCGACACACATAATAAACTGAAGTGGTAGAGTACAATATTAGTGTTGAACATGTGTTTCATAATCGGCACGCATAATAAACTGAAGCGTTAATACAGTCTGTGCAACAAATATCAGCTCACAGCTTCAGTGCAGTTTGTATCTTCTACTCCTCGGTCATCCAGTGCAGTTTACAAGATAAGTGATTAACCGTCCGGTTTCTTTGCAGTGCAGTTTACTATTTTCCAGTGCAATTTACAATCGCCCCTTGAGTCCCCCAAATCCACGCGCATAGCCTGCCGGCCGTGAAACTTGTTCTACTCTACACTGTTCACCCAGTACAATCTTTGTCTTAAAATTATCATGCACGTCACCATTTCTGTCATCATCATCATCATCATCATCACGATCACTTCTCTTTCTGTGTTCACCATGATCACGTTCACCACCACCATCACCACCACTACCACCTTTCTGATAAGAATTTCTACTGTCACGATCAGTAGTACGTCTATTCGTTTCCACTTATACCGCGATCACAATTATCAACAATTCTGTAATTATAAGTTTTACGATCACGATCTCCCCATTTCCGCAGTCGTTATTTTCACAGTCGCTATCCTACAATTTTCTTGATCACCACTATCTCAATTGTAATCACTGTTTGTTGTTTAGTCAACTGTCCGAAGAAAGATCTGAGCCTCTCACGTGATTTATAAATATATATTCATCATTGTCCCTGCAATAACTCCTATGTGAGATATTTATCGATTTTCAGATTTTTTTCTCTGTTAATTAACTTAAATACTAATATAGCAAATAATAAAATGTCCTATATGTAATTATTAGAGCATTAATTTTTAGTTCCTTACCTTTTAGTTGTGTGCACATGGAGTTTACGTCGTTGTTTGTTGACATCAGATTGAAGGGGTGAAGTACCCGCTGGGACACACTGGACACGTACACTCGCATTAATATAAAGGTGAGTCACTTCTCTTAATCATTCTTGAGCGAAACAAATGAACTTCAACTGTTGCCATTTATAACTAAGTGCATGCGTAAAGTATCGAAATTAAAGCTTCTCCTGCGATCACTCAACAGCAGTTTGTATTTAGAGAAACTTCTCTCACCATCACAAAACGTTACTGGAGAAAACGGGAAATAAGGAACGTTACTGTCTTTTACTACCCCTTGTGCCAGTTTTTTGCCACAATGCCGAATAACCAGGGATCTTGTGTAGGACACCTTTAAGTCTATTCTTAACTTTTTCGCGAACGGTATTACCTTGTACATCTAGAATGTTCACGTTTTTTTCAAGTTATTCTATTAAATTAAGGGCGTCTGACAATTTCAGATCGCGAGCTTCTAAAAGTGTAATTGTTTTCGAGAATCCTGAAACTACCAACATCTGAAACTCTTAGCGAACGACTCGTTGTGAATACGTTTTCCAGAAAGTTCTTAAAATAACTATTTTCGAGGTTGTGAAATGGTATATTATATTTAACCATTATTTCACATACTGTAAATCTCTGTAAAATTCCGAGTCCTTAACTTGATTGTCAGTAGAGATGGACGATTGTTCATTGTCTACCCTGGTGAACTAATTTACGCGATAAATATATTCCTTCGAATTACAAGTTGTTTCAAATACTTACTTTTACATCCCCTTATTTACGTCTAACGCAGAACACGTATTACAGAGTCGGCATGTGATATTATATATTCATTTCCAAAGTCCTCCACAATCTTATTCAAACGATCCTCTAAAGAACGTTTTGCTTTCCTCATTGTAAATGCACTGATCTTGTACAACTAAAGATAATTGGCACGGTACGTTCGCTGTGTGCTCTACGTGGACGGTCTGTCTTACACCTCCGCAACTGTTTTGTATGTGATCCGTACGTACGCAAGGTCAAGTGACGTCATCCATAGTCCGTACAGCTAACTTAACACTCGCGGTCTGTCGTGTTATAGGGCTAAAAATGAATGTTCTAGTAATTATATTTCTTTGTTTAAAAAATGTAAGAATTCGCAGTATCCTATGTACGGCTGCCATAGAATGAATAAATGTGTTTTTTCTTTCTATTGAAAAAAATTATATTTTGCACATAGGAGTTACTGCAGGAACAACTACGAATGAGGACCGTCTATTTGCTTATCTAAGTACAAAGTAGTGTTAGGTACTGTAGTACATTTATTAAGAATTAAACGTTTTCGGCATTATGATGCCATCTTCAGATATTACACACAAAAAATTAATCATGCTAAATACTTGGTTTGTTCTGAATCAATAAGTAAGTCAGAAAAAGTGCAGTATGAATTAAATGTGAATTGTTCAATGTTAAAATTATATAAACGTGACCAGTAGCATTAAATCGCCGACATCAAATCTTAATTACACACAATATTGATCGTCTTGAATGCATGATTTGTTTTGAAAGCAATAAATATTAAGTACAAAATTTATATTATAAATAGAGTTAAATATAAAATGTCCAATGTTAAAATTACAGAACGTGAATGCTGGCTTGATTCGTAGTAAGATGTTACACAGCTCACGCATTATGTCCAGACACTCCTCCACTCTTCCTACAGAGCTGCGCACGAGAATGGATGAGTCTACTTACGAATTATAGGGGAATGGGTTAGTCTTTGCCTTGAACTCGGTAGACACACGCCCGACCTTCCCTTCTACTCCTATCCCCTGAACAGAAACGTTGCCCAGTACTGCGCATCGCGAGTGTCTTGACAAAATCCATGGCTGTACAATTCTTCCGACGGAAGATATTGTCACGCTTCGAGAGTCAGCATGACAGAGTTTTAGTGATGGTGGTGGTTACTAAAGCTAGATACAAACTGCGTGGCTGCTCTGCAGTATTACATGTTTACTTTCCTTGTTTTACAAGCCTTTAGGTTATGGAGCTACAAATTTTGATTGAGAATTTGAAGAGATCTGTTCGAGATTTCGAAGGTTCTAGTATTGAATGTCTTATTTTCACTAAGCTGTTTCTAGAGCAGCTATTACTACTGTAACAGTCAATCTGTCACGTACAACTAAAAAAAAAGTTGGGTAATTATATACCATCTGATAAAGCTTAACAAAAAAAAATAGTTTTCCAATGGGTGCCGGCACATTGTTGATTGGTGATGAAAATTCCGGCTGCCTTCTTTGCTAAGAATGAATGAATTGAAAGTCCCGTCGCTGTTATTCCCGGCAGCCAATCATGTTGCAGATCGGCTACATTTAAACGTGTGCGTCTTGTGATTCGCTCCTAATAAAGTTATCCATTTCCTAAGGCTCGATAAATAATATAATAGCCCGCCATTTTGGCTCTTTCATTGACGTTCGGAGAAAGCACACGAAGACGTTATTTGCCGCTCGATTATTTGCTCAATTACAGTGCGTTTGATTTATTATCGTAGGAGCTACGACATGATAATGTTTAACGGTGCGGCAAATAGATTCCTCGTCTGGTGGCTCGGCAACAAAAGAACAAAAATGGCTAACGATACTACGTACCTAGACTTTATAGAGCCTTCACTTCCTAAGTTGTAAGCAAAGAGGAGGAGTCACGCTGGGAATAACAGCGTCGCGACTAACACTTAAGTTTCTTTTTGTCCACAGAACATAATACTATTTTTAAGAGTTTTGTCGTAAAGATGAGTATTTTTACTGGACCAAAAATACAGCACATAATAAACAAGCATTTTACTATAGAGCTCACTGGAGCCGAGTTATCTTAAAAGGTCTCACGAAATGGTGTTCCTGCATTCCTAATTTACCCATATTCGTTTCCTATGTTTCTTAAAATAATATTTATGTACCACATTAATTTTCATTTTCTTTATTTACATAAACAATGATGCACAATCGAGCGAGTTGGCCCAGATGGTAGAATTTGAGACTCACATTCGGGAGGTCACCAGTGTCTCGTGTAGAGCAAAGACCTCCTACGAGGATGGTCCTGGATTACTTATCGGTGGGCCATTCCAAGCAATTGTTTTTAGTTTCTAATACATTCTGCTGTATTCTCATATAGGTAGATATCTTAAGTCACACACTGATTTAGCACTTTCACTGTGCATAGGTGTGTTAGCTGATGAGAAGGGAAGTAATATACAAAACTACGTCATGACAACTACCATTTCCAACAGCTAAAAGATTAATCAACTGAAAATATCACGATATAATGTCATATTATTTTGACGTAATTTGATTTAATAAAAGATGGGAATGTATCAGTGTACAACAGAATATATTTCCTGAGTATCCAAAGAAAAGTGCAGTTGCATCCTTTCGATTACTCACAGGGCATGACTGTTGGTGAAAACACTTGGAACAAAATTTGGAATAATTTCTTTACACTTTGTTCTCTGTGTAGTCTTCAGGAAGTACTGAATCAGAATCATCTTCAACGATGCCCACCTCTTTCCTCTAAATACACTTTGTGTGAGAAAAATTGGAAGGCGAGAGGTTTTCTTGCCAAGAATTCAGCATTAGTTAACATATTATAAATTATGGAGAAATGACTCTGAAGATAAGAGATATTCCATTTTTAATAGCAGGCGTAATTTTGATATTTATATATTATCAGATGTGCATACGTAACTTCCTAGGCGATGTATTTTATGTAAGTAATTTAAACTGCAAAAAAACTTTAATAACAACAACACCGTGATTTCATGAAGAGAATTAATGTCCAGGGTTAAAATGTGTGAAAATAATTGTTATATTTAGTAGTCACTTGTACGTCAACGAATGGAAAAATTATTATAGATCTTAAAATATTTAAAAAGGTTGACGCAGAGAAAGTTGCATACATAGTTTCATATTTTGATACGACTTTTACAAAATTGTAATAAAATAATTAGGGATATTATAAGATGTGGAATATAAAATTTACGTTCATTGGTTCTTATTTTATCTTTATCATTATCATATATTAATTATGTAAGCAGATTGATTTTTTTATTGGAAGTTCTTAATAAAAATAATCTTTAAAACAGTCTATTAAAATAATGTTTCTCTAGAATTTTTTCGCTGAATTACACAAAGTCAGCCTAATTAAAATTCATAACTTCTCTAAAAAAACCTTGAATTTCTCTTATGAACATTATAACAGTAGTTTACTACACTGTACATGTAACATATTTAAATTCCGTAAGCTCACATAAAATTTCAACTTTCTCGCATGTTTTTTGAGATTTATACAAGATGTGAAAATTTAAAATTAATATTCACATAGTAAAACTATGCATCTAAACGTTTTGTCTCTTATTTTGAAATATGTCAAAGTGATTCATTATAGACTGTAAAAATTATATGGTATTATGAGTGCCACTTTTTGTGTATTTGCGGTTACAAGATTTAAATTCTATAATGACGTAGAAGTCGACTTCAACAACAAATAGTAACCCTTTACGCGACAGCCCATGCAGAGTCAAGGCCGATCAGCCGACTGCTGGCCTCACGTCCACATGCCTGAGCAGAAGTGAACGATCATCAAATCTGTACTGAGATATCATGCAATTAGCACGATGATCCCCGTAAATGTTATAGCTTGTTTTCGAAAACTGATTTCTCTATTTATCGTAGCCAATCCACAAAATTCATCACAATGTTGGTTGGGCATCAGTCGTATATATTGGCCGAAATATCATGAGGAAATTTTTTCCTCATAAGGTCTTGAACCAGCGCTAACGTGAGTCCAGGCAGTCATATCTAACTCGATACCACCATAAATCTACACAGAGCACGATACCAGACTCGGGACAGATGACGTAATGCAAACGACAATTCAATCGTACCTGATAGGCGGCGTCTTTCAGTGTCCTGTGATCAATCAGATTGCAGTGTGCGGATGTAAGACCAGGGAAACTTCAAAATTATCCATTATTGGTCATCTTATAATACGACAGAGAGTAGAAGTTGATAATTGGAGAATATTATTCTAAGATACAGTAAAAGTATAATAATAATAATAATAATAATAATAATAATAATAATAATAATAATAATAATAATCCTAATCCTTCAAACTATAGTATCAATTTAATTCTCAATTATATATTTACTTGGGTCATCGAAATATAGGTTCCGGTCATTAATGTTACCTATATTACTGGTACGCCTTTGTTTTTTTTTTATATTAACTATGATTATAAAACAGATTTTTAGTTTCCTCTTAGAATTGTACAACATTAAAAAGGCTTACATGTACTATTTGCACATTCCATGAGCTTTAAAACTGTGCAACTACGGTAAATAGCATTTAGAATAGAATGTGTTATTTTCGCTTGCAGAGTTAAGGCCATAAGATCTTCTCTTCCACTCAACCGGCCTTAATTAATACAATAGTGGCATACATATTTATATTATGAATATTTACAATACACTTAAAAGATTCTCCAGCAATATTCTTCAGTTGAGTTTTAACGACTAGTACATGTTTATTTGAATTGAGATAAAACCTGTAAGAAAAAGTAATAATTAATTTATGAAGTAATAGCTAATATAATTCTATTCAGTTTATATCCAATTTGTAAAGAATTAGAATTAAGTTGAGATAGCTAATTGGTTAGAATGATGGGAAATAATATACCTAATATAAGGTTACTAGAACTATGTTATAGGGAGAAAAATAAAAATCCGAAATAAATTGATATAAGTTAATGAGAATATGAATGTAATGAGATTTTTCCATTACAGGTTTTGTATTCTATTTAGAGAAATTAATGGTAGGCCTAATAATAAGAATGGACAGATGTTAGTTTAATTATGAGTAACAAATATTAATCAGTAAATAATCTGTTAAGCAAGAACTTACGTAGTTTTGACCTAAATGAAGTTATTGTCCAACAACCCCTTACTCCTTGTTTCATATGAAAGAATTTCTACCACTTAGTCTAAAAAAGAATCTTATTCAGACGCTTGTAATGCCCCATTTGGATTATTGCGATTCCTTGCTAACTAATGTAATTTCACTCTTAGCTGAGAGACTACAACATGTTCATAATGTGTGCATACGATTCATCTGCAATACTCGTAAATTTGACCATATAACACCTTCCCTCCAGTTACTTTCATGGGTGCGTCTGAAGGAACGAAGAACAATACATTCACTGTCTCTTCTGTTTAGAATCATGCATACTTCTACTCCGAATTATCTGTTATCGCGCTTTCAATTTCTTACAACTCTTCGAAACCGACATCGAGCACTTCTTTCTATCCCTCATCATAGAGCGTCTTTATACTCATATTCCTATGCTGTAGAAATACCTCGCTTCTGGAATTCGTTACCTAATGACGTCAGGGACTGCCGGACTTTATCACAATTTAAAATTAATTTGGAAAATTTTGTCTTAGTTAATGCTTTTAGGTATTGCTAGAAGTATTCATTTGTGTTTTTTTTTTCTTTTTTAATCTAGATTAAAATTCCAAGTTTCTTGTTTATGTTAGTTAATTAGTTAGGATACAATTAATTATGATACTTAATCACTACATTTAAAGTTTGTGTGACTGCAACCTGTGTATATTTTTGTGTGGCTTTACTTTGTTTATAGTGTTTTTTCTCTCTCTCTATTTCTTGTGTACCTTTATTTTGTATATAGTGTAATTTTTTCTGTTTATTTCTATTACTGTATTTCTATTCCTGGTGCTGTGGAAGAGAAGGCCTGATGGCCTTAACTACACCGGAATAAATAAATAAATAAATAAATAATAATAATAATAATAATAATAATAATAATAATAATAAATAATACATCACTCGGAAGCGAATTCCAATTTCTAGCAGCTGAAACTGTATAGGATGAATCATATAAAGATGTCTTGTGGTAAGACTTAACTTGGTAGACAAATAATTGTAATATCTTACTGCATCAGTGAACTATATTTATCCACTTTTAGGCATTTTATTAGAGAAACGTTTTTTCCTCCATCAAATCCGTTATAGTCAGCTTGGTTTGATGTTTCAACTCGTAATGTCGTTTTATATTAAACTTTTATTTATAAAGAATTACTGTTTGCATAGTAAGCATTGTATGTGATTTGCTACATGTATGTATGAGAGCAGATTCTCCCATTGTATAGGCCTATTAAAAATCTACGCCAAGTAGGGGATTCAGCGCTGATCATGTCTATGGATTTAAATGCAGTCATTTCTTGGGCTTGAAGTTCTTACGTTTCCTCCTGCCAAAGCAGTGTGCTAGCAGCTCGGGTCACGAGGTGCCCTGGGCCCGAGCTTGTGGCAAACCTGTGGCAGCTGCCACCAGTGGTCGAGTTTGACATGACTGCCTTATTAACCACCAAGCTATGGTGGAGGACTTTAAATAACGAATACTCGCTGAATAGTTTCAGAGTTCTGTGCGTAATCTCTTTAGTAATATATTTAAATGGAAAGTATTAACTGGTGTACAAATAAAGGCAAGAATTATTGCATTAAATAACATTAATGTGTAAATCTTCTTATGAATCATGTTTCTGCAAGTAATATGCTAATTCGTTTTTACTATTAGACATTTTTGTGTATTAAATACTAGCCTACACTAAGCTTTCTACTCCTAAGTCGTGCAGACTGCAGTCTAAGCTTAGTTTTCGTCTTTATCTCGTACTTGAAGTAGAAACATGAAGAGTGAGAATGACTCCTGTATCATCTGTGAAAGAAAATAAATATTAATGCATATATCTGGTCTGCTTACAGCATTTGTACTTTGTCTGAAAATATATTAAAATAAACACTTTTATAGGCGATTCGTTATCTCGTCAAACCAAATGCCTGCGTACGCCGTAGCTTACAGCAAGAACCTTATGGTGGGGATAAGTGAGCTCTCTAGCTGCAAGTAGAAGCGTAGAGAAGGACGGAAGCTTCTCAGTCGACTTTCTTCTTCTCCTGACGTGCAGCTAGGTTCCACGAGATAACGAATTGTCTATAACAGTATAACAGGTGAAATTAACATAATTATTTGCGAAATCAATACATATGAGTTTGTCATTTACTATGAAAAGAAAGTGAGCGTGTGTTTGGGATCGTCCACTTGAAGGAAAATTTTAAAAGAAATAGATCTTCTACTAACACTTCATAATATAACGGAAGGCATTGAAACTTCATTGGAGAGACCTTACATTTTACTACAGAACATTTTTTTTTTTTTTGGTAACGGTAGTGCCGGTGGTAACAGTAGTTTATTCCAAGAAGCTTACAACTGAGGATATTTCTCAGCATCGAAATTCAAGGAAAGAGAGTTAATGGCCGACAATTTTTTTTTCTGGAGACCTGTATTCTACATGTTTAAAATTGTATATATATTTTTAAATTAAAGAAATAGGCCCATTAGAATATTTACGATTATCATTCCAGATTTGTCTGATTGCATTATTAAATCCCTTGTCACATAAAATAGTTTTTTTCAAGAGCTAAGGTAATTTTTGCATCAACAAAACATTTGAAATAAGAATTTACTTAAAAATTCAAACACATTTTCATTCAGAAAAGTAGAATTTATTTGTATAAGACTCCATTGCAACTGTTGTATCATCATTCAATCACAAATAAACACACTCGCATTTCTGACAGCATTCAGAATATAAATCCTCGAAACGTTGTGGATTATGCGAGTACCTAATAGTTCCAATTTGTCACTATTTAGAAGAACACGGATTAGGAATGTTTTCTTTTATTTAACCCCATGACGGAACAACGTTGTTGAGGAATAGCTAGCTGGTGTCGTGATCAGAGGGTTCATGCAAACATTGTTTCGAACACGGCTTGCACTGTAGACATTGTGTGTCAGAAAATTCATTGTAGAAAACGAATCATAACGAGTGAGGACCGAGAAGACGAATGACTGAACTTCCGATTCACAAACAAATCGTTGTTTCGTTTACTGGAACACAATTCGTTCGTTCATTTCAATGGTTTGTTCATTATAAACGTCTCGTTCACAATCCCCCCATCTCTAGTCCATCTCTATACGCAAGCAAGAAGAAGTCTTTCTCTAGTATGTTGTTTTTCAAATGTTACATATTATATTTTGTACATGCAACTAAGACATCACTCGAAGTTCTTTTCTGCTTTAGATTTTCTTATTTGACCCTTGTTACATGTCATAGATATTTGAAGAGTCCACTGCAGGAATGATGGATGTCATTTGGAATACATTTTGCAGGAGAAGCAATTGAAAGTTTGAAATGCTTAGTACTCAAAGCTTAACTGAGATTTTCCGATCATTACTGGACAATGACTATCAGTGTTAATGCCATATAACTCTGTATGTACATTCTATATGTCTTAAGCTATGCATTGACAGTCTTGGTTCATTTTCGACAAGAAAGTGACATCCCTCATTCTTGCAGTGGGCTTTTCATTTGTTATACACTATCTACCAGAACGTAATTGGGCACTGTTTTTGTCACTTTAGAACCTCGTGGTACCACCTCTTGTTGCTATAACAGCAGCCACTCTGCCAGGCATGCTCTCCACTAGTTTGTGTAGGATATCCTCTGGAATGCGTCTCCATTCCTCTTGCAACATGGCACTCAGTTGGACAATGGAAATTAGCCGCATCCCTCGAGACCTCAATTGCCGGTCCAATTCGACTCAAAGGTGCTCAATGGGATTGAGATCAGGACTCTGTGCAGGCCAGTCCAACCGGTGAACATTATTGTCTGCATACCACTGCATATTAGCCGCCGAAACATGGGACCAACTTCCATTGTTCAAGTGAGTCCCATGTTCCAAGAGGATATCCTATACAAACTGGTGGAGAGTATGCCTGACAGGGTGGCTGCTGTTATAGCAACAAGAGGTGGTACCACGAGGTTCTGAAGGGGTAAAAACAGTACCTATTACTTTTTGGTAGATAGTGTATGTTCACTGATGGTACATAATATTAACACATTGATTATAAACATAAATTCTCGCACAATTTCTCCAAAGCGTGATCTCTGTTACGTAGGTACCTACTGAAGAACTTAAGACAATGAGTATTGTTAGAAATAACATCAAATTAGAAAACTATAATATGTATAAATCACTGCAAACTTATTGTATTTCAAATAAAATAAAATATTGTCAATGAGAATTTTGTAGTCTTACACTCATCATCGTTTGCTTGGAGATGGGTACACACTTTCCAGCCGTCAGATTTACTTCCTTATTGGCGCAGGCTATCATGAATGCCACAGACCGCTGAAACGTGACTGGGGTTCCTACCCAGTCGCATCCCCAGGCAGCATCTCGAAATCTTTCAGCCTGAAAATCAATCAAAATTCTAACTACACTATGTTAATTTTCATTCCGCTTTCTAAACCGTAACTCACATTTAATTCTGGACGTCTGAAGTAGTAGTGGATATAGGCAGATTTTCTTATGGAATATTAGTTTTCCGAAATTTATTGCAGAATCGTTGTTTTTTTATTGGGTTATTTTACGACGCTGTATCAACATCTCAGGTTATTTAGCGTCTGAATGAGATGAAGGTGATAATGCCGGTGAAATGAGTCCGGGGTCCAGCACCGAAAGCTACCCAGCATTTGCTCGTATTGGAGAATAGTTGTTCGGAAATGAGAATATTTCACCACCTTCTCTAAGTCTCTACTTCTGAAATAATATTAAATAGACTGTAGTAATACTGCCTCTCTGAAGTTTCAAAATTCTTTCCTAGTGGTTTTTCCTTTATCCACATTTTAAACAAATCATAGCGCCATTTCTGAGTTGTAATTTTGTTTCCTCTGAACAGAATTAATGGTATAAGTTATGTGATATTTTCTGCAAAGTTTTACGCATTGCGAAATGATTTGTTGTATTCTGTTACTATTGTTATTTATGTTTACCACTAAATTTTTATGTATCATTCTGATTCGGTAATAATGCTAAACATTCAAATATGCAGGTACATGAGGTATTGTAAAATCTCCAAAGTGCGGTAAAGTCAACCTCATGACAGGTCAAATTGGCCCAGAAGTTGGCGAGAGTTAAGGCATTTTATACATATACATTCGTCATTTAATGGTACTAAGGATGTCAGTTGTATATAGGCCTATTACAAAAAATGTGTACCTAATTTTCAGTGAAAGAAAAGGTAAATGTGATTCACGAATGCTGAGACTGTTCGGGTGTTTCAAGATCATTAGTGAAGAAAATAATTTCTATTAATATAACAGAGTATAACACTCCTAAAAAGAAAACTCAGACTGCATTACAAACAGTTACGAATTAAAAAAACTTGATGATTTCGGACGTGATATAATACGACACACCATTTATGAATGTTACAACAACCACATATCCCCTACATTGGACATCATTTTCAGTGCAGTGCGAGAGAAGACGCAAGACATAGATTGCGAATTGCTGTATTGGTAAAGAAAAATACATATGACTAGTTATAGGTTATACTACACTGAAATTTGTGAAATTTACAAATTTCATGATATTAACTCCATAGGAAAATAAAAAATATTATGACACTCAAATAAATATATTTTTATCATGTTTATAAAATGGGCCTGAGAGATCCAACAGTTCAATTACGTAACTTTTCATAATCCATTCACTGGCTGGTTAATAATAATAATAATAATAATAATAATAATAATAATAGTAATAGTAATAGTAATAGTAATAGTAATAGTAATAGTAATAGTAATAGTAATAGTAATAGTAATAGTAATAGTAATAGTATAGTAATAGTAATAGTAATAGTAATAGTAATAGTAATAATAATAATAGTAATAGTAATAATAGTAATAATAATGATATAATAATAACAATAATAATACCAATAAAAATAATAAGAACAATAATAATAGTGTAACAAGAATAACAAATATTATTAGTGAAAATGAACATAGTTCGTAAATGTGACGTTTAAATGACGTACTCTAGTAGATGTTGGAACGCTGCTTCCTTAGTCGCGTGTAGAGTTGTGTAACACCACTGCTTCGGTAGCTTACTCAATTATTGCAACCTTCCCCTGGTTTTTCTCCGAGCGAACGTACAAAAACTATTGTACTTTTGCTGCTTTTGTGGGTAGAGGATGTTTCGTGGCAGTTAATAGGAGACATTAAAATGCGGTACTGTAGATATTAATAATTAAAGTTTTACATTGCATGTAAATATGCTTACTTGATCACTGAGCTCGCTTGGAAACCAACAGAAGAGAAAGGTGAATGTTAAGAAGATATTATACGCCACCACTGGTTGTGATATGTTGACTGCGTTTCCCCATTTCTGTAAAAAAATAATGACTATGGTAAATTGACGCAAACATGATGATTAAATTAATGTTCGTATTCTACTAATTGAATTTGTTCCTCTTCCCATTTACCACACTTTGTCCTAAATTAATTTAGAGTCCACCGCTGTGGAGTAACGGTTAGCCTGCCTGACCGTAAACGAGCGCGCTCGGTTCAAATCCCGGTTGGGACAAGTTACCTGGTTAAGGTTTACTTTCGGGGTTTCCCTTCAACCCAGTAAGAATAAATGCTGGGTAACTTTCGGCGTTGGACCCTGGACTCATTTCGCTGGCATTACTACCTTAATTTCATTCAGATTCTAGATAACCATAGCAGTTGATAAAGTGTCGTAAAGTAACCAATTAAAAAATAAATTGGAGAGTGTTTTATTTGTACGAAAGATGAAAGCAATACATTCGGCTTTTATGTTTCACTTAGATATATCTTAAAACCTGACTTCTTTAAATACTAGCCACCGGCGTGGCTCAGTCGGTTAAGGTACTTGCCTACCGGTCTGAAGTTGCGCGTTCGATCAGCTTGGGCTGATTACCTGGTTGGGTTTTTTCCGAGGTTTTCCCCAACCGTAATGTGAATACAAGGTAATCTATGGCGAATCCTCGGCCTCATCTCGCCAAATATCATCTCGCTATCACAAATCTCATCGACGCTAAATAACCTTGTAGTTGATGAAGCGTCGTTAAATAACCAACTAAAATAAAAAAAAATAAAATCTTTTAATACTGATTTTAGAATCTATGTTGCTAGAACATTTCAGATGTGGGGGTGCTTATTGTAGGTCCAAGTGTGCAATTACAGTAGAGATCAGAGACTTTATAACATGTAACCCATCATGTGTTTCTCACAATTTTATTTTCGATGCGCCAATTTGACATATATGAAAATGAAAATATTTCCACACACGCGCGTTTTTTTTTTTTCATAGGTGACTTAGAGCAGTTTCACATACAATGGTTTTGTCCATGCGAATGATTCGAAGATTGAGTTCGAACCTTGTTCAAGTTATTTTATTTTGTTATCATTCTTTGGCGATATAAATAATATTCAAGTTACCATTGTATTCTGCTATCGTTCTTTAGCGATATAAATAGTATTCAAATTATCATTTACATTGTTATCGTTCTTTAGCGATATAAATAATATTCAAGTTATCACTTATATTCTGTTGTAGTTATTTAGCGTTATAAATAATATTCAAGTTATTATTTGTATTCTGTTATGTTCTTTAGCACTATAATAATATTCAAGTTATCATTTGTATTCTGATATCGTTCTTTAGCGATATAAATAATATAAATTTAATGTTAGATTTGGAAAAATACAGTTGCGTAATACTAGTTAGTTGTTTCATCTTATATTATTACATTGTACTATCCTGTAACACAGTAAAATGAAAAGGAACGACGAGGATTTGAGCCTGAGACGTTGACATCTGAATTCAAACGTTCTCCCAATTGAACCATTGGGGAACAAGTAAAGAAGCATAATAATATGCGGAAAAATTGGCCCAATCCTCCTTCAACACGTCCTGATGAATGTGGAAGGTTGTCCAGGACATGTCCACTCGACTGCAAAAGTGATCGAGATTGGAGGAAGATGGACTAAATATTGAATCGTGGTTTTTGGTTTGGTTTTTTTTTAACTTTTAATTGTTTGAATTTTCTAAGAAAGTCGCCAATACACTTGTTTTGTTTATGCCAAGAAAGACATTTTTGTTGAGTATAAATTTGTTCTTTATTTCTTTCTTTCTTTCCATTTACAGCCATAATGTCATAATAAATAATAATAAAGTATGCCTTAATGCATTCATGAACCCGATGTTAATTAGGTCTACTAAAACAGTCATAAAAGAGACAGCAACTATTATATTTTCTCTCTATCTTAAAACAAAAAGACATAAAAAGCACTCGGTGGTGTTGAAACGCACGCCCTCACGAACACCAGCTCGGAACGCTACCATTACGCTACAAGTGTAACACATACTGGGTGTTCATTTCAAGTGTCATGACGTCACTGTTGTGAGTCAGCGGTTTGAAGCGACTTTCAGCTTTTATATAAGAGAAGTTGCCTATTAATCAAGGCGTTCAATCTGAACTTGAGAACGTGTACGGTATAACTTAAACGTCGTAGCAACAGATGGCGGTCTGTAATATTACTGTCTGTGTGCTACCATAACCTCTTTCGAACTGTGTTTTGCGCGGGCAAGTCGTACGCAGGGTATTTGTTATCATCGGTTGCGTACGGCAACATTCCACAATACAAATCAAATAGTCCGTGTCCATATTGACCGTCGAAGTTAATGTCAACAAATACGTAAGTAATCGTCTTAACCCTCTCCACATATCCCGACAGTAAGAAAAAAACTCACCTCAGTACGTGTTTTCAAACAGTTCACATTTCTGCCACTACAGGTGTTACCTACGTATCGGTAAGTACTCTTCAGAATGAACGCCGTACTTGCTAGGCAACTTCTCTGGCATATAAGCAATACGCCTCTGTGGAAGTGTAGGAAGATTGAATTCTCTAGGCTCATCGGCTAGCCACATGACGGCATACAGCGAGCCATGACACACTTTGAACTGAACACGCAGTAGAATACTTTAATTTATAACTGTATATAGCAGGCATCGTGGTCCAATAACATGTATCATCGCATGTCTTCGAGTTATAGCGCAGATACCCGAAAGGAACTTAGTATCTAGAGAGCGGGCACTTTTATTTTGACAGCTGTACTTTCTCTCCCAACCTTCTTAAATTGAGATCTTTACAGATTACTCAAAATAGAGCGTTAAGAAAGCTATTAGGTTTTCATTAATTGATTCCAGTTAAATATTTATATACATTTTCTTTCGTTCTGCCAGTTTAATTAATTATCAAATTAAGTACTGCTGTTTCCATGTATAGTAGTGGCAAAAAAACCGGACCGACCCTTGTAGCTGATTTCAGAGTCACAATTCAATTTTTGCTACTCACAAAACATATCCATCTTGTATAATTAATTGTAACAATGGAATTTATTGCATTTGTTCGATTCTTACCGTCTTTTGTTTCCTTTAGTGCCTCAAACTTAGAAGAAAAAACTTCGAGAGTTTTATTTTCATCTGGCATCAATATCACATTTCTACCTCTATTCGGCAAAGATAACTGCGTATTTTTACATTAAATAGCAGTACATACCTCTGGCTTCATTATGTATATTGAAATTACCACAGTTTGACACAATACGCAGCACAGTATTCTTTTGTATCAGCTACAAGGGTCGGTCCGGTTTTTTTTTTTTTTTTTGCAACTACTGTACATTCTCTCCCAACATTCTTAATTAAGTTCTTTACAAATTATTCAAAATAGACCGTTAAGAAAGCTGTTAGATTTTCATTAATTGTCTCCAGTTAAATATTTATATACACTTTCTTTCGTTCTGCCAGTTGAATTAATTATCAAATTAAGTACTGCTATTTTCATGAACAAAGTTATTAACAATATAATGCATAGCAGTATTATATTTCAGTTTAGTAAAGGTATGCATACTTATTCACAAGATGGAAAGAAAAAAAAAATATTGTATTTTTCTGATTCAGTAACTTATGGTACGAAAGAAATTAAGCATTTTTTAATAAATTTTAACCAACTTCCTTTAGAATACAAAGTTTTACAAAAGTCCTGGTTTTTCAAGAATTGCTTAGAAAAACGTTTTTGGGAAGATTATTTATTTTAATTCTCGGTTGACTTGTTTATTTGATGGTTTCAAACTTTTTCTTCTTCCTCCCCAAAACTTGAAGTTACCTCACTGTTTGTTCTTATTTACTTTCTTTCTTTATTTTTTGTGATATTGTGTGTTTTTCCACAGACTACAATTTCATAACTTCTTAAATTATAGTGTACAAGATATGTATTTGTTCTTGCATATAGCCCCTATGTATGAGTTTCACTAGTTAGGGCATACTCAATAATTTGGAAAAAATAATCATTGAACGCAAATTTTGCTAAACCAAGAGTACGTAATAACGTTTGGAGTTACTTGTTGAATGCAGTATCATCTAGTGGTTATACAGTCTGAAGTGGCTTGTTAAACTTTGGATATGGATATTTGTTTACCTTAAGCTTTCTAGTTGTACTAACCACTAAGCATATTCTCAATCAAATCTTTGGAAGTAGTTATGGAAATTCAATTAATAAAGGGACTACGTGAGAAATTTAGCCACTTATTAACGCAATGAAGACAATTTGAAGTGTGTGTTTATCCACGCTTCGTGAATTTATTTAACTAGCTAGCTAGCTAGTGAGTACAAATTAAAATTATAAAATAAAAAATGTTTCTAGCTACTACCGTAAGAGCCAGGCTCGTGTAAGGTGTGGTCTTAGCCAATAATATAACATAAAATTAATAAGGCCAGTTTACTAAATACAGTAAGTAACTTAATTCAAACCAATAAATAACACAAAAGAGCAAAAAAAAAATTATAATTTCTTTTCTCTTCGTCAATATCAAGTGATTCGTTATACTTTCTTCTGAATTCAGTCACTAACCTTTCGTTCACAGCTCATTTCACACAATAATTATTCTTGCTTTTAGTCTTATTGCAGTTGAAAGTAATAACTATTATTGGTCATTATTTCACCCGAGTAAGGTGTCCGGTTTATTGTTTCACACTTATTTCAGCTATTGTTCTCACTGTCATATGCTGCATTGCCTTGAAAATATTACCAGCTTAATACTCGTAAATTTAAACACTTTTTTCACATTTACTTAAATGTAACCAATACGCCTCTATTCTAATATACTAGTAGGCCTACATATATATTGTACAAAAGTACGCAATGTATTTGGGTATGAGATTCCCTAAACTTAATAATCTATATCCATCGTGCTCTAAACTAAACATTGAATAAGCATATTACAGATTTATTAATTTGTCATACAGAATAATATCTGTAATATTGACAATAAATATTTGAAGAGAAAAATTCGCTCCGGCGCCGGGGATCGAACCCGGGTCCTTGGTTCTACGTACCAAGCGCTCTGACCCCTGAGCTACGCCGAATTCAACCCACAGTACCGGATCGAACCTTCCACCTTCATGTTCCCCTTTGTGGCCTGACTCCAAGTTAGGCATATATGTTGACGTATATGTTCAATGTCAACTGCCATTATATTAGGAGCGCACTCAAATGAGTGACTTGTTTGGCCGGGATTCCGCAGTTAAGTGCACAGTGATCTGTACAGACATATGCACTGCAGCTATGAGAATATTATAGATTTATTAATTTGTCATATAGAATAATATCTGTAATACTGACAATTAATATTTGAGGAGAAAATGGCAGTTGATATTGGACATATACGTCAACATATATGCCTAACTTGGAGTCAGGTCACAAAGGGAAACATTGAAGACGGAAGGTTCGATCCGGTGCTGTGGATTAAATTCGGCGTAGCTCAGTGGTCAGAGCGCTTGGTACGTAGAACCAAGGACCCGGTTCGATCCCCGGAGCCGGAGCGAATTTTTCTACTCAAATATTAATTGTCAATATTACAGATATTATTCTGTATGACAAATTAATAAATCTATAATATTCTCATAGCTGCAGTGCATATGTCTGTACAGATTACTGTGCACTTAACTGCGGAATCCCGGCCAAACAAGTCACTCAGCTCCTAAAATAATGGCAGTTGTTATTGGACATATACGTCAACATATATGCCTAACTTGGAGTCAGGCCACAAAGGGAAACATTGAAGGAGGAAGGTTCGATCCGGTGCTGTGGATGGAATTCGGCGTAGCTCAGTGGTCAGAGCGCTTGGTACGTAGAATAAAGGACCCGGGTTGGATCCCCGGCGCCGGAGCGAATTTTTCTCCTCAAATATTAATTGAATAAGCATTTGAATAATTAAAATCTCTTGTCATACATAAAGTAAATACACTTACCAATGCCGCTGTATAAGTTGAGAGACAAAGCGAAAGCAGTAGCAATAGAAAAACACCAACAAATAAATTATTGAACGTCTCCTCCAATTCCTCCGTGTATCTGTGTTAAAAAAAGAAAGACAATTCTTAAAATTGCAAGCACTGATTGATGTCCTATCAGTACATTTCTTTGAATAAGTGACATTAAAAACTAATAACATATTATTATGAAATATCACTTATAAGCACTGCAGCAAATGAATTGGTAACTAACATATTTCCACAGATTTCTTTTCGAAGGGACGAAATGTATTAGTCTCTGAGTCTATTTTTTCTGTAATGGATTCCAGTTGAATTCTGTTCTAATGTAATGAGTACAAGCACACAAAACAGCATTCACGAATATCTGACTGGCATGAGTTTAAACTTAAAAGAATGTAATATTTTATTAGTATAGTCCCCATAATATAGCTGAAATTATTTTCTCGTTGCATCAACGTTTAATTGTAAGCGTTAACTCTTGGCGTTGATGAGCACTCTAATATCGTCTGGTATCGAAAGTAAATCTTTCGTTACTAAATCCAGAAGTCGTATTTGAAATATATGTGGAAGAAAAATGTTTTGTATACTCGTTATAAATTCCTTTTTTTTTTCCGAAATGATTGTCGCTATTTGTACTACTTAAGAAAAGTTTGAATAATATTTTATTCGTCTTGATTACACAACTTTTAACACTATATCACTTTGGAATATGTAGTTTATTGCTTTCGCGTGTTAAATACTAGGTACGGTACTTTCAGCCTTTGTGGGTTATCTTCAGAACTCTGAAGATAGTTCACAACAGGCTGAAACTAGTCGACAAGTTACCGTACCTAATACTTCACAAGCGAAAGCAATACACTACATATAGGGTGAGCAGATTCTTATCGATAAAAAAGAGAACACAAAGCTTAAAAAAAGTACAACATTGTTCGAAAAAAAAGAGGTCAGAGAATATATACTTAGATTTAGACTTAGGCTATATTATACTTTAAATTACATCAATATTTATTTTATTACAAAACATTTACAGTACAGATTAAGGTTTATATCATACTTAAAAGTATATTAATATCTATTTTATTACAAAATAATTATGATAAAACTTAATAATAATAATAATAATAATAATAATAATAATAATAATAATAATAATAAATTTTACAGTTAGTTACATATGAAAGTCGAAGGAACTATAATATTAAAGAGGACAGAAAATATCTATTTACATTTAGACGTAGGCCTATATTATACTTAAAATGATGCCAATATCAATTTTATTACAGCATACATATTATAAAAGTTAATATAAAATTATTTTACAGTTAACTACATATGAAAGCAACGACCATAACAAATAGGAACAAAGAAAGTTATGATCGTTGGCAAAGAGTATACCTATTCCGTCGATGCTACTGCCACCTACAGGCAAATTACTTGAAAAAGGCGTCAAATCAGATAATTTCAAAATATCAGGCATACAAGTCATGAAAAGGAGGTCATTTCTTGGTATTTTAAAAATCCGCCCGGACCCCGGACAAAGGCCTAAAAAGGAGGACATGTCCGGATAAAAGAGGACGTCTGGTCACCCCAACTACATATTCCGAAAAAAAAAAAATTGTAATTTTGGGTTACTCCTTCTGTTATCGAAGACATTTTCGCCGAATAAATTATCCCATAAATATGAAATGGTGTCACCGATGAATGAGAGAATCTCTGCAATTCATCACTTAACTTCATTTCTATTTCAGTGTCAATGTTTTGTCAGAAAGCTTTATTCGTAATGTTGCAAATCATTCTGTAGCCTACATTCTCTTTCAAACTCGTTAAATTTATTGAACGCAGAATTAGCTACACCGAGAGTTTCTAAAGGTATTTTCACCTATTCACTAGGTAGGTTGAAATTAGTTGTTGAATCCAGTGTCACCGAATGGTTATATAGTCTGAAGTGGCTTGTTTAAGCCTTGGTTTTTTCTGATCCGACGCATGCGACGTGCGAGGTGCGAGGCCCGCTTCGCACAAATCCAGACTACACGAGAGACAGTGAGTGGTTTCTATAACTGCGAGATGCGAGGTCTGCATACCTCGCAGCCATAGAAACCACTCACTATCTCTCGTGTTGTCCGGATTTGTGCGAGGCGGGCCTCGCACCTCGCAATTCGCATGCGTCGGTTCAGAAAAACCAAGGCTTTAAACCTCTGCTGGACTAATAATTGTTAATAAATTAAATAAATGATTATGATGACATCGAAAATGGTCCTTCAATCAATTTTCGCGAAATATTTTCACTCAACTCCAGTGCATACTGCATGAGTAGGATCTAGCTAATATTGTGCATAATACGAGACTGCCTACATACACATATCCGATAGCGTTACGGATAAGTTAGTTGGCAGTAGATGATAAGGAAGAAGTTCGCGAAATTCATACACTCCGAAAAGTGCTTTCTTAAAAATTTACTTGACATTTGAGAGAAGTTGTTCACATTTATATTGTTATACCTTACACTCTCAACAACGCGACGTAGAGAATAGTGTCCTGCAATGTTCGAACATGAGAGAGGTAACGAAAACGTTAGAAACTTCGTCTTATTTCATATGAAAAACTACTCGCAAGGTCTGTGCTAAAATTATTGAGGGTATATGTACGTGAACGGCCACAAATATTATCAGAAAACGCAGGCTCTAAATTTCTAAAATTTTATAAGGAAATTAACTCACAATTGAACAAAAATTACAAGGTACCACAACAAGACTTAGAACTTTAATATCTGATAAAAGTATAAAAAGGTTACTAATAAAATTTTTCAAACGAGTTTTATCAAAGTATGAAAAACACAACAAATGCTACAGTTACATCATTTGGTAACCATAACACTGTTATGGCCTCTCTGATATCTTCAATATTTTTCCTGCTTGTAATAGACACTTATTTCTGAAAAGAAGACTGATCTCAGACAGGTAGAGTTGTTTACTTTAATAAAATTAATTTTTTATTTGTCCTATATAAAATATATTAAAATTTACATAATGTTTTGTGACCTAATTTTTCTCTTTTCAAAGAAATGGTCATTATTGTAGTCTACGTTTTGCATAAATGCATGTTAAATAAGTGTACAAAATCTCAAAATTCTATCTCTAATGGTTGTGGAGTTATGATTTTATATAAGTGAAAATTTTCAAATTTTGGAAAATTTAATTTAAAGTAAAAAGTGATTTCTTAAAAGTATTGTTAGCAAACTTTTTTATACTTTTGTCAGATATTTAAGTTCTAATAAGTCTTGTTTTTGTCCAATAGTGAGTTCATTTCCTTATAAAATTTTAGAAATTTCGAGCCTGCCTTTTCTGATAATATTTGTGGTCGTTCACGTACATATACACTTAAGCGGTTAAAACATGAAAGTGTGGGAGTGGATGACAGCTAATATTTTTATAACAAAGTAGAACAAACACGACAGGCCTCCTCCTGCAGAACGAACATCGGACTTCGCCATACTCGACAAACTTGAACCGAACATAGCGCCTGTAATGCACGAAACTAGTAGAGAAGTTCGCAGCACTTGTTTAATGAATTAGCTTTATAGGCCCTATACAGAAATAAACAGAGAATAGATTAGTAGAAAAAAAGTGATGAAAATGTTGTAAAATAGAGATAAAGGAAATGGAAACAATTAATTCAGTACAAAATAGCTGGAAAAGAATGATTAAGAGTAGAAGAAAATGAATAAATAATGTGAATTATTAAGGAATATGCAATATTTAATACGAAAGCGAGAAATGGGAGGGAAACAGTCTAGGTGTGAGAGAGAATAGAAGAGGATAGATAGAGAAGGATATATAGCAATTCAGTTAAAACAGAAGAATAGGAAGTAATCAAGAAATACTTGGCAAATTAATATTTTAATTAATCGAAAAGAGTGGTATGTATTAAACAGATGGTGGACCGAAAAGTAGAAATGCGATGGTCCATTAATAACTGTGTATTCTAAAGTTGACTGACAAATAAATATATATTATATAGGCCCTATATGTTACGGTAAAAGTATTAATGCGGAAATTATACATAACAACCGGTAATTATGTAGGCTATTGGTAGAAAAAAGTTGGGAAATACGGCGGACATCATCGAAAATCAGTGACAGGTTAGGTTGTTTTTTGGTATGCCTACCAAAAATCGTATATGCAAGGCATTCCAAAACCTCAACAAATATAACCTAATCTGTCACTGATCCTCGATGATGTCATTGATGCCAGTGATATTGACGAACGTTTTCTTCCTAATTATAACGGTAATTATGAATAATAAGCGGTTATTATGTAAATTTGTCCTTTTATCGTATTGAAGCCTACCGTAACATATACAAAAATGTTATAGAATTTTCTACATTTGGAAGGAACTGAGTGGCATGTTTATGTGAAAAGATAAACAGGTGTAATATGTTATTCTCTTTCTCGACAACAAAGCTACCGAGTCATAAAAAACCTTATTAATCTGAATGTTCAATACGTATTATTTTCTACTTGCTTTCACATCGCTTATTACAGCACAAAAAATGCCCCTTTGTCCTGCGTCAGTACTTTTTGTTGGTAGCTATCCACATATTTTTTCATTTTTTAACTAGCTCCTAATTTTACACACCGTATCATGGAAAAATGGTTGCAATATAATATTTTCTTAGTGTAGATTGATCTGGAACTATTCTTTTATTGTAATTTTCTAAAACGCTTTTGAGTTTAAAGTTTTTAAATATTTCCACAACGGAATATTTTCACTCGCCAATGCCGTACATAAATCCGAACAGACTGAATTGCTGGAATTGTGAATATCTGCGTTACTCACTTTTTAAGCATACATTCTTACTAAATTTGTCTTGTGTTGGACTGTGTTCAAAGGCTGGAAAGTCTGAAATTACTTTATCGGGTACAACAGACAATAACACTTCGCATCCTGACTACTATTTTTTTATTATTTCCAAATTTCCACCCATAACTTTAAAGTTCAGAAGATCTTTTAAGCTGTGTTTGAAGAATAATACCAAGATACCAGTTCATTCAACAATCTTCAACTACTGATGTACATTATTGTGGTCCACAGCCTTCTGTTGAATTATTAAAGGCAAAATTATGATGTAGAGTACAGTAGTTACATGATGCGACTGGGTGATGTTCAGTGCAGCCAATTTAAAAGCGCTCTGTATTTAAAATAACATTTTGTGCGAGATCGTGCGTATTTGCTTGTTTTCCGCACAGAACCAATACGCGGTAAGTGTGAAATACCACATTCAGTATTCCCAACGCAACACACACAACAATTTCCCTCTTCTTACCGCTTAAGCGCGACATTCATTTTACTGCTTTAGGCTTTTAACATATTATTTTTAGAGACGTTTAACATAGTAATAATTATAAATTGGAAACTTACCACTGCAATTTCACCTAAATTTCAATGTTAATTATTGTTTTTAAATATTTTAAAAAATTAAGTGAAGTCTACTACTCCACGAAACTTATTGCATTCCTGATACAAGTAACATTAAGGAAGCCGTGAAAAAATCAACGAGATTCCAGATGCCGATGTTATTACTGCAATATGTTATATAAATGATATTGTTAAAATATTAAAATTAAAAATAAATCATTACATAACCTTACCGTTTGTTTTAAGTTCGCATTTATAGACTGGGGAAAAAAAAGACAGACGTATATCACGGCCTGCTGGAGTATAGTAAGCACAGAAAACATTTTACAGCAACAATGTTGAAGAAAGATATTTTGGTGTTCCGAAGTTGGCGTCATTAAACAGACACCAACATGGAGATTTCATTGCAACTAATTAGAAATTCGTCTTTCAGGTATGTAATAAACGATCTTCGCACAAAATAATGTACGATACACGTGCGGTATGTTTGTTTTCATGTTCTCGGAAATTAAAAAAGCTCAACTACGTTTCGCTTTTTCAATCTTTTCCTCGACCATGAAAACGTCAACATACCGCTCTTGTAACGTATATTACTTTTATTGCAACTAATCAGAAAGGTTATAAGTGCATAGTATTAAAATGGACGAATATTTCAGAAATAAATAACTTTTTGCCATTCCGACTAAAGATACAAATCTTAAGTAAACACGTAATATAATATAGATAAAATTTCGAATGGTAGCTATTTTTATAAAAACTTAATTTTAACACCAATATCTTATAAGCGTACCTCAGTACTTGCTGATGAAGATGAATACATTTGTTCAAGTTCCTCTGCATACGGATAAACATTTCTTTCTTGATTTCGAATTTTTCATCGTCGTTTTCCATAACAACTGAAGATGTATCAATAATTGACAGCAAGCCTCTTAGTTTTTCGAACTGGCTGCATGCAATTACCACCAGAGTTGCATAAAATGCTGGAAATGTATACAGTACGAAAGCACAACCGACAAGAACTCCAATAGTCTGAAACATACAGAAATATGAATTATTATTTTAAACGCACACAAAATGTGTAACTGTAACTAATACTGTTGTAATCCACGATTTTTGAAAAGTCGAACAAAAGCTTTAATTATACTTTTTCATTAAGTTACGGAAAGTCTACAATATCTTCTGCCAAAAAGTATGTGAAGTGAAAATATTGAAATGTATTCAGCATTGTAGATATTTTAGAAAGTTAGGAGTAAATTTGGTGAGACGAATTAATCGCACAATACTTCCAGGTAGCATCTCTAGGAGCCATATTCAACCGGTGTGCCGCGAATGATCCACTGGTGTGCCGTGAGAAAATTAAAATAAGTTTGACAGCAACCATAGTTCGGAGTGACCATCAGATGGGTTGATGATGGGTCTTTGTGAACTACATACAAAAGAGAACCGTTCGTTATCTACTGCCCAAGAATTGCCAACAAGTCTGGGTTCCTCACATGCAATATTTAAGCATTATTTTTGCGAAAGCTATAACTTAAGATTAAGTACTATTTATTCACGTCACAAGATTAGCATCAAATGAAATATTTTCTATATCAACCAAAATAATAATAACCATAATTGTTATTTTTACAACATTATTACTAATTATTAATATCAACATTATCAATAAAAGTTAAAATGAGTTAAACGGAACAAGGAATTATGATGTGCTATTGGTTATTTCAATTGCTTTCATTTAATTAATTTTTGAAGAGTTTGGATAGATGGGATGTTTAGTGATCCACTTTACACAATCTGCGAAAAGAATACAGTTAATGTCTCGTAAATATAAAGCAAAATCCGTGGTAACGAAACCTATTTGGGAACAATACTTGTATGCCTCGTGGAATCTGTATTTATTTTTGTTTGTCATGTATTTCATACACAAATTTATTCACAAGAACAAGATCGTATAATATAGGCTACAATATTTACTTAATAGTTCAATATCTTCATTTAGACTAAAGTTTTTTTATCACCTTGGCAACGCACTTCCGTTACATTGGATACACATCAAGACTAAAGGAAATGGAAGACACTGCGGTTTTATTATATTATAGTTTTAGCGGAGATATTATAACTTGCGACAGCGGTTGATTCTGTTCGAAGATTAATGTTGTATGTGGACGGACGGTATATTTTTATTATGTCCATGCGGCATTACGAACATTTTTACGTCCAATTGTGAAAAAATTTTCTGTCGCGGGGAATGTATTTTACTTGTAAGAATAAATTGTTCATATTTTTCATTTTTTATGATTAAATATCGTGTTTACACGTAAGAACTTGTGCATAAACCTAGAAACTTACCTGCAAGACGATAGTGAATTCGTAAGCTGGACTTTGGCTCACGTCATACGGATACCACGTATCAAATATCAATGGCCGATCTTCACTAATAATAATACGTATTGAAGTTTCAACGAAGAGATAACAATAGGCTGTAATCAGAACTGCTAATGATGTTTTCTTGATTCGTCTTATCAGCAATGCCATACCAGTATTTCCAGTATCGGGATCCTTTTCAGGCAGGTCGTCCCAAGTGAAACAATCGGCAAGTTTCAGAAGTTGTTGTATGTGACTCCTACGAACACTTAAAAAATTACAGGTCTTAGTTCTAGGGGAAAAATGAAAGAAAATAGGGTATATTCTAAAATTGGGTATAATTTTATAATTTGAATTAATTGTCATGATGTATATGACAAACTGTTAATTGAAATATATTTTTGTTACTTTGTTAGATACTTTTTCTGTGTGCGTTTACTAATATTAACCACATTGCTGTAAATAAAACGTAGTTATAACTATAACGAAAATTATGTCCATTTTGATGATAATAAATCTAGCAACTGTTGTCCAATGTAACACATGTCGAAAAATTCATAGTTAGAATAATTGATGTAAGAAATATTTCTGAAAGTTCAACAATTTACAGAAATATTATAGACTATACCTTTGTCTGTTAGGATAATTTATATATCCATAAATACAATTTAGAAATATTAATAATAATAAAATAATAAAAGGAAAAATAATTTTATAATAATTTCTTATTGTTGCATTAAGAATTACCCAATAGCACATGAGTATTCATGGTGACAAATTAGGCCTAAATGATTTGATGTTTTACACAAATATGTGATATTTTGGAAATACCTTAAATAAAATCGTGTCCAGGACGCTAATAACATGACAGGTAAGAAAAGAATAGCATCAGCGGCTTTATCTAAATCATCAATATTAATATATAGATACACCATTATTGATAACGTTGTACAGTGAGCACAAATGAACACAATTAAATCGTAGATATTATAAAAAAATGACTTCGGCCGGTTGTATAGAGGCACACCGGCTACAGTGAGAAGAATGTTGTAAATTCGAAAAGTCTTGTCGTTCCTGAACGATACCATCCTGCGTTTGAGTATCTCGATGTTTACCAGACTGCGCACCTCGCTCGACTGAATCTGCTGCTTTCTTTTCAAATATTTGTTGAACTTCCTTACATCCCCTCCCTCCAAGAAATGGAACGTTTCCTTATAAATTGTTAATATTAGAGGCCTTGAATTATTTATGAAAACTTCAATTACCTGTAGCATGCGAGATTTAGAGTATTATTTACATTAAAACTTTTCCGAAACTTAGAGAATACATAGTTTCCTTTTCTACTTCTTTGTTTCTACCTTTCCGAATTGCTACCGAATTCGGTGTAGTGCCGGGAACGCGTATACATCATATCGCACTCCTCGGTCGAATCGCAAGGATCGGAAAAGGACAATCTTTGCTGTAATTGTTATGTAACCGCGTTCACTATACTATTGTACGCATCGGCTCACGGTAAATCCGTCCACGTTTCTCGGATGAGGAACTTTTCCGATGCGTGCGATCATGGGCTTCTTTAATAAATCAATTTTAATTGCTCAACTGTTACTATTATGTTGTGCCATTTTCAGTGTAGCGCCAAAATGGCAGACGGAAAACTTATTTCGCTTGTAGAAAACTGCGAAGAATTATATAATTTGAGGCGTTCCCACTACAGTAATCGTCCACTCTTGTGGAGTAACGGTTAGCGCGTCTGGTTGCGAAACCAGGTGGCCCGGGTTCGAATCCCGGTCGGGACAAGTTACCTGGTTGAGGTTTTTTCCGGGGTTTTTCCTCAACCCAATATGAGCAAATGCTGGGTAACTTTCGGTGCTGGACCCCGGACTCATTTCACGGCATTATCACCTTCATCTCATTCAGACGCTAAATAACCTAAGATGTTGGTAAAGCGTCGTAAAATAACCTACTAAAAAAACTACAGTAATCAAGTCGTTTCTTATATATGAATCAGGGATTGCAGAACCAGCACATCTCACTATTTGTGGCAAAATGAGTTTACTCGAGTTTCATGGACTGTTGATATAGGACTATCATTCCATGCAGAAATAATAATAATAATAATAATAATAATAATAATAATAATAATAATAATAATAATAATAATAATAATAATCCGTGGCGCTACAGCCCGTGAAGGGCCTAGACCGACCAGCCGGCTGCTGGCCTCACGCCCACATGTCGAAGCAGAGATGGACGATCATCCAACCAGAATGGAGGTATCGTGTGGTTAGCACGATGATCCTCCCAGCCGTTATAGCTGGTATTCGCAACCGCATTTCGCTACCTATCGTAGCTCCCCAAGTGCATCACGATGCTGGGTGGGCACCGGTCCCATACACTGATCGAAATTTCATGAGGAAATTTCTTCCCCCAGGAGGACTCAAACCAGTGCGCATTCCGTAACGCGAGTCCTAGGCAGGATGCCTTAGACCGCGACGCCACGGCGCGGGACTATTCCATGCAGAAACCATATATTATTTCAGTATAGCCGTCTCACATTTGGAGACTTGTGAAATCCTGGAAGAGCGCAGAAACAACTCATGTCAAAGACATGTGCCGACACATTGATTCTGATTCCAGACGGCAGACATCTACGACACAAGGATACAAAAATTGATCCCACTGAATGACAAATGCCTCAATTCTGGTGGGGAATACGTTGAAAAATAACTTAACAATTGCTATATCTCTTCCAATAAAAATGTCCATGAAATTTTGTTCTCTTTCTGTAAACGGCCCCGTAATTGCGCTCGAGTGGCCAAAATTTGTGTAAGCACTTCTTTTGACATTATTAAAATGATGGAAGAAAAAAGATTAATTTTTTTATCTGTCCCTATGAGAATGTTTTCTTGTAAATATGAAGGAGAATACCATATTTCCCTTCTTCATTCGCATATCCAGACTATCGTGCCAATTCAAAGAGAGAAGCTTGACGATATATGCAAACTAATGCGTTATATACCAAATGAATATCAAGAATTTTACAATAATATTCTTCAGTGGTCTATTGTGGAAAAATAAGTTCATTTATATGCTAAACTTATATATTAATTACACAGTAGGCCTATGCATATATTATATCCCTAATTTGACAAATAAACTTTATTTGAACTGGAATTATTGTACTACAGTTTTGATTCCTTGCAGAAACAGCACATTTCAAGCTAATATATATTGATTTATTTCATTGACAATTCATTACATTCCAATAAATTAGGAATAAAACGACACATGTAGGCGTATTAGCCTTCTGTCTGAAGAAGCCAATACTATAACCAATAATGTGGTCTACCACCAGTAATACCGTTTTTTGTGTCTACTGAAAAATTTAGTTTTCATGACGTGCTGTTTCTGCAATCCCCGATTCATGTAACCAATATCTCTTTCGTTTCTTCCTCTTCAACTAAGAAGCATGAAACAATTACAAATCTTTATTCGCTAACATTCATGATTAATAGACCTAACCTCAAACTCTATTTTCAGCAATGCCAATATCGTACGACATATGTTTTAAACAGCTGACAGGGAATCCGATGAGGCGATGAGGTACAGCCGTTACAGTGAACGCACTCCACTTAAAATATCCATTGCGTGCGATTCGTCCGAGGATGTAGTGAACGCTTAGCTTATGTCTTTCAACCAACACCTCACTTATTCACATTGCGGACCCCTCTAATCCTGTGAACAGTACGAAGTAGTGCCACTGTTCAGACATCACCGGAGTAGGACAAAATAGACAGCAAATATCTAGTCCCTCCGAATACAGAATGGGAATGATTATGGTCTAGCTCAGGCATGTCAAAACCCTGCATATAGTGCAGTCGCGCACATTATGCAACTGTCTCTGTGCGATGTGCACTCTCTATTCCCCTACCTGGAGGGAGTGAATCGCCTTGGAGGGGAATGCGGCAGGGCCATACAATACCTGCAGCAGCTTTTGTTTCAGTAACACAGTTTCAGTACGAGTGCCGATTTGGCTGTGTCTGTGAATGAGTTATGATAAATAAGGTGAGGAGTTCACAGATAACGGAGAAGAGAAATTACGAATCATATAGCATAATTGTTATAATGTTTTCCTCAGCCAACAATAATAATTATTTTAAAACGAAAGGCTTTCATCAGCCTATGTCGAGGTAATAGTGTTGTGAGGTGACAATAATTTATATCAGATTAGTAAAGTTCTCAAAATATGATATTGCCAGCGCTTATTTCTTAATCAGTACTCTCACGGCAAAGCGTACTTGACAATGGCTTTGTTTTGGAGTCTGTACTAACACAGCCATCAAAGGTTAGACGATTTACGACTTTCATTTCATAAACTGGTGATGAGAATATAGTGAGGAATACATGTGAGGCTCTTGAGGTTGTAAGGAGAGAAGAAAACAACTATTTGCAAGGCGGAAAAATTTTCTGGAAAAATATATATATATTTTTTTTTTAGTAGGTTATTTTACGACGCTTTATCAATAGCTTCGGTTATTTAGCGTCTGAATGAGATGAAGGTGATAATGCCGGTGAAATGAGTCCGGGGTCCAGCACCGAAAGTTACCCAGCATTTGCTCATATTGGTTTGAGGCAAAACCCCGGAAAAAACCTCAACCAAGTAACTTGCCCCGACCGGGAATCGAACCCGGGCCACCTGGTTTCGCGGCCAGAGCGCTGACCGTTACTCCACAGGTTGGGACAGGAAAAATATATAATGGTAAATTTTCCATCTCACGTCACAATATTAATACAATATAATTATATTAATAAATCTTTAAATCTGACATAAAGAGAATATCGTCGCTTCACAGCTAGTGAACTACACTTTTAATTTCTTTAAGTAAAGCTCCCAACTTTTCGATACTTGCTCTCAACGTTTTCAACTAAACTATATGTGAACTTAAATTCTAAGCTTAATTTATATTTATTAATATTAATGTTAATTTATATTGACATACAGTAAAGAAATTATTTCAGTGTAAAAACGTAACAATGTCCTACTGCATGTAATTAATTGGGAGTATAATATTTTCTTCTACATTTGTGTACCAGTGGTCACAGTAAGTAATAATGCTTGACGAACAATGAAAGAGTAGGATCTATTACTTTAAAATAATTAGTACCTACTACGTGAAATGAAATATTTGTTCGTTTCTTGTTGTTTCGAAATTACTGCAATTTTTTTTCTTAAAATACTGTATAAAAATCATATTAATAAATTATGCTTTACAAACCACTACTTTGTGAAGTATATCTGAGTAAGCCTAAATTTTATTTTATTGCAATTGTCAAATATGGACACTGATAATAACTGTGTTTTTTTCGTTCTGCTAACTATGTTTATAATGTCCAAATGTCTATTTAATCCAACCCTAGAAGCGCAGAATAGATTATTGTACATCCCTCCAACTAAGAACGGGTAAGAGCAACGCTTGATTGATGCAACCTGCACAGACCGGCGATCCGCGCACATAACTGCAAATTTAGAGTCTGATTTCTGACATGCCTGGTCTAGCTCTTAATATGAGCGAAGTTCGAACACATACTGAACTTCAAGGAAGTGTCGCGCTCCCTGAACCTTGAATCTATGTTACTGAGAATTGTATGTTTTTAAGTACATTTTGGGAAAATTATATAGCCCTGAAAAGAGCTTCTTTTAGGGTCTTTCAGTATGCACACTAACGACCTCTGTTGTCACCGAATTCTTGTAGTCTTGTAGGAAAGGATACACTAATTTTTAATATTCGCGGAAGAATATAATTAATAAGATTGAAACTTACATAGATCAGAAAAGTAACTTGCAGTTGCCAACTACAATACAGCGTGTGACTGGAGTTATCACTGGAGTCCTACATTTGGTTTATTTTGAATACAAGTTAGGTATATATCGATCGTACTAGCTTTCTAGTAGGAACTGCAGCAACTTACTCTCTTAGTATTCTGTATATTTGTTTCCTGTGTTTCTTAAAATAATATTTATGTACCACATTGATTTTCTTTTCAGAGAATTAACCAACAACAAGAGTGCAGTAATAGTACGTTAGCTTAGCATTCCATTATTTTATAATCGAGATATTAACTAATCTCATTTGAATTGTGTTAAACTAGATAAAATGTGTAAACCATGCAATAAAATAATCCAATGCAGAAAATGGAGTAATGAGGCAAATGGATCATGTTGAGATGTTCTAAAAGTTGTTCCTCCTGGGACTCAAGAGCCCTTAATTAAAATCTTAATTATCGGAGTACGTCCGTTATCAACATACATTTTAAATAATGTAAGACAGTATAAAACTTTATTTTAAGTGGCATCGTTTGGTGCAAAAGAGATACATAACGTCAATTCTACGCCATTATTTAAAGTTCAAGCATAGAATTATCATTTACTTGGAAAATTGTTGCAGTTGAGAGTACCAGCCTTCAATTCGTACAAGTATATTTCATTTTAGACGCTGACAAATTGTCTATTAGGTCTAATATAGTATCAATCTTAAAATGCAATTGACTGAACAACTCCAGGAAGTATTGCATGATAATAACACTTATATTCATAGTTTTAAATACAACTTTCAAAATGATTCAGGAGCAAACGACTTACAACACACAAAAAGCTATTATTCACTAAGTAATTACAAACTGTACTTAGATTTAAGTCAATATTTATTTCTAACAAGTGCAGCGAAGCGCACGGGTATGGCTAGTAAATGAATAAATAAATAAATAAATAAATAAATAAATAAATAAATAAATAAATAAATAAATAAATAAATAAATAAATAAATAAGTATATAAGTGAATAAATAAGTACCGGTATATAAGTGAATAAATAAGTATATAAGTGAATAAATAAGTATATAAGTGAATAAATAAGTATATAAGTTAATAAATAAGTATATGAGTTAATAAATAAGCAGTATATAAGTTAATAAATAAGCAGTATATAAGTTAATAAATAAGTAGTATATAAGGTAATAAATAAGTAGTAGTATATAAGTTAATAAATAAGTATATAAAGAAATAAATTGATAAAAGAATAAAGAAATGAAAAAAATAAAGTAATTACTGCAAGAATTAATAAATTAACGAATAAATAAATGAATAAAAGTAAATAAATAAATGAATCAATAAAGTAAATAAATGAAATAAAAACGTATTTAAATAAATAAAAAGTAAATATGTAAATACATAAATAAATAAATAAATAAATACACGAGTGAATGAATCAAGTAAATGAAAAAATGAATCAAACAATAAAGTACATAAATAAATGAATAAATGAAATGATGAATGGAATGAATGAATCAAATTAATGGAGGAATGTTTTAAATAAATAAATGAATGAATGAACCAAATAAATTGAGGAATGAATCGAATAAATAAATAAATAAATAAATACATAAGTAAATAAATAAGTAAAAACAAATAAATAAATAAATACACGAGTGAATGAATCAAGTAAATGAAAAAAATGAATCAAACAATAAAGTACATAATTAAATGAATAAATGAAATGATGAATGGAATGAATGAATCAAATTAATGGAGGAATGTTTTAAATAAATAAATGAATGAATGAACCAAATAAATTGAGGAATGAATCGAATGAATAAATAAATAAGTAAATAAATAAATAAGTAAATAAATAATTAAAAAATAAGTAATTAAATAAATACATGGATTAGTGAATGAATGAATAAATTAATAAAAAGAATCAATCATTGGAAGGATTGTAAATTTCCTATGCTTTTGTGAGAAATACATGTTTAGTGTTTACATTATCAAAGGCCTATGCTGCTGAAGGACTGGCTGGATAAGCCGAAGGGATTGGAAGGAATGGTGAACGGGGGAAGAATTCGGGACAGAAGAAGATATCAGGTGATAGACGACATTAAGACATATGGATCATATGCGAAGTCTAAGAAGAAGGTGGAAAATAGGGAATATTGTAGAATGTTTGGTGTGCGGTGGAAGCTCTGCCCTTGGGCAGTATACTATGAATGAATGAATGAATGACTGAATGGACTGAAAAGCGAGTGGTGCAGGAAGATGTCATCCTACTCCAGTACATGTGTGATTTAAGTTAGCTGTATGTAGTAGTGGGCATAACAATCCTAGTTACAGCTGTCAGTGGAACCCGAGTATGCTGGAAGTGAACTACAGATCTTGTGAAATAGTAAGAGATAAAATTTTGGACGAGGAGTTTTAGAATTTTACCATTCTTTTCATTATTTTCTTGTTTCTAGGTCGTAATGATGGGTCCATGTTTCGTTCATAGTTACAAAACGATTCCAAAGTTAGAAGAATCCTCTTCAAAACGGCGGCAAAGCGATTAGGAAATTGTTATTCTGAGTCGTTTCTGAGCATTGTGTAGGCGTTTTAAATATCCAGCAAATAACTTTCTCGTACCAAAATTATGACATACGATGAGAAAGACACTGGAAATGTTCAATGTTTCGTACATACAGTAGGTTTTGATCCAATTTGCCAATCCTCCAATGCACGACATTGACATTTTCTGGACTGTTGGCATAAACAGGTCTTCCAACATGGTATCCAATGTGATCCTAGTTTCCCTCCTCTTAAATTTCGCGACCCAATATTACTGGAGAATGCTGGGTTTGCAGTGAAAGATCTGCACTTGGCAGAATACTATAAATCAATGAGTATTAATTTTTATGGTGTTGTACTAAGGGCGATGATTCCTTAATGTGGGCAACTTGTTCGTATACATTTCCTAGGTATGTTTTCACAGATCGATACTTACATGTATTAAAATTAAAATTTTTCTCTGATATAATTAAAAAAATTACTGAACCTAACACCAAATATAGAGTAATTTTCATCGAACAACATAATGTTTATCATAGTAAGAACTTTGGCTTTTGTTTGTAACAAAGGTTCAAAAGTATGTATTAATAGCCTTTTATATAATGAAATAAGTATGAGGAACCAGTTTGCCATCCAACCTATAATAAAATATTGTGTACTGACTTTGTTTATTTTTAACAAGCTGTATTTGTATCGGTTACCATAAAAATTTAAAAGTTTTATGAATTTATAAGTACCGTAACTAAACATATTCTGGAAGAAAGTTTCTTATTCATTAACCATTAATGAATATAGTTTTGAAGTATAACATAATAACGATTTTATTGATGGAAAAAGAAAAAGTTAAGGTATAGGCTATAATACAATTTAAAAGGATTCTGAACTGAAATATGGAAAATGAAGTAGAGGGGATGAAGTCACTATCACATGATTCAAAATGGTAATATATTCGAACAAAACACTAAAAGGTCAAGGACTTTGTTATGACGCATTTATGTCTGAAAGTCTCTGCCGCAGCAATTGTTTCACAACTGTAGCGACTGTAGCCAATGTTGAGATATATACTTTAGTAATTTCGATCATATAAGTACAAAGCTGAAATGCTTTCTAACATATTTCAGGTGTATACCATGCTAGAATTTGGATACTCACCTATAGTAGCGTGATAATTCATTCGTACACTGCTTCCTGAATTTATAATTTTAAGAGTCATGAAATCATCGTAATTAAATAATTTTAAGTCTGACATTCTTCACATGTCTTGATTGTACATTCAAAATATTTGTGAATTGTACCATGTTCGAAAAATAATGTACCTTTTTGAAAAAAAAATATATTTTCGGCCCCCATGATCATGATATGATATTGAGATTCGTTTTATATGAAAAGTAAGATAATATCTCAAACATTTTTTTTTTACTTTTAAATTAAAGACTCAATTTGTGCACCCTTAGTAACGCGATAGGTATCTAGTCGATAGTCCATTTCTTCCCATACTCGAATGAACATGTTTCTTGTAATGGTAGCAAAGGTACCATTAATCCGCTCTGTCATCTCCATCAAATCCCGAGGCCATGGTGGGACAAAGTCTCCATCTTTGACGAAGCCTCACAAAAAGAAGTTGCACGGTGTCATGTCTGGGGACCTCGGGGGCCATCTCAGCAACGCTTCATCATTAGGATCAGTGTGATCTATCCACCGCAGTGGTCCACACCTGTGGACCACTAAACCAGGTGGCCTGGGTTCGAATCCCGGTCGGGACAAGTTACCTGGTTGAGGTTTTTTCCGGGGTTTTCTTTCAACCCAATTTGAACAAATGCTGCGTAACTTTCGGTGCTGAACCCCGGACTCATTTCATCGGCATTATCACTTTCTCTTCATTCAGAGGCTAAATAATCTGAGATGTTGATACAGCGTCGTAAAATAACCTACTTAAAAATCCACCGCTGTGGGAGATGTTCATTGAGATACCCTCTCACGTGAGGTGGAGCTCCATCTTGTTGGAAAACAAAATGGTGCGAGTCCTCTTCAAGTTGTGGAAATTCTGGAACTTGACAAGATACTAGCGTCCATTTACGGCTTTTTTCCAGTAAAGAAAAATGGCCCGTAAAGCTTCCTTTTACATATGGCAACAAACACGTTCAACTTCGGAGAATCTCTGACATGCTCAGTGGTTTGACGAGGGTGTTCTGAACCCCAGATCCGAACGTTGTCTCTCTTGACTTTACCGCTTATATGGAAGGTCGCGTCATCACTGAACATAATCCTCTCGCCGAAATCATCATTTGTAAGCAATTGCAACATGGCGATGCTGAAGACAGAGCGAAGTTCTTTGTCTTGTTCAGTCAGTGGCTGCAAAAGCTGCAGCTTGTAAGGCTTGAATTTCAAACTTTTACGAATGATGTCCCATATTGAAGTGTAGGGTATTTCCAACTCACGGCTCGCCCTTCGAACCGGCTCTATGGGTCTGCGCAGGAAGTCTTGCCGAACTCCATCCACCGTCTCCTCCGAGTGCGACGGACGGCCGGTGCTTTGCCTTTGCACAGGCAACCTGTCTCCAGTAGGGCTGGGGACGGAGCGGTTCGGTTCGGAGCAGTTATTGTGACGTCATTACTCGGTTGAATCGAATACAGTACCGAGTACAAATTTGTGGCGGCAGGTTTAAAATTTAGATAGATTGAGTCGATTTTAGAACGTACTTTGAAAGTGAAACCAAGCGTGTTTTAAAAGAGTTGTAGTAAAGCACTTTCGCTTTGCCAATAATGACGAGAAAAAAGTGCTTCTCTTCATTGTAAAATGGCTGTTGCAAATTTCATTTGCGTGATTACAACTGTTTGCGGAGTTATTTTGTATGAAAGGCCTATTTAACTTTCAGTGTTGTTATAATATGCCAGACGAAATAAAATTGATAAAATAATTTATAATACTAACAGCTAATAAATTAACATGTGATGTAAACGTTAAACGCTGCAGCTAAGTAAAAAATAAGATACAAAGAAACGGGCTCCATGAAGCGCTGCCTAAAAAACTAAAAAAAAAAAACACACACACACACAGAATTATTTACTATTACGGAAAGTGGATAAAATAATCAATAAAACGTGGAATCGTAAACTGAAGAACATAATGTTATTTATTTTATAACATTAATGGCCTTCAATACAACCATGTTCTCTTTGGTGAAGAGTAATATTATTGATAAATTAAAGTAATTAGGTAACATAATTCGTAGAAATAAATACAAATAAAATGATGACTGATGAGGTAACACAAATCCAGTAAACACAAATAGAATAAAAATATAATGCACTTCCTTTTTTAACATATTTAATATTAATCAAACACTCTAATATGATGATGATGATAATAATAATAATAATAATAATAATAATAATAATATAAATAATAATACTAATATTATCACTATTATTATTATTAATATTATTATTATGTACAGTAATATGTTCAGACTGTCAGTGTTCATTAGGCCCACTTGACAGGTCATATAATAGAATGAACTCCCCTTCAATACTAGAGGTCTTTCAACCCGCCTTGGGATAAGGAAATAATTTGTCCAGCAGCAGAAAATATTTAAATACAACAGTACCTACGTTGTTGTCTGCTAGAATTAAGTAAAACACGTGAACTCTGTTTCGACGTTTGAACTGGCCGGTAACGGCTACGGTTAACCGAGTAACTTCGGTGCTCCGCTACCAAGCACATAAACCGATAGAACCGAGTAACTCAACAGTTCTACTCGCTCCGTCCCCAGCTCTAGTCTCCAGGAGTTGTTTATGCCAAAGCTTAATGGAGTTATCAGATGGATCAACCCCAAACTGTCGCCTGAAATTTCGTTTAACTGTGATTACATATGTCGTTTTCGCATATTCTACAGCACAAAATGCCTTCTGTTGTTTGGTCAGCGCCATCTTGGAGAATCAGCGCATAGGCGCAGGGCCGATATTTCAAGTGAAACTTTTATAGTCTAGTGACAATCAATTCTTCTTACAAGTCTCTCCACATACTGGTCACATAGAAAAAAAAAATAAAGCAAATGGTACAGTATTTTTCCAACACGGTGTATATACAGGGACATCATTTTATTTTTACTTCAATTTTTATTGTACCTGAGTTTTTGAATGTACTTCACTCCCAACCCCTTCTACTAATGAAGTTCCAACTGTCCTCCACACAGAACCAAGCCCGCACATAGTAAACAGTACCGAGTTAGTGAGTATAGTACGTTCCAGAAATATGTTCGCGTTTTCCAGTGACGAAAGAGCTTTCAATGTTGAATCATATTTTCGCACAGGTACTGTCATCCGTTTCCATACGTCGCATCCCAATTTCCCCCACCTGCTTCTGCTCGCCCCTCTGTAAAGGCTAGTGGCTGGGCTGTCTTAGCTCTTTTCTGAAAACATTAAATTCTGTTAGGAATTGGACGTCTACGTAATATAATACAACTGTTTAAAATAACTTAAATAAAAGGGCCTCCTTAAGTAATTAACTGTCACGTGATTTCCCCCCTTTTTACGATCCTGCGACATAACCACTTGGACGGACAGTAGATAGCATTTCTGAGTAATTTTATCTGTGCGGGTCGGGCAGAAGTGAAGATTGAATTTACAGTACGTTAGGTACTCTTTTATAGAGTAGGTACAGAATTATTTCAACATGAGTTACTAATACGAAGGACGAAACTGGTAATTGGAAGTAGATGCAATATTCTATAGTGCGATAATATGCACAAAAGAACTGAAGCCTGTATCGAAATGAACGGCCACCATTTTCAAAAGGTGTTTAAATATCTATTTTATGATTATTTTTCAATTTCACTTCATTCTCTATATTGTACGGTAATGTGCTGTAGACAGTATAATATACACTGCACAATGAATACGTTCGGATGGATAACTCAGTTCGTGAGTAAAAACACTTAAGTATTGTTAATATTGTACCGTATTTTGATTAGGCCTAAACAAAAACCTAACGAAAATGATCAAACTCAAAATTGCGATATTTTCTACCTTACGTAAATGGATGAACTACTTTTCTTCCCTTCTATACCTAATAAAATTATTTGTTTGTATTTTATGCCAGTATCATCGAAGTCGTGGAAGCGGGTAGCAAACGGTGTTTCCGGTTCTCTACCGTTAATCCAAAGGCATAGCCAGGTTAATATTAAAAATGTTAGTAAAAATAAAAAGAAGTCCCTGTACATATTCTGGAAAATATATTCAGGACCAATACTGAAAAAACAATTACAGAATCCAGCCTATATACGTAACGTGTCAATTTCTGTTTCTGTGTAGGTATTGTGTCCATTATCCCATACCTTAGCGTTGTCTACTCTTAAGGGCTCATATTTTGGACTCGCATTATGAAATGCATGATGGGGAAGAAATTGTCATGAAATTTTGGCCAGTGATAGGACCCATATCTAAGCAACGTCGTGATGATTGTGATCAATTTAATTAACACTCTAGGAGTGAAATGCTGTTTCGTGAACCAGCTATAACGGCTGGGGGATCAACGTACCATACACCATTTCACCCCGTATTGGTTTGATGATCGTTCACCTCTGAGGGTACATTTTGAAGTGAGACAAGCAATCCGCTGATCGGCTTTGGTCCTCCATAGACTGTTGCGCTACGGACGGATTATGTCCATTGCTTCTGGAGATTTTGAGTATTTCATTGTTCTATGAATTGTAAAGGAGTCCATGGTTCAGTGAATGTAGTGACGTGGTTGCTGTTCTAATATCCCTAAAACTGTATCATTTATATCACAGTGTACGAGTATTATTCCTAGTTGAATGTCCAATTTGAGCCGTTAGGAATATCCCTGTAAGAATGAACGAATGTATACAGAGTGAAGCGTGAGTAATTTCATTAATTTCAGAGGGTTATACTTTGAGATATTTCAAACAAAAAGTTTAATATAATTTTGCTCGTTTTTGCTTTTTTTGCTTTCTTTTCGAGATAAAAAATGTTTTATAGGAAATATTTCAGAGCGTGTTTTGGGAAAGCCATTGGTTTAATTCCCAATATGCTTAGTCAATTTAAAAGAGTAGTGTATTACGACAGTAGAACATTGAAAGAATGTTAGTTTTGTCATTTAATTGTGCACAAATTTGATTCAAACAAATTTAACTTTTCGTTCTGCAAAGGAATTTTACAATGTTACATTTAGTCGGGTCAAATATCTGCACATATAAAGGACAAAACTAAAATTATTTCAGTTATTTATTATCTTAATACTCAGCTCTCTTAAATTGACAGAGCATATTAGAAATTAAATAAATGGCTTCCCCAAAACACGCTATGAAATGTTTAACGTAAAAATTTGTTTATCTCGAAAAGAAGAAAAAACAAGAAAAACTGAATTAAGCTTTTTTGTATGAAATATCTCAAAGAATAGCCCCGTGAAATTTGAGCGAAACTATATTATATACTACAACCCTCTCATTTTACAAGGAAACTAGATTACAGCTGAACCCCGGCGTACACTTTCCTGCGTGTCGTGCTTGCAGCGGCCGGCGTGGAGCGTGTTCCGAGCAAATCTAGACATTTAGTAACTACAGAATAAAATAAGTCCACAAATTTAAATTATTATTAAAAATACTTTTATATACGTTTATTACGGTACTTATAATTTATTTCAGATACTATACAAATCTGGCTTTCAGGTAGTAGCTCCCTGTAGAGCAGGTTTGAATAATTTCAAGGAAAAATTGTTCCGGGACCGAGTATCGATCCCGGGACCCTTCGCTTAGCTCGCGAACGCTCTTCCGATTGAGATACCCCAGGAACTACACACGATACCGTCACATTCAGATGCTGTTGAAAATGACTTCCTTCCGCATTGAGACATACCTCACATCGTTTAAACAAATTATTTGCCACTTCCTGTAATTCCGCTTCGATTATAGGCTGTATTTCACGTGTTTTTCCGGCCTTCAGTTCTTCTATAGTACAGGGATTATTTGCGTAAACCACATTCGCACATTTAGTGAATTTACACGTCCACAAAGATGGAACCATACCTCGTCAGACATAAATATTAGCTATAGATCCAAATTTCCATTGTAAACACTTTCACGAAACCAATTACAGAACCTTATTCTTGCGCTAAACGATTGTGATTTTCTGAGACTTACTTCTAACAGAGCCCGAATATTCCCAAGTTTATCTTCAGTTAAAATGTGTGTTTTCCGCTTCCTCTGTGTATTCAAACTGAATCTGTTGTACGCCACTTCTTCATCAACTTCGAAACACAAGATTTTGTAGGGATGCTAGAGTCAGGATATTTACGACCAAATCTCCGAACGCATCTTCTATAGTTACCTTTTTTAATGTAACATTCCACCAAATAAATTCGCTGTTCAACCGTAGGCTATACTTCATTTTCCAATCGATTATTTAATACACAAGGAAAGTCACGCACACGTTCCGGAACAATTCTCAGAAGCAACTAAATCAGCGGTCGTCAGCACAGAGCACTCTGGGGCTAGCGTCCCTTACCCGCGTAGAACACACTGCACTATGGTGCACTCGTAACTGCTATAGTAGGGAGCAGGAATATTGGCGGATGGAGGTATACCCCTTCATACTAACCCAACCCACTTTCCACCCCTACTTTAGCTGTAAACGTTCTTCGAAGGGTCGCTTCCGAAACATCTTTCACTCCTCGCTACATACCGGTAACCTAAAGTCTGTAACATCGAAATAGTGTTTATATATAAACACTGTCTGTGTGTCAGTATTTAGTGTAATTTCTGTGCGCAGCATTATAATTATTTCATTAAACAACAGCACATGTGAACACTTCATTTGTTATCATACAAACTACTGGTATACAATATGCAACATGATTTTATAACTACTATACTGATATCGAATAGCATTCGTATTTTGAGGTGAATGAACTAAGAAAATCAGTTGAATTCATATCTTGCAAGAGACAATATGATGCTATTTGGAGTTCCGGAGATCGATGAACAATCAACTTATGAAGTCATTGACCAAATATCGGAAGTCATAGGCAGTAGTGAATTGGTGCAACATGATGTAAGCGTAGCACATCGCATAACAATCCAGGCCAGGAAAGACGCGTCCTATTGTCATCCGCTTCACAAAGAGTACAAGTCGTGATGAATGGCTCCTGCTGTTCAGAAATGAGGCCAAAAAGATGGCAGCGGTCCTGGGATTGCGACAAAGAAAGTCAACAGGGACCTTCCGGCAGGAAGAATCACAGCAGGTGACCAACTGACGCAGTGACCAGAGACCTTTTGAACAAAACAAGGGTTGCAAGAAAAGATGAAGCCAGTCCCGTGAGTAAAATCACTGTTGTTGACGATGTAAATAATTTGTAAATAGTATTGTGTCGGTACCCAGGTTTTATTTTATATAATATAATTGACTTAACAATGGCTAGTAATACTATATTAAATGAAATCCATCAGTGCAAATTTAATAATAATAACACAATGGTTTTTAACGATTTACTTCACTGCAATGAGTATATTGCCAATATACTATCAGATCTTAAAATATTTCGCTTAAACATATAGTGACCTAATTCCTGTTTTCCTCATTCTCTTAATAACCAGAATTTCAATCATATTACGAAAATTTTAATTAGTTGTATTGATTAAATTTTTTTTAAATATTCGTAAACACTATAAATAATTCCTTTCGCTTGGCTCCGCGTACCCGCTCCCTTTCTGGACATGTCGCTCAACTAGGCACAGAAGCAATTCCACTGTTAGTATTGAAAATTGCTGTTTGAATATGTGCACAGTGAACAGACAACAGCTTCGATGACTACTCTCTCAATACCCAACAATTGGCTTGCAAGCAACTACACCCGAACGCATCGACACACTGCCAGTCAGTCATCTCAATGGATTGGTCAGAAGAGAGGGGGTGGTACGTGCAAAAATGTGCTAAGTACGACCCGCCAATATCTTTGCTCCCTACTATAGCGGGTATGCTCTCTACCTCTTCCTGCTGCACGACGGGGCACACGGGGCGGCTCCGCTTACCCTTTATCCATTTCTGCGAGTGCTGACGACCACTGTGCTAAATGAAAGTAGTGCGGAGAGCTTGTTCCACGGAAGCTAAGAGCGTATTCCGAATCTCAGCGGTGAGCAATCTGATGGCATCACGGTGTTCCGAATTCCACCGATGGAGTCACTGATGCTCCACCGGTGTCGCACCGGTGTCATCAGCTTGCAGAGGTGGTGGCAATCTCCATCAGCCGCCATCAGTGAATCTGATTGGTTCTTGAATAGGGCAGGGATTAGCAGACGAATGACATCGTGCACTGTTGTGTCATGGCGGTGTGTTCTGCTTTGGTTCTGCTGTATTGTTTGTAATGAGCACAGCGTAAAAAGAATATGTTAATGACTTATGAACGAACATGTCAACGGACCAGTTATTACTACTGGTTCAAGAAATACATTGTTTATGCTCTCTTTTCTTGGAACGAGATGGCAGTACGGAAATTTCGCAAAATTTTGCTAGCGAAGCACAAACAACAACTTCTACAGTCGCCATGACAGCCATCGATCCTTCCAGTAGTTTTGTTCCTATTTCGCTGCTGCGTGACGTCATTGTTGTCCACCGGTCCGGTGAGATTCGGAATACGCTGTAAGCGATAAGAGAATGGAGTGGGACCGGTCGGCGTAGGGAGGCGTGCATAGCTGCTCGCCGCACGACAACAGATATTGTTAGGTAATTTTTGAAGAGGAACCGGCCTGCATAGGAACTCTCTGTAGGTAACTTACCTCCAGGATCTTGACTTGAACACAACGTTAAATTTGCACTTAATAATTCCGTACATCAAGAAATATAATTATGGTAATAATTTAATAAGTTATCCAGTTGTTACAGATTACATTATGACTATAATGCTGTGCTCCTTAAACGGCTTGTAGAGTAATTATTCTCTGCACAAAGTTGCCTTTTCACTCAGTTGGAAGAGCGCTGAAATATGACGAAAGCGGATCTGAGGTCAAATTTTTCTGCAATGACAAAACCACAGTTGTGTTTTTCTCGTAGTTCTTTTGTTTTACCACAGTCTACTATATACAGTCGCGAAGCTTGAGGTGTTTTTTGCAAATCTCGTGATAAAGCGCTCCAAGCGGTTAGCAACTAGAAACAATATACTGTCCATGGTCGACTTTGGACTGTGTCGTATTTCTATCGAGTGCTAGCTGAAAATGTTAATGGCTAAAATATAATAATTGGAATAATAATATGGCACAAGGAGGAGACGTTTGTAGTGCTATAAATTGTAGCAACAGTAAGAGAAAGAGGCCAGAGTTATCCTTTTTCCGATTTCCGAAAGATTCAGAAAGGTTCCTGGGTTTCCAAACTGTTAATTTGAAGTTCTTTGTGACTGTTAGAATACATTATATCCTTAAATTTCACAATGAAATGTTTCATTCTAACCGAAAGGACATTAGATACCGGTTAAAGTTCTGTCACTTAGGCTGCTAAATTTCTAGAGAAATAAAGGTTAGGTCTACTTTTTTTTCAGAGGATATATTTTTAATTTTGTTATTATTTTTATGTGTTATTTTACTAAAGACGTAGAAAAATTAAGTTTGTTTTAATGAAATTTATTGATCACGTTTTATTTTCAATTCTGGTGGGATTATTATTGCTTAGGCCTACTTTTTTCTTCAAAGGATATGTTTTTAATTATAGCTGTTAATTTTGTTGTTATTTTTATTTGTTGCTTTACTAGAGACGTAGAAAAAGTCTGTTACAATAAAATTTATTGATCACGTTTTATTTCCAATTCTGGTGTGATTATTATTGCTTAACCTCATCCCACTTTGTTAGCTACGTAAGCCTACACTACAAGTACCGGTACACGTAAGTTACTCCATTAATTCATATTTCCATTATTATTGTTGTAAAGAGAAATGCAAATTAATATTTATTGGCTTCATAGTTAATTATCGCCATAATCTTGAATGAGTGAAGCTATTATAGTAAATTTCAGTCCGTTTTACACAAACAAAAATTATATTAGCTTACTTCTTGCAGGTATCTTCGAATTTATGGTGGAATTTAATATACTTCATTAAAATAATAAATTAACTTTATGCATTTAATATTTCAATAATGGAACGAAGGTGTTAATTTTTCCAAAAGAACACGACAACGAAAGTGTAACATATTTTGTCGGCTGCTAGGAGAGAGATATGCGATGATAAGGCGATAGTAGCGATGCTAGTGGTGGGCAACTACTCATGTTTGCATTTTTACTACATATTGAGCTTCGCGACTGTATATAGTAGACTGTGGTTTTACCTTGTTATTGCACCGTCATTCTCCACAGTGTCCCTTTCAATAAGTAGGAACTCCGTGTTAAGTTTGCGTGACTCCAAATCGATCGTCTGGAATGAGAGTTGTTCCTCGTTGTTTGTCCACAGCTCGGTAGATGGCATAGGTATATATTCCAGACATTTCTTGGATCTGTTCTTTTTTATAAGGATGGAATATGACTATTACTGCGATCGGAAAAACAGCAGAATGTCAAATAGCGTTGGAGATCTGTTGGTTATTGTAACAATGGTTGATTTGCTGAGTGTTATATTTACATTTCATTCCCATGTAGTGAGTGTTTAGTTGATATGTCGGTCTTTTTTAGCGTTTAAAATACATATGGATATAAGGATAGGAGATAATAAGCTATATCTTTATTCCATGTATCACAGTTCTGTATAGAATGTTCAATATGACACATTTTCCAGCCAAAGAAACATGAAAACTCAGTATTATCAATCTCAATTACAGAAGTATCGAAATAATCCTAGGAAATTTTGGCAAACTATTAATGAAGCCACAGACGTAAATGTGAACCAAAATAGTATCATATCAGAGATTTTAAATGAAGAGGGAGAAATATTTAAAAACAAAAAAGACATAGCTAATTAATTTAATAAATATTTCTCAAAAGTAGGACATAGCATTGCATCGAACATCAACAAATCGGCATTTAACACGGAAAATTATTGCAGTGGCCATGATAAGCACGCATCTTCCTCCATGTTTTTATCACCAGTAACCGAAGAAGAAATTTATAATATTGTTAAATCCTTAAAAAATAATGTCTCACCGGAAATCGACAAATTACAAATAACACATTAAAGATTATCATTAAACATATATTAAAACCGCTTGTTTATGTATTCAATCTATGTCTCACCCAAGGAGTTTTCCCAGAATCTCTGAAAAATGCTGTAGTTGTACCGGTCCATAAGTCAGGGGAAAGAAAAAGTCTGAATAACTATAGACCTATATCCTTGCTCTCTAGCTTCTCAAAGATATTAGAAAAATGTTTAAAAAACAGATTAGTAAATTACTTAGAGGAAAATGAAATTCTGTCAAAACATCAGTATGGCTTCAGAAATAAATTATCTACGGTTGACGCAATTATTGAAGTCACTGGTAAAATTATGCAGGAGTTGGATAACGGTTCTAAATGTTTAGGGATTTTCTTAGATTTAAGGAAAGCTTTTGACACGGTTAACCATCGTTTACTTCTGGACAAATTATTTGATATAGGAGTTAGGGGTATTGCGCATAAGTTATTTCAATCATACTTAAACAAAAGAACCCAGGTAAACAAAATTGATGATAATATCAGTGAAAATGTAAATATTGATATAGATGCCCCTCAGGGAACAATTTTAGGTCCTATTCTATTTTTAATATATATTAATATTTATTAAACATTGATTTGAAAGTATATAATGGCTCCTGTTATTCTTACGCTGATGATACGGTGGTGATTTTCAGTGGTTTAACTTGGGAGGACACTTATAAACATGCCAATGTAGGTATAAATTTGATCAAAAACTGGCTTGATGCAAATTTGCTATCTCTAAATATAACTAAAATTACTTTGGTGCCATTTTCTTTAACAGTCTCTGGATTGAACAAACTGAAATCACTTTCTCATTTAAAATTAATAATCCATAACTCATTTTGTAAACATTCTACAACCTGTAAATGCCCTTGCCTGAAAGAATCTGTAGATGTGAAATACCTGGGAATCATTGTTGATCAGCACTTGAAATGGGATAGACAAATCACCTTTTTATGTAACAGGATACGTAAAACAATTTAAAAATTTGTAAACCTTCGCAACTACTTGCCTACTCATATATTACGTTTGGCTTATTTGGCTATAGTTGAATCTGTTATCCAATATGGTATAACTGGATGGGGAGGCATTACTAAAACTGCTCTTTTTCCTCTAATTATGTTGCAAAAACGTATAATCAAAATTTGTTTGAAAGGCGACTGGATTATCCAACAAATTTGATCCATTCCGAATTGAATGTTTTTAGAATTGACCAAATTTATAAATACTCTTTAATGAAATTCTATCATAAAAATAGAATGAAATTTGTAGCTCAGCCACATGCTCATAATACAAGACGAAATGAAATTCTTAAATTAGTTGAACCTAAATATTTCACATCTGCTGCTTTACTACACAGTACAAATTATGGTCCACGTCTATATAATTCGATAATATAATTTCATCCAGAATTGACTACTTTAGCAATGAAATTTTCAGATCCAGAATTAAAAAATTTATATGACAGACTTCCCTATATGTATATTATGTACCATGTATTGTAAAACAAGTTTATTTCTATCCTAAGTGTATTTTTCTATTTTATCTTGATTACTATATCAACATGACCTGCACTAATTATACTACTAATAATAATTTAATATTAATCCATCAATCTCAACATTGTCTCTTTTTACTTAGTTATTACTAGTATTATTATTTACTAATTTTATTATCATCTTTATGTGATCTTTATTCTTAAGTATTTTGTCTACAAAGTATGTATATCTATGTAACGGAACTGTCCCCGAACATGAGCTTTGCTCTTTCGGGGTATTTTAATGTAAAGTTTTTATGTATATGTTATTATTAAATAAAATCTAAATCTAAAATCTAAATCTAAATCTAACGCTAGCTGGTAACTCCAATCAGATGATCACTTGGTCGTCCAAATTTGCAATCTAACGTTGTAGACACAAGCTAGGCAAGTTAACTGTTATTTACTATCTTAAGGAAAAACAATAGGCATATTTAGTGTACCAGAAACGTCGTTCTTTTATTCAAGTTACATTGTAGTGTAATTACCAGGCTTCGAGACTTCGGACCCGATAGAGCAGTTCAGTGGGAAATCCGCATAACGGCGTACTGAGTATAGTGGTAAAGCGTACAGAGGGTTGGGGTATACTGTAGAATGAATGACAACAAATACGCAAAGGAAAACGCTCTGGATTTGAAGGTTCTGAGGAATAATTTGGTTCCCATACAAACCTATTTTTAAACTGTGTCTGAAACTATTACACTGTTAGAAAAGTCAGAGCAAGAGATGCCGGAAGCCCTCAAATTAGTTGAGGGAAGGACACAGAGAATTAATGAGACACAAGTACACAGGTTACTGAACGTGTAAAACAGAAGTGGAAATCAATTTCTATTTAAAAATAACGGATATGGAACATTGTGTAATGTAAACAGCAAATTAGTGGACATAGAGTCACCCGAGAATAAAGGACTGTCTCTTAGAGATTGCAATGATGTTAGGTTTTTTTCGTTTTGCTCCTTTAAAATCATGCGACGTAGAGCGCATGTTTTCACAGTACAAACTGTGTTTGGTAGACAACTGAAAAAGATTTACGTTTGAGACACTGAAAATGTATTTTGTAGTACATTGATATTCTGTACTGTAACCGCACTTCCTAAAGACGACCTATAGTACAAATGAAGAAATTAAAATTGCTACATGTTTATTTCCACCATTAACACTGTGTATAATTAAACACAAATGCTTATAAAAGACAGGAGAATAAATGCTTTTCACATTATTTTGACATTGTCATTGTGTAACGTATATTTACTTTCAGAATGTCCATAAATACGTTTCCCCATACTACCGTACTCTACTCTAAATAGCAACGTTGTTACCTCTACACATCTCTACCTTTCTGTACCTGCAGCGAGTCAACAACCTATAGTACAAGCACAGTAAACTTATTGTATCGGGTCCAAAGCCTCGAAGCCTGGTAATCACATTGATGTCGTGTCGTGTTGGATATATGTTGAAGGAGTTTCAGGGATGATAAAATTTACATTCTATTATATTTATTTTGTTTTATGTTTACTGTAATATTGTCGTCATAATTTATTCTGATATTAATGGATATTACAGTTAATTTGTCATCGTCAGCTATTGAAGCACGACATTTCAGATGGGGGTATTTTATTGATTTGAAACTTTATCAAATGTTTCTATTACTTACTTACTAACTAACTTTTCAGCAACGCGGACATTCATTACCGCCCTCACATAAGCTCGCCATTGGTCCCTATCCTGATCAAGATTAATCCAGTCTCTATCATCATATCCCACCTCCTTCAAATCCATTTTAATATCTTCCCATCTACGTCTCGGCCTCCCCAAAGGTCTTTTTCCCTCCGGCCTCCCAACTAACACTCTATATGCATTTCTGGATTCACCCATACGTGCTACATACCCTGCCCATCTCAAACGTCTGGATTTAATGTTCCTCATTATGTCAGGTGAAGAATATAATGCGTGCAGTTCTGTGTTGTGTAACTTTCTCCATTATCCTGTAACTTCATCCCTCTTAGCCTCAAATATTTTCCTAAGCACCTTATTCTTAAACACCCTTAACCTACGTTCCTCTCTCAAAGTGAGAGTCCAAGTTTCACAACCATATAGAACAACCGGTAATATAAATGTTTTATAAACCCTAACTTTCAGATATTTTTGACAACAGACTGGATGATAAAAGCTTCTCAACCGAATAATAACAGCCATTTCCCATATTTATTGAGTGTTTAATTTCCTCCCGAATATCATTTATATTTGTTACTGTTGCTCCCAGATATTTGAATTTTTCCACCTCTTCAAAGGATAAATTTCCAACTTTTATATTTCAATTTCGTATAATATTCTCGTCACGAGACATAATCATATACTTTGTCTTTTCGGGATTTACTTTCAAACCTATCTCTTTACTTGCTTCAAGTAAAATTCCCGTATTTTCCCTAATCGTTAGTGGATTTTCATATTCACGTCATCCGCATAGACGAGCAGCTGATGTAACCCGATCAACTCCAAAGCCTTTCTGTTATCCTGTGCTTTCCTAATGGCATACTCTAGACAAGTGAAGATTATCTGAGCTCGATAGGTGGCTAGGGTGTCATTCGTGAATCCGATGCTGACAAATGAGTCATATTGTCTGAACCATGAGAGAAGCAGACTCCACTCCCAGGCGAGAATCTGATAAGCACCAAGATCAGGAACCGACCCCAAGTCCATTCTATAGCAGGAACGGGAACCCGTACTAGCCCCAAGGCATCATCCCAGCCATTTCTTATTTTTTATTAATATCGCTTAAATAGAACTCATTGTAGGTAAATTAAAGCGAGAAAGACAAACTTTTTGAGGTTTCTGAATTATTTCAGTGTACAAAATTTTCTGTGAATGTGGTGGGTCTCTACTGAGCAGTACGACATAGCTAATAAAGCTACCATTTCTATTATGGTGCACTTTCCATTATTATGGCGTGTTGTAAATCATCCTCAAATGCTTACAAACACACACAAAGGATACACAGTTTGAAATAAGAATACTATGAATTTGTGAAGTTAATTGATAGACTATGTCGTCGTCATCGTCAGTCGACTTCAAAGCCTTATGGCAGTGGTGACCAACTCGTGCAGAAGCACTCTTCACTGCACACGAGCAGTATGCGAGAGGAGATAGTTCCAATGGCATCAATGTCAACGTTGCTCTATTTGCTCTAAATTTAAATATGAAAAATAAATCAAGCAGTAATTAACTGGTTAACATAAATCTTATGTAAGAGAAAATGAGTATGATATTCGAAATTGGGATATAGAAGCTGAGAAGTCAGAAAACGTGTGAAATCTCTGAAACTACGTACAGTAGTGGCAAAAAAAGAAAACTGGACCGACCCTTGTAGCCGATTTCAGAGCCTTATTCACTCCAGAGCAGGATAGAGTGGTAACTAAGACTTTCGTGGTTCGAATCCTGCCTGGGAAGGAAACTTTTTTTGTTCTTTATCGAAATTTATTCCAAATAATTTTCGTTTGCAGCGATATTTTACTACTTAATGAACTTATTATTCCCAGAACATGAATTTTACCAGCTTATTTTCTAATGGCTTTCGAAATGGGCTACGTCAGCAGTCGAAACTACAACAATTTCAATAGATTACTCGCTATCTTGTGAATGCGGGCGTGGCATGCGCAGTGGCTCATTTCGGAGACTGATTATTCCGTCGGTCCGGTTTTTATTGTTACTATTGTACAATTTATATGCTCACAGAATAGTTTATTTATTATTATTTATTTATTTAATCTGACAGGATTAAGGCCACAAGGCCTTTTCTTCCATCCTGCCAGATAGCACATATAATTACAATAAAAGAAATACAAGCACTAATGAAAATAATACAATAGTTGCAATTTCTATGGTTTCTGTCATTAGTAGTGAACATTAATAGTTTTAACGATTGAACAAAGGGACAAGTATTATTATTAATGTTTATTATACTCGTATTAAATACTAAATAAATATGTGCAAATATGTGTGTGAATCATGTTATTGCAGGTAATATTCTTCAAGGTTATACACTCGAATTTACTGTTGAGATATCACTTATATATAATAACATAAATGCAGCCCACTGTTGATTATACATGGAGACGCCAGCCTAAGCATGTTTGTCTTTGTCTCGTACTTGAAGAAGAAACATGAAGAGAGAGAAAGACTCTTGTATCATCTGTGGAAGAAAATAAATATTTAGATAAAACAAAGATACAGATGTAATGCTACTAATCGGTGGCATAACAGCGTTGATAAGCCTAAAAATATTATTATTATTATTATTATTATTATTATTATTATTATTATTATTATTATTATTATTATTATTATTATAGTAGGTTATTTTACGACGCTTTATCAACAGCTTAGGTTATTTAGCGTCTGAATGAGATGAATGTGATAATGCCGGTGAAATGAGTCCGAGGTCCGACACCGAAAGTTACCCAGCATTTGCTCATATTCGGTTGAGGGAAAACCCCGGAAAAATCCTCAACCAGGTAACTTGCCCCGACCGGGAATCGAACCCGGGCCACCTGGTTTCGCGGCTAGAAGAGCTAACCGTTACTCCACAGGTGTGGACTTATTATTATTATTATTATTATTATTATTATTATTATTATTATTTTACTTACTTACAATGGCTTTTAAGGAACCCGGAGGTTCATTGCCACCCTCACACATACGCCCGCCATTGGTCCCTAGCATGTGCAAAATTACTCCAGTTTCTATCATCATATCCCACCTCTCTCAAATCCATTTTAATGTTATCCTCTCATCTACGTCTCGGCCTCCACAAAGGTATTTTTCCCTCCGGCCTTTCAACTAACACTTTATAAGCATAAATAATTGTTTAAATGGCGATCTTACTCATGTTAATTATGTAAGCATATGTGGCTTACAGCTTATTCGGTGCTACTTGACACCATCCTCAGAGCCTACTAGATCTCGACGCTATCTCAACTTCGCTGACTGTTGTGTGGGTGCGTTCGTGTGATGAAGAGTTCTGTCAAATATTGTGTGTGTTGTGAAATTGATCTGTATGTTGAGAATTTTATTAGGGTGTGTTTTAGTGTGCCTGTATATTTCATATTGTTCTAGTGAGTTGAGTTTTTTGTTTTTGGCCTGTATGTGTAGGATTTCCATGTCTGTATTTATGTTATTGTATGTATGGTTAGCATTAGTTATGTGTTCGACATATGTAGATGTCAATTATTTATATTCAAGTGTTAAAAGTAGTGTACGAAAGATTCAACATGGACTCTATAAGCATTTCTGGATTCGCCCATAAGTGCCACATGCCCTGCCCATCTCATATGTCTGGATATAATGTTCCTAATTATGTCAGGTGAAGAATATAATGCGTTGTGTATCTTTCTCCATTCTCCTGTAACTTCATCCCTCTTATCCCCAAATATTTTCCTAAGAATCTTATTCTCAAACAACCTTAATCTCTGTTCCTCTTTCAAAATGAGAGTCCAACTTTTACAACCATAAAAAACAACCGGTAATATAACTGTTTTATAATAATATTATTAATATTTCTATTATTGTTATTGTTATTATTGCTATTATTATAGCTATTATTATTGTTATTGTTATTATTATTATTATAGCTATTATTATTGTTATATTATTATTGTTATATTATTATTATAGCGATTATTATTCTTTTATGATTATTATTATTATTATTATTATTATTATTATTATTATTATTATTAGTTATTAGCATGTAGCTATTTTCTAAACTTTGGTTTTGCAAGCAAATGCTCGTATATTAAAAATCGACTCACGAAATACTTGCATTGAAACCAAAGGAAGAGAAATCAACAAAATTATAGGCGACATGAATGATTTTAAGCATCGTGCCTCGCGCCTCATGATACTTGAAAAAACGAGTGTGTCGTTTGCTAGAGGAAAAATCTTAAAGAGATATCGGTAAAATTATATTGTTTAATTTATTAGTGGTGGTAGTTTATTTGACGACGTTTTCAGTCTGCTGATATTCGCTGAGGAAGTAATGGCCAATGATTTGATTTCTGAGAATCTTTACCAGGGACATATCTCTTTCACATATTACAGAATAAGTTGACGTTTGAGTAAAATATTTTTGGTTTACGTATCTCTCAAATTGCGTCCGATTCAGTTATAAAATTCTTTGAGACACGGAATCGAAAGTCGAGACAAATTTAGATCTCTAAAAATTTTAATATTAGGCTTTGCATAAAGATGGAAGTATAGTTTCATTCATAAATTCATGTCTAATGATTATAGTATCACCGCTGCTTTATTATTCAAATAGGGGAGAGTTGGGTAGTATCGGATATCGGGTAATATCGGACAGTGCGTTTCTTCCATCTACCACCAGATGATAGTACCTGAATGACATGTTTACGTTTCTGTATGCGACATCACAGAAACGTAACCATGTCATTTAGGTACTATTATCTGGCGGTAGATGAAAGAAACTCACTGTCCGATATTACCCGTTGTCCGATGCTACCCAACTCTCCCCTACAACTGAACGCTCTTTCATTTTTTGAAATCACTGGGAGCAAAAATTCGCTATTTGTGGATTATCGGAGTAGATATTCATATTCTTTACCATTGAAAGGAATACAGAGTAAAACAAATTCTTTTGATGCAGAACCACATATTTTTAGTTGTGGGGAAGAGGTAACTTTGGAAATGATAGTCACAATAAATGCAACCCACCTTTTTCTTCTATTTCCCTTATTCTCCTTCCATTATCTTTTCAGCTTTCTATTTTCCTGTTCACTTTTGTCTTGCGTTTGTATTCACGTTTTACTCCTTGGATTTCCCCTCTCCTCCTTGTTTTCATTATATTCTCCTTGTTATCATTGTATTCCCATTTTTATCATTATATTCCTCTTGTCTTGATTTTATTCTCTTATCCTCGTTTATTCTCCTTGTCCTCGTTAGCCTATATTGCTCTTGTCCTCAATGTATTTCTCTTGTTCTGATTGTCTGCCCATGTTATTTGTTCTCCTATTCTTGTATTTCCCTTGTTCCCTTTGTAGGCCTATTCCCTTTGTTTTTTCCCCTTATTCTCTCTGTCTTGCCCTTGTTCCTCTTGTCTTCCCTTTGTTGTCCTTGTGTTCCCTTTACTCCCTTTGCCTTCCTTTGTTCTCCTTGTCTTCGCTTTGCTATGCTCTGTTTGCCACTTGTTTTCCTCGTCTTCTCTTGTTTTTTTTGTAGTTCTCTTCATATATCTGCCTTAATTTTCCTTCACTTCTCGTCCTTCTTCAATTCTCCTTCTTCTCCTCGTTTTCTCCTTGTTCTTGCCTTCTCCTTGTTCTCTTGTCCTCTCCTTGTATTCGTCTCATATTTTCCTTTTCTTCCTGTCTCCTATTCCACTTCTTTTCCTCATCTTGCTCTTCTTTTCCTTGTTTTCACCTAGTTATGCTTGCTTTCCCCTTATTTTCATTAGTTTCACCTTTTTTTAATTATATTTATTTTATTCTCATTGTCTTTCCCTTATCCTCACTGCCTTCGCCTTGTTCTCGTTGTCTTCCCCTTGTACTGGTTGTCTTCCCCTTGTAATGGTTGTCTTACCCTTGTAATGTTGTCTTCCCCTTGTAATGGTTGTCTTACCCTTGTACTGGTTGTCTTCCCCTTGTACTGGTTGTCTTCCCCCTGTACTGGTTGTCTTCCCCTTGTAATGGTTGTCTTTCCCTTGTACTGGTTGTCTTCCCCTTGTAATGGTTGTCTTACCCTTGTAATGGTTGTCTTACCCTTGTACTGATTGTCTTCCCCTTGTACTGGTTGTCTTCCCCTAGTACTGGTTGTCTTCCCCTTTTACTGGTTGTCTTACCCTTGTACTGGTTATCTTCCCCTTGAACTGGTTGTCTTCCTCTTGTTCTCATTGTCTTCCCCATGTTTTCACTGTCGATTTTCTCCGTGATGTTCCAATGTTTTCCTTGTCTTCCCCATGTTCTCTTTGTTTTCCCCATGTTTTCCTTATATTGCCTCTTTTCTCCTTGATCCCTCTTGTTTTCCTTGTAACTACTTTTTCTTCTCCTATTTTCGTTTTTTCCCCTTATTCTCCTCTTGCTACCCTTACTAGTGTGACCAGGTCAACATCGGTAAAAAAGAGGACACAAAGCTTCAAAGAAAAGGAGAATATTGTTCAAAAAAGAGGACAGAAAATGTGTACCGTACTTGGATTTAGGCTTGGGCCTATATTATATTTTAAATTATGTCAACATCTATTTCATTACAAAATATTTACATTACAGATTTAGGCTTATATCATGCTTAAAAGTATGTTAATATCTATTTTATTACAAAATAATTACGAAAGAACTTAATAATAATGATTTTAAGTTAGCTACATACCAAAGTCAAGGGAAGTAAATTATTAAAGAGAACTAAAAATATCTATTTAGATATATATTCGCACCTCGATATCGCGGTTTACTAGCTACCTGTCAGCAACAACCATAACAAGGAGGAGCAAAGAGAGTTATGATCGTTGGCAAACAGTATATTCCGTCGATCGTGCTGCCACCTGCAGGCAAATTACTTGAAAAAGACGCCAAATCAGATAATTTCAAAATATCAGGCATACAAGTTAAGAAAAAGAGAACATTTCTAGATTTTTTTTTAAATCCGCCAGGACCCCGGACAAAAGCCTAAAAAGGAGGACATGTCCGGATAAAAGAGGACGTCTGGTCACCTATCGAGGATTACGACTAAATATACTTTCAGACACATACAAACTTAACTACTTTAGATATTAGTTATAGAATATTATTTCTGTAACATTATTCCCATTTTGAAACTACTTTAAATATTCATTATAGATTAATTATTTCTGTAACATTATGCAAATTTTGAAAGTACTTTATATATTCGTTATAGATTAATTATTTCTGTAAAATTATTTCCATTTTGAAACTAATTTAGATATTCGTTATAGATTAATTATTTCTGTAACATTATTCCTATTTTGAAATTACTTCAGATAAATTCGTTATAGGCTACTTATTTCTGTAACATTATTCCTATTTGAAACTTCTTTAGATATTCTTTATAGATTAATTATTTCTGTAACATTATTCCTTTTTTGAAACTACTTTACATATTCTTTATAAATTAATTATTTCTGTAACATTATTCCTTTTTTTAAACTACTTTAGATATTCTTTATAGATTAATTATTTCTGTAACATTATTTCTATTTTGAAACTAATTTAGATATTCCTTATAGATTAATTGTTGTAGATTAATTATTTCTCTAACATTATTACATTTTGAAACTACTTTAGATATTGATTATAGATTAATTATTTCTGTAATATTATTCTCATTTTGAAACTACTTTAGATATTCGCTATAGATTAATTATTTCTGTAACATTATTTCTATTTTGAAACTAATTTAGATATTCCTTACAGATTAATTGTTGTAGATTAATTATTTCTGTAACATTATTCCCATTTTGAAACTACTTTAGATATTGGTTATAGATTAATTATTTCTTCAATATTATTCTCATTTTGAAACTACTTTAGATATTTGCTATAGATTAATTATTTCTGTAACATTATTTCTATTTTGAAACTAATTTAGATATTCCTTACAGATTAATTGTTGTAGATTAATTATTTCTGTAACATTATTCCCATTTTGAAACTACTTTAGATATTGGTTATAGATTAATTATTTCTTCAATATTATTCTCATTTTGAAACTACTTTAGATATTCGCTATAGATTAATTATTTCTATAACATTATTCTCATTTGGAGTTTAGTCCTGCAAACTTTCCATAAAGTCATCTCATGGTGTGTTGTGAAAATGATCATGATGATTAAATTGCACGTATTGTAAATAAAACAGGAATTTTGTCAACTCAGAGTGATGCATTCTTACGCTCATCATCGTTTGCTTGGAGATGGGCACACACTTTCCAGCTGTCAGATTTACATCTTTGTTGGCGCAGGCTAACACGAATGAGAGGCATCGCTGGAACGGGGCAGGACTTCCAACCCATTCGCAAGCCCAGACTGCATTTCGAAATCTTTCAGCCTGGAAATCGAAAAACATTCTTATTATGGTGTATAAATTGTCAAAACGATATCTAAAATATAACTCATTTTTAGTAATAATGGGTAGCTACAGTAAAAGTTTCGAACATGTATATTAGACATAGGATGTTGCTAGAAAAATTTTCCGGATGTTGTCACCGTACCAATGTTAGAAATTTCTGGCTTTATAAATACTGTAATAGTAAGTGAGGTATTTGGATTATTATAAATTTTTGTAAGTTTTCGCATATCTTTTATAATATTATTTGCAGTAAATTTCGCTAGGTAAAATTACATCTTCTAGTTGTGAACTTTTTGGCTATAAATAGATTTCATACTTAAAACTCGATGTTATGTAGATCCTATAACCCAACCATGGGGAAAAATGGCTCCTAAGGGCCACTGCACTCAAAGCCACCTTACCCCACTCCACCGACTCTCTCCTCCGCCTGGTGCTTCTCTAGACATGCTTCATTCAGTGGCGGGTATGGCTTCGATCTCGGGACGTCAGTTTCAGGAAGAGTGGCAGAAAGAATTTTTTATTACTTAAAAAAAGAAGAAAGTCTGTTGCTTAATATGTGGGTTTAAAATTGCGCATATAAAACGCTTCAATATTAAACGCCACTTTAATCGGAAGCATAAAGCGGACTTCGGTGATCTTACAAGTATTTATTTAAAATTTTAAAAGTTATTTTCGTAATATTTGTGAAAAGATACAAAACAAGATATGTTTATGGTATTTTCAGGATTTAAATACTTGTTATTTTATTAAGTATCTGGAACTGAACTTATTTAAAACTTTGAGTGCATATTAGGCCTACTTGATGCATTCTCTTTCCAAGAAAGATTTTCAGAAATAACTGCAATGGACCTAGAGATGTGTCTTTCAATAATCCATTTCTATTTGATGTTACCCAAGCATCAGAGCCACTATAGAGATGCAAAAGAGCACGCCACTAAACTGTTTAGGAAAAAATGGATTACCTACCAGATGAGCAATTCCCTAATCTGCGCACATTTGCAACGCGTATGGTATCTATGTTTGGCTCAACTTACTGTTATGAGCTGTTTTTCTTTTCAAAATGAATATGACCAAAAGTATCCCCAGGTCTAGGATCACAGACATGCATTTAGTTTCAGTATTACGGTTGAGTTGTTCTATTTTAGAGCCAAATATAACCTTTTTAGTTAATAACAAGAAATTTCGAAGGCAATCAACAACAAAAAAATTAAAACCAACAGTATAGGCCTATAGTAGTGTTTCGTTTCATTCATATCTCATATATTTTGTTTAATATGTTTTAAAGTTAAGTGACAGTGGAGCTTAGTTTTACTTTCTTTAGTATTTATAAAAAGAAACAATTGATTTTGTTGATCATTATATTGTGTTTAATATGTTTTCAAGTTAAATGACAATGGAGCTTAGTTACTTTATTAGTTTTAAAAAGAAACAATTTATTATGTTGAGCATTGTATCTTTTAATATATTGTGCAGTTAAATGACAATGGAGCTTTGCTTTTTTCTTTATTGTTTTTAAAAAAGGAATACTTTTTATGTCGACCACAAGGCAGTTCAAGAATTTCTTGTGCAATTGATAAAGGAATAGTTATACAATTGAAAAATATATAATTTGCCTAATGACAGTAGGTGGCCCTAATAATTATTGTATGATACGTGTACTTCCTATAAACAAAATACTGTAAAGATTTTGAAACAAGAAATAAGAGCGGAGAAATTACTGATGTGCGAGTTGTGTCGAATCCACCACTGCAATTGACTTAGCAAAACAACTGCCTTACCCCTCGCCTGTCAATCAAACGAATGTGGGGCAAGTAGGAACGTTCCCTCCCTACTTTGCTTATAGTCTCCATAGCTGCTATAACCTCTTCCTTATGGCCGCTGACATTAATTTTCTTTAGGTATCTTGAAGAAATGAAATAGTATACATTGTACTCAAAAAGCAAGATAAATTTCTCTCGTGTATTTGCCGAAGCTATGTCATTAACGCAGCGCTAAACGATTAGTCGCCATGGAACAGTGGAACGGTATACAGCGTGCATTTGCAATCAATTCAATAACAGCTCTTCTTCCACTCGGTAGCTTTCCTTTCATAACTAATCTTTTAGCCTCAATGTTCGTAATCCGTAGTTTGATGTCATGAACACTAGGCACATGATTATGTGGTCCGAGATTGAAATGTCTGCGAAATCCTTTCCTAGCAGTCTCGTATCTGTCATTATTTTAGCACCATTATTGACTATAACGACATTCAAAGGCACAGCTATGAAATTCGGGTGTATTTTGTGTGCAGCAGAGTTTTGAGGAAGTTTGTGATATACACGAATAGTTTATTTAAAGATACGAGAAGTTTTAGCAATCACAATTTAAAACGTACTATGTGATTATTCAAACTTGAGAAAAATTTGAAGGTCCTCTAAAAAAACATATTACAGTTTTCTTCATAAAAGTGTTGGGTTTACTCAGGAATAAATTAATTTCATAACAAAACCGTCGCTACATTCATAGATTTTGATCAAACACAACGTTAATGTGCCACTGAATCAGATTCTTCAAATAATCTACAAACCTTCCACAGTGAATAAAAATTGCAGAGTCTATATCTCAATTCATTGACAGATTTGAATCTTCTCAGAGCGCTGGAACAAATTACATTACATTCGCAGTAATATTGAATAAAACCAATTCGCAGTTATGGTTACAAAACTCTTATTATAAAGTATGGATTTGCAAGAATCGCACATTATGACTAGTCTGAAACGCAGTTTACTTAGTACATTTGAAGGGTTTAGAGCCATAGTGGGCCAAGCGCTATTTATTAAAAACGAAGAAAGCAAGGGTTAAAGTTAAGTAAATACCATAGCTTAATGAAGACTGACATAACATTTAGTTCTAATGTACATACTTTATATTACTTGCTATATGTTTAATTAAATTTTAGGAAATCACCTAATTTTAACTCTTGCTTTCTCCGTTTTTAATGTATGGTGCTTGGCCCACTATGGCTCTGAACTCTTCATTTCGAAAGCAACAGTACGCTCAGTGAAACAATTAAAACAGGTGTTTCTGTGAAAATAATAATATAATCTAATCTAAATTTTTAAATATACACACGCACGCACACACAACTTGACTTAATTACTTACATACTTACTTACTGACTTTTAAGGAAACCGAAGGTTCATTGCCGCCCTCACATAAGCCCGCCATTGGTCCCTATCCTGAGCAAGATAAATCCGTTCTCTATCACATCCCACCTCCCTAAAATCCATTTTAATATTATCCTCCCACCTACGTCTCGGTATCCCTAAAGGTCTTTTTCCCTCCGGCCTCCCAACTAACACTCTATATGCATTTCTGGATTCGCCCATACATGCTACATGCCCTGCCCATCTCAAACGTCTGGATTTAATGTTCCTAATTATGTCAGGTGAAGAATACAATGCGTGCAGTTCTGTGTTGTGTAACTTTCTCCATTCTCCTGTAACTTCATCCCTATTAGCACCAAATATTTACCTAAGCACCTTATTCTCAAACACCCTTAACCTATGTTCCTCTCTCAAAGTGAGAGTCCAAGTTTCACAACCATAAAAAAATAACCGGTAATATAACTGTTCTATAAATTCTAACTTTCAGATTTTTTGACAGAAGACTGGATGATAAAATTTCTCAACCGAATAATAACAGACATTTTCCATATTTATTCTGTGTTTAATTTCCTCCCGGGTATCATTTATATTTGTTACTGTTGCTCCAAGATATTCGAACTTCTCGTCTTCTTCAAAAGATAAATTTCCAATTTTTATATTTCCATTTCGTACAATATTCTCGTCACGAGACATAATCATATACTTTGTATTGCCGGGATTTACTTCCTAACCTATCACTTTAGTTGCTTCCAGTAAAATTCCCGTGTTTTCCCTAATCGTTTGTGGATTTTTTCCTAACATATTCACGGCATAAGCATAGGCATGCAACTGATGTAACCCGTTCAATTCCAAACCCTCTCTGTTATCCTGGACTTTCCTAATGGAATACTCTAAAGCAAAGTTAAAAAGTATAGGTGATAGTGCATCTCCTTGCTTTAGCCTACAGTGAATTGGAAACGCATCTGACAGGGACTGAACACACACAGCTTTACTTTGAACAATTGAACCTAAAATGTATTCTTTTGGTGCGTTTTGCGCTATCTGGAGATACTGTATACAAGATATTTTAGGAGAAATGTAAAATAATTCAGGATAATGTGATTTGGGTTAATCTATATTGATTTAACCTCATATATGCAACCAGAATACAGTACGTGGAGGATTACATCTATCAGGGCCAATTGGTCGGATTCAAAAGCTGCATGACGAGAGAACTAAAAAGAAGAATTGCATCAGCATGGAGAGCTTTCTGGTCACTGCAATTCGTACTCCTTGACAAGAAACTGAACCGCAAACTAAAGCTGGAGGTGCTGCAATCCTGTATCCTCCCAACCTTACTTTACGGCTGTCAGACCTGGAAACTGACCGTGAACCAGAAGACACATATTCAGGTCTGCCAACGCAAAATGGAGAGGAAAATCCTAGGACTCTCCCTCAGAGACAAGATTTCCAACACCAGACTCGAGCAGATGACAAACACCAGAGACATGGCACACCAAGGGGAGCGCCTGAAATGGAAAAGGGGAGGCCACGTGTCGAGACTTCAAGGCTGCAGATGGGCGCATATTTCCACCACGTGGGACCCACGCATCGGGAGGCGAAACCGAGGAAGACCTGGGACCAGATGGGCGGACTTCTTCAAGAGCCTAGCTGGACCCCTGAGGTCCAGAACAGCCAAGAACCGAGAGGAATGGAGATCGCTACAGTTTGCCAGTATCGAGTGAGAGTGCAAGTGTACACACACGAAAGATGAACAAAACTTATATAGAACAGAATCTACCGTCATGCGGATTAGCTCACCGCATGATCTCTAAAGAGCTCCCCTTTTTAGGAGGCCATAGCCCTTCACGGGAAATCCAAAGGCTATTTCATTCATTCATTCATTCATTCATTCATTCATTCATTCATTCATTCATTCATTCATTCATTCATTCATTCATTCATTCATTCATTCATTCATTCATTCATTCATTCATTCATTCATTCATTCATTCATTCATTCATTCATTCACCTATGTCCAAAGTCTAACTGTTGGGGAGAAATTAAGGGGAGAAATACTGGAACATTTTGCGGTTCCGTGTACTATACTTTACGTGTTATGCAAGATTTTTGCACACTGTAGCATCTGAGCACCGCAACGCCAGCGCAGCACATACAACTGAATACACGTTCATTTGATATTTAATTCGTGTATTCCCATAGTGAATATGCAGACATGCTTTTTGTTTACGAATTTTGTGATGGTAGTGCATTGGCTGCTGTTGTATACAGACGACAATTGAAGGGTTCTGTCTATCTGTTTGCCCGTGTTTACCGGTGTTATATCTAACTAACAAGCTACTTAGTGTTTCAATGAGGTTGGAAAGAGAACCGCTACCTGTATCTGATATGAAGTCCAAGTCCAATAAGAAGGTTTTTTTCCGGGGTTTTCTCTCAACCCAAAATGAGCAAATGCTGGGTAAATATCTGTGCTGGACCCCGGACTCATTTCACCGGCATTATCACCTTCATCTCATCCAGGAGCTAAATAACCTGAGATGTTGATAAAGCGTCGTAAAATAACGTATTAAGAAAACCTCGTGAAAGAGGTAGGCCTACAGTATGATGTTGACTACATAAACGCCCTCACTGTTGCGGAGCGGTGGTGGTTTCGATGTGTTCATAAGTGCTACTGAATTTGTTGTAATGTTAGAAATACAGTCTATTTCAAGCCGAAAAAAGGAAATTACCCAAAATTACAAAGGAAATTTCTGTCACTTTTATGGCTATGATTTACTCTGAAGTTGTCATTGTACTCCTTCCACCTTCTCTGCACGCACGCACACACAATTGAGAAAAAAGATGGAAATTGGGCAGTACCAAAAACTTCAATGGTGAATGTTCACAAGAAGGAATTTCTTAATTTTGCCAGCAGTATCGATTTTTCAACTTCTATGATACGCCCCAGGTGATCAAGACATACCAGAAGAAAGAATGAAGATAAATGCCAAATTGAATATAAGTTTAATTTTGGATATATCAGAACACTACTAAAAATATTAAATCAGGAAATTATATTAATTTAAAAAAAATATTAGCTGTATTACTAGGCAATAATTGGTGTTATATAGTAGGAAACTTCAATATAAGCGATTAAATAATCTAATACAGTTATATATTACAAAGTAAAAACATTCAGCCATTGGTACAATTATGCGATATCAAGACAGTAAACTAAGTGTAGATTTAATTAGGCCTACAATGTAAAAAATCAGCATGCAGTATTACTATGGGACATGCAGTGAATGAAGATAAAATACATACACACATATTAGCATCTGTCCCTCGTCTTTCAAAGTAAAAGCGTACTAAAAAGGAATTTGTGTAAAAGCTGTCAAAAGAAAATATAAAAATATTGAATTTAAGTGTTGTAAATACCAGTTTTACTTTAGCCTATAATGTAGATATGTTTACCTGATGACTGAGTTCACTTGGAAACCAGCAGAATAGGAAGATGAATGTCAGGAAGATGATATACGCCGCAACCGATAGTGACAGGTTAACAAGGTTTCCCCATCTCTGTAAAATTATTATTGATTATCATAAACAGCTGAAATATTTGTAAAACGCATAAGTATAATTTGTAAATTACATTCATATTGTGTTGCTCCAGTTTGTTAGTTATCCCATTTCATTATTTTGAAACATTTTAGGAAATGTTTTATTTGTGCTTAAAGCAAAGGTAAAATATTCGGCTCTTTTTATTTCATTTCACTTCTAAATTTATTTCAAGACAAATGAAGTCACGAAATATTTGTATTTTAATTTTCTGGAAAAGTTGTTATGTAACTGTCGAAGTTCTTTAAAGTAAAATGTTTTACAAAGGAAATCAGAATCCTCGCATGATTTTTAACAAGATTTTCTCGCTAATAGTAAAATAGTGAATTAATAACATATAGGCTATTATTTACTTACATACGGTGTGTTAAATGTTTTTTACTTGGATTTTGAACGACGCTGCCTGATTTAATGTATGATTGTTCATTTTACATTATGACAGTTATCGTATAAGTGTAGAAGTGTTGTGTTGTGAACATCATTTTCGTTAGATTAAAATTATGGTAAATAGTATCAGCCTATTATGTAAACAGAAGGCATATATGTTCTAATATTAAGTAATGGATGAGTTGTACAATCACAAAACATATCATAATTTGTGCAGTGTTGGATTTGATTGTTAATTGACACTGATCTCAATTTTATACAGGGTGAGAGGTGTACACGTGCAAATGTTTTAGAGGTAATTGGGGATAGTATACTGAAACACATTATGTAAAAAATTTCTCATTCTTCGAAGTTACTTTTTAGACATGAAAAAAGAAATGTTTTTAGATGATTTAATACTTCCATGAGATTTCTTTTCTTTACGAACGCCTCACTCGTTACGCGGAGATCTAAACTTGTGGGGGTTGTCTACTGTCCAGGCTTACTATGAAGGTGGTATAACAGTTATCAAATAATTTATCGTGTATACGAACACAATCACCTTTTTTATATCAGCACAAGTGATTATATTCATGATTTATTTTATACTGCATTACGTTCGGATTGCACTCTTAACTGTTAATGCTGGATAATAATAATAATAATAATAATAATAATAATAATAATAATAATAATAATAATAATAATATCGACAGACTTGCGTATAGTCTAAAGCGACAGGCGTTTTATAGTACAGTGGACTGTCCTAAGTTCGACTGAACGGAATTGAAAGCTCAGTCCAATAAGGGTAGTGGATGTGGCAGGTGAAATAAATACAAATTCTTATTGGTTATTCATCAACGAATACAGTACTGTACTTGCATTTCCTGCCCGCCCCGAGTCTTGTGTATGCGCTTCTAGCACCACAGTGGGTTTCGACAGTTCCGTCTCACAATCGGCACAATTCTCAAATAGAAAAAGAAGAGTTCATTAATTTAAAATCAGTGATTAAATATGAATGTCCTAATTAATAAAATATTCTGTTTTCCCTTAACAAAAGTATCACTAAAAGACACAGAATCAATTCCCATTCAAATGAAAAACCCATTTCTTAGTGCCCGCATAGGGGCGTGTCTAATTTTCCTATGTAAGCAATCGAACTATAGGATGTCTAATTTGTTTTCTATCGAACTTAAGAGCTTCCACTATACAACCATTCGTAAAAACATCATACGGTACCGTAAAATATGTGATACATTTATTGGAAAAACTATAAGGGCAAGGGAAAAAGTAAATAAGGCGTTATTTCACTTGAATTTTTCTTAAACAAATATCGAAATATTTGCACATATGCCTCTCCCACCCTGTATTATTGAAGATCTCCTTCGAATAAAGATGAAACCAACAAATCTATAATATACATTTCAGGAGGAAAGAAAATAATTTCAAGGGCGTATTTCGTTAGACCTATATTTACTAGCAGAACCATTTGACTTACCAAGAATACAAGTTTATTCAGCTATTGGATGGAATCATTAATTTTTATCAATGAATGCTTCAAAATTACTTTTTCCATCTAAGCGATTTATTTCATAAAATTGATGTTACACTTTTTGTTCCGGAGAAAATTGCATATGTGGTAAAGAAAATATGAAATTTAAAAAGGCAAAACGAAACTTGGATGTGTAAATAAATGGTCCGGTTCTCAACTCGGATGTCCTATAATTAGTACGAGTACTGCAAGTAGGATACATTATTTTCTGATTTTGTCCGCAACTAGTAGGACACAGACAAAAACACGTGGTAGCAGACATGGCGCAAATTGTGTAACTACGGTCGGTTTAAGAATATTTGATAAATCCGCATCCATGTTGCTGCGCATTTTGTTTACACTTCTTTCTAAATACATGAACTGTGCATAAAACAAATACAGTAGAGGAGGCAAGACCTGTCCTGTGACATCATCATATTACCGATGAGTATGGAGGAGGAAGATAGATTTTAGTTTGAGATGAACTTCCGTGTTGGTAGATTCATAGAATATTAACATCATGAAAATAACTGTCTCTCTGATAGCTCATTCTTTCCCCTCTCGCACAGCTCACATGCCAGGTCTCGCCTCCCCACATGTATACTTACCAACACTGCTGAATAAGTTGTTAGGCATAGCGAAATCAATAGCAGTAGAAAAACGCCAACAAACAAATTACTAAACGTCTCCTCCAATTCGTTCTTGTATCTGTGCAGAAAACAAAAGACATTTGTATAGTAGAATATTCAGCACTCCATGAGTTTTTTCTCGAAATTATTAACAACAAACGTAATAATAGTAATAATAATAATAATAATAATAATAATAATAATAATATATTTATTAAAACCATTGAATAATATCCAAGAATTATTCAGAAATAATCAGCATCTGCACATAATACACCAGATAAATTTGATATATTACTTTTACATATCTATTCTGCAAAAGAAAAAAATTATGTAAGCCTATGTAATTTATAGACGTAAATCTGTATTCCAGATTAAATATGTCGCATTGAATCATTGAAAACGTATATGATACTATTCAAGGATATCTAAATTATTGTAGGCCTAGTCATATAATTCCAAAAGATGGATGAATTTATGAATTTGTTTCTTAGTTCGTCCACCTTATAATAGAGCTGATTTTGTTGTTGTTGTTGTTGTTATTATTATTATTATTATTATTATTATTATTCTCATTACCATTATTACATTACAATAATACAGAGCGAGTCAAAATTAAGGAACCACAATTCCCGAGATCCTTCGCACTAAGGCAGGCAAGGACATCACTCTCTCTCCCGATAACATTCTTGCCTTTCACAGCGTTATGCTCTGGCAATGGGTCATTTATGTATTATTTGTTACAGCGTCGCTAAATATAAAAAAATCACTTCTGTAAGTACGAGATATTTGAAATGGAGAGAACTTCATCTGAATTTCAGAGCAATTGCTCAAAATATGCTCCATTGCGTTCTATAGGCCTACCCATGATACAGCAATTGAATGAAATTCTGGGAAACTCGCTGCAACTCATCCTCACTAATACTGCTTATTGGTAGTGTTAATTTACCCTTATTGACACTTTTAAAAACTCTAGCAACACAGTGTATCTCTGGTTGTATACGGTCTGAAAAATTGCGTCTACACCAACTTGTGTGTCTTCTTCAATAGATACGTTTCAACGAGAAAATTTCGTTGCTGAAATGTGAGGTTGTAGTGGTAATAACTACTGGTTGTGGTAGCAGTAGTTACACCACAACCACCACCACCACCACCACCACCACCATTGTTAATACTATCGCAACTATCACCCACCATCACTGTTAATACTATCGCTTCTACCACCACCGCTGTTAGGCCTAATACTATCACCTCTATAACCATCACTGTTAATACTATCACTTCTACCACCACCACTGTTAATACTATAACTTCTACTACCATTACTTCTACTACCACCACTGTTAATACTGTTACTTCTACCACCACCACTGTTAATACTATCACTTCTACCACCACCACCACTGTTAATACTATCACTTCTGCCATCACCACCACTGTTAATACTACTAAGGTTGGATAAATAGTAATGGAAACAATTCGATATTTCTGACATGGCTTTATTCACAGGGGTACAACATTTACGTACCTTCTATATAGTCGCCCCCCTTATTTATTACCTTTTGCCAAATGTTTGGAAGGCGTCGTAAACCATCAGTGCATCCATCTTTGTTGATGTTCCGTATTGACCGCCCTAAAGCACGGATAAGTTCATCTCTGGTATTGCACCGGGTCCCTCGCAGTGGTTCTTTCACTTTGGTGAAAAGATCGTAATCGCAGGGATCATATCGGGTGAGTACGGTGGATGTTCCAGTAGTGCGCGTTTTCCGTCTGCCTTGGAGGTACAGCGTGGTGCAGTATTACCCCATCAATGTCATACGCCACAATGAACATCACCTTCACAGCACTTTGTGACGAGAAGAACCTGGATGTTTCCATTCATTTCATTGACGTTTCAAGTTTGGTTGGTTCGTATGAGCGAGCCCAGGTTTCGTCCACAGCGACGATTCGTTCAAGAAAGTCGTCATCTTTCCTTTGGTACCGGTCCAACGAGGCCTGTGCGACTGAAGCGGTGCCATTGTTAAACCTCGGTAACCCAGAATGTCTTGCAGAATGTGGAGCACATTTTTGTGACATACTGAGACTTCCGCTGCTAACTCACGCGCAATCCATCGGCGATCAGCATCCAACAGGGAAGCAAGGAGTTGAACTGTGTTGACCTCCACGCGGGGTCGTCCTGTACGGAGGTTGTCCTGAACGGCATCCCTGCCTTCCTGGAACGCTTTAACCCATCGCGCCACTGTGCGATATGGCAACGCTGCATCGGCATATGCTTCATGCAGTCCCTGAAAACATTCTTGTGCACTACGACCTCGTGTCATTTCAATTTTGACCCAGGAACGTTGCTCTAGTTTTGTAAACGTGGTCTTAGGGCGCTCGCACTATCCCTATGAAAGTCAACGTTCTTAACTGTAGATTGACAGAGTACTGTCGCCGCTGGCTGCACTAACTCATCTAACAGTCCTTGTTTATGTCCCCACAGCTGGCAGCTCTCGAACGCACCATCGTCACGTGACAGCAGTGTTGCCATTACTTTTTATCCAACCTACGTATCACTTCTGCCATCACCACCACTGTTAATACTATCACTTCTACAACCACAACTGTTAGGCCTAATACTATCACTTCTACCAAAACCACTGTTAATACTATCACTGCTACCACAACCACTCTTAATACTATCACTTCTACTACCACTACTGTTAATACTATCACTTCTACCATCACCACTGTTAATACTATCACTTCTACCACCACTACTGTTAATACTGTCACTTCTACCACCACCACTGTTAATACTATCACTTCTATCACCACCACTGTTAATACTATCACTTCTACCACCACCACTGTTAATACTATCACTTCTATCACCACCACTGTTAATACTATCACTTATACCACTACCACTGTTAATACTATCACTTCTACCACCACCACTGTTAATACTATCTACCACCACCACTGTTAATACTATCACTTCTACCACCACCACTGTTAATACTATCACTTCTACCAAACACTCTTAATACTATCACAGCCACCGGCGTGGCTCAGTTTGTTAAGGCGCTTGCCTGCCGGTCTGAAGTTGCCCTCGGGCACGGGTGCGATCCCCGCTTGGGCTGATTACCTGGTTGGGTTTTGTCCGAGGTTTTCCCCAACCGTAAGGTGAATGCCAGGTAATCTATGACGAATCCTCGGCCCCCATCGCGCCAAATACCATCTCGCTATCACCAGTCTCATCGACGCTAAATAATCTAGAAGTTGATACAGCGTCGTTAAATAACCAACTTAAAAAATACTATCACTTCTACCACCACCACTGTTAATACTATCACTCGTACCACCACAACCACCACCACCACTACTGGTAGGATCATCGCTACTGCCGTTACTACTGCCATCATCATACTGCCATTACAACCACTACTGCTGATACGGAGTTGCGCTCGAGGCGTGGGTTCGATTCTAGCTAAGGCTCTTTACTCGGTTGGTATTTCCGAGGTTTCACTCAATCGTAAGGCGAATGTCAGGTAATCTATGGCGAATCCTCGGCCTCGTCTCGCCAAATACAATCTCGCTATCACCAATTTTATCGACGCCAAATGAACTAGTAGTTAATACATTGTCGTTACTATCATCATACTGACACTACGACCACTACTATTACCTTTATCACTACCACTATCACCACTACTACTAATACTACCATCGACACCACCACTACCACTGCTACTGCTACCACTAGGCCTATTGCTACCACTACTACCACCACTAACGTTATAGCCACCATTACTACTGCTGCTAATTGTTTACTGCTACTAATGAGCGCTGTAGACAGCAAATTTTAACAATTTTCACACAATTTTGATAATACCAAGCAATAGCAATTATATTGCGGCCGTAGGCCAGCCCTGCTTTGACTCTGCCCTTTCTCTACCAACAAATCGTGCATCATCAATATTAGTTTTCCTCCACCCTTCTTTAAAATTAGTATGAACGTACTGTGAGATAAATTTGAAGACATCGAGTGTTACGTGCTCTTCAATAAAAAAAATTGATATAATAAATCAGCAACAGCAATTTGTTTTTAATAAGACAAAGAAAAGCAAAACTGGCTTTTGTTTATTGTTTTTCATTATTTAATGTTCTTCTTCCTCAGGATTCAACAGCAAGATGCCGAGCAACTTGCTACGTGACGTTTTCGTCGCTGGATATCGGGAGGTAAGCTTAGCATGGTTTTTCCGTTAAAATGTTTATAACTTTAACTGGGAATGTTTCTCGCAGTTTCGGAGGTTAGATTATGCTACATCACGTTGCGCCTACTTTGAATCCCGCTGCTTTAAATTGGCATGGCTCTTCTGGTAATTAATCTGTCAATGATCTCAAAGTACGAGTGTTATCTACAATGTAATGACGATGGAAGCTTGAAATTAGTTTTTAGTTGTAAGTCTGTCATTTTAGGCATATTTCAATACGAGTAGGATAATGAACGTACCTCAGAACTTGCTGATGAAGGCGAATACACTTCCACAAGTTCTTCTGCATATGGACGAACATCTCGTTCTGATTTTCGTTACGTTTATCACTGTTTTCCATGACAACAGTGGAAGGAAAACTTTCTTGCTTCATATCTGACAGCGAAGCTCTTAGTTTTTCGAACTGACTGCATGCAATTATCACCAGAGTTGCATAAAATGGTGGAAATATATACAGTATGAAACCCAATCCCAAAAGACTTCCGATAGCCTGAAACATACAGATATGTAAATTATAACAAATATAAAAACACAGAACAGTGGAACAGTAAATTATACATTTTTTAATGTACGAATTTCGAAAAGGGATGCTAGTGTTTATTATTTAATTTTGAGTAGTTCAGGAAAATGTTATAGTATATCAGATATAGGAGTACGTAAAATAAAAATCTTGAGGTGCATACTGTACTGTATATAATTAAAGAGATGACTATTCTCCAAATATGTATTTTCAGGTACAATATTTAGTGTTATAACATAGGTCTGTATATATATATATATATATATATATATATATATATATATATTTTAATGTTACGCGAAAACGCAAATATTATTTTGACAATGTTTATAACAAGACTAACTGAAACAATCATTATTCCTATTTAAAGTTCGTTAAACCATAAACTAAGACTTTCATGCAATTTAGTTTCTGAAATATACGTACAACATTATATACCCTACATGTTAAAAGTTGTTAATATTGAGATACGAGTAATAATGTGATAGTTTTTTTAGAATTTATTAGAACTTTACTGAGCGAGAGGGAGATCGGTTTTTCTGCGTCAACGTATTAAAGGGTTATGTACAGCTTACAGCAGTAAAATTTTGGAAATATTCAACATTTTTTTTCCTCCATTACTGTATCTTGTATAATAATGAAAATTAGTACGCCTAATGTGTAAAACACTGTCCTTCTGCTATGTGAAAAAAATATTTTTACGATTAAAAAAATTATTTACGTTTCTTTTTTTTTTTTTCTTCAAAATATCAGTTCACAATGCAGTGATGAAGCGTTTCCCACATAATTAAAAAAAAAAAACTATCCAACATTCTGTGATGAAATTTTTTGTGTATTGATGCATGTCATATTATGTACAATAGCCTATGATGCAAAATCACTTCTCTATCTTTGATGTATTGTCTGATAACAAATTAATTCATTTAAAAAAACATCAATGTCAGTATTTTCTCTTAATACAAAATAAAAGAAATATTATTTATTAAGGAAAGTAGTTGAAAGAGCATGATATTGTAAACATGAGTTTCAGCAATAAAATAAAAGAGAGAGAACATGGAAAAGTTAACAAGTTAATGAGTTATGAGGGAAAAGCTTCAGCACTGCACTGTAAATTGTCATCGTAATTCATCATCTGCACATTTACACCATGCGTTTTATCAAATCTTACTGTTTTGCCACACTGTTTCTTGTCTTAATACTCACAGTATCACTAGGATATTTTTCTATACCTGATGATGCCACTAATTGGCGAAAGCGCTTGTCACGTTTTGATTGTGTAAATGAACTAATGTAATTTATTTTATCATTCTTTTGATTAAATAAAATAGTTATTTGAAGGACGATTATACTTATTTTATTCGTATTCATTTGAATGCAGACATTTCACTTCGTAGTTACTGTTTGTTTGTACGTGGGCAGTATTTGAATGAGTTCGATTTTGTCCAAACCTCGTGACAAACGTTGATCCGTCCAGTTAGAAAAAATAAAGATTTTGTCACCAGAAGAACTTTCAAAATTATATATTTTTCTTCTAAAAATTTATTTTTGTTACTTAATTTGTCACGAAAGGAATGTTTACATCTAAGAACTTCTGAATATAGCAATAAAGATTTACCTGGAAGACCATCGTGAATTCGTAAGCCGGGCTCCGATTGACGTCATACGGATACCACATATCAAACATTAAAGGTCGCTGTTCACTTGTAATAAAGCGTATCGTAGCTTGCACGAAGATATAGATGACTGCAGAAATTAGAACTCCAAATGATATCTTCTTGATTCGCCTTATATGCACTGCCATACTAGCGTGTCCTGTAATGGGATCCTTCGCGGGTAAATCGTCCCAAGTGAAGCAATCGGCGAGAGCCAGTAGCTGCTGTATCTTGCCCCTGCGAACACTTAAAAAAGTGTATATTATATTGGCTCGAGTAATAAACGAAACAATATCAGAGTAGTGGGAAAGAATAAAATATATTTAAAAAAATGCGTATAATGGTTACTTATTCCCGTGATTTGACAACATAAACGCTTGTAAGTGATTTATTTAAATTATATTATTTTGTTACATGTTTAGTTACGGTATTGTTTAGGAAATTGCTTTATGAGGTTAGGTACAATAGCAGTAATATTTTGGAAATATTCAACATTGTTTTCCTCCATTACTATATCTTGTACAGTAATGAAAATTATTATGTGTGAAACACTGTCCTTCTGTTATATGAAAAAAAATTACAATTAATTAATTAATTAATTAATTAATTAATTTACAAAAAAAATCATTTACATTTTCTTTTTCAAAATTCAGTTCACTGTGCAGTGATGAAGCGTTTCCCACATAACTAAAAAACTATCAAAGATTCTGTGATGAAATTTTTTGTTTATATTTATGCATGCCATATATACAAAGATGCAGGATCACTTCTCTACCTGTGATAGATTATCTGATAAAAAATAAATTCATTTTAAAAACGGTCAAAAATCAGTATTTTCTTCTAACACAAAATGGAAAAATATATATTATTTATTAAGAAATGTAGTTGAAAGAGCATGATATTGTAAACGTGAGATTCGGAAATAAAATAAAAGAGAGAGAACATGAAAAAGTTAACACGTTTATGAGTAATGAGGGAAATGCTTCATCATTGCACAGTGAACTGCTACCATTTTGAACTTTGGAAAAAAAAATAAATTTTTTAATCGTAAAAATGTCTTTTTCATATAATAGAAGGACAGTGTTTTACACATACTAATTTTCATTATTGTACAGAATACAGTAATGGAGGAAAAAATATTGAATATTTCCAAATGTATTACTGTTGTGTGCTGTACCTAACTCCTTAAAACAGAATTGTGACCATATTCTTGCAACTGAAATAAAGACGATGGAAATTATATAACGGTAATATTGTTAATTTCTTTTAAAACAAACAATAGTTCAGACAATTGCGATCTAATATAACGTATTTGGAATTTGGTACCGGTAATTCATATTTGTGTAAGGAATCACCTTGAATATTCAAATTATTGCATATATTTTAAGAAATGTTATACACTCCACTGATAAATTCATAAAGATTTGTTCAGCTATTATTTTTATTATTATTGATGATGATGATGATAATGATGGAATTATTTATAGCCTATTATAGATTTGTACACAACTATTCACTTTAATAAATTAATTGCAATGCGATTTTTCCATATGAATGTAATATTTTGGAAATACCTTAAATAAAATCGTATCCAGGATGATAGTAGAGTCATAGGAAAGAGAAGAATAGCATCAGCAGCTTTATCTAAATCATCAATATTAATATATAGATACACTACTATTGAAAACGATGTACAATGAGCACAAATGAACACAATTAATTCGTACACAGTAAAAATAAATGACTTCGGTCGGTTGTAGAGAGAAACACCACCTAATGTAAGAAGAATGTTATATGCTCGAAAAGTCTCGTCGTTTTTTAACGTTGTCATCCTGCGTTCCGATTACCTCGATATCTACCGGACCGCGCACTCTACTCGAATGACTCGCTGCTTCGTCTTCAAGTAGGGATAAGAGTTTCTTACATCCCTCCCTTCTACATTTGAAAGTTTGTTAATACATTTTTAATGATAGAAAATATGAATTATTTATGTCGGTTGCAATTACCTCTAGCATGCGGTATCTATAGAGTATTATTTAGAATTAAACGTTGCCTGAAAATTAGAGATAATATAGTTTTATTTGTTTCTTTCTTACAGTCTTTAAATTTAACTCTGTTTCATAATTTTGAACCACTTCTAGACACTATTCGTAATGCATGCCTCACTAACTGTGTTGTCCGCACGATGCACTGCCATAGCAAAAACACCAACAGGACAAATACATGATAGGGAGAGATACACTGCTCGTTATAGGAGAAAGCTAATGTTTATCTACTTAGATACAACATGCGGAGTAAGTCCCCTACAATCGGCAAGCATCATGTTTAGGTAGAGCTGATGATCAAGGAATGTTATGGACAGTAAAAAATCGATCATATGGGAATTAGTATTTAAGAGTTGTTAATTTGTTATAAAAAGTGATCTGATACAACCTTGAAACAAGTTAATTTTATTTCCTACAATCTATCTATAAAATAAATAAATAAATAAATAAATAAATAAATAAATAAATAAATAAATAAATAAATAAATAAATAAATAAATAAATAAATAAATAAATAAATAAATAAATGGATGAGTGGATGAGTGGATTAATGAATCAATAATTAATAAATAATGAATAAATAAATTAATAAAATGAAGGAATAAAATGGATGAATAAATGAATCACAAATAAATAATAATTAATAAATAAATATTACCTTAAAATCTCCAGGAATATCCTTAATATTTGCGCCGTTTTCAAGGCGTTGAATAACATTTATTTTGTCAGAAAGACTCGCACGTGAACGTGTCTGTGACATGATGCCTTATCGGTATGCGGGAGCTTGGATTCTCGTCATAACAACAGACGAACTTTTCTACTTTTTTACACTCAAACGCTATACTGAGTTTCGAGGTAGTTTGGGGAATGTTTAAGGGTATGCCAAGAGTGCAAGTCAATTCATATTCCGGGAGCCAGCGCGAGAACTGACCTGTGAGAGTGGTCATAGTGGCGACCGGCAACGGAATGCTCGAGTAGGGATCTACACCATTCCCGTAAGTTTTCCCGAATCTAATTTCCCGACTCCATAAACCCGAACGATAAATTTTCCGAATTACCTTTTTCCCCGAATACAAAATTCCAAATACAATTTCCCGAATCGAATCTCTAGTATGATCACCTTCCCTAATGGTCTCTTTCCCGAACGCCATTTTTCCCGAATTACATTTTGAAAGTATATACTTGAAATTTACCCCCTAATCCATCAACGCTAGAAGACTTGGAAGATATTCCCTATCGTTACCAAAGGACACTCATGGGCGACATCGAAGCATTGTTTCACGTTAGCTGTGGGAACAAACGCAAGTGTCAACAGCATGTGTGTAGATCTTCAGAATTATATGCTTGTCGTAAACCTAAATTCTGAATTTGCCTGCACACTGATTTTTCCAAATGAAAAAAAGACCAGGAGACTGCTGGAAAAACTCTCAAACTCGCATTAATTATGAAATGATGAAATGATTAGCCTAAAAATATCCCGTTGAGATCAAAGGCCTTCTCCTAAAGAGGGAGAGCTCTATTTGTCTCACGCGGTCACCTACTCCGCGTCAGAGATGTTTACATGCTTTGTTCACATTCTGCATTGTTTTCATATTGTTCACTTAACTTGTTTCTGTCACACTGTTTTTATTCACTATTGACTTGTCTCCTTAGGTTTTTCCAGTCTTTCCTATTTCTTGTTCTGCTTGACCAATGGCTTCCTACACTGAAAAAGTCGGCCCATCTTTTTCTTGGTCTTCCGCATAATCTCTTGCCAATGCGGGGATCCCATAGTGTGACTTCCTGCGTCCATCTTCCGTTTCTAAGTCTTGCAACATGACCTCCCCACTTCCATTTGTGTTGTTGGCTTTCAGTGCTGGATCTTAAATTGCTGACATACTTTGTAGCACTTCGTTTGGAACTCTGTCCCTCAGTGATAAGCCTAGTATCCATCTCAGCATTTTCCTTTGGCATATTTGGAGATTGTTACGAAGTTTGTTAGTGAGAGACCATGTCTGACATCCATAAAACAGTACAGGAGTTACGAAGGTCTCCAATATTTTTATTCTGAGATTTATGCAGAGTGTTTTCTCCAGTATGATGAATTTGAGAGTTCAGAATGCCTTCCACGCGAGAGAAATCCTTCGTTTTATTTCCTTCTCTGTCTTCTGGTAGAAGGAGACTAGCTGTCCTAGGTATTCGTATTCAGATACGTATTGTAGTTCTGCACCATCAATTATTATGGGTGACTCCGACCCGTTTGGCATTACTTGTGTCTTGGTCATATTCACCAGGAGGCCTGCTGATCTGCTGGCGTCGCATAATTCTTGGTGCATTGACTGCATTCTCTGGTTGATTTGGCGAACAATACGACGTCATCAGCAAACCTTACATTATTTAATCTGCTGCCATTGGTGTTTATTCCACAATTCCTGTTCCAGTTCAGTTTGAGAAAATTTTTTTCGAATACATTTGTAAATAATTTTGGGGAAATTGGGTCTCCTTGCCACATACCTCTTTTGAACCTCAATGGTCGTCCTTCGATCTCGATTTTTATTTTGGCACAGCTTTGATTATACAGTTTGTTTATTATCGTGATGTATTTGTTGTCGATTCTCTACGTATGTAGTGCTTTCATTATACTCGGGTGTTCAACCCAGTCGAATGCTTTGCTATAGTCTACGAAGGCCAGGTATACAGTTAAATGGAATTCTTGAGCCTTTTCCATGATCTGGCTCATGGTTTGGAGGTGGTCTGCCGTGCTGTACCCTGAACGGAACCACTCTTGTTCAATAGGTTGATTTTCATCCAGGATTTTCGTTAACCTTCTAGTAATTATTTTCGAAAACAGCTTGTATACGTTAGACATGAGACTTATTGGCCTATAGTTGTTTAGGTCATCTTTTGTGCCTTTCTTGTGGAGGAAGATTATCGTGCTAGATTTCCACTGGTCCGGTATTTCTTCCGTTTCATACCCTTCTCAAAATCACATATACATTTTTGCGGCAGGCACGCTTGGATTTCATAATTTTTAGAAGCTGAAAACACTCCTCTGTGAACGGCGACGTACTGTGCCTCCTCTTTGCAGGCAAAAAGGCATACACGAAAGATAAGTGTTAATACTTTTTCATCATCTTCAAGATATTGTCCGGTTGACTTCACTATACCCATAACAGTAAATAATTGGGTAAATATTGAAGGACATACCTTGAAAATACTGTCGAGATACCAGATATCACTTTTGGCGAGGATTTCAAGACTTCTGCCAGTTGCAAATAAGAAAACCCTATCTCTCTCTACTTCACTGTTGGGATCTTCTTGTGAGTCATATAGGCTATTAGAAATCATTCAATATGAGCTTATCGCGAAAAAGAGCAATTACCCTCAACGTAGTGATTTCCTAGGTAAATTAGCTTAAAAACCCTTTAGCCTTGAACACCAAATTAATTATAAGTTTAATTCAAAATAAATAAGTTTAATAAATGTACAGTTACTTAAACTTATAAATCTGAACCAAACACACATTTTCTAATAATAAATTTTCGGGAATTCCGGAATAATAAAATTCGGGGAAAAAGCATTCGAGAAATGGGATTCGAGAAACTTGTTTTCGAGAGAAAAGCATTCGGGGAAAAAAGGACATTTGAGAAATTAGATTCGGGAAATTGTACAGATCAATTCTCGCGCCGGCTTTCGGAATCTGAATGAGTCGGAGTCTATCTGGACTTAGGCCGCAACCTAAGACTAAGTCCTTCATTTGAGTCATAGTCCAACCCCGTACGTATTAACGTTCGTAATGTCATAGACTATTCTGATTAGATAGCGATAACTGCAGAACATAAGGACTTGATAGATAAATTCATAGGAGATTTATACAGCTTAATCATGCCTGTACAATATCGTAATATGCCAGTTATCTTCACGGAGAACATTAATATAGTACTTGAGGTAATTGGTTTTTACATGCTGTGATTCATCACTACCTCAATCACCAATATCATAAACATCATCAAAATCTAAAATCAGTTATATGAATACAAGCCATCTACAACAGACAATAGAAATAGAAACTCCACAATAGTAACAGCGGCCTACTAGTATACTCAAAGATCCTAAACACGCGATATGACAACAGATGTTAAAGCGCATATAAATACTTCACAAAATGAAGTCGTTTTTGTGCTTATCCGATTTCAAATTCTCGTTTATCTGGCTTATATTTGCTTTAGAAGATAAGTTTTCAATATGCTTAAAATCAATCACACCTAAAATTCTTGAAAAAAAAAATGGGATATGTTATAAAATATTTTTTCATTGCCGGGTATCCTTCTACTTACAGCTACTTTTAGTTATATTTATGGCAACAGCCACTTCAGTTTGTTTTTACAATACATACACTTAGAAAAAAAAGCCGTTGTATATTGTGTGTTTCGGATTTAAACCGAAAAAAAAATATATATGGTTGTAGGGGGTTGTAGACGAGCAATTGAAAGTATGGACCCCAGGATTTTCGACGAAAAATATCTGAGTTATCAGTTATCATTTGATACTCATAGTCATAATCCAGTATTAAAATGAAATATGAGTATGAAATGGTATGGGATGGTTTCGGACCTTATTAGGGATTGGATGGAGCCAAACTGTTAAGAAACAATCAACCGCGTTTTCAATATTTAGCAGAATTGACGGAGAATAATGAGACAGTACGCCACTGCACTGCTTTTTGTTTCACTGTCATTCGTTTTCGTTATTGCACATATCTTAGAACAGAATTATCGACACGAACCTCTGGTGTAACGGATAATTCGTCAGACCTGAGGCAAAAGGTGTATGACTGAAAACACCTGTGTTGTACGAGCACTATGAAAGGATACGATTTTTACTAAGTTAACATAAGCTGACGCATCATAGCATAATACCACAGACTTACCAACTTGCTGTTCATTAATAAAACATTTATTACACCGATTTTATCGACATATTTAACCTACATTTTAACAAATGAAATTTTCGCTGAACTTGAAAATCGAGAAAACGAGTATCGAAGTACAGCATATATAAGAAATATATCTGTGTATACTTCTTATAGTCCACACCTGTGGAGTAACGGTTAGTGCGTCTAGCTGCGAAACCAAGTGGCCCGGGTTCGATTCCCGGATCGGGACAAGTTACCTGGTTGAGGTTATTTCAGGGGTTTTCCTTCAACCCAATATGAGCAAATGCTGGGTAACTTTCGGTGCTCGACCACGGACTCATTCACCGGCATTATCACCTTCATCTCAGTCAGACGCTAAATAACCTTAGAAGTTGATAAAGAGTCGTAAAATAGCCTACTAAAAAGATATTTCCTATACAGGCCTACCACACACATTTTTCTCCTATATAAGAGCGCGAAATATGAACTGAATGAAAAGTAAAATTAGTCAGAATGAAGAAGAAAGAATGTCAGAATGACAGCTGAGTGTCAGTTTAAAGGGCTGTAATTCCAAACACGTGCCGATTGCTTTAAATTCGTTCCTTTTTAGGCCTTAAATCGCCATAGAACCAAAATAAGCACAGAATTAAAAAAAACTGACACATTATTTTAGTTTTTTTTATATAAAAACAAAATTTTCATTTTTAATTTTTTTCATTATATTCATCGATCCATAGTCTTAATAAGAGAAACATTTTTAGAGATTATTCTGAGGGCTTTATAGTGAAATGTGTGTGAGAAAGTACTTTAACATCCAGCTTGGAACAGAATATTGATTAGCAGCTTGTATTTGTGTAGTTTACGTTAAAAATGTAAAAGTTTGTACGAATTTACAAGTAATTAAATGTATAAAGGAATACTGTAATACAAAGTAACTTAAAGTTTAATTATGGATGTTTAAATAGAGTTTACGATAGAAGTTATAAAAAATATTGATGTAAAAAGTTAAGGAAAAACTCGTGGTGTATTCTATTTATACTCACTGAAATAAAAGGAATGGACTGTAAGGGATGAATTCACTACTACATTACCCGAAGCTAAAATTTTCCAACAAAATGGTGAAATGTCACTACTCCTTTAATATGCAGAATACATTACATGCTTTGAAAACTAAATAAATCGCCAATTTTTAAGATTATTTCAATTTATTGAACAGAACGAAATCTGTTGTAATTAACAATTATTCCATTATTATAATTTATGACACGATCTCTATGTTGTAACACATTTTAATTTGTGTCCTTACCGAGGCAACTAGGGGAGAGTTGGGTAGTATCGGACATCGGGTAATATCGGACAGTGAGTTTCTTTCATCTACAACCAGATGATAGTACCTGAATGACATGGTTACGTTTCTGTGATGTTGCATACAGTTACGTAACTACGTCATTCAGGTACTACCATCTGTGGTAGATGAAAGAAACGCACTGTCCGATATTACCCGATGTCCGATACTACCCTACTCTCCCCTAAACTTTGCGAAACTTTTCATTTTTTAAATGTAGTCAATATTCACACATATCACTGACGTAATTTCTTCTATATGGTGGATGTACGAAGCTACACTTGTATCTCAGATATAATTTTCAATTTTAATAGTTAGGATTGTAACTTACCACTGGATTACATTTGCGCCAAACATTGCCTTATATTGGTTTCAAAAGCGCCAAGTAACCACTTAACGAAAGCGAGATGACCATTGTAGTATAGGTGCTGTTCGAATATTTGATTTTCAACAAAGAACTAAAGTTTGTTTTATTGAATTTACAGTTTTATTTATTTATTTTTGAAAGTTTTATAGATTTTCTATAATTTTATATTAATATAAATAAATCTTTCGATGATGTTTATAGTTATATAGGTTGTATTCCAATATTTAAATTTCAACAAATAACTCAAATGATTTCTAATTTATGTTATAGTACTGTGGCATTCATAACTTATAACTGTGCTGTCCACTATATCAAAGCTATAGATCAGCAGTCATGAGCACAGTGCACCCTCGGGCTTGAGTCTTTTACTCGCGGATATGACATTGCACTGGCGTGGAACCGTGGCTGCTGGCGGGTATTCTTCTTCCCTCTCCTTTCTGCACGACGGTGCACATTGCGATACACTTCTTACCCGTTACCAATTTCAGCGAATGATGACAACCACTACTATAATTCTTTGAGTAGTTTGTCTTGAAATGAAAGTGAGGCAAGTTTAAATATACTGTACAGCGATATCTTATCTTCTAGTGTACTAGTAACATGTCGAATTTTTTTTTTTTTAATTTTGATATACTTTTTCAGCAATATGGAATGGGATTTTAGAACCACCCTGTATTTTAAAAAGTAGGACAATTATTTTAAATTTTTACATTTTTTGGAGACCAACAGTCAATAATACATAAATTGTTAAATATTCCAATTTTTTTAAACAAAGATTTGTATATTATTTTAATGATGTAATCTTATTACTCCCCTTGGTATCACTAAGTTGAAATAAATCTTCGTAGCAGGAGGGTTAAAAGAAATTATTCCCATATGTCTGAAGTCGTGAGTTGAATAATTTGTGATTTATTATTTAGGCTAAGAGAGCGATGAAGTGCAACATAATGTATACATACATACATACATACATACATACATACATACATACATACATACATACATACATACATACATACGCACGCGCACACACAGATTTTTTTCACGTTCTTTACGGAAAATGACTTAACGGCATGCAACTTAATAAGCATTTATGGGAAGGAATTTTATTTATTTTAATATTTTATTTATAAGAAATTCGATTTATAACTCGTAATCGAATGCTTTCAGGAAATTGTTTCTGCTCTGACATTGTTTGTTTCCTGTGGCCTTTGTACTGCTTGTAATAAAATATTATTTGATCACGAAAGTACACAATATCATTCTGTATTATAATTTAAAAAATCAATAAAAACAATTAAATATTAATAAATTAAAACTTGACAAAATAAAATTTTAACAAACTGTAGTTTATGTTTTTAATTCAAAATTGGTTCAGATATTGTTCATTTATGGAAGTTTCAAAACTAAAAAATTCCAACCCATTATTATTTTCAAAAATATGTTACTGACCTTTACTGAGACACTTATGTCACCGACCAGGGAGCTCTATTTATTCTTTCTTGTAACGTCGGTCTGGTTGGCATAGCTGGTACAGCGCTGGCCTTCTATGCTCGAGGTTGCGGGTTCGATCCCGGACCAGTTCGATGGCATTTAAATGTGCTTAAATGCGACAGGAACATGTCAGTAGACTTACTGGCATATATAACCTCGGCAGTTGCGAGCGTCGTTAAATAAAACATAACATTTGGAACATTTCTTTCTTGTAAAAATACATCTTCAGCTGGTAGTGTAATGAAGTACTTCCCTAGCTGTACAAGGACAAAATCGCAATATTGAGCCATTTCCAGCCAAGATTAGTAAAATATCATGTATAAGTTTTGTACAGTGGGGACAGTCGTTTCCATGCAGGAAAATGATGTCTTTGGAAAATTATTATTTTTTCTGAAGCTAATAGCTTCTTTCACTTGTCTTTCGAAAGAGTACTATTGTATGCTGCATTGGTTTTGTGTCTGAACAAAAGTTTGCTGAGATGTATGCACATCATAAAGATATCCCTCTTAAATACCTGACGTAATTTGATATTCTTCTTCATTAATTTCCTAGGAACTGAACATTTTATGCTGGTATCGGTACGTCAAGACAAATAAAGAAGATACAATCCTTAAACACCAATTATTCTGAGACTTAAATATATTAAAAGCAACTTAAGGAAACTGGTCATGCATTCATCTCATTGTGGATTTACTCTTGTGTACTATATTAAATTATTTGTATAATAGGTCAATAAATAATATATAACTTAAGTATTTTACATCAATTCATACACAGCCATAACTAAATCATACAATAATTCAACCTACGCAGAACACATCACAAACTCCAACCACAACTAGGGCAATATAGAAACTGACATGCAAATTCAACATATTGAACCAGAAAACCAGAAACTTGATACTCTGTAATTATACGAAACTTAGAGACACGAAACAAAAACATCCACACCACATGCTAAATTCTCAGCAGAATTTCAGAACATACCCATTTCGATAGAACCTTACCGATAATGAATACATTCCATCAAGATAATAACAGAAAGCAGAAGATGGCGCGGGATCTCATTATAATTCAGGTGATGATGCATAACACAACGAAACTAGTCAAATACCACAGTAGTTTAATATTAACACAGTGAATTAATTGTTTATTTAAATAACTTTACAGTTATTCAATCACATGCAGATGTGTGACTATGAGAAAGCAACTGACACAAAATTTTATATATATACACAGTGCATATATTTTATCTTTGCACACTAGCGAAAATAGAGTGGAAGTGACAGAGTATTGCACAGCTGCCCATACGTGATCAGCTGAGAGCATGGTTTTCGCGTTACATGTTAACAAAAACAATGTAGCGTTGAAAAAGTTAAATGATATTGTTCTCGATTAGAATGTCTTTTTTTCCTTTACTCGGTTGTGTAACGACGCTGTATCAACTACGAGGTTATTTAGCGTCGATGGAATTGGTGACGGCGAGGCCGAGAATTCGCCATAGATTATCTGACATTTGCCTTGCAAGTGGAGAAAACCTAGGAAAAACCCAAACCAGGTAATCAGTTCATGCGTGAATCGAACCCGTACCCAAGCGCAAATCCTGATCGGCAGGCAAGGGCCCCAGCTGACTCAGCTACGCCGGTGGCTCCGATTAGAATAATCGCCGCGAAAATCTCTCACGTAGTTAGCACAGCAACCAGGGATCAGTCATACATCAGAACATAGGCCTAATGCTACAAAATTACTAAAACGAGAAAGAATACCTAAATCTCTAAACAGTAACTCGAAAAAGAGAGAGAGAGAGAGAGAGAGAGAAATGAAATTCAACACTGCACGCAATAACAGATAACAGTCTTATCAGTGGCTGTGCGTGTCCTTGAATGGCAGCGCGAGTAGATACTGCCTAGTCTGATCCCGTACCTGAGCGTGAAAAGATAAAAATGCATGCATTGAATATATTATTTGCTCATTTGTAATTACATTAATAGCGTCAACTGTAGAATACAAAGAATATTGTATTAAAAGTAATAAATATGTGAAGATTCGTGTGAATAATGTTATTGTAGGCTATCTAATATTCTTTTATGCATAATGTTGCATATATTGTGACATTTTCTTAAATATGATGCTTAATGGTCATTTATTTTTCAGTCTAGGCTTCGTTGTCTTTATCTCTTACTTGAAGAAGAAACATGAAGAGTGAGAATGACTCTTGTATCATCTGTGGAAAAAAAATAAATACTTGTGTATCATAAGGTTACATAATCAAAGGCTATGAAATGGTGATATAATTAGCCTATATTAATTTCTTACTAAAGTAATTTAATAATAATAATAATAATAATAATAATAATAATTCCACAAAAATATTGTTTATGATTTTATAAATAAGTGTAAGTCACATTTATGCAACTTCTACATACATAATTTTACGGGAAAGACGAAAAATATTATATACGTGTGTGTATTTCGAATGTATTTGGAACCGTTCACTTGAGAGAAAGAAGTTCCACGTTTGAAGTTTGGCATATTTTTAGTTTTGCCATCAATGTCTAATTTATTTTTTATGCTTGAATCTCGACAATTTTTCTAATCACGGAAATACTTTCTTGTTGACTACTTGAAGCACCACTAGTAAACAAATTCAGTACCTATAGTAAAGCTGAGATGAAGTTCAGACAAGACCGCCTTCAATACTCAGACCTTCATGCAGGTATAGTTAGTGGTAAAAATGGCGGCGGTGGCGAACCAAGTATTATTACCACGCGGTTTTGTTATTATGTACTTTTGTGTCAATTATGTCGTGAAAAGGGCCGTTTGCATTGTTTACGGAGTAGTAATTCTAATTATGGTTCTGTGTCTGATATTTCAGCGTTTAAGTTTGCGAAAAATACAACTTTACGAGACAAATGGTTAAGGTGCATACATCGTGACAATATTCAGGATAAGGAAACTACAGTGGTATATAAGATTTACATAAAAAATTTTGAAGCTAGAATAAGTATCAGGGAAAATATTCTTCTTACAGTAAATAGTAATGGCTTTCGTTTTCCCCGGGAAATTTCGAATCTTATCAATGATGCCTACCTAACCACATTTTCTAACTAATCTTCATATGCTCTCAGTCTTCTAGCACCCAGAAGGAATCCAGGTCAACGGAGAGACGATCAGATGGAGAGAGAAGAACAGTTTTTCAGGGAATGGTGTGAAAGAGACATTATTCATACTTATGGTCAGTTTCAAAGTGAGGTTCAGGAAAGAAGTGTGGCTTCATTTATGACTATTATAAAAGGTTAATATGTTATTTTCTTGACTATGAAAGATGACAGCGTAGAAGAAATTCCATCGTTATCTTGGGGATTTAAAATAACTACATTTGATTAATAATAATTCAAATGTGTTGAACGGAAAAGCAAGTAGATAGCTACAGATACTTCGGCTGTACTATAAGCAGTAACATGAACTACTGCCAGGAAATCCAAAGGAGGATAGCAATGGCCAAGGAAGCTTTTAATAGAAAAAGGAGCGTCTTCTGCGGATCTCTGGAAAAAAAAAGTAAGGAAGAGACTAGTGAAGTACTTTTTATGGAGTGTGTAATTTTATGGGGCAGTAATATAGGCATTACGACGAATAGTAGCAGTTGAAATGAGGATATGGAGAAGAATGGAACGTGTGAATTGGACAGACATAATAAGAACTGAAGCCGTGTCGGAAAGAGTAGGTGAAGAAGGAATGATGCTGAAACTGATCAGGAAGAGGAAAATGAATTGGTTCGGTCATTGGCTGAGAAGAAACTGCCTACTAAAGGATGCACTGGAAGAAATGGTGAACGGGAGAAGAGTTCAGTGTTGAAGAAGATATCAGATGACAGACGACATTAAGTTATATGGATCATACGGGAAAACAAAGAGGAAGGCAGAAAATTGGAAAGAGTGGAGAATACTATGTTTGCAGTGAAAGACCTGCCATTGAGCAGGACACTATATGAATGAACGAACGGAAAAAAACATATCAAACCAATTTTCGGAAGAAGTGGAAGAAAGTGATGAAGAGTTGTTGAATCTAAAAAGTGATAAAACGTAAAGAATTGAATTTCAGAAGGAATTAGGCCAAGGATCCTAGGTTGTGTTAACAATCATCTATTAGAAAGGTGACTCAGGCTGACGTACGATTTTAGATAGCACCAAATAATTCTGTGCAACACACAAGAATACGGTATTCTAGATCGGTGCCTGTAAATTGGAAAAACATCGCGTTACTCGTCGGTAAAATAAAATATAAACTGTGTGAAATGAAGCATTACTTGCACAAAAGAAATCTACCGACTTTAACACATTCCAGATTCGGCTCTTAAAAAGGAACCTGTCCAGAATTTTTTTGTGTAGATAGCGATGTTGGCAACAGCCACTTGTGGCACGCTTTGTTACATATATTACGTTTTGGTGGGATTTGTCGTCTAAAGGGAAAGCAGTGGCATTTAAAAGCATAATGCACAGAAAGAAACATGCTGAGAAGCTTGCCTGGATCAAAACCGTCTTCAATACTCGGACCATAAAACAGAAACAAAGGTTGCTGCCGCAGCGATCCAAACATTCCTATGTATTATAGACGGTTCCGCCATATGATTGTGTCAAGAGAGTTATAGATCTATTTTTCTTATTTTTATTAAGTTCAATTACAGAATTGTGTGTTAAATAAACGTCTAGCATTAATTTATGAACAATGCTACGTTCAATTTCAAAGGCAACACAAGAAGATAAGTACAAGTAGAAACACACTCCTATAAGGTTATATACTTAACAGTGCAAATGCAGGTTGAAACAGTTTTCAGTAAGTTTAAAATCAAACCCTGAACTCCGTATAAGTTACTACAGTAAATGCAAACGTCTAGTAATATTTGTTTGGCATACAAAAGAATAAAACATAACCAAAATCAAGAATACAATTAAACAAAGTCAGCCAATATTACTACTAATGCAACTACTCCTCCTGCTAATATTAAGCCTACTACTTCCATTATTATTAATACAGTAGCACTGCTACTACTACCAGTAATAATAATAATAATAATAATAATAATAATGAATTAGAAATAGGATGTTGTGAAGTTAAAATTATGTATTCTTACGGTCAAAATTGTTTGCTTCGAAATGGGCACACACTTTCCAGCCTTCAGAGTTACTTCTTTAATGGCGCACGTTATCAAGAATGAAAGAGATCGCTGGAATTGAACAGGAGTTCCAACCCAATCGCAGCCCCAGACAGCATCTCGAAATCTGTCAGCCTGAAAATAAATCACATCTCTTGTTACACATACATACATACATACATACATACATACATACATACATACATACATACATACATACATACATACGTACATACATAGGCAGCAAGTAACAACAAGTTACCAGTGAGCTTCGACAGGATACCAGTCAGCGACATCATGCGGGAACTTCAAGAAGAAAGTGTGGTTAAGTGGGAAAGTGAGTGGCAAAGCACGATAAATGGTGCAGTGACAAAATCGTTTTTCCCCAGTGTAAAAGAGAGGTTACGCGTTAACATTCCACTTAATGGAAAGGTCACAACTTTTCTAACTGGACATTGAAAAACCGGTTCTTACTTATACAGATTCAAGCTGAGGGACAACCCGTCGTGTACGTGTGGAGCAGAGGAACAGACCGTCGACCACCTCCTTTTCGAGTGCCCGAAATTGGACAAAGAAAGACTAGCGTTCCAGCGGGAAATGTTAAGGAAAACTGGCAAGTGGACTTTTACAAAGCTTAAAATAATGCAAGAACATGCGCATACATTCATAAACTATGTCAATGTTATAAATTTAGACTAGTAAACGTAGGATAATTTAATCTAGGATAGATAAGAGTAGGCAATAGATATAATGAAAGACTCAAATTTTCACAACAGAATAACAGACCTACATACGCCTAGAGAGTGACAGAAACGAGACATAATGTGTTATATTGTAAACATACAGGTAGCAAGGCATGTAGTATTACCTTTATTGTAATGGGACATGCCGTTCAACTAATATTAAAAAAAATGAGCCGTTCAGAGCAGAAGTGGTGTAAGTCAAAAATGGGCAATGGGGGTTGAAGTAAACATTCTGTAAAATACAGCGCAAAGTAGCAATTAATATTCAATTTATTTAAACTATTAATAGTCAGTGGATAGCACGAAGGACTTATTAATTGCTACTTTGCTCTGTATTTTACAGAATTTTTACTTTAAACCTCATTACCCACTTCTGCTCTGAACGGCTCATATATTAATCAGTTCCTCAATCTGTATTTAATTACTACGTCCTTATTAAAAGGCTAGAAATTTTCTTTTCGTATGTTTGAGATCAAGTATACTACAATCTCAAGTAAATAAATATTAACGTTTTATTAAACCTTATGTTTTATGTTTCTTAGAAATGCAAATTTATTTGAGAATTGTCTTTTTCTATTTATATAACCATAGGTAATATCATATAATAGTACCAGGACATTTTGATAACTATGATAACGTTCTGTTTTGCCTTTTGTCTCAGTTAAACATTTATAATGTTATTTATTTCAATGATGTATGTTATTCAAAGTTACGAAATCTTTCCACGCCGACCAAATGCTATTTCGAGAATGATTAGAGAGACTCGAAGCGCACGAGAGTTACGAGACGAGACTCGAAAGACAACGAACACAACGAGCGAGAGCGGCACTTAATTTTGTTCATCTCTAGTACGTACAATACCGGAAAGCACAGAAAATGAGAGAATACTCGAAAAGAAGGTCCAATGAAGCTCCTTCTTTTACTCAAGTCGTGTGTGAATGGGATTAAAGGGGATGTTACGCAGAATAAGAAAGAAAAGCAATGATTGTACCATCATTTTATATTTATATTAATATTTATTTATTTATTTTTTAATTCCATACGTGTAATTTCATACCTTTGATAATCCGAACGAACTGGTAGTCCAAAGTAGCCCCGAACTCGCTTAGTTCGGATTATCAAGGTTCTACTGTATAATATGGTAATGAAGCAGTAGTACATTATAACTATACTTCAAATCATGCCACATGGCGAGAAATCTATTTCACATGGATTTATCTATAGATACAAGGCTGTAACTCTGGATCTCCTTATGGTTATGCTCCTAGGAAAGACCTTGACGGAACCACAGCCTACTATATACAGTCACGAAGCTTGAATTGTGAGGATGCTAGGAACAACACTCTGTGCCGGTACTAGTTCGCATTGTCTGTAATGAGGCGATATTAGCGATCCTAGTGGTTAGCAATAATCTATGCATGCATATTTACTACGTATTGAGCTTCGTGACTGTATATACTAAACTGTGACAGAACTCTTTCAGATGTCCGAGAGTTATTGAATTGTTGTTTGAATATATCAGAGTCTATCTTTATTCCTTAAACGAGGAAGCAATGTACTCATAGAATGGGTAGCTACTCATAGTGAATCTTAACAAAAGGGAACACAAAATTGCTGAATTGCATATGTTACTGATAAAAGGTCTACTTAGGCCTGTATGTGCTTACCTGATCACTAAGTTCACTTGGAAACCAACACAAAAGAAATACGAATATTAAGCAGACGATGTAAGATATTAGTGACTGCACTATGTTGGCTGCACTTCCCCATCTCTGCAAAATTTGCAAAATTATTGCTCATTAAATTCACATTTAAAATATTAGTAGTACGTAAGCGTAATATAAAAATGAATATTTATTGTCAACACCTTGTTTCATATCGCACTCCCAGTATACTCTTAATGTCGTTTGTCGAATATCACATATTATTTTCGTAATTTTTTTTCCAACAATGTTTTACTGGTTGGAGGTATTAAATTCTAATAATAAAATATCACGTTATCAAAGGTTTTTGGTACCGAGTTATTAAAATATTATTAACAACAGTATTTTCCTAGGAAATGGCGCATCTTTACAAATCACAATTTTTTAGTTACGGCAGTATTTTACGGGGAGTTAGATATTCCACGTAGTTATGGTCTACACATTATTATTATTATTATTATTATTATTATTATTATTATTGTTATTATTAATAGAAGTATAATGTTATTAACAGTGATTGTAGTTTCATTGATATATATATATATATATATCTCTTCTAGAGTCGGGCAAACAACCTCTTACTCCCGCTCGTTCTCGTAGGCGAGACTAGCTGGCCGATAATGCCAGTTCCGAGAATCATATTCTCGAGATTGGCACTCTCGGGAACGAGGAATACCGGGTCCCGGCCTGTTATCGCACGGCCGACTTATCGTTATGAAATGCGTACACTGACTGCCGGCTTAATTGCCTCTCATCACTGCAATTCGTGACTCTTTCTGAAATATTAATGTTCATGAAGTAATTTAAGAAGGCACAGCAGTGTGGTATGCAATAATACAGCACATTATGATTGTCGACATTCTTACAGAAGTCACACTATTTTAATGAACTACTTATTGCCTTTCTGGAGAAGCAAAATAATGCAGCACTTTCAGTCGTTACCTAATCCTAAGCTAGTCTAAAACAATAACAAGTTATGGTTGGAGCTATGATATACTTTCTCGCTATCAGCATTTTGTTGACATTCCATATTTAATCATTCGATAGTGTTTTGTATACGCTATAGTAATGGATATCACACGTCTGTATTATTATATTGCGCGTTCACATCTGGATGTTTCGTTGTTATTGCTCTGTGTAAGGACGAAATAAATAAATTAATACTTATTTATATTATTATAAGGGACCAAAGACTCTGACAAAAGATATTTTTGTTTCCCAACTGATAAAATGCTGAATGTGAAATGGAAACACTTTTGCAAGAGGAAGGACAGAATAACTAAATAGAGTAGATCCTTTCAAAAATTGATCATAATTACTTACAAACGCGTTTTAAGGAACTCGGAGGTTCATTGCCGCTCTCACATAAGCCTGCCATCGGTCTCTACCCTGAGCAAGATTAATCCAATCTCTACCATCATATCCATTTTTATATTATCTTTCCATCTACGTCTCTGCCTCTCCAAACGTCTTTTCCCTCCGACTATCCAACTAACACTCTATATGCATTTCTGGATTTGCCCATACCTGCTAGATGTTCTGCCCATCTCATGCCTCTGAATTTAATATTCCTAATAATGTCAAGTGAGGAGTACAATGCGTGTAGTTCTACGTTGTGCAACTTCATCCATTCTCTATCCCTCTTAGCCCCAAATATCTTCCTAAGGATCTTATTCTCGAACAGCCTTAAGCTCTGTTCCTCTCTCAAAGTGAGAGTCCAAATTTCACAACCATACAGAACAATCGGTAATATAACTGTTTTATAAATTCTAACTTTCAAGTTTTTTGAGAGCAGGATGGATGACAAAAGCTTCTCGACCGAATAATAACAGGCATTTCTCCCCATATTTATTCTGGGTTTCCTCCCAAGTGTCATTTATATTTGCTATATCATAACAGAGAATAAAAAGGGAACGATTATTATTATTATTATTATTATTATTATTATTATTATTATTATTATTATTATTAAATTAGTTACTTTACGACGCTTTATCAACTGCTATCGCTATCTAGCATCTGAATGAGATGATGGTAATGCCAGTGAAATGAGTCCAGGATCCAGCGCCGAAAGTTACCCAGCATTTGCTCTCAATGGGTTGAGGCGAGAAGACTCAGCCAGGTAAAGGCTGGTTCACAATAAACCGGGAACGGAAACGACAACGAGAAATAATGTTAAAATAAATGTATTTAAATGTGATCATTCACAGTTAACGAGAAGATTGCCGGAGCCCGGGAACGGGAACGTGAAAGTTAATTGTGAATGCTCACATTTAAATGCATTTATTTTAAGAATATTTCCGTTATCGTTGTCGTTTCCGTTCCCAGTTTATTGTGAACCAGTGTTAACTTGTCCCAACCAAGATTCGAACCGGAACCCGATCGTTTCACAGTCAGGTGTGCTACCGTACTCTACAACGATGGATTATTATTATTCTTCTAATTATTAATTGTTATTAATTATTATTATTATATTATTATTATTAGTATCACTGTTATCATCATTATCATTATCGTAATCATTAGGATGATCAAGATTATGATTATCAGGATTATTATGATGGTTATTATTTATTATTGTCTTGTAAGTTACCATTAGGTACAACGAATTAGAAATCTTATTAATTCTTAATTTGTTATTCTCGTTCCTATAACATATAGGATAATTATTGTAAACCATATAGGCCTATGTCATTTTATATTGCAACATGGCTGCAATACAATAAGGATTGTTCTGTAACAATATTTTATAACGTGCACACCAGTAGAAAGTGTAGTTTTCTATAGTATAGGCTGGTTCACAATAAGCCGGGAACAGAAACGAGAACGGAAATAACGTTAAAATAAATGTAGCCTACAGTATTTAAATGTGAGCATTCAGAATAGTTAATTGTGAATGCTTACATTTAAATACATTTATTTTAACAATATTTCCGTTCTTGTTCTCGTTGCCGTTTCCGTTCCCGGTTTATTGTGAACCAGCTTTTAATATTTTCATGTTTCACATCATTGTGTTACAAACTATTTTTTATTTAGTTGCTATAAAAATGGCCTAATTACTGTAAAGTGTAAACCATCTTGGACTATATAGCCTCATTTTCAACTACCTATATTAAAATATCATTTAATACCATCCGTACAATAATGGGTTTTCATGCGTTGAAGGGTTCCGTACAAATTTTACGGAACAAACGTTTGAGTCATGAGTCTTTCGCAAACAGCTCTTTGGTTAACTCGCCGTTATTCGAGAACCAGTAAAAATTTTGAGTGACCATCACTTTTAAAAGTAATTTCCATCCTTTCTCAACATTTCTCTCGCTTTGACCCCCCATCTAACGTGAAAAACAAAAAAGTTTTCAGCCTACAAAGGTGAAGTTGCAAATGTCTATTCTGAACACATCAATCTCCATCGAAGTTAATATTTTTTTAACTTTCCAAAAAATATTTTCAGTCGATTTTTTTCCTATGTTTTCCTTAGACATTGAGCTATCAATCCAAAAAATTACAGCGCGATTGATTAAGTATTATAGGAGCTACGACATGATATATATTTAAAGAACCGGGAAGTGTATAAGCCAATGCTTCTTATAGGAGCATGGCCCGAGCGATATCGCTTGCTTATCAGTACTACAGTCCCGCCTAGACCTCCGAGACTGTCGGGAATGACCTAGTATCGGTAATCTCGGGACCAAGAGAATCTCGTGTTCTCTATCAATGAGTCATTTGGCTACATTAGGTACTCGTGCACCGAGCGAGACTACGATGATTACGCAACCGAGAACGGGCGATAAAATGAGGCAGTCTGCCCGACTCTAAATTATCTTCATTGCTACTGGCGGGGTTTTATTTGACTGCAGTTGCAATCGTTTTGATCCGAGCAACAACTATTCTATGTTACTGAAAAGCAATTTAATATTTTCCTCTCGTTTTTAAATCGAAATTTATGAACATTAATTTATTAATAATTTTGCGATAAATTCAATGTAATTTACCTGCATGTTATACAATCGCACGAATCCTTCTCGCCTTACCAGGCTCTTGTGTCCTTATCTTAACAAATTTGCCGTTTCCTCCGCAATACACTCCCTACGGTTATTTTCCAGTTTATTCGTATTGCAGTTAAAGAAATTAATGACAATTAGCCACTCTTCACTCAAATTACGGTGCCTGTCACATTTTGTTTCACACTTACGCATTACATTTCATACATTCAAAACATGGCGCTCACTGACACTAACAATTTGTGTGCAATCTTAACTGAAGAAAAGATTCTTACGTTGCAAACACTCTTGGCTGTTCATTTTTACTACACTATAAATTATACGCTGTACAATCTCAAATGAAGAAAAGATTCTTACGTTGCAAGCGTTCTTGGCTGTTCATTTTTTACTACAATACAGACACTGTACAACATCCGTGGCGAAAATGTGATCGTGCGCAGAGCCACTGTGTGACCTGCAACGTGCATAGCACCTATGGAGGGAGGCGGACACCCGAAGGGGAAGTGAAGCAACTGTCTGACTTATTAATGGATTTTCATTTTCCTCATGCCAAGCACTTAAATATAATTTTATACAGTACAAGGCTGCAAACTAATGTTTAGTGCGTGTAACGAAGAAAGAAATGAACAATAAAACATAGGACACATTATCACAATCCTCGGATCTGATCTCACCTCATCTCACTACATCTCGCCGAGGTATTGTAAAAAAATTGCAAAAAATTGTAAAAATGGTAGAAAATTACTAAATTGTAAAACTGTAAAAATTTGTAAAAATTGTAATTGTAATATTGTAAAATTTTGACTTGTTCCACATCTTAAAGCTTCATTGCTCATGTAAGATCTATGGAATAAAATAAATGAATGAACAACCTAAAATTAACTGTCTTCAGAATGTCTCTGCGACAGTTTCAAAATAAGGAATTATGTCACTTACTGCCAGTCCTAGTTGACCACGAAGGTATTTGTCAGTCGTGATCTAAATTGGTTTTTACTATTTTCATTGTTGAAAATAATTTAAAAAAATGTAAGTTGTAGCGAACATGGCTTCAACAGAGCAAGCGAAAGAACGAAGCTTCGGATATTTATTTTTTGGGAAAGATTTGAAAAGTTCAACATTTGTAAAGTCCTTACTTCTAGCTTTCATTTAACATCACATTGTAAATCTGTGTGTTTAAATTGAAGAGCTAAACGCATTATTCGAACATCTGCTGAAAAAGCATCGAGATTATAATAATAATAATACTTAACCTTTTAATGTTTCATCAGTGACATGTAATATAATACCGTTTTATGTTATACAACTGTTTTCCTCGTAATACTTGTGAACAAGACATACTTCTAATATTCTCATCATATTGGCAGCAAAAAACTATGTCCTCCAATCCTACTTGGAACTTTCGGTTTTGTATAGGTACATGGTTTCAAGAGAGACATTGCGACGACACACCACTCGCAGGTCAGAGACAAATACAAATGGAACGGAGTTTGACTCCAGTGAGTGAGAGGGTGGGGAGGGAGAAAGCAAGAGAAATACAAAGCTATCATTGTGAGCCACAATGTGCTCACGAGTCACATTTTCGCCACGGCTGCTGTACAGTCTTAACTGTTCTTTTTACTACAATACAAACATATCTTTATTTGCAACGGCAACGCCTAGGTAGTCTAAAACATCTTATTCAATAATCTGCGTAAATTTTGAAGACACTTTTGCGCTTATGTTCACCCGTAACCATTATGTCCTAATAGGGCATAGAACAGAAGTATTATACAGTAATGTGTAGGGATTTTGGCATAGGACGGCCTAAGCACAATGGCCTAAATTTACCATTGTCTAAACTGGTTACTGCGCAATCAATAGGAGTGTGACAATCAAGCATTATATAAAGTAATACATTTATTTCACTCACCAGCACTGCTGTATATGTAGTGGTACACAGCGAAAGTAATAGGAGCAGGAAAACGCCAACAAATAAATTACTGAACGTGTCGTCCAATTCGCTCTTGTATCTGTGTGGAAAATAAGAATGATCACTCCTTGACGTACTGTTATTAAACGTATTTCTTTCCTAATGAAGTGACAATAAATATAATAATATATACATAGGCAGTATGTAAAATATCCTAGAGTTACTTACTGAAACACATCACCATGTAGGCTATATAGATATTACAGTAGAGTAGACACAATTGGTTAAATTATTTCAATAAATTCATTTCTCGGGAGATAAAAGGTTTTATGAATATTGCATGAGTGTATTGTTATGACTTAAAACATAAACATCTTACAATGAAGTGATTAAAAGTAAACACAACTTTGTTCACCGATATCTCAGACACTGAAGTTATTTAATACTTGATAGAATAAATTATTTGTAAATTTCTGCCATAATATTCTACACTAAAACAGAACTGAAACTATTATTCTATTGATATACCGGTAATACAAATGATAATTTGCGTTAGACTGAAGTGATATACCGGTAATACAAATGATAATTTGCGTTAGACTGAAGTGAATTAATACTTTGTGGAATTATTTATGAATTTCTATCTTTAATTCTACATCTAAAAGAGAGCCAATATTAATATCATATTGGTATAATACAAAAATTTAATGATACCTTGTGCCAATTGTAGAAAGCTGTGCTACGTTTAATATATACATAAAAAAAAGTTGTGCATAACGATGAATTTAGACTTTTTTTTAGACTCCTAAAATGCCATTCATGATCATGTAAAGTGCATCGTTTTGAAACATCCGCATGATCGTCAGCTGTTTTGCGACCAATGCTTCCCCCATTTTCTGCTGTCTACAGAGGAAGAGCAGACAGCTCATGTCACGGCCTGTATCCATTCGGTGCAAGTTACCAGTCACGCAAACATGACTAGGGGATTATTCATCACACTGTTTAACCGGGCACGCATCGTCGCACTGATCCATCAAGGCCTAACTCAGACAGCTACTGTCTTAGAATCAACCAAAGTGACGTACAGTATCGCGAGTATGGACGAGGTATCAGCAGACACATTCCGTGTGTCATCGTCCGCGTACAGGTCGTCCTCGCTTCACAACAGTAGGTCAAGACAGTTTTGTTATGATAAGCTCTACAAGGCGTCCAGAGATCCGGGCTGACTTGTGACGGGCTTCAGGAGTACAAGTTTCCACCCAGACAATCAAGAATGTTTGCATGCGAAATCCCTACACGCAAGGAGGCCCCTGTTTCATGTCCCCCGCATTGACCTCCACAGAGCTACTCTCGACCCAGTTAAGCACTTTCATTGATATTGTGATTGAGTCTATTCTGGGTTGAAGATTAGTTTTCATTGCAAGTCTCTTAATGGCACCTCCTATGCCGTCACAAGCTCCTTTTGCGTGAGATGTAGCGAAAAAGTGCCACTCGATGCGAATTTGAAAATCATTTTTGTGGAATCATATGTTCAAAAACTGGTTTTATTTTTGTACTGAACACTCGAACCATCGGAAAAATATATTATTTTATGAACCGAGCTAGTACTCCTAATTGAGGCACTGAGACCAAAAACGAGACTAGTCATATAGAGATAATTTTGAGAAAAGCACTAAAAAACTTCACAGACTGCATTGCACTTGCTCTAGCCATTTGTTTTTGGTATTGTTACTTTGCACTTGGCTAGATCTACTTGTCCCACAACGAGTTATTATTATTATTATTATTATTATTATTATTATTATTATTATTAATTTTTTTTTGGAAAACGTAACATATATAGAAAACTGTTGACATGTCACCTTCTTGATCTAAACGAACAGAATTTTATAGAAAATAATAAAAAAGTTAAATATGGTAATCTTTTTTAGTATTATATCACTGTTGTTATATAAACATTAAATCACAAAATTATATCCAAAAACACTTTCACACCTCAGTATAACACCTTCACTGGCTCACAACTCACTCCCAGAATCTTGCAATGCTGGGTCATTTTGTCTAACACTGTATCTTGAAGTGCCTGAAATACTTTGTTAGAAGAAGGGGACTAGTCACTTGACAAGCTCCTTTGTCAACTTAACGTTAGAATTCTACAAGTGAAAACTTCCATTTTCACATTAAAATAAAAAAGGTCGCTTATATAATATAGTAGCAGTCTTAACTCCGAAACCCCAAAATGTATGACAATTCTCGTTTTTGATCTCGACTTCTCAATTCCTGTTTCAAAATTGTAACAGTTTTCTTTTGAAAAGGTGGAAAGCATTGGTGCCGTGTTTTAAACATTCAGAAATAGCGACAAAATTCTTACGCTTTATGTCGTTCTTCTACGAAATAACTCTTGAAACAGATACACATCATGCACAGCGTGGCCCTCCTAACTGGTATGCAATTTGAAAATGGGTCACAGTTTCTGCCATCTATCCGCAGTATGAGGAACCCGAATCACGCAAGTGAAGTGGGTAGGCATTGGAAACACATGTCGTTCTTTTCTTTACAGTAAGCAACAAAGGAATTGTTTGTGGCCGTCTGTTGTTCCAATGCATGCCCTGAACGCAATTCTGGATAACAAAAGCGTAATTTTGTAATTTTTAAAAACTCACTCATCACTATGCAATCTCCTGATCTCAGGTTTTCCCTTTGCACTCCTTCAAAAACAAATTCTCTTGCTGAGCTATGAATATATGAGGTAGTAAAGTTGTAAGTTTGGTAGATAATTTGTCTAGGAAGTCCTCAACTGGTGATATCAGACTTTCTAAATTTGTACTATCCACTGTCTCCCATTGTCTGTAGCTAATTTTTTCTATAAATTGTTCATCAAAGAGTTGTCATAAGATGAAGTCTTAAATTTTCAATTCCTGGACAAGCAGTGTATCTCTTTAACCCTTCCAGCCCAATGATTCCATATGGCATCATACACTTTACCTGCTCTGAGAATGCATGTAAAATGCCAAATGACTCCATATGTAATCATAGCCATATTCTTAGTTATTTTTAAGATAGCTGGCACCCCTGAAATCCCGAAACAAAACACTATCGGGCAGCGTTTCTCCTTCATGTCAAAATATTTTTTTTTTTTAATTTTCAATATAATTTGGGCTGGAATGGGTTAAATAACAGATGATGGGTGATTGCAGATGATTTATGATAAACAGTCTTGATAATTAATGAGAATATGATCTGAATTTGCAGTGATAAAATAAATATTAATACTGTTTAGTCATAAATTTAATGGGTAAACACAACTCACTAACATTTTGTTCCTTAGGAAGGTTTGATATTTTAACACAACTATTGCACACTTTTAGATTACGAGAAAAGTTCACTCCTTCCATTTTTAGTTTTGCAAGCATTTCAGAGGTCACGGGTTTAAATTTTTTTATTCAAAACACTATGGTTAGGCAATTTAAATATATTAACACAGTAAATGTAATTTCGTACTACCAAGTTAGTCATGATTTTACACACGCATAAAACACAAAATGATACTTCGAAAATCTTAGATCACCTAAGGACAACTGCTGAAGTGTCGATGGGCATTACGTGCTTCTAAAACGTTAGGTTATGTCTTTATTTACAATAACACCGCGCCACTGTTAACGCCTTTAGTTGATAATCAGCCTCCTCATCACTACCTCTCGCTCCGTCTAACACAGCTTTCAGTGTGCCCCGAGTACGCAATCAGTAAATTATTTGTACAGTTCTTATTCGAATCTATTCCTATACCAACGCAGTTTTTTGTGAAACATTTCAAAGAATATAATGATATTAGTTTCCTTTTTTAGAAGCAAACTCTTACTATATAAAAAACATATTTTAAAAGTGTGTGTGTGTGTATCCAATGCCTACCCTCTTCACTTCCGTGATTCGGCTTCCGCATATTGCGGATAGATGGAAGAACTGTGTGACCCATTTTCTAGTTGTACACCACTTCGGCGGGTCACACTGTACATGATGTGTATCTGTGGAGAGTTAGGTCGTGTACTAGGGTGAGTGTATGTGTAAGTGTTCGTGTAAGTGTAGTGTCTGGAATGAGTGATGATGATGAAGATGAGGAAGGGAGAAGGGGAAACCCGGTGCCGGCACGTAGCCTACTCCTGTCGAATAACTTAACGTCCCCATCCGACGGACGAATCACTATCAACAGTGATATATAACCCCGTAAAGAGACCCATTTTATGTTTTTATTGAAATTTAAATGTAATGAAATGTGTGCACTTTAAAATGGAATAAATACGAATGTCTACAACTTATAGAATCTTTAAAATAACAATTTTCATTTTCGTATGATGTTCGCTTATTTATAAAAAAAAATAATTTTGAAGAAATGGCTAAATTATTGTGTCCACCCCAAAAAAAAAAAAAAAGAAATAATAAAGATGAGTTTTTTTAATTGCTAATGTAAGATGGAATATAGGATAATAAATGAAATGGAAAATGAATGGATAAGTTGTCGTTTTTCGTACGTTTTTAGTTTCACAACGAATGCCTCATATATTAAACTGCCAAAAGTGCCTTTAAAAATAAATCTATAAAACACACAATTAAAATTTTACAAAGTAATGGAAGCAACAATATTTAAGAGTAGGGAACCAGAGCACAAAAGAAGAAAAATAGGCTTCGAAATAAACTTTTCAAAATTCGAAAGTGGGCGTAATCGAAAGCAGGAAGTAAGAAAACTCATAATATTGAATAAGAAAAGTTTAAAATGAAACGATTCAACATCACAAAAGAAAACTAACTCCACTGAACTCGTATTAGACTGAACAAAACAAATATAATTCAACAAGTTATGACCTACAACCCTGATGGGGAAGTGACATGTGTGTCGACTAAGAAGACAAGAGGGGACCGATTTCGATTTTGTAGAGCGGAACGTATCAGAAGTTTTAGTCCGTGAAGAAGATAACGATGAAGATGACGATGGCGGTCTATCTTTGTAGAAACACCAAACTGATTAATCCAGTTATATGTTAAATAAACCACCGCCACCGCCACAACTAACCATCACCACCACCACCACCACCACCACCACCACCACCACCACCACCACCACCACCACCACCACCGAAGTGTCGTCGGAGGTAGCATATCTCAACACACTTTTGATAACGCCAATCTATTCCTCACAATCGAATGTTCTCGAAAATGTAAATTCTAGTTCTTCAGACGATTATAACTGTAAATTTTTCACATAAATTTAATTTTTAGCCTTAGCTACTAGCGTAATTCAGGCGATAGTCGTGATTATGTGCCGATCCAGAGCTGCCCTCGGCCATGGGTTCGAGTCCCGCTTGGACTAAATATCTGTTTGGAAATTTTTTGTTAGGTTTCCCCAAATGTAAATCGAGTGTCATGTGATCCCATGACGAATCCTCGGCCTCAACTCGCCAAATACCATCACGATACCGGCAATTTCATGAATTCTTTGTAACTTAGTAACCGAAATTGCATCGCTAAAACAAACTAAAAAAATAATAATTATATTAATGAATGTACCTTATAAGTTTCTGATGTAGACGAATACACTCGTTCAAGTGGCTCTGCATACTGGCAAAAACGTCTTCTGAAGTATCGAATTGTTCATCGCCGTCTTCAGTTCGTTGTTTGATATCTGATAGCAAAGCTCTTAGTTTTTCGTATTGAAAGCATGCGATTACCACCAGAGTAGCGTACAATGGTGGAAATATATACAACACGACAGCGCAGCCAATAATCATTCCGGTAGTCTGTAAAATAATAATAATAATAATAATAATAATAATAACTATTATTATTCTTCTAATTCGTTCATTCTTTTCTAAAGACTAATATAAATGTGGGAATGCTATTAAGTTCAGAAGTTGACACAAAATCAATTTGCTTCGCACCAAAAGTCTTTCGGAGTGGCCATCTGACATCGAAGATTGGCTTATGCAATGGACAGATAACTGTTACCCAATACCTGCGATTTGCCAAGAAGACTAGGTTTTCTCATAAAACAATATTTTTGCAGTACTTTCCGGAAACTTCAGTTTAGGATTAACTGACACCGACGAGACATGAAAAATTTAAGAATTAAATCAGATAGTTAGTTACTAAAATTTAGTTAGTTGATCAATTTAAACAATTCAGAATAAAATTCAGTGAATATGATATAAAAGTCAATCAGAATGCTTGGTTTAACAAAACAGCTTTTGTCAAGAGACTGTGTTGTGTGCTTGGTTGAATTTTAGTACTTACGAATATACTCAGTTGTCAGGCACTTGATTCCGAAATGAAGTGTGAAGAGCAGCGTTTTATACAACGCCTACGTAATCGTTGTAATATTGTCTAATATTGACTTTATTCAAACAAGAATAATTTTCTACCAGCAAAATGCTCCGGCACACCGATAAATTTCTACACAAATCAAGATAAAAACATTGGAATGCAATGACTTTTGTCGCGTCCAATTGGCGCATATATTTTACTTTACGATTGTGGTCTAATATGTTTGGTGGTTCAATTTTATGTGGACTCTGAACTTCAGTCACATTATGCGTCCAATTAGAAAGAAAATGATTCCGCCAGATATGGCAGACTTCGAAAATAATGCATTTTATGTCTAGGAGTGATTTCTTTTTGTAATTATTTAATCCACTCTGAACGAAATATGTTTACAAATTTGAACTTGTTAGTTAATATAAAAATAACCACTTACCTGAAAAACTAACGTGAATTCGTAAGCTGGACTCTTGGTTACGTCATACGGGTACCACATATCAAAAGTCAAAGGTCGTTCTTCACTAATAATAATACGTATTGTTGTCTGAAGGAAGTGAAAGCTGCAGGCTGTAATTACAACTCCTAATAATACTTTCTTGATTCGTCTTACGAACACTGTCATACTGATGTTTCCGGTATCGGGATCCCTTGCAGGCAGACCGTCCCAAGTAAAGCAATCGGCACGTATCAGAAGTTGTTGTATGTCGTCTCTGCGAACACTTCAAAATATTTTATATTGGTTAGAAGAAAAGAAGTAAATGGAAAAGAAAATAATGCAGAGGAAGAGGCGTAGAAACTATTCGAAAAATTGATTTTATCTTCCAATTTTCTGTCATTATTTAAGACATATTTTTGTCACGTCATTACTAGTGTTTTTGTATGCGTTTGCTAAGGGTATGATTTTTTTCTGATGCACAATCTTCATAATCAAGACATTTAAAACTAAAACTGTAACATTGTAAATTTTGACAACAATCTTGAAGATTTTGCAAAACTGAAAAATAAATCTTCCACTGTCACAATTATTCATAAAATTAGAATCGAACTTTTCATAGTAGTAGTGGTAATAATGATAATAATAATAATAATAATAATAATAATAATAATAATAATAATTATTATTATTATTATTATTATTATTATTATTATTATTATTATTATAAGAGAAAATTACAACTTTAGGGAAAATATACAGAAAACGGTATAAATGTATTAAATTGTTTTTTTCCACGTTAATATTTTGGAAATACCTTAAAGATATTCGAATCCAGGACGATAAAAGAGTGAAAGGTGAGAGATAATAATAATAATAATAATAATAATAATAATAATAATAATAATAATAATAATAATAGAAAATTACAACTTTACGGAAAAAAGTACAGAAAACAGTATAAATGTACTGAATTGATTTTTTTTTTTCACTTTAATATTTTGCAAATACCTTAAAGATATTCGAATCCAGGACGATAAAAGAGTCAAAGGTGAGAGAAAGATACTATCAATCGCTTTATCTAGATCATCAATATTAATGTATAGATACATCAGTACTGATAACGTTGTGCAGTGAGTACAAATGAACACAATTAAGTCGTAAACATTGTAAAGAAATGACGTCGGTCGGTTGTATAGAGGAACACCAGCTACAGTAAGCAGAATGTTGTAAATTCGAAAAGTCTTGTCGTTCCTGAACGATACCATCCTGCGTTATAATATCTCGATGTTAACCAGTCTGCGCATCCTGCTCTACTGACTCGTCTGCTCCGTCTTCAAGGAAGAGTAGCACTTCCTTACATCCCCTCCTTCCTGAAATGGAGCGGTTCGTCATAAATTATTGATATTACAAGCCTTGAATTATTTATGAGTAGGGTTATCATGAGAAGAAATTTTATAGGAGGACATGGAATGTAAAATAAGTGGACATTGTTGACAAAAGGAAGACTTTTTAAAAATTGATATGAACAAAATTAAGTAAAGATAAAAACAATGACTCATCTTAATTAGTTTCTCATTAGTTGCCGGATAAGTATTACATCATTCTATACCCTACTTATCGGTGGAGCCCACTTTATGCACAAGAGCCTGAAAAGGCAAACATATCTTGTAACAAATAACTAAGGAATTGTTCACAAGACATGTCCTTGAAATTATATTTCACCATGATGATACCTCTGACTGTCTCCGTTAGCATGCGATTTCGTTCTTTTGTCCATTGAGCAAATATTAAGGAAAATACTCACTCAACACTTCCATTTTGCCTTGGGATAGAGAAATAGAATTGACATTTTTAAGAGTCCTGAAAAGTTTCAGTGCTCGCAGAACTATTGGAATTGAAGAATGTGCACCATTGTTCATCTAAACTTAAATCTTTGTCCAAATTAACTTGCTTGGCATATCTTTGTACATTGCAGAATAAAATTGATAAAATAGCTTAGAATCATGAATAGTGACGTTTTAGAGTGTACGAATTCAATGCATATCAATAGGTCATTATACAGAATGTTTCCGAAGTGGTGTTACAAACTTTCAGGGATGATGGCGAAGTGCACATATATCAATTTGAGATGAGGAACCCTGGTCCGGAAATGACCGAGTCGAAAGTTACAAGCAAAAATATTTGTGTGGAAATGAAATAATTTTATTCCTCTGTATACTTTATTTGTGTGTATTTATCTGTACATCTTACATATATTGTATTTATCTGACATTGTTTACGTTGTCTACTTACAGTATTCCATTCAGTGCGCTGTCTCAGGGGTAGGGACATGAAACTACATTAAAGCAATGCAGATAGCGCAATATGTAAGGGACATGATCGGTCCTGATATGCACGTCTATAGACAGCAGTGTATGTGTACAGGTTGCAGTGTCCAGTCGATCAGTCCTAGTGAAATGGAGGAGTACACGAGAGGGGAATAAGCAGACCTGATTTTCGAATACGGATGAGCCAATGGAAACAGTAGACAAGCTCACAGATTGTATCGGGACAAGTACCCACATAGGAAACATCCGGCCCATATCATTTTTCCACGACTGTTCCAAAAGTTAAGGGAAGGAGGGCACGTGTTGCCAAATTACAATTCCATTTCCACACAACTATTTTTGCTTATAACTTTCGACTCAGTCATTTCCTGACCGAGGTTCCTTATCTCAAATTGATACATGTGCCCTTCGCCATCATCCCTGAAAGTTTGTAACACCACCTCGGAAACACCCTGTATGTTATGTTTTTTTATGTGCTCCAGCTTCAACCATTGAAAGTAGTTAAATTCTTTCATAAGTTTTCACTATTTGTTCAGATATTCTATGCATAGTATCTTACATTATTCAATATTCATATTAATTCTAGTCGAAATGCGAAATATTTCAATTTTTTTAAATGCCTAGGGGACAGGATAATGCGATTAAAAAAGAGGACATGTCCTCCTTTTGCCGGACGGATATTATGAGAATTCCATTATCTCTAGCATACGAGATTGAAAGTATAATTGGTCTACGTTGTGGAGTAACGATTAGCTTGCCTGTCTATGAAACGAGCTGGCCCGAAATTAAACACTGGTTGGGACAAGTTACCTGGTTGAAGTTTCTTCGGGATATTTCCTCAACCCATTAAGAACAAATGCTGCGTAAACTTCCGGCGTTGAATCCCGGATTCGTTTCGCTTCCATTATCACTTTCATTTCATTGAGACGCTAGATAACCACAGCAGTTGATAAAGTGACGTAAAATAACAAATAAAAAAGTGTTATTTACAGTTACAACTTGTCGTGAAGCTTTGACGTAATATAGTTTTATCTTTCTTTCTCTCTTTCTTTTTTTTTTCTTCCTCTCTCTCTCTTTCTCTCTTTCTTTCTATCTTTCTTTCTATCTTTCTTTCTTTCTTTTTTTTCTTTCTTTCATTCTTTCTTTCTTTCTTTCTTTTTCCATTTGTATCTTAATAACAAGTCGATATTATAATACAATGGAAAATATATCTTTGGATCATATTCACACTGCAGGCTTACCTAATCATGTTGTCAGCACTATGTAGGGTCACTATGAAACCATCATAGAATAAAAATGAGACAAGAGACAATAAACACCCAGACCCATGGAATGGAGATAAACTTCGCCCACGTTCTCGGGACTGTTGCCACGGACTGCTACGTTAGAAAGCGTGGGCGCTATTTACAGGACCATAACGGCGGCTAAAATAAAAATAATTGCCAAAGTGTGAAATTTAGTTTGGAGCACATGTACAGAATAACTAAAATATCAATAAGCATTTTATTTAGCGTGTAGGGAAAGTTAAGAAATGCATATAGAGTGTTAGTTGGGAGGCCGGAGGGAAAAAGGCATTTGGGGAGACCGAGACGTAGATTGAAGATAATATTAAATTGGATTTGAGGGAAGTGGGATATGATGATAGAGACTGGATTAATCTTGCTCACGATAGCGACCAGTGGCGGGCTTATGTGAGAGCGGCAATGAACCTTCGGGTTCCTTAAAAGCCAGTAAGTAAGTAAGTAAGTAAGAAGTAAGTAAGTAAGTAAGTAAGGAAGTAAGTTAAGCAAATTTGTGTACCATAAGACATTTTACTCTATATTTTGCAATTGAGTAACGATAATAGCTTGGGAACCTAAAAAATTTTAGAGTATATCTATTTTAGAAGATATAACGCATTCAAATGCTAAAATTATTCTTTTATGTAGCATTTATATGTGTATGCTTTTTACTAGAACCTTATAATTGAAGGGTTCAGAGACATAACGGGCCAAGCGCCATTAAAAACAGAGAAAGCAAGGGTTAAAGTTAAGTGAATACCATAGTTTAATGAAGATTGACGTATCATTTAGTTTTAATGTGTATACTCTATATTACTTGCTATATGTCCTCATTGAATTATGGTAATAACTTCGTTTCAACCCTTGTTTTCTACGGTTTTAGTAAATGGCGCTTGGCCCACTATGGTTCTGAACCCTTCAATTGCCCATATTATCTGCACTCTAATTGTAATATGTGCAGTATAGGAATTAAATGCATTTTTAATTTTCAATCATATGTTTAATAGAAAATACATATATTTAATCCTTCCTCAATTAAACATTCAAGCAATAAAGGTATTGGTGATGTAACAGAACCCTGAGAAAATGAAAAAAATATATATATATTGAAGTAAACATTGAGACTACATTAAAAATTGATTTAACACATTCGATGAGGAAGAAAGATTATGAAAAATAATTTAAGTATGAACAAATGTTATTTCAAATGGTATAAATCAACAAAAGCAAAAGTCAAAATAATGTTCTAAATTTATTTTGTGACGTCACCCCAGAAAAATGAACGACTTTTCATCTCAAAATATTCTTCATTGTACCAAAAAGCGCATAATCCTTCATACTGTACTCACTTTTCTCCATTTTTCTCAGTCTAAAAATTTCCTTAACTTGGAGGACAAATGCAAGAAGAATTTGTTCAAGAAGATGCGTTCGTATTCAAGTGCTTTCAAGTTGCTGATTTTCTAAATTTATTGGCTCTTGTTGTCACTCTTTTAATAACTTCAGTAAAACAAATGAAAACAAAGAAACATATTCTAGCTTTTGTGCAAAATAACATTTCATTTTTATAAATTAAATTTTGTATATAATTTATATTATTGATCAATAAAATTATAGCAATGAACATAAACAATTATTATACAACTGTCCTCGTGTTGGGAAGGAAGTTACAAAATCATCAAATGTTAATTTTATTAAATTGGAATCAAAAGCTAGAATAAGTAGGACATAGTATTTCACAATAATTTAGATAAGCAAGAGTATATGAATAAATTTTAATGATTTAAATGACATTTGCTTTTTAAAATTCCATTCTATAGAAAATTATGAATAAACGATTTCAAAAATGTATACAATACCTGTGCCCGTAATACCCTGAATGGCAATGCCCATAATGTATTATTTCAACAAACTACCAGTCTGTCCAGCGAGTACATGCTTGAGAAACCTCACCGTGTGGATTATTGTTCTGTTTAAATCTACCTTTCCCTCCTGTAAAATATTTCGATACTACTCGCATATTTGTGGCAATCATTTCTTAAGTAAGTCATGTAAAAATCAACAACAGCACTATTTTTGCTATGCTCCAAAGTGTACTCACATATATAATTGTATTCGTAGCGTTTACATGTACAGCAGCGCTAACAGCATTCACACTATGGTTTGCCACATTAGTTCAGATTTAACAATATAGGTTTACTATATGATGCTTCGTAACTCACGAAGAATTAGGTAACATGTGAATTACTTAAAAGTGCCGATATTATCTGAGTGCCCATATTTGCCTCATTCCCCCTATCAAATTTGCTACACCGTTAAAATTAAAACGGTCTCGATATAGTATTCTAATAATTAAGGCCGTATTTCGTTTCTGAGCGAAGGCAGTTTATGTAACACATGACATATATCTGGATAAGTGGTATGCCGGGTATGTCATATTATTGTAAAAAAAGATATCGATGTTTTATTTTCACCATTAAGTCCTCGTCTGTTAAATTAAGTATGACCAGAAGACCGGTAACTATTGGGCAGAAGCAAACAGATGAGTGAAAATTCTTGGAACACGCACAGGCACGAAAGAGATGGGATAATTGTTTAACTTGAATAATAATTTGGTATTGATTTGAGTAACCACAAATCACATTATTATAACATCGCGATCGCAGCAATATCCATTCAGGTTTTTTTGTTAAGTGAAGTGCAGTTACATTATATTAATATTAATAATAATAATAATAATAATAATGATAATAATAATAATAATAATATATAATAATAATAATAATAATTTATTTAATCTGGCAGAGCTAAGGCCAATAGGCCACAACAGGTTAAATGTTCCAATTACGGTAACGTTTTACAGATTATATTTGTGCGAGATCGTGCGTATTTGTTGGTTTCCGCACAAAACCAATCCGCGGAAAGTCTAAAATTCGACATTCAGTATTCCCAACCTAACACACATAACAATTTCCCTCTTCTTACCGCTTAAGTGACATATTGATTTTACTGCTTTAGGCTTTTAACATATTATTTTTAGAGACGTTCAATATAGTAATAATTATAAATTGGAAACTTACCACTGCAATTTCACCTAAATTGCACTGTTAATTATTGTTTTTAAATATTTGCAAAAATTAAGTAAACTCTACAACTTCACTAAAGTTACTGCATTCGTGATGCAAGTAACATTAAGGAAGCCGTGGAAAAATTAACAAGATTCCAGACTCATCATAGACTGGGGAAAAAAAAGACAAACGTATATGACGGCCTGCTGGAGTAAAGTAAACACAGAAAACATTTTAAAGCAACAATGTTGAAGATAGATATTTTTGTTTTGCAAATTTGCCGTCATTGAACAGAAACCAAGATGGAGATTTCATTGCAACTAATTAGAAATTCCTCTTTCAGGTATGTAATAAACGATCTTCGCACAAAATAATGTACGATACACGAGCGGTATGTTTTTTTTTCAATTCTCGGAAATTAAAAAGCTCAACTACGTTTCGCTTTTTCAAACTTTTCCTCGAACATGAAAACTTCAACATACCGCTCTTGTAACGCATATTACTATTGTAGATAGCCTATATGAATCGCTCAAAGCAGTAAGGTGAGATGTCCATTTTTTACGAAGTTGAATTTTATAGTGAGTAGGAATAAAGCCGTTGTTTTGTGCACAAAGTAGACTTATTTGCAACTGTTGCCATAGGTACAGCTACAAGAATTATAAATTTGTTGCGGAAAGGGGATATATCCTGGACATGTTTCTTTTCTTTGCTCTAATTTTGCATTACAAACTTTGTCCTACATTGTTATACTTGAGAGACGCACAATAAATTATAGGCCTAATGATGGGTTAGGAATTATTAAAGAGTGCGAATTACAATAAAGGCAATCATGAAGCTGGAATAATATTCTTTCTTTCATTCATTCATTTATTTAGTGTTATGCCCAAGGGCAAGTCTTTCACTGCAAACCCAACTTTCTCCAATCTTTCCTGTTTTCTGCCTTCCTCTTTGTTTCCTCATATGATCCATATATCTTAATGTTGTCTATCATCTGATATCTTCTTTTACTATGAAAATATTCTTGTAGTAAAATTATTATGTGGTCTGTCATAAATGGCAAGAATATTTGTGGGGATTATTCTACACGTTTTACAATAAAACAGTCTTTCAATGAGAAACTATCTTCATGCCCAACAAAAATTAAAGTATTTTAATATTTTAGAACTTGTATTTTTTCTCTTTTGCGTCCAAAATTTCAAACTTTTTATGAATGTATAACTAAGTAAATGTGTTGTCAAACTTTCTAGTATAACGTAACTTAAAGTTTAATTAAGAATATATATGAGGTAAAAACTTACAAACATTATTGATATATGTAGGGAAAGTCGTGGTAAATACTAGTTAAAGAACTTCCCTAAAATAAGGGAAACAAGGCTATTGGGGAAGAGAACACTACTTTTATTACAGTTCTTATACCGATAATTTTGGAACAATAACTAGCAAGTTCAATTCACTTCTTTGTTACGGAGGAGGAATATTAAGGCTAGCGCTGCGGCTTCGAAACTGTTTTTTATGTCTCATCTCTCCTTTCGTAGAAATGATGAAGTCCCAAGGATCTCTCTGTTGTACAGTAGATATCGTGACTTACCTGATGACATCTGAAGTTACTCAGAAGTGAGATATATAAAAAATTATCTGTGCTATTTATGTCATAGCACATTGTTGTATTTTTCTCGAATAATGCAATTTTTCCACGTTTTGTTCCTACAATTTATTGTCGATTTGTTAAATTTCTCATCTTTTGTTAAAACTGACTCATTATAAGCCACATCTTTGTTCTATTTTTCTGTGTTTCCATTTCCTTTATTTCGAATGTTAATGAGCTACATATTCTTATTTTATAACTGCAGTTCATGTAAATGATGAATAATTATAAGTTCGATTGTTCATTTTTAGTGAATGTTTCAAAAGTGACGGTAAAAAATTTAGGAATGAGAAGTAAAAACGGGTCCGCAAATTAACCGTTTACGAGATAATACCTTTTATTTTCTGGTTGGGGCCGCCAGTGGATCGAGCGCCGAAATACAGTTTAAGTTGTTTATCGAATACCCTGTACTGAACTTTTGGGCGCCCATGGTCCATAGTATCCAACATAAAAACATTTCTACATTCGATCGAGGGAAAATGTACACGTTATTCTTCGATTGTCGTATTCGATCTATACCGGTAACAGAAAAGGCAGATGATAAACGCTCTATGTGTGATGCTCAATTTTCTTCGTGAATTAGGGGCTCAGTGTCCGATAAATAAACGAAAGCAGTGGTTTTACGATTCTTTGTGTGCCGTATTGCTTTATGTAATATCTAAAGCAAATAGTAAACCGGAAATACGCAGGTTATTATATAGCAGACAAAAATAAACTTGTTATAAATATGAAAGCATTCTAATCTCTCGTACGATGTAGCAATTTTAATCTCAAGGAGTATTTATTAAACACAGAGTGGATAGTGTAGTAAGCAGCAGCCTATATTTTGATATAGATATTCAGTGATTTAATGTAATGTTTCAAGATCCTGAGTTAGCTATAAAATATTCTAAAACATATTTCGCGACTAATACCTATTACTGTATCTTTCTCTACTAAGGTTATGGATAAGTGAAATTTCTAACTTTTACATTTTTACAACGTTTAATCTTAAACTTTTACCACATATTCTTACAATATGGGTATACAATACAAAAATTGTCACTTACACATTTCATATAGTTTAGTTACAATTCAGTTTTGTTATTTTTAATACTGAATTATAATTATCCCAATTTTCAGAATTTACATTATTTTTCTTTACATTTATATTTAACTTATTACTGATAGATGTAAGTAAAATATAACACATCCCTTTCATATTTTTGCAATTATTTTTTAGAAAAATTATTTAACCCTTTAGTTTTTAATCTTCCAATTTCTTATAACTTATCACATCCTCAACACACAGAGATTTGAATATGTAATGCTACGTCAACAGAAATAAAACACATTACCTACTTATATGTCAATTACTTCACATGCTTTTGTGGACTTCTGTGGAAAATTTCACTGAGATTGGAGGAAACTGCATTCATTAGAGCATTTTGAATGTTACACAATTTTTAAAATTGGAAAATCGAGAAAACGAGTACCGAAGTACAGCATGTAGAAGAAATGTATTGTATTGTATTTCATTTTGTTTTGATTTATTGCATTTTATTTTATGTTATTTTATTTTATTTTATTTTATTGTATTGTATTGCATTGTATTGAATTGTATTGTATTGTATGTATGCTGCTTATACACGTCTACCACACACATTTTTCTTCTACATAAGAGCGCGAAATTTGAACTGAATGAAAAGTAAAACTAGTCAGAATGAAGAACAAAGTCTGTCAGAATGATAGCTGAGTGACAATTTAAAGGGCTGCTGCTTCGGTTCTTTAAAAAAATTTGGTCTTGTGGAGCTTTAAATTGCCATAGGACCAAAGAAACCGCAGAGTTAAAAAAACTGAAACATTATTTTAGTGTTAGATTTAAAAACAAAATTACTTTTTCCTCCTCTTTCCACAAATATACTGCATTTCCGCCTTTTCAATTCACCATGAAAGAAGGTTCTCTTGTAAGTGTCATTTTAAAGGGCTTCAGCTCCTCACACACGCGCCGCTTCCATTAAATTCGTCCTGAGTGACTTTAAATTGCCATAGGACCAAAGTAAGCACAGAATTGAAAAGCTGAAACATAATTTAATTTTTAGAATTAAAAAGAAAATTTGCATTCTTAATTTTTTTTTCATTATTTTCACAGATCCATAGCTATAATTATGGAACCATTTTTAGAGGTTATTCTGAGGGATTTATAGTAAAATGTGTGTGAGAAACAACTTCCACGTCCAACTTCGAACATAATATTGATTAATAGCCTGCATTTGTATTGGTTACGTTAAAAATATAAAAGTTTGTACGAATTTACAAGCAATTAAATGTATAAAGGAATACTGTAATACAAAGTAACTTAAAGTTTAATTACGGATGTATGAGTAGAGTTTATAATAAAACTTAAAAAAAAATATTGATGTAATAAGTTAAGGAAAAACTCGTTGTATATTATATTTACACTCACTGAAATAAAAGGAATGGACTGTAAGATTTGAAGTCACTATTACATTGCTCGAAGCTAAAATTTTCCAAGAAAAATAGTAAATGCCACTACTCTTTAATATATAGAATAAAGTACATCCTTTGGAAACTAAATGAATCACAAATTTTTATGATTATTTCAATTTATTGAACAGAACAAAATTTCTGTTGTCATTTACAATTATTCCATTATACTAATTTATGACACATATTGATTTGTGTCTAAAAGTCCTTACCGAGGCAACTACAACTACGAGGCATTTCTTAAGTGTAGGCAATGTTCAGACATGTGCACTGGCGTAATTTCTTCTTCATGGTGGATGTACGAAGCTGAACTTGTATCTCAGATATAATTTTATTGTTGAGAGCTAGGATTGTAATATACCGCTGGATTACAATTGCGCCAAACATTGTCTTATATTGGTTACAAAAGAGCCAAATAACCACATAACGAAAGCGCTATTGACAATGCTACAAAATAGCTACTCGGAGTATCTTCATAAGGTAAGCGTTCAGTACATCGTATCGCACTCCTCGTACGAATCGCACGCAACGGATATCTTAAGTGCAGTGCGTTCACTGTAACGGCTCCATCTCATCGCCTTATCGGATTCCCCTATCAGCTCTTTGAAACAAGACGTCGTACGATATTGACATTGCTGAAAACAGAGGAGTTGAGGTTAAGTCTATTAATTATGACTGTTAGCGAATAAGAATTTGTAATTGCTTCATGCGTCTTAATTGAAGAGGAAGAAACGAAAGAAATACTGGTTACATAATATATATGTAAGAAATGACTTGATTACTATAATGGGAACGCCTCAAATTATATAATTCTTCGCAATTTTCTACAAGCGAAATAAGTTTTCCGTCTGCAATTTTGGCGCGACACTGAACATGGCATAACATAATAATAACAACAGTTGACCAATTAAAGTTGGTTTATTAAAGAAGGCCATGATCGCACGCATCGGAAAAGTTGCTCATCCGAGAAACGTGGACGGATTTGCCGGGAGGCGATGCGTGCGATACGATGTAATGAACGCGGTTACATAACAATTACAACAAAGATAGTCTTTTTCCGATCCGTGCGATTCGTCCGATGAGTGCGATACGATGTAGTGAACGCTTACCTCTACTTTCGTAACACTGATTAACAGTTTATTGAATCTGCTTAGTTGTATCTCAGTGTATCAGTCTTGTGCTTACCGCTATCAGTCTTGAGCGGAAATGAACTTCACATTGACTACCACTAATAAAGGTGTCTCTTTTATAGTACATAAGGTTTGAAATATAGAAAAATAGGAGTGATGAGCTGTGAAGAAATATCATGGAGGTGTACTTTTAGAGCTTTTTAAGGTAGAAATGTAACCATCGACACAAGTAATTGTGTTTCAAGAGAATGTGGAAACCATTCACATGAAACATCTACCGCGTACAATTGGACAGCCATGTTTTACGAAATAGTTGTAAGTGTAAAGCAGAGGTGCTGTGACATGGGAAACCCAGAAAAATAATACGACGCTAGTTATGTCAAGTAGAAAATACTTCATTGAATTCAATAGCCATTTTGATTGTTCGAATGGCTATGTAAAGAAAAAGGAGGAAATCACTCCGTGTTGCTTCTAAATATATTAAGAAACAGACTTTATTACAATTTTTATGCACTGACGAATTCAATATTTTAGCTAATGGAAATTTGTATGTACATCCCAAGTCTTTTTCGCAATTGTACAGTAGTGGCAAAAAAACCGGACTGACCCTTGTAGCTGATTTCAAAGCCTTGTTCACTCCAGAGCACGATAGGCTGGTAACTATCACTTTCGTGTCGATTCCTGCCTGTGGAAGGAAACTTTTTTTTTTTTGTTCCTTATTCAAATTTATTCTCAATACTTTTCGTTTGCTGGTAAAATTCATATTCCGGGAATAATAAGGTAATTAAGTAGTAAAATATAACTGTAATCGAAAAGTATTGGGAATAAATTTGAACAAGGAACAAAGAAAGTTTCCTTCCCAGGCAGGATTCGAACCACGAAAGTCTTAGTTACCAATCTACGGTGCTCTGGAGTGAAAAGGCTCTGAAATCCGCTACAAGGATCGGCCCGTTTTTTTTTTTTTTTTTTTTTGTGCCACAACTGTACACGGAGTACGGAAAAAGAAATGGTGTGGACTTTCAGTTGGTATTTTTCCTACTTCCCTGTAAGTCGGCGCATTGCTACGAAGCAATATGGACTCTAATACATAGAACATGTAATAAGTTTGGTTTGAACTTTTCACCTGTAACAGTGATACTAGACTTCGAAAAATCTGTACATGTATGATTTCTTAGAGTATACCCGAAACTGAAGTAAGATGTTGCAGTTTTTATTTAGGATAGGCCTTCCTTCGTAAAATTCACTATTAGAAAACGGCAAATGGTTTAAATATTGCTTTGGACTGTCATTGCTTCCTCATTATGAAGTAGAGAAAGTGTTTGTGGAATCAATGTCAATAATTCCTGACAACAAATTTCTCGTATTGGCGCTTTTATATACAGTGATTGGCGCATATGTAATAATTCTGCGGTTCCTCCCATTGGCTCTTATGCCATCTATCAACCCAAAAATTGGCGCTTATGATCGACAGCCTAACTTACAGTGTCATGATAGTTAATCATTGCATAAATTACTTCCGGAATTTACCTACGCAAAATTTTTTCCCACTCGCGAATAATTCACTCCCCGCTCTATTGGACGAGAACGCTGCAATTCTCGCTACACGGAAGCAGTAATAATAGGCGGGCGGTCGTACGTCACCTGTTCGTTGTTCATAGAGTTACGCCCGTTTTCTAGAACACAGGAATACCCATTCGGTTAGTATTGATTTGTTAAAGTTTGGTAAATCTTTGTCGTGTTTCTTAAACATCGCAGCCTATATGCCTATAATTTATTGATCTGTCGTTTATTCATTGGTTGATCAAGTTTCACAAATATCTGCTAGATGGCACGACAGTCTAATTTACATTTTATGCATTGATTCTTGGTTGTTGTTTAGTCAACTGTCCGAAGACAGATCTGAACCTCACAAGTGATAGCAACAAGACATAACCTATGAGGCACCTAAGCCAGGAGGTAATGGGATTGGGTCGCTAGTTCCTTTCCACCTTCATTGCATATATCACTAACTAGCTACATATAACACTAATCAGACTTCAGACGTAAAGGCTTACAAATAATTTTCTTCTTTCTCCGACACATAGCGTTAGGTGAGATTTACTGCCGGTTATTATTATTATTATTATTATTATTATTATTATTATTATTATTATTAATCAACAGCTATTGTGGTTGTCTTTACGGTACTTAATAGTTCGAGTTCAGTAATGAAAACGAAATGAGCAAAAATCTTTTCGATATGCACACATTGTTCGATATTGCAGAACAATTATTTCTAAGTGTTATAGCGAACAAAGGGACCAATGCAGCAAGTGTACAAGAAAAGAAAAAAAATATTGGAAAGAAGCAGCAACGCTCTTCAATGCAAATTGTCAAATCTGATCCAGAAACACAAAATAGTTGCACTATTTATACAACTTTTTGTAGAGGAAAGCTCTGGAATAGGTATATATGATAAGGGCAGTTTTAACTTCAGTGTAAAGCAGTAGTCGGCAATGATTACGCCATATAAAATGCAGCACGCAATCACAGCAAAGACGAAAGTAGACATGGGAGCATACCCGAACTGCAAACGCTGAATGAACAAGTGATGGGTAAGGGAAGAGAGATGTATATACCTTGTCCCTTCGCCCTCACTCGTGAGTCAAGAAATGTCGACCACCGTTGTAAGTTTTTTTAACCTCCTGCTACCAAGGGGAAGATTACCCCACTAAATATTTTTGAGTATTGTTTCCATTTTTTGTCTGAACAAATGTTGCTGAGATATATATGCACATAAAAGGCATGTCCTCTTCAATACCTGGCGTAATTTGATATTCTTCTTCATTATGAGGTAATTATGTGTAATGTCCTAGGAACTGAACATTTTATGCACATTCCAGTACGTCAAGATAAATAAAAAAGAAGATACGAATCTCCAATCCTCAAACAGCATTTATTCTGAGACTTAAATACATTAAAACCAACTTACGGAGACTAGTCATGCATTTATCTCATTGTAGATTTACTCTTGTGTACTGCATTCAATTATTTTTATATTAGTTCAATCAATAATATGTAACTTAAGTATTTTACATCAATTCATACACAGCCATAACTAAATCATACAATAATTCAACCTATGCAGAACACATCACAAACTCCAACCACAACTAGGGCAATATAGAAACTGACATGCAAATTCAACATACCTTATTGAACCAAAAAGCCAGATACTTGACACTCTGTAAGTATACGAATCTTAGAGACACGAAAAAAAAAACATCCACAACACATGCTAAATACTCTGCTGAATTTCAGAACACACCCATTTCGATACAACTTCACCGATAAGGAATACATTCCATCAAGACAATAACAGAAAGCAGAAGATGGGGAGGGATCGCATTATAATTGAGATGATGATGATGATGATGCACAGAACAACGAAACTGGTAAAATTCCACAGTTGTTTAATATTAACACAGTGAAGTAATTGTTTAATTAAATTAATTTACAGTTCTTCAGCCACATCATGCAGATATGTGTATGATCAACAGAATATGAAAAAGCAACTCAGACCAATTTATATACAGTGCGTACATTTTATCTTTGCACACTAGCGAAAGAAGAGTGGAAGCGGCAATGCACTGCACAGCTATCCATACGCGATTTGGTGAGCGCTCATTTAAGAGTAGAGTCCGCGTTTGATGACTTTAAGCCTTCAAGCAACACGCAACACTAGCCCCTTTACTGTATTCTCAAGAGTCAGCACATTTTGCCCACGTGGTTTTCTCGTTACATGTTAACAAAGACGTTGTAGCGCTGGATAACACCGAGCTATAGGCCTACTGAAGAACTGTGAAGTTATTTAAATGAACAATAATTATTTCATTGTGTTAATATTGTCGCAAAGAATTTCAAGAACGCTTCCTTGGTACTGATCCACCTGATATAATATTACAGTTCATAAAATATTGAATACATTCAAAATCACAGGTTCAGAAAAGAAGATGTAGGCGTCATGTTTAACAGAGGAAAAATTTGAATAACATTGGTTCTCGATTAGAATACATTTTATATTTACTCGGTTGTTTAACGACGCTGTATTAAGTATGGGGTTATTTAGCGTCGATGGAATTGGTGGTAGCGAGATGAGGCCGAGGATTCGCCATAGATTACGTGATATTTCCCTTGAAATTGGAGAAAATTGGGGAAAACCGAACCAGGTAATCAATCCATGCGGGAATCAAACCCGTACCCGAGCGAAATTCCTGATCAGCGGGCAAGGGCCGCAGCCGACTCAACTACCCCTGTAGTTCCGATTAGAATAATCGTCGCGAAAATCTCTCACGTATTTAGCACAGCAACCAGGGATCAGTCGTACATCAGAACATAATGCTACAAAATTACTAAAACGAGAAAGAATACCTAAATCTCTAAATCGTAATTCGAGCAAGAAACAAAAATGAAAATGAAACTCAACACTGCACAAAATAACAGAGGTACTGCTTTCAAAATCAACTCAGTACTTCACACAATAACAGACAACAGTCTTATCAGTGACTGTTGACTGTGCGTGTCCTTGAATGGCAGCGCGGGCAGGTAGCTGCGAGCGTATTCCGAATCTCAACGGTGAGCAATTCGATGGCATCACGGTGTTCCGAATTCCACCGATGACGTCATTGATGCTCCACCGGTGTCGCACCGGTGCCATCAACTTGCAGAAGTGGTGGCAGTCTCCATCAGCCGCCATCAGTGAATCTTGTATAGGGCGGGATTTAGCAGACGAATGACATCGTGCACTGTTGTGTCATGGCGGTGTGTTCTGCTTTTGTTCTGCTGTATTGTTTGTAATGAGCATAACGTAAAAACAATATGTTAATGGCTTATGAGCGAACATGTCGACGGACCAGTTATTACTACTGGTTCAAGAAATAAATTGTTTATGCTATCTTTTCTTTGAACGAGATGGGAGTACGAAAATTTCGCAAAATTTTGCTAGCGTAGCACAGAAAACAACTTGTACAATCGCCATGACAGCATCGATCCTTCCAGCAGTTTTGTTCCTTATTTCGCTGCAACGTGACGTCATTGATGCCACCAGACCGGTGAGATTCGGAATACGCTGTACTTACTGCCTACTCTGATCTCATACGTCAGAGTTGTCAGATACAGCCTAAACGGAGCGGAGCGCTCCACTATAATTCGTTGCGTGCTCCGGTGCTTCCACAGACATAAGCAAGTTCACGCTCCGACTGGACGTCTCTAGCACCACTACCGGTTTCGGAGCTTACAACTCTGACACTACTGTCATACGTGATCATGAAAAAGTAAAATGTATGCATTCTATATGTTTTCTCATTTGTAGTTACATTAATAGCATCAACGGTAGAATACAAAGAATATTGCATTAAAAAGTAATAAATATATGAAAATTTGTGGGAATGATGTTATTTTTCTAATATTCTTTTATGCATATGTTGCATATATTGTGACATTTCTTAAATAAGACAGTCAATCGTTGTTTAGTTTTCAGTCTAGGCTTCGTTGTCTTTTTCTCTTACTTGAAGAAGAAACATGAAGAGTGAGAATGACTCTTGTATCATCTGTGGAAAAAAAAAAATACTAATGTATCAAAAGATTACATATCTAAAGGCTACGAATTACTGATATAATTGTATTAATGTATTATTAAAGTAATATAATAATGATATTAATAATAATAATGATAATAATAATAATAATAATAATGATAATAATAATAATATCTTACATTTAAAAAAATATATATATTGTTTAATTTTATAAATAAGTGTATCTAGGTTCAAATTATACAGTTCATACCAAAATTATATATATGTATATATATATATATATATATATATATATATTAGAGTACAAAGATGAATGAATATTATGTATTTCGAACCGTTCTCTTGAGGGAAATTCTTAAAATAGTTGCTGACACAAACATAACTTCTCTGCACAGGAAGTATACATTTTACTCGTACTATAGAAAATGCTTTAATTTATTATTGTACCTAAGATAGTGATATAAATAGTCTTAGTGTCAGTAGTAATTTAACTACATTTTCAACTGCAGATGTTAACCTGAATCGATATTTAACGTGGGGAAAACTGGCTGACAAATTATTTCTGTGGCCCTCTTTTAAGAACGAGGATCTTTACTGCAAGTCTTCAACACAGAAGGACTGAACGTTGTCCATATATATCAGATAAAAGGTAGGAAATACTCAACCGGACTTAGAATGGTTAGAAGGAAATGAAAAGGGACACATTTCTCACGTCACGTTTAGGTTACGTAACTCCTCGACATGTTTTGTTTTATTCACGTATAACGGAAGCTAGTAAAACAGAATAAAATATGTCTTTTCTGTCTGATAGTCGGTGCTTTTCAATGCCATTATGTGATTTACTAATTAAGATCTACCACACGTCTACTAATTAAGACATTACCGGTACTAATTAAGTTCTACAACACATTTTCTCCAACTAAATTGTTTTGCATATGTAACTACCATATAGATATAAAAATTCATTAGTTTAGGGGCGGGGGTACACGACATAATGAAAAAAAAGAACTTGTTATTCGCAGTGCTTCGCTGATTGGTAACCACTGGCTTACTGTATATGAGCCCATGATATTGTTGTTATTTATTCATCTGTTAGCATGTATTATGCAGGAGTCTGTTTCGCGTACGTACATGTCAAAGCACAACTGAATAATAGCCTATTTATTTTTTAATATAATGCATCCTTCTCATGGATTAGAATAAATTTTTCCAAACAGATTATGTAGGTATATAATATATAACATATTATGTGGACTCCGCTTCTGTATAACAATGGATTTGTTCACATTATACTTTATTGTATAATGTCGGTGTTAATTCCGTTCCAAAAACATGTTCTTTCTTTTTTTTTCTTTTACAGTAGGTCGTACATAGAAGTTCCACGTATGAAGTTAAGTATATTTCTCGTTTGCCATCAATGCCTAATGTTTATTTTTTATGTTTGAATGTCAACAATTTTTCTCATCACGGAAATCTTATCGTGTTGACTACCTGAAGCACCATTGATAAACAAACTCAGTATCTACAGTAAAACTGAGGTAAAGTTCAGACAAGACCGTCTTCAATACTCAGACCTTAATGCAAGTGTCGTTATTGACCAAAATGGCGGTGGTGATCCAAGATGATTACCACATGGTGTTTTTTATGATTTTTTTGTCAATTACGTCGTGAAAAGGACGTTCCCGTTGTTTACCGGCTTATAATTATAATTATGGATCTGTATCTGATATTTCTGCGTTTAATTTCACGAAAAATTAAACTTTACGAGACAAATGTTTAAGGTGCGTACATCGTGACAATTTCCAGTTTAAGTAAACTACAGTAGTATATACAGAAAACAATTTGATATTGGGAAAAATATTCTTCGTTTTGTAAATGGTGATTCTTTTCGTGTTCCCCGGGAAATTTCAAATCTTACCAATGATGCCTAACCAACCATATTTCCTAACTAACCTCTTATATTATCAGTCTTCTAGCTCGAAGAAAGAACTCAGATCAAGGGAGAGATGAACAGATGGAGAGAGAAGAACCGTTTTTTTCTGGGAATGATGTGGAAGAGACATTATTCGCACTTATGGTGAGTTTCAATGTCAGGATAGAAGTTCGGCTTCATTTATGACTGTTGTGAAAGGTGACTATGTTATTTTCTTGAATATGAAATATGCCAGCGTAGAAGAAATTCCATCATTATCTTAAAGATTTAAAATAACTACTTTTGATTAATAATCATTCAAAGGTGTTGAATGAAAAAAAAAAAACAAAGACATATCAAATCAATTTTGGAAAGAAATGGAAAGAGGTGGTGAAGAGTTAAATCTGAGAGTGACAAAACGTAAAGAATTGAAATTCAGAAGGAATTAGGCCAAGGACCCTAAGTTATATTAACCATATGTAGTTCAGGGTTTGATTTTAAACTTACAGAAAACTATTAATAAGTATTTAATGAATTTCAATCTTAAGGCATATAAACTTGCAAATGTTTATTTGCTATTTAATAACAATATATGAACGTTTTCGCCGTTTAGGGCATCTTCAGATATAACAAAACATATTATCTGGACCTATGATAACATATTATGCAAATAACAAGGAAAATAGAGAACAATATATATGGTACATGAAATTCATGAGCTTTATGTAGATATAACATGAAACAGGATGAATATTGAGATAATCTTTGAATTTGAACTTCGACTGGACGAATGTTTTATTTTATACATATAGCTCATGTTACAATTAATATACAATGTTTAAAATTTGACAATGTTGAGAACTCTTAAAACCTCCAACACATCAACACCAGTACACACAAATGTGAAACAATTACAAAACACACAACATCAACTACGAAAACTATCTTGAACTTACGACAATTCCCAGCCATGATTACTCTAAATATTTTATTATCTTCATTATAAAATTTTAACTTTGGCTAATTTAATCACTGTATATCAACTGTAAAGTAGTCATCAACGTAAAACAACATCCACTGAAATGCCAACGGCCTCTCTAAGCGAAATAGTTACAAAACACAAGAACATTAACTACGCATACTATCTTGTAACTTACGACAACTTTCAGCCATGATTACTTTAAATATTTTATTATCATCATTTTAAATTTTAACATTGACAAATTTTAAACATTGTATATTAATTGTAACATGAGCTATATGTATAAAATAAAACATTCGTCCAGTCGAAGTTCAAATTCAAAGATTATCTCAATATTCATCCTGTTTCATGTTATATCTACATAAAGCTCATGAATTTCATGTACCATATATATTGTTCTATATTTTCCTTGTTATTTGCATAATATGTTATCATAGGTCCAGATAATATGTTTTGTTATATCTGAAGATGCCCTAAACGGCGAAAACGTTCATATATTGTTATTAAATAGCAAATAAACATTTGCAAGTTTATATGCCTTAAGATTGAAATTCATTAAATACTTATTAACAGGGAACGGATTTATATGGACTAAAAATATATGAAATATGTAAATATATATGTAGTTATTTTTACCAAAATATGGAATTAAATATGGATTTTTACCAAAATATGGAATTAAATATGGACTTAAAATTATAAAAAAATGACTATGTACGTTAAATATTGGTACATTTTAATCAAACTAAACAAAAAATATAATGGACGTATCTTATCTTCCAATGTAGTTTCAACAAAACACAATTTTTATTGTCTGTTACCATAACAATAGGTTACAAACATTTCTTTCAAGTGCTGAAAAGTGAATCTTCTTCTATTGTCTCTGAGGATAGATTTATACTGACTAAAAGAGCGTTCGACGTCACAAGAAGTAACTGGTACATAATTCAATTTCACAATGTCTGCTGGGGATAAGTCCAAGTTAATCTTCACTGTTGATTCACCACTCATCACAACAACAACCTTTTGTAGTTCTTCATATCCAGGGTTTTTGAAAGTACAGTGTCCACCTTAGCTCTTACTGCATCTGCAACTTTACCTCTACCACGATTCAGTTGTTCCACAGTACTATTTATAATTTCAAAACTTTCAGATAGTGAAAGGTGCCTATTTTGGAGACTTTTGAGCGTTTTTATGATGCATGAAAATGTATGCTGAATGTGAGCTAAGTCATTCTTCACACTTATGTCACAGGTAACTGTTTTCGCAGTATCAATTGAGACTGCATCTTCAGAGTCCAATGCAAGGAGAACATTGTTAATAGAGTCTATATGTTCGGCATAATATTCAACTGCTTCTAGCCATGTACCCCATCTAGTTAAAATTGGCTTTGGTGGCAATGGAATTTCAGGGTACATTTCTTTCAACACGTTAACTCTACTGGGAGCTTTGAGAAATACTTTTTCACTGATGAAATCAACAAATCTACTTTAGGAAATTGTCTCTGACCACTTCTGCCACACGATGAAATGCATGCGCCACACAAGTAAAATGAGTCAATTTAGGATATACAACAGATAATGCTTGTCCAGCTTTGACCATATAAGGGCAGCATCGCTAATAAAGAATAACACATTATCGTACATAATACCCTTTGGCCACAGGATACCCATAGCTTCGTTGAACAGTTTAACTATAGTTTTGTTATTGCACTTTTCTAGAACATCACAATGTAAAAGAATTCGTTCAGAATATTGTTCACTTAACAAACCGATAACTACATTACCAACAAGTCTACCTTCTTTGTCGGGAGTCTCATCAATGGAAACCCAAATTGAACTATCTTTAATTTCATCTCTTATCTTCTGTATTGTCTCATCGTAGATGGATGGAGCATACGTCTTCCTAAGTGTTGACTCATCCGGGATTGTATGTTGAGTATATTTTTCAAGGAATTCCCTGAAGACCTTATTCTTTAGTTTGTAGAGAGGAATATCAGCAGAGATGAGAGAACGGCACAGGTCGATGTTAATCTCAGATCTTACATTCGATGTTGTTGGTTGTGTTAAAAACAATTGTCTCTGCTTGGAATTTAGTTGTTTGTTGGCCTGATGTTTACTAGTTGTAATGTGTTGTTGCACCAGGAACTTTTGTGTAGATGATACTGCACACTGACACAAATTACAAAATAATATTTTATTGTCAGTTGATAAACCATCTTCTTTAAATTCTGAAATGTAACTTGTTAGTTTTGATTTTAAATTGACTGAATGACGTACTTTTGGCATATTTACCGTCTTTATAGTATGATTTACAAAACTGAACCTATGTGTACTCTGACTGGCATTTAACTGTTGAGCTGCACAACTGAAGTCTGTTAAAAATTTTAAATTAAATTAATACAGTTTTGTAACTTACTTTCCCATTGTTGATAGGACTGCTAATTTTCAAATAACTCTGATGTTAAAGGGATTACTGAACATGTGTTTAAATCTCTATTGTTGAAATGTATTTTTAAAAGTTAATGGAATTTTGTTTTGTTTTATTGTTAAACCTAATATAATATGGACTGTTTTATATGAAATATGGAAAATATATGGAAATTAACGAAAATATGTACTAAACTCTAAAATATGGAAAAATATGGAAAATAAAAGTAGGATTTTTCAACCCTACACATTGTGAAACATAAAGATAATGCAAAATATAAATTATATTAGCTTTATAAGTAAATATGTATTTACATATAAATCCTTTCCCTGCTTATTAATAATTTACCAGGCATATTGATATAGAAAAATGAATTGTAAATTACAGAAAACTGTTTCAGCCTGCGTTTGTACTGTTGAGATGTCCACACCTGTGGAGTAACGGTCAGCGCGTCTGGCCTCGAAATCAGGTGGCCCGGGTTTGAATCCCGGTCGGGGCAAGTTACCTAGTTGAGGTTTTTTCCGGGGTTTTCCCTCAACCCAATACGAGTAAATGCTGGGTAACTTTCGGTGCTGGACCCCGGACTTATTTCACCGGAATTATCACCTTCATTTCATTCAGACGCTAAATAACCTAGATGTTGATACAGCGTCGTAAAATAACCCTATAAAATAAAATAAAATAAAATAAAATAAAATAAACTGTTAAGCTCTAACTTTATATTACTGTGTTTGTACTCGAACTTATCTTCCTCTGAAATTGAACGTAAAATTGTTCATAAACTAACGCCGGACGTTTATTTAATACACAATTTAGTAATTGAACTTAATAAAAATAAGATAAAAACACAAGAATTTGGCGGAATCGTCTATAAGAATACATGGGTATGTTTGGACCGCTGCGGTGGCCATATATTTTTTTTTTTCTGTATTATGATCTGAGTATTGAAGACGGCCTTGTTCTGGGAAGCTTCTCAGCATGCTTCTTTCTATGCACTATGCTTTGAAATATCTCAGCTTTCCCTTTAGACTGCAAATCCATTAAAAAGCAATATATGTAACAAAGAATGCCACATGTGGCTATTGCCCACATCGCTATCTATACGAAAAAATTCTGGTTAGCTGTTTTTTTAAGAGCCGGCTCTGGAATGAAACGAATGTCCCATCCATTGTGTGTTCAAACCGGTATATTTGAATGGTGAATTTGCAAAACGACTTAAGTCCCTACAAGTAGTTTCGATAAAATGAATGAAAAACTGTTTTTGGCCTCGCTGAACCATATAGTTTTACAATATAATTTTTTATATGTAAGAGAAATAGTTTTAGTATAAAAATTTATACGTTTTTACTCTTCTTCAGGTCGTAAAAATTAATTATCTTCACGACTTAAGTTGTTCTGCAAATGACTTTCAATCCTGCATCATAATTATTAGGTTACTGACACTTAAACATGTTTAACTAAATGTGTTTATACCAAAATCATAACATAACTTTATTGCAATTGTCGAACAACATTATTTTGAACAATTTGTTAATCACAAGAGAGCAGACTTCTGATGGAGAAAAGTATGATGTTGAAGAAATGTATCTGAGCATTTATTGATATTAAGAATTTGATTAGTGTGTTGTTTTTATTTTATCCCGGACAACTGTTGCAAAACAACCACAGTTCTTTAATATACAGGATGGGACATAGTTATTGAAGTAGTGTGCAGGAGAAAATTACATGGGCTACCTCATTAAGACTTTTCTTGGCCTATCCCTTATGGTAGACACAAAAGGACATTTCACTAGTTTTCATGTTGTGCACAGAGAAAACCGGGACGGTAAGCTGGCGATAGTAGTACATATCCTGAACTGGTGTTTAGGCAAGCATACATTTTTCATGTAGTCAAATGTGACAGCAAGAAAATCGTAACTGTCGATGCTTAACATAGTTCCATTTTGCAATACTTTTTACTTCAGCTACAAGTTTAGCACGATTACTGAACATATTGCTTTTCATTTTCATGCTCTGTTCTTCAAACGTACTGTAATACATTTTCTCAACAAAAAAATTTCGTTAGCTGATTATAGGATTAAAATTACATATTATGTAAGTTTCTTCAGTACATGACAGGCCAAATAACTTAAGTCCAGGACCAAAGTCGTTTTACCCCTTAACCAAACGTTTTGCTGCTAAGAAAAAAACTATACAAAAATCGTGGATTAAAGTCATTCTGCTACTAAACGGTGCCCCTTGCACACAGTAACATAATCATGCTCTCAACTCAAAACCCCAAAATGTGGACTTAAGTCGTTTTGAAAATTTACCATTCATTTGTTTGGTGCAAGTAATGTTTGGTTTTACATATTTTATGTTTTATTTTATCGACGGGTAACGCGATGTTTTTCCAATTTACAGGCATCGATCTAGTATACCGTACTCTTGTGTGTTGCACAGACTTATTATTGTTAGTATCTAAATTCGTACGAAAGCCTGAGTCATGAGATTGATGAAATACTAGTAGTTTGAAATGAAAGTAAGTGTAAGGCAAAATAGAAAATTAGGTAGAATGAATTTCTTAAGACTGATAATAGAGATTCATGTCCTCCGAGCTTATACCATTAAACGCCATTCAATCCATCATCTGGGATGGAATTCGAGTTGACACATTCACGATTAAGTAACATCCGAAATAAAATTATAGTTCAATATTTTTAGAAATTGATAATGAACTTGAAAAATCGTACGTGACAATATGTATCATGCATTTGTTAATATATGTTTGGTAATTAGAGATATGTTTTAGGAAGACCAACATTTTGAACCACTATAAAAAGTATTCACCATACTGTTTTTATAAACTTGACTTAGAATTTCATCCTGTGACCGAATTTAAAATGGATTTAATGAGTCAGACGTTGTCATGATAACATAATAATAATAATAATAATAATAATAATAATGATTTATTTTAGCTGGCAGAGTTAAGGCCGTAAGGCCTTCTCTTCCACTCAACCAGCAAAAAGTGTATATACATATGCATGAACTTACAAAGAATCCAACAATTTGATTTAGATGAGAGTTACATGTATACAAAAGTTATTTACAAATTAAACAACAAAATACTATGAACTATTAATTAAACACTGAAATAAACTGTGTAGCAGAATTAAACTAAAATACATAGAATGTTAATATATTTCAAATAATATTAGGTAATAGAAAGAGATTATTACGAGACAATTAAAATACAGCACAATCAGGATGATGTCTAAAGAAAAAAGTAACAATGTAGTCAGTGATAGTTTAAATCAGTATGATTGGAGTGAAATGCTAATAAGGTTATCTTTTAAGCTGTTCTTAAAGGTGTTTATTGTCTTGCAGCCCCTAATACTTTGTGACAAGGAATTCCATTGACGCGAGGTGGATATTGTAAAAGATGATGAATAACAAGATGTTCTATGAAGAGGTATACTTAGCGTGCCACAGATAAGTGATCTGGTATTTACGTCGTGGTTAGAGTATAGATAAGAGAAACGAGACGAAAGGTAATTTGGTGTTGAAGTGTGCAGAATTCGAAAGAGTAAAGACAAAGAGTGTAAAGTTCTACGTTCTTTAAGTCGGAGCCACGAGAGACTTGCGAAGGATGGTGATATGTGATCATACCGTCGGATGTTGCACACGTATCTGACGCACATATTCTGAGCTCGCTGTAACTTGACTGACAATTCAGAACTTAGGTCACTTAACAAAACGTCACAATAATCGAAGTGCGGCGTTACTAGGGTTTGCACTAGGGTAAGTTTTAGTTGTTGGGGCAAGAAGTTTCTCAAGCGACTCAAACAGTGAATGGAGGAACAGATTTTTTTATCGTTTCTTTAACTTGAAAATTCCAACTTAGATTATTATCAAAAAAGAAGCCAAGATTTTTACGACAGATGAATAAGGGATTAGCGTGTTGTTAAGGGTAACAACTGAAAGATTACTGTTATTAAGGGAGTTAACTAAACGCTTATGTCCAATAATTATGGCTTGAGTCTTACTTGGATTAAGTGCGAGTCCGAAATTGGCCGCCCAAGTGGAGACAATGGCTAGGTCACAATTTAACTTGTCAATCGATTCATTGATCGTATTGGGTCTGGAATGTATGTAAAGTTGTAGGTCGTCGGCATAGAGGTGATATCGGCAATACTGTAAGTTCTTTGATACGTCATTAATGTAGATAGAGAAAAGTAGTGGTCCTAATACGGAGCCCTGCGGCACTCCCGCCTTTGTGCATCTCCATTGGGAGAATTGATTATCAAGTGAAACACACTGTTGGCGGTCACGTAGGTAGGAGTCCATCCAGCTCAAGGTATTGTCTGACAGGTGCAAAGCCTTCATCTTTGCAAGAAGCAAGTCGATATCAACAGAACCAAAGGCATTGCTGAAATCGAGAAGAGTTAGTGCCGTTACTTCACCCCTATCCATAGCTTCACGGATGTCCTCAGTCACTTTAAGTAGGGCTGTAGAAGTGCTGTGTCCATGTCTAAAACCCGATTGATAGTCATCAAGGAGTTTGTGTTCGTCGAGATAGTTCATAAGTTGTCCATGTACAATATGTCCATGTACAATATAATAAATTAGAAATAGTATGTTGTGAAGTTAAAGTAATACATTCTTACTGTTAACATTGTTTGCTTGGAAATGGGCACACACTTTCCAGCCTTCTTTAATAGTGCACGTTATCAAGAATGAAAGAGATTGCTGAAATTGGACAGGAGTGCCAACCCAATCGCAGCCCCAGACGGCATCTCGAAATCTGTCAGCCTGAAAATAAAGCAGAACTCTTGTTACCATGTGTCATTTTTCATTACGTCTTCCAATATTGGCCTAATATATAAATGAGTAGTTCTATTTGATTTGTAACAGATTCGGGCAGGTTACTTCCTAGCTGCCTAGCTTAATGCCTCATTCGTTATCATTATCTTTCTAAACGTACTGTAATGTTAAATATTACAATATTCACATTGTTTCTGTCAGCTTTCAAAATATCTACGATTAGAGTCTGTATTATCTCTGCTTTTATCAGAAACTCCTTTTTTATTTCTGCGTCGACCTGGTTGGCGAGTTGGTATAGCGCTGCCCTTCTATGCCCAAGGTTGCGAGTTCGACCGCGGGCCAGGTCGATAGCATTTAAGTGTGCTTAAATGCGACAGGCTCATGTCAGTAGATTTACTGGCATGTAAAAGAACTCCAGCAGGACAAAACTCCGGCACATCCGGCGACGCTGATATAACCTCTGCAGTTGCGAGCGTCGTTACATTAAACATAACATATATTTCTGCATTGTTATTTTGTTGTTTTTTGTTAATGACTATATCAAGTACTGGGTTATTTAGTGTCGATGTAATTGATAATAGCGAGATGAGGCTGTGGATTCGCTATAGATTACATGGAATTCGCCTTACGATTGGGAAACATCTCGGAAAAAACATAACCAGTTAATCAGCTAAAGCTCGAATCGAACCCATGCCCGAGTGCGACTCCGGATCAGCAGGAAAACGCGCTACCGCCTGAGTCACACCGGTGGCTTTGTTGGTTCTTAATCAATTGGTGCTTAAATACGAGTGTATAAGCATTATACATATATACAGTACAGCATCGATTATCCGAACTTTAATGGCCATTTTGAACTTGTCAAACTAGGCTAGTCATTTCTCTGTTTTATTTGTAAGACGTGTGATATAAAATATACATGTACAGTTTTGTGTTTAATAACAGTGTTTCTTTATTTCATACTGCTCGTATGACACCGGTACAATTTGTTTTCATAAACGATCGGTTATCCGAAAAATCAGTTATCCGAACACCCTCCATCACCAATTGTTTCGGATAATCATTGCTCTACTGTACATATATAGGCTATATACGCACACATCAAAAAAACGTTTAGAACCCAACAGACTTTAAGAGCCTTTTCATAATCCAGTATTAATTGAGTTTGAATATGGAAACTCAGTGACTACTTTAACCATATATAATAAAATATTTAAAAACTTACATTTAACTTTATTATTGAGGCATAAATAAACAAAAGACATATATAGTATGCCCTACTATAAGGAGAATAAACTGTCAGTTCAATTACTAGCAATTGGCAATATGGACATTGAAAGAAACTGTTTTAGTAACGCTTCATGCTTTCTCTGGTTCTGACGAGTGCCTGGATGCGTCTCCGCATGTAGAGGTATTGCTGATCCAGATGATCTCATTCCCGGATCACAGCCTCTGTGATCTCGTGGAGGGTGTGAATAGATTGATGAAAAAGGCGAATGGCATTTTTTTAGCTGGTCCCAAGAATGTTGTATAGGATTCATTTCTGGTGGGTAAGCAGGCAATTGGTTACGGGTTATTCCAGCGCCCTGAATTCGTTCACTTACATACCTTTCTCGTTGTGGCCGGGCATTGTAATCTTGAAAGATAAAATATTCACCAAAATGTTCCCTACGGGGGGTGACGAGACTTTGGACAATTTCTCTCCAATATTTCACTGCAGTCATATTCTCTATCATGGACACTAGGGGTGTTCGTAAGCCATGCATTATGCCTGCCTATAGCATTCTACGGGATGGTGAGCGCGGGCTGCAGGTACTCTCTACATTTAACTCTTCCTAAATCAGGTCTTAGATAAATCTTTGTCTCATCTGTGAATAGCACAGAACTCCATCTCTCTTGCTTCCATTTCTGATGCTCTCTTGCACATCGAAAACGAGCAGTGCGACGTGGTGATTGAGTGGAGGTATATGCCATGGTCGCCTTGTATGCATGTTCATCCCGTGAAGACGATTTCTGATTGTCCGGGTGCTTATATGCTTCCCAGTGGTCCGAAGGAAAGCACTTCGTAGCTCTGAAACATTGGTTTTTGGCTCTCTGCGATCTAGACGCCCCAATACCTGTCTTCAGCTAGAGTGGTTACCTTCGGACGACATTCTCGGAGCCTATCTGCTGCTCCGTTTGTGTCCACATAACACTTCCAAGTTTTTCCAACAGCACTATGGCTAACGCCAACACGCAGGGAAATCTACCTATGTGTTAATCTTTTTTCACATAAGATGATAATGCGCACATGATCATTTACTGCTATGTGTTCAGGCATATTAACCTTGTAGTCAGAATCCTTTCCATATCCTTTATTTTAAGGGAAAAAATGTTTAATATCGTGTATTGATAGAATTAAATTTTGCAATGTTATATATAATCCTGTAAAACAGTTGTTATAATCATTTCGCTGTAAGAAAAATCCTAATGTAAACAATAGCACGTGATTGAACTGAGGCTTCATTGACCGCTGTTTGGCGCCATAGAATCTCACTACATGTTCCCTCCTACTGTTGTACATTCTGTTTCATGTTAAACACTTCCTCTTACTCGTCAAGTAGGCCTAATCTCACTACTATGTATTCGTTTGCTTAGAAAACATTTACTTTCTAATTACTGTAATTAAATTATTTTAAGTCCTATGCCTTTACAATGGACAGCTGAGGATGCAGAAGCCATACTACAGTACTACGTGCTTACGTGAACAACTACGAGCTCAAGTGACGTCAGCTTGTTACAAGAACAGACTACCTCGGTATTACTGTTGGTATTCATCCGCGTTCATAGTACATAACAAAATATAAAAGTAGCTTTTCTTTTACATAGCGTTTTACATATGAGTGAAGTTAAATGTTTCATCGTATTTAACAATTAGAATTCAATTTTTTATTTTCAAATCATACAAGATTGTAGTTTCCAAATATGAACTATATTTTCCTGCGTCATGTGAGTGTTTCGACTGGAAGCCAATCACGGGTATGACAGCAACGTGCTTATGTTTACCTTAGGATTTTTCTTACAGCGAAAACAGTATAGTTTACTGAAATTTGTAACCATAGCAACATGAGTAACTTAGTAGAGTGGTAAGATATTTATACAATCAGTGGAATAACATAGACATCTTTTAAAGCAGTGGTCGTCAGCACTCGCTGAAATTTGCAAAGGGTACGCGGTGCCGTCCCATGTGGACTGTGGTGCTGCAGGGAGAGATAGAGAGCATACCCGCTAGCAGCTACGGAGTGCACCATGGTGCACTGCGTTTTCCGCGGGTAAGAGATGTTAGCCCCAGCGTGCTCTGTGCTCACGACTCCTGTTTTGAAGGAAGAAAATATAACTCTGTTGGTTCCAAACTCTCTTGATGTTTTGATGTTACAATTGACATTTAGGTAGGCAAGCAGGCAGATAGACAAAAGTTCGGAACTAATTTCCCGGCATGAGGGACATTAAGAGTATTTTCTCTATTTGTGTGATTTATTTTCCCCTGTACACTAAGGTACATGATGCATATTATAGATAACTGGTATTGTTTATTTTTAACATAATGTTCTTTCTTTGAAATAGTCATAACTAGAGCCTTGATGTTTATTTATAATAATTAAAGCAAGCACACAAAAAATGGCAATTAAAAGCATGAAAGAGGCGCTGAAAATTAAAAAAAAAATTAGAACAGGCGGGCAAAACAAAAGGGAAAATAAGTTGAAAAAGGGAATGCAAGTTTAAAAAAGAGACATAGTATGTTTATCAGGTAATTTATATGATAGTCATACAACATGCCTTGCTATTGTTACGCATTACCTTAATTTACACAGGCCTATTTAGGTTTCATGATGTTAAACTCTGTCGTATATTGAATAGAGCAGTTTTACGACAAGAAAACGTTAGTTCTACATCAATCGGTGTGACTGAAACGTGTTTGAAGGAAGCTAGTGTAGACTGACTTCTGTCCATCACAAGTATAGTTTTTCCCTCCATTTGACAGATTTATTTAATCAATTATTTATATTCAAGTGTTAAAAGTAGTGTACGAAAGATTCAACATGGATTATTTTATTTCCTGTAAGCCAGCATTTAGAGGCAATACACCCTGCACTCATGGCATTTGTGTGGATGTGAGGAAATTTTAAGCATAGGCCTACTCATAATTCCGTTTATACAATAAAATAAGTTCTTTAAAGAGTTACATTTGTGGGATACTGAAAATTATACTCGCACATGTGAAGGATAAACAGTTGGAAATTAAAATGTTTGTTATAAAAATAATTAAAAAAATAATGTGGCAGACAGGCAGGTAGCAAAAAATAAAGTAAATAAGGAAATTATGAAGAATGAAAGGAAGTGGAAAGTTAATAACGAAGTGGAGAAGTTAATGATCCAATGGAGAAGTTAATGAGGAAGTGCAGAAGTTAATGAGCCAGTGGAGAAGTAAATACATAAATAGATAAATAAATAGATAAGTGGATAGATAGATAACTAATAAATAAATAAGTAAATAAACAAATAAGTAGGAAAATAAACAATTCTAAGTATATTTATAAAGTAAAAAATAAGGCGAAAATAGGCACGTACTCTTAAAATAGCCAGAAAGAGCTTAAATAGGCAAAATTGACAAAATAAAAAATTCCACATAACTCGAAACGCAATCAAATGTTTATAATTTGAGATACACCAACTCAATAATAAAATACATTTTTCCAAACATCCGGGCTCTACTGATAACATCCAGACGACCAGATTACAATAGAAGCTCGATAATCCGAACGCACTACCGAATGTACGTACAATTCCAGAAAGCACAGACTCGAAAACAAGGTCCAATAAAGCGTCCTCTTCTGTCCACAGTCGTGTGTGAATAGGATTAAAGGGGCGTTAAGCAGAATAAGAAAGAAAGGCAATGATTGTACCATCCTTATTATATATATATATATATATATATATATATATAACTTATACACATTTCATGTATGTAATTACATAACTTTGATAATCCAAACGAACTGATAATCTGAAGTAGCCCCGATCTCACTTAGTTCTACTGTATACTATGATAATGAAGCAGTAGTACATTATAACTATACTTGAAATCATCCAACATGGCGAGGAATCTGTTTCACAAGGTTTTGTCTATAGATAGAACGCACTACCGAATGTACGTACAATTCCAGAAAGCACAGACACGAAAACAAGGTCCAATGAAGCGTCCTCTTCTATCCACAGTCGTGTGTGAATAGGATTAAAGGGGCGTTAAGCAGAATAAGAAAGAAAGGCAATGATTGTACCATCCTTATATATATATATATATATATATATATAACTTATACACATTTCATGTATGTAATTACACATACCTTTGAAAATCCAAACGAACTGATAATCTGAAGTAGCCCCGATCTCACTTAGTTCTACTGTATACTATGATAATGAAGCAGTAGTACATTATAACTATACTTGAAATCATCCAACATGGCGAGGAATCTGTTTCACAAGGTTTTGTCTATAGATACAAGGTTGTAACTCTGGATATCCTTACGGTTATGTTCGTAGAAAAGACTTACAGAACTCTTCCAGATGTCCGAGAGTTATTGAATTGTTGTTTGAACATTTATATTTGAATAAATATGTATCAGTCTATCATTGTTCCTTAATAGAAGAAGCAATATACTCACAGAATGGATACTTACCCATAGTGAAACTTAACAAAAGGGAACACAAATTTTCTGATTTGTAATGTTGATGATAAAAGGTCTACGTAAGCCTGTATGTGCTCCTATGTGTGCTTACCTGATCGCTGAGTTCACTTGCAAACCAACAGAAAAGAAACACGAATGTTATGCAGACATTGTAACACAGTAGTGACTGCAATACTTTGGCTGCATTTCCCCATCTCTGAAAAATTTGCAAAATTATTTCTCATCAAATTCACATTAAAATATCTGTAATACTTAAGCATAACATAAACATGAATATTTATCGTCAACATCTTGTTTCATATCGCGCTCTCAGTAAAATAATGCCGTTTTGTCGGAAATTGCATATAATTTGTTACATTTTATCCAACAATGTTTTACTGGTTGGAAATATGAAATGCTAATAAAAAAAGCAAATTATCAAAGGTGGTTGGTACCTAGCTATTAAACTATTTTTACAGCAGTATTTTCCTAGGAAATAGCACATCTTAACAAATCACAATTTTCGAGGTACGACAGTATTTTACGGGGAATGCGATATTTCTTATCATGATACCTTTGCATTTCCTCCGCAATATACTCCACACAGTTATTTGCCAGTTTATTCGTATTGCGGTTAAACAAATTAATAACCATTTGCCACTCTTCACTTAAAATTATGATGCCGGTCATTTTATTTCACACTTAAGTTTTCATTTCACACTTTGACACACGGGCCTCAATGACACTGGCATATGGTGTACAATCATGACTGAAGAAAAGATTATTAAGTTGCAAGCATCTTGGCTGTTCATGTAGTGATGGTCTACACGCAGAGTCCGTATAAGTCAGTTTCTGTCTCATGCCTTTTCAATTTATTGCGGGCTAAAGCAAGGAGATGCGCTATCACCTTTACTTTTTAACTTCGCTCTGGAATATGCCATTAGGAAAGTTCAGGATAACAGACAGAGTTTGGGTTTGAACAGGTTACATCAGCTTCTTGTCTATGCGGATGACGTGAATATGTCAGGAGAAAATCCTCAAACGGTTAGGGAAAACACGGAAATTTTACTTGAAACAAGTAAAGCGATAGGTTTGGAAGTAAATCCCGAAATTACAAAGTATATGATTATGCCTCGTGACCAGAATATTGTACGAAATGGAAACATAAAAAATTGGAGATTTATCCTTCGAATAGGTAGAACAATTCAAATATCTTGGAGCAACAGTAACAAATATAAATGACACTCGGGAAGAAATTGAACACAGAATAAATATGGGAAATGCCTGTTATTATTCGGTTGACAAGTTTTTGTCATCTTGTCTGCTGTCAAAATATCTAAAAGTTAGAATTTATAAAACAGTTAGGCCTATATTACCGGTTGTTCTATAGGGTTGTGAAATTTGGACTATCACTGTGAGAGAGGAACAGAGATTAAGGGTGTTTGAGAATAAAGTTCTTAGGAAAATATTTGGGGCTAAGAGGGATGAAGTTACAGGAGAATGGAGAAAGTTCCACAACGCAGAACTGCACGCATTGTATTCTTCACCTGGCATAATTAGGAACATTAAATCCAGACATTTGAGATAGGCAGGTCATGCAGCACGTATAGGCGAATCCAGAAATGCATATAGAGTGTTAGTTGGGAGACCGGAGGGAAAAGAGCTTTGCGGAGGCCGAGACGCAAGTGGGAGGATAATATTAAAATGTATTCGAAGGAGATGGGATATGCAGTGCCATCCTTACGTCTACTATATTTAATAGATGAAATTAATACACCTACAGTTACATTAAAAACTATTGGAAGATGATAAAGAATGGATTAATCTTGCACAGGATAGGGACCGATGGCGGCAATGAACCTTCGGGTTCCTGGAAGCCATTTGTAAATAAGTGATGGTCTACACATTCCTGTATACGGTGTCATCACCGCAGTTATTATATTTACAATTAATTTCTGTGCATCAATTCATTACACTTCTGATTTAATCTATATCTTATCCTCTATTTAACCCAATTTCATCCCTACTATCAACTATTATTCTCTATTCTGTATAATTTAATTTGCTATCTCCCTAACCTCCCGCACTTCAACCGCTTACTTAGTTTCACTTTACTTTTCAGCTTCATAATGTTATTTCCAGTGTTATCTCTAACTTTTTAGAATACTTCCCTGTCCAATAGTGTAGAAACTTTCACTACTTGAACTTAGTTATCTCACTCATGGCTTTCTTTACTGTGCTTAATATATCACCTGTGGTGCCTTGTTTTGCGTTCATTTTCCTTTTTTCCAAAACTCCACTTCACGTTTTCTCATTTACTCTCATTGCTATGTCTAAAACACTTAATTTACAGCTCTCAACATCACCAAAAACATTCACTGGAAATAATCCTGGTTAATCTTCTCCAAAACATATTTATTATTCTGTTTTGGCAATCGCTATCCAGATTAAAGCATAATATTCTAACCCGTTGTATTACTTTAGTGTTTATCTTCCTTATTGAAGCAGTGTAAAATATTATTTTAAGGAGTGAGTTACTTAAACATAAATTGAAAATAACGTATTTTGCTTTCCGCTGCTTGATTGCAGTTGCAATCATTTTGGTCCGAGTAGTCGCTATTCTCTGTTACTGAAAAAGTAACTAATGTTCCCCTCTCATTTTTAAATTTAAAGTTATGAACATTAATTTCATAATAATTTTGCGAAAAAATCAATATAATTTATCTGCCTGTTATACCATCGCGCGAATTCTTTCGCGCTTACCAGGCTCTTGTGCTCTTATCATGATACCTTTGCGTTTACTCTGCAATACCCTCCACACAGTTACTTTCCAGTTTATTCGTATTGCGGTTAAACAAATTAATAACCATTTGCCACTCTTCACCCAAATTACGGTGCCGGTAATTTTGTTTCACAATTAAGATTTCATTTCACACTTTGAAAGCACGGGCCTCACTCACACTGGCATGTGGTGTAAAATCACGACTGAAGAAAAGATTCTTAAGTTGCAAGCATCTTCGCTGTTCATTTTTTACTACAAGACACACGCTGTGCAATCTTAACTGAAGAAAAGATTCTTACGTTGCAAAGATTCTCACGTTGCAAGCACTTTTGGCTGTTCATTTTTTACTACAATACACACGCTGTAAAACCTTAACTGAAGAAAGATTCTTACGTTGCAAGTACTCTTGACTATTCATTTTTAGTGCAATACACACGCTGTACAATCTCAACTGAAGAAAAGGTTCTTACGTTGCAAGCGTTCTTGGTTGTTCATTTTTTACTGCAATACACGCTATACAATCTTAACTGAAGAAAAGGTTCTTTCGTTGCAAGCGTTCTTGGTTGTTCATTTTTTACTGCAATACACGCTATACAATCTTAACTGAAGAAAAGATTCTTACATTGCAAGCGTTTTTGGTTGTTCATTTTTTACAGCAATACACGCTATACAATCTTAGCTGAAGAAAAGATTCTCACGTCGCAAGCATTCTTGGCTGCTCATTTTCCACTACAATACAGGCACTGTACAATCTTATCTGTTGCTTTTATTACAATAAAAACGTATCTTTCTATACAACGCCAACGCCTAAGTAATCTAAAACATCTTATTGCAATAATCCGCGTACATTTTGAAGACACTTTTGCACTTATGTTCACACGTAACCATTATGTCCTTATAGGGCACAAAGGCATTATACGGTAGGGAATATGTTTTGGCATAGGACGGCCTAAACTCAATGGCCTAAATTTTGCATGGTCTAAACTAGTTACTGCGCAAGTAATACGAGGGCGAAAATCAAGTATTATATAAAATAATAAATTTATTTCACTCACCAGCACTACTGTATATGTAGTGGTACACAGCGAAAGTAATAGGAGTAGGAAAACGCCAACAAATAAATTACTGAACGCGTCGTCCAATTCACTCTTGTATCTGTGTGGAAAATAAGAACGTAGGCCTACTGTTATTAAATATATTTCTTTCCTAATAGAGTTACAATATAGTACGTTATGCAACGAGCCTATAATGATAGTAATTAAGAAGCGAGTATGGATGTTTATGAAACGAGTGCAAGCGAGTTTCATAATTTTCATACGAGCTTCTTAATTACCATGATAGGCGAGTTTCATACGACTTTTTATGCTCGACCATATTTCTAACTTGAAATTATTCAGATGTATACATTTTATTTGTATCTGACAAGATTGGAAGTGACCTTGTTCTAGGTCGTGAATTGTGAGATGTGCGCAGACGCGAATGTATTGATTTTTTCCGAGGAACAATAATGTCATTGACCTTGATGTAATCCCGTTAAACTAGATACAGCTAACCTCGATTATTGAATTCGACATTGAAAAACGAGATGACAAATTGAATCTATTTGAATATTATTTACAATTAACGCTAATTATTATAGTAACAGAGCATAACCTGCTGCGACAATATTGGATTTCCAGCCTCCGTGACTTTTCGCTAATTCTCTTTCGATTGTATATCCGAGAATAATCGATACTTGCGGTTTTATAACGGTACAAAGCTGACTTGTCATTGGCTGAACACCTGTAAGCTGAGTTATTGGCTGAACACCTGTACTTTAATGAGTAGGTGTACTTTAATGACATGCATTAAAGGACTGCTACCAGGTGTATAATTACTACATTTCGGCATGGTCGAGCATAAAATATAATAATATACACAGAGGTAGTATATAAAACATCCTCCAATTACTTACTGAAACAGAATACTATAAATATATAGATATTAGAGCAGAGTAATTAGTTAAATTATTTCAACAAATTCATTTCTCGGGAGATAAAAATGTCTAATGAATATTGTATGTCTGTATTGTTATGACTTAAAACATAAACACCTTACACAGAAGTGACTAAAAAGAAACACAACATTGTTCACCAATATCTCAAACACTGAAATTATTTAATACTTGATAGAATAAATTATTTGTACATTTCTACCATATATTCTACACTTAAAGCAGAGCTGAAATTAGTATTCAATTGGTACCTGTACCGGTATTACAAGTGATAAATTGCGCTAGACTGAAGTGATTGAATACTTTGTGGAATTATTTATGAATTTCTATTTTAATTCTACATCTAAAGCCGATATTAATATCATATTGGTGTAATACAAAAATTTAATGGTACTTTAGTATCAATTTTAGAAAGCTGTGCTACGTTTATATATACCTAAAAAAAAAAGTCGTGCATAACGACGAATGTAGATTTTTTTTTAGACTTCTAAAATGCCATTCATGATCTTGTAAAGTGCATCGTTTTGAAACATTCGCGTGCTAGTCCTCTGTTTTGCGAGCAATGCCTCCCTCATTTTCTGCTGTTTACAGAGGAAGAGTAGACAGCTCATGTCACGGCCTGTATGCATTCGGTGCATGTTTTCAGCCACATAAACATGCCTAGGCGATCCATCACACTGTTTAACCGGGCCCGCATCGTCGCACTTATCCATCAAGGCCTAACTCAGACAGCTGTGGCATATTGTCTTGGAGTGAACCAAAGTGACATGTCGCGAGTATGGAGACACATTCCGTGTCTGATCGTCCTTGCTTCACAACAGTAGCTCAAGACAGTTTTGTTATGATGAGTGCTACAATGCGCCCGATGGCTATCTCCACAGAGCTCCGGGCTGATTGTGGCGGGCTTCAGATGTGCAAGTTTTCACCCTGACCATCAGGAATCTTTTCAAGCGAAAGCCCTACACGCAAGGAGGCCCCTCCTTCGTGTCCCCTTTCTTGACCGCCACAGAGTTACTCGTCAAGCACACCGTCAATGGGTACTTCCAGAGTGGCGAAACAAGGATCGCCTTGGACCCAACAATCGTCGCACAAGTGTCTGAAGGCATAAGGGATCTCGTGCCAGAAGTGCATTTTTTGGGCTGAGACCATGCTGGGTCGGCGGACGCCGCTCGTACCTATTGACGGCAGAATAACGGGTGAGCGTTACATTCGTGAGATGCTTCGACCAATTGTGCGTCCATTCTGTAAAAAAATCGGCGATGAATTCATTCTTGTGGATGACAACGCAAGACCGCATTGAGCGGAAATGGTGCAAAACGTCCTCCAGTAGTCCGATATTGCCCGAATGGAATGGCCTGCGATGTCACCGGACATGAAGTGTAACGAACATGCATGGAATATGCTGAAGCGAGCTATTGCTCAGCGTCCACACACTCCAATAACCCACCAAGAGGTCGAAGAGTGGGATCGCCTGCCTCAAGATGACCTGGACAAATTGATCCGTGGTATGCGAGTAAGAGCCCTGCTGGATGTCAATGGTGGCTACGTTGCTTATTGAAACGTCACAGTGTGGCAAAATTAAAAAAATATATATATCAGTTTCTGTTTAACAGACCAGATATCTTTCTGTATGTCCTTTGTAATTTTCTTTTCACACATGAATAAATTCTTCGTAATGTTTTTGAGAATACAGTCTGTTTTGTAATAACTTAGCCCAAAGTTCCAGGTAAGCTCTGCATCATGGCGAACAAAAGACGCGTTATGCACAATTTTTTTATGTGTATATTAAGGACAACACAAATATGCCTACCGTCTGCTATTGAAAATAAACGTTTCTTTCATTATGAGCTCTAAGTTGGGAGACGTGAAATGAACCAAGAAATGTAATTACGTATTAAGTGCTGTAATAATATCCTTTCCCTATCCTGTGAACTTCCTTCACTTGTCCATCCCCAATATCTAATCCTATTCATTCCCAACACGTTCACTATCATTTCATAAGTTTTCCCATACCAAAAAATAGCAAGTTGTTCTTCCTAGTTATGTTCTTTTTATTTTTAGCATTCAGTTTTCCTTCTGTGATGTCTCTATCTCCTTATTTATTTCATCGATGTTCGTCCTTAGGCTCATTGGATACATTACGTACAGTTATTTTTCCCTCACTTTGTTCCATTCTTCCGGTCAAGTTCTTCAATTCGCTACGATTGCAAGAGCTCAAATACCACACATCTAAACGCTGCTCGTTGAGGACTGCTACCACATATAAAACTGCAGACACAATTTGTCGTCGATCATACGGATATCATAATGTCAGGTAGTCATTTAATATATTTGGCTGTAGTACCTTATACAATCATGATGATAAGTGATAACATACGAAATAAACTATATATAATTCAGTGCATATGAGTCATTCCACGTCAAATCGCATAAATTTAAAGAAAATTTTACCTTCATGTCACCGATTTCATTAAAATCAAAGTTGGTACCTTTACTGAAACACATTAAGCCTACTATGTTTCCTGCCTTAAATATCGATGAAAAAGCCGAAAACAATATTAGAAATAGGTTAGGATTAGGTTAGGATTAAATGGGTCCGTCTAATGCTTATCTATTAATATTGTATTGATATATTACAATTTATTGATCATGAAATAATATTATGAATGTTCCCCTCCACCCAGTTAACCACTTTCCTTAATATTGTGATGGAGTCTATTCGGGGTTAAAGATTAGTTTTCGTTGTAAGTCTCTTAATGGCACCCCTATGCCGTCACAAGCTCCTTTTCCGTGAGATGTAGCGAAAAAGTGCCACTAGGGGCGAATTTGAAAGTCATTTTCATGGAAACATATGTTCAAAAAATTGGTTTTATTTTTATACTGAACACTCGAACCATCAGAAAAAATAGTATGCCTATTTTATGTATCGAGATAGTACCCCCAATTGAGGCACTGAGATCAAAAACGGGACTAGTCATCCTAAGGACATTTTGAGAAAAAACACAAAAACTTAACAGATTACACTGTACTTGCTTTAACCACTTGTTTTTGGTATTGTCACTTTGCACTTTACCAGATCTAGGCTACTTGTCCCACAATGAGTTATTTTTTTTTTGTTTCGTTTTAGAAAACGTAACATAGGGTAGACTGTATAGTTATTGACACATTAAGCACTTTTCTTTACATTTGTCTCCTGCAATTCTTTATTTTCAGTAACTAAGGTGTTTTACATTTTGTTACTAGTTCTAAAGAACTCCTATGTTATCTTGAGTGAGTCAGATATTTTCAAATAATGGTCATTAATTGATTAATAAATAAAAAATTACAAAAAAGTATAATTATTGACACTTATTAGATAGATATTGACACCTTTGATACAGTTGTTGACACAAAAGTATTTTATTTACATTCAGACCTAGCCTAGCTGTTTTAAGTCAACTTTTACACAAAATGAAATGAAGGATATTTAGACTACATTACACTTACAGTACATAATACATTATGTAGTCTATCCACATAAAGGTCAACAACTGGTTATGAGAAAAGAACATGGAATCCTACATACGATCATGTAGAATGCCATTCATAAATTTTTACAATGGTCACAATAATGAATACTACTGTCGGAAATTGATGTTGAAGGGAGATTTGAGAAACATTTGTCATGAAACAATTTTTCACAGAAGTCACACTCTCTTCCATAATTCTTTACATTTGCTACACATTTAAAACATAGTCCGTCTAAAGTGGGTCTTAGCTTTTTCTCCTGACTACCTTAGTTTTTTCTTGTACCTGATTCACAGTTTCATTTTTTTCTGTAGAATTTCATTCTATTTTAGCTTATTATTTTTACTTTCTTCTACCCGATTTTCAGTTACAGTCTTCTTTACGTTTTTTTTTCTGTAAACCTTTGTTCTCTTTTCGGACTGCTTTACTTATTTCTTTTTGTTTTTTCTTCTTTCTTTTCTTCTCTTTTTCTCTTCCTTTCCAATTTCTCTTTTTCTAATGTAAGCTTCCTCTTTTCTTCCTCATTGTGTAACTCCTGCCATTTATCTGAAATCAGTACAAAAGGCATTCTTTCAATATTTCTTTTCCCCTTCCTCTTAGGAGTATTTGGCCATACAAGAATATCTGACAGTGCTGATTTACCCTGGTTATTTTGTGTTGGTAGACTATTATCAACCAAAGCCGGATTATCATTTACACATCTTTGAATTAATTTTGATTCACCTATTGATTGATTTGCATCTGAGATGTACTTTTCCTCTTCGAGTACAGAAACATTATCTTCCTCTTGAGTCAAATCTTTTCTTTGTTCCCATCATTCTTTGCTGGTAATTGTGTTTCCAACATTTCAGTCGGACTTTCATGGGACGATACTACCTCCATCCATATTGTAAACAACATTTTAGATTCTTCATTCTCCCAAGTACAGATCTTGTTGTTTCTGTCTACAGACTCAAATTTTTGAAAGAAAATGTTGACCAATAATATCCTTGAATCTGTTGTATGTGAGTACAGAGTTGGATGTTCTCTGTTCATTGGTATCTCTACTAGGTAAATCATTTCATTTGTTGAAAAATCTATAGCATTGCTATACCAAGTATATAGACCACAAGCTCTGAAACCTTTCTGCAATGTTTCAGCCTTTATTTGTGTCTTCATCACTTTTTCCAGAATGGAAACAAAGAATTTCTTGGTCACTGCTTGTGATGGGTGTGCCCTTCGCCATTCTAACACAGCAGACTTCCATCCATACTTAAGGGGAAAGCAAGCAGATACATCTGCTGGCTGTGTGATTCTCGTAGAATTTGGGTACAGAGCATTCAGAAATTATTTTTAATTCAGAACAGAGTTCACTCAACTGATATGTGAGATGAGTCTTATGCACATCCACAGCGTCTATAGCAGTCTCCAATGCTTCAGAAGAGTACTGATGTTTTTTTTTTAATTCATATTATGCCTAGGTGTGAATAAGAATAAGATAGTTGTTGACACAAAACGCACAGTTATTGACACCCAGTGACAATAACTGTAAGAAGTGAAATTAGCACTTCTAAAATCCATATTTTGGTTTCATTACGGCAATATCTATAAAATTCCGTTAAAATTCTAGCTGTAAATAAATTTCTCAAAAATACAGTTGTTGACGTGTCAGTGACTGAGTTTAATAGATATAAGGTTCTAGTTATTGCCACTGAGAATAAATCATAACAATATTGTTAATAAAAGTGGTATAAATAGTTTTAATATATTAGATAGTTTCATTATCATAATACTAATTGAAATTACGTCTTACCTGATACTAATATGTACGCAAGCACACAAAGAATAAATGTAAATGCTTAAGAAAATATTTAAAATATGCACTCATTTTTACACGCCCTATGAAAGTTGAGAATTATTCGACAATGCAACCAACTATTTAAAACGAATTACCAGTGTTGTTTTAGGATTGAATTGTACCATCAGATAATGAAAGTACCTTCTTTCTCTTTGCAGTATGAACCTTATTATGTACACAAGAATGTAAAAGTGTTGATAACTGTAACAGTATCAACAACTCTACAGTCTACCCTATGTAGAAAATAGTTTTGAAAAGTGTTGACATGTCACCTTCTTGATCTAAAAGAAGAGAATTTTATTAAAAAAATAGTAAACAAATTAAATACGATAATCTTTCTTTTAGTATTATATCACTATTTTATATCAACATTAAATCACAAAATTATATCCATAAACACATTGACACCTCAGTAAAACACTATCCAATTGGATCACCTTCACTGACTCATAACTCACTCCCAGAATCTTGGAATGCTGCGTCATTTTGATTAACATTGTATCTTGAAGTGCATGAAACACTTTGTTAGAAGAAGGTGTCTAGTCACTTGACAAGTCCCGTTTTTCAACTTGGCGTTAGAATTGTACAATCTTCCACGCAAGTGACAACTTCCATTTGTCACATTAAAAGATGAAAGGTCGTTCATATAATAACAGTCTTAACTCGGATACCCCAAAATTTATGACAAATGTAATTTCGTACTACCAAGTTAGCCATGATTTTACTCACGCATAGAAAACAACGCGATATTTCGAAAGTCTTTCATTATCTAAGGACAATTGCTGAACTGTTGATGGACATTACACGCTTCTAAAACGTTAGGTTATCTCTTTATTTACAGTAACACCGCACCACTGATAACGCGTTTATTTGATAAGACGCCTTCTCATCAATCCCTCTCGCTCCGGCTAGCATAGGTTTCAATCAATCCGAACACGCAATCAGTAAATTATTTGTACAGTTAGTTCTTATTCGAATGCTAACCCTATACCAACGCAGTTTTATGTGAAACAGTTCAAAGAATGTAATGATAATTTTTTCCTTTTATTAGAAGTAAGCTCCTACTATATAAAAACATATTTTAAAAAGCATAACCCCCTAAATGAGACCCATTTTATGTTTTGAATGAACTTTAAACATAATGTAATACTTGCACTTTAAAATGACATAAACAGCAATGCGTACGATTTATAGAATCTTCAGAATAACTATTTTTATTTTGTGTTGTACCCAAAAAATTAGAAATGGGTTATTTAATTTCATATAGGGAATTAGAAAAAAATTGGAGTTGTCCCGTTCATAAGTTTTCGGTTTCACATGGAATGACTCGTATACTAAACTGCCAAATATACCTTCAAAAATAAATCTATAAAAGAGACAATTAAAATTTTACAAAGTAATGGAACCAATAATATTTACGGAAAGGAAGGGCAAAAAAGAAGAAAATAGGTATTGAAGTAAGATTTTCAAAATTCGAATTTGACGTAATCGAATGTAGCAAGCTGGAAATACTGAAGGTCGAAAAGTTTTAAAAAGAAATGATTCAACATCACAAAAGAAAAGTAAGTCCAGTGAACTTCTATTAAGACTGAACAAAACAAATATAATTCAACAAGTTATGACCTACAAACCTGATGGGAAGTGAGATGTGGGTCGACTAAGAAGACAAGAGGGGACCGATTTCGATTTTGTAGAACAGAAGGTATCAGAAGTTTTAATCCATGAAGAAGGTAACGATGAAGATGACGATGGCAGTCAAATTTCGTGGAAACTCCATACTGATTAATTCAATTAGATCGTTAAATAAAATACCACAACCCTACTACCAGCACCACCATCATCACCAACACCGCCACTGAAGTGACGTCAGAGATAGTAAATCACAACACATTTTTGATAATGCTGATTTTTTCGTCACAATCCTATGTTCTCGAAAATGTAAATTTTAGTTCTTTATACTATTATAACGGTAAATTTTCATATGAATTTAATTTTTAGCACTAGAATTTTAGCTATTAGCGTAATTCAGGCGATAGTCGCGATTATCCGCCGACTCAGAGCTGCCCTCGGGCATGGGTTCGATTTCCACTTGGGCTAAATATATGGTTCGAAATTTTCTTAGGATTTCCCAAATGTAAATCGAGTGTCATATGATCCCACGACGAATTCTCGGCCTTATCTCACCAAATATCATCTCGATACCGGTAATTTCGTGGATCCTACGTAACCTAGTAACCGATAATGCGTCGACAAAACAGATTAAAAGTTATAATTATGTTAATGAATGTACCTTAGAATTTTTTGATGTAGACGAATGCACCTGTTCAAGTGCCTCTGCATACTGGCGAAAACCTCTTCTGAAGTATCGAATTGTTCATCACAGTCTTCACTTCGTTGTTTGATACCTGATAACAAAGCTCTTAGTTTTTCGAATTGAATGCATGGGATTACCACTAGAGTAGCGTAGAATGGTGGAAATATATACAACACGACACCATAGCCAAGACAAATTGCGGTACACTGAAAAAAATTTAATTCATTCATTCATATGTATAATATAAATGTCTGAATACTATTAAGTTCAGATATTCACACAAAACTAATTTTCGAGGCCATTAACGAACGCTTGACAGCAAAAGTCTTTCGGAGTGGCAGTCTCACGTCGAAAATTGGCTTATGCAAATTGCAATGGAAAGATAACTGTTACCCAATACCTGCGATTTGCCAAGATGACTAGGTTTCCTCATAAAATAAAGTTTTTGCAGCACTTTTCTGGACCATCAGTTTAGAATTGACTGATTCTGACGAGACATATGAAATCAAATATATTGCTCTTAGTCACTAAAATTACTTAGTTCACCAATTTAAACAATACAGAACAAAATTCAGAATATTTGGTTTAACAAAAAGCTTTTGTCACGAGACGGTGTTGTGTGCATTGTTGAATTTTGGTACATATATTCAGTTGTCAGGCACTTGATTCCGAGTTGAAGTGTGAGTAGTAGCACTTTATACAACGCCTACGTAATCGTTATAATATTGTCTTTATTCGAACAAGAATAATTTTCTATCAGCAAAATGCTCCAACACACTGACAAATTTTATCACCAAAAAAAAAAGAAAACCATTACTTTTGTCGCGTCCAATAACTATTGGCGCTAATATTTTACTTTACGATTGTGGTTTAATTGTTCGGTGGTTCAATTCTATGTGAACTCTGAACTTTAATCACATGTTATGTGCCAATTCGAAAAGAAAAATGATTCCGTCAGATATGACGGACATCGAAAATAATGAATTTTATATGAAGGAGTGATTTATTATTTTCAGTTATTTAGTCCACTCTGAACGAAAAATATATACAATTAAGAACTTGTTAGTTAATATAAAAAGAAACACTTACCTGAAAAACTAACGTGAATTCGTAAGCTGGACTCTTGCTCACGTCATATGGATACCACATTTCAAATGGCAAAGGTCGTTCTTCACTAATAATAATTATACGTATTGTTGTCTGAAGGAAGAGATAGATGTACGCTGCAATGAAAACTCCTAATGATACTTTCTTGATTCGTTTTACGAACACTGTCATACTGATGTTTCCGGTATCGGGATCCTTTGTCGGCAGACCGTCCCAAGTAAAGCAATCGGCAAGTATCAGAAGTTGTTGTATGTCGTCCCTGCGAAGACTTCCAAGTATTTTTATATTGGTTAGAAGAAAAAAAAAAGTAAATGGAAAAGAAATGCAGAGAAAGAGGAATAGAAACTATTTGTAAAATTGATTTTATCTTCCAATTTTCTGTCATATATGAGTGTATTTTTATTTAAGACATATTTTTGTCACATCATTAGTAGTGTTTTAGTATGCATTTGCTAAAGATATGATTTTTTCTGATGCACAACCTTTATAAATTAAGACATTTAAATTAAAACAGTAACATTGCTAATTTCGACAAAAATTTTGAAATGTTGTAAAAATGAGAAATAAATCTTCCGCTGTTACAATCATTCTTAAAATAGGAATCGAACTAATAATAATAATAATAATAATAATAATAATAATAATAATAATAATAATAATAATAATAATAATAATAATAACAAAATTATAACCTTGCAGACAAAAGTACATTAAACAGAGTAAACGCTTTATATTGATTTTTTTTTTCACTTTAATATTTTGGAAATACCTTAAAGATACTCGAATCCAGGACGATAAAAGAGTGAAAGGTAAGAGAAGGATACCATCAATCGCTTTATCTATATCATCAATATTAATGTATAGATACATCAGTGTTGATAACGTTGTGCAGTGAGTACAAATGAACACAATTAAGTCGTAGGCATTGTAAAAAAATGACTTCGGTCGGTTGTATAGAGGAACACCAGCTACAGTGAGAAGAATGTTGTAAATTCGAAAAGTCTTGTCGTTCCTGAACGATACCATCCTGCGTTATAATATCTCGATGTTTACCAGTCTGCGCACCCCACTCTACTGGCTTTTCTGCTTTGTCTTGAAGGAAGAGTAGCACTTCCTTACATCCCCTCCTTCCTGAAATGGAGCGGTTCCTCATAAATTATTGATATTACAAGACTTGAATTATTTATGAGAATTCCAATTACCTCTAGCATACGGGATTAAAATTATTGTTCGTCCATCGCTGTGGAATAACGATTAGCTTGCCTGTCTTTGAAACTAGCTGTCCCAGGTTTAAACCCTGGTTGGAACAAGTTACCTGGTTGAGGCTTTTTTCGGGGTATTTCCTAAACCTGTTAAGAGTAAATGCTGGGTCACTTTCTGCGTTGAACCCCAGACTCATTTCGTTCACATCATCAGTTTCATTTCATTGAGACGCTAGATAACGACAGCAGTTTGTAAACCGTTGTCGAATAACAAAAAAAAAAGTATTGTTTACAGTTACAATGTGTCTTGAAACTTAGAGGTAATATAGTTTTCTTTCTTTCTTTCTTCCTCTCTCTCTCTCTCTCGCTCTCCCTCTCCCTCTCCCTCTCTCTCCCTCTGTCATTTTTTCTCCCATTTGCATTTGCACCTTATTATTATACAGTAATACAGAGGAACATATCTTTTACCATATACAAACTGATCATGTTGTCAGCACTATGTTGGGTCACTTTGAAATCATCACAGAGCAAAAATGAAACAAGAGACATTAAACACCTAGACCCATGAAATGGAGATAAACTTCGCCCACGCTCTCGGGAATGTTGCCACGGACTGCTACGTTAGAAAGTGTGAGCGCTATTTACAGGGCCATAAAGGCGGGCCAAGATAAACATAATTGCCAAAGAGTGAAATTTAGTTTGGATCACGTATACAAAATAAATGAAATATCAATAAGCATTTTATTTTGCGTATATCCAATATGCTACACCGTTAAAATTAAAACTGTCTGGAGATAGTTTTCCAATAATTAAGGTCGTATATCGTTTCTGAGTGACGGCAGTTTGAGTTCTTTGTAACACACGACGTCTACAGTACGATTATTTATGCTAGGTTTACACGGCGACAGTTTAGAGCGAGAGAAGGTCTAAAGTATCAGGAGAACTATCTAACGGAGTGTTTACACGGTGACAGAATATAGCTTCTCTAATGCTACGTTTACACGGCGACAGTTTAGAGAAGAGAGCTAGAGATTATAGCTGAGTATCACCGTGTAAACGGTTGTGAGAGCAGGTATCTCGTTGACTCTAATATTTAAATAGAGAGTCTAAATAGACCGACCTTGAAAACTGCTCTCGCCGTGTAAACACCCTGAACAGAAAACTCGCATATACTGTCAGCTCCCATTACAGCTACTCAAAATTAGTCAGCTAAGTTGAACTTTTTCATTAACTCTCGCGACTGTTGCGTACGAGATTATACAAGCTTGCGCATAACTCTTGAAATACAGGTCTAAAGTAATAAATAATCATGCTACGTTTGCACGGCGACAGTTCAGAGCGAAGTTCTGAAGAATTAGGAGAGCTCTCTAACGGAGTGTTTACACGGTGACAGAATATAGCTTCTCTAAACCCATTAGCGAGCTCTCATGAGATTTATATAATTCTAAACTCTAAGTTACTCTCCGGACTGTTTACATGGTGCAGACAGTTTAGAGTGAGAGAAAGTTTTGAGAGAGAGCATTTAGAGAGGAATAGGTTGGTGAGTGCGTTTTTATGACATCATCACCCATCTAACTTCTGAGCAGTGTGTCAGCAGTTTTATAACCTGACCGCGCATAGCACTTGCGTTACTAATATTGTTGGGTGAGTCATTATATATTTATTCGTGTAGAATACTATAATTGCACGAAGGACGCAGTTGATAGTCTTGATAAAAAATGTGCAAATTATAGCTCAAGTCGGCCCACATGTAATTTACATTCTATGAATCAGAGATGCATGAAAATAGTACCAATGGTAAGAGAAACTCAAAAAGTTTAGTTGTGTTAACATTGTTTCCCTAATTGATAACACGCCTCATAATAGCGCATATAAACAAATTTGTTCATTGTTGAGGCGAAATGGCTACTATAGACGACAGAAGAGCTTAATTTTCATGTGAACCAGTCTGTTATTAATGTGCAAAAGCATTACCGAACAAAGTTTGGTGCAGATCCACCCATTGGTCCTAAAATCCGTTAGTGGTACACAGATTTTAAGGCACGATTCTTCGCAAGCGGTTGCGACTCCATCCATACCTACTACAGTTGCTGCAAGCCCTAATATCAGAGGACAAAGTGCTACGAAGAAATTATTGCACAAGTATGTAGACTTTAATTGAAAACGATGATGAATTTATTCGTTCCGTGGTGTTTTCTGACGACGTCAATTTTCATCTTTCTGGTAAGGTGAACAGACATAACCTCAGAATCTGAAGATCGGAAAATCCGCGTACCTACGTGGAACTTGACTATAGGCTTGATGTGTGCCGTGTTACTAAGGGGGGGGGGGACACATTGAACATCTTTAAGTCAAACTAAACTTTTGGAGTTTTTCTTTCCATTGGTACTATTTTCATGCACCTCAGATTCATAGCACGTAAATTACATGTGTTCGAAACCGGAAAGGTCTTTTGTAGGAACCCTGTATAAAGACAATTTTCAGGCTTCCTGATGAAAGAAAGGCAACGGATGCAGCTGAAGAAGTGGTTCTTGAGAAGAAGAAAAAGAAGAAGATGATGATGAAGATGTACTTTGTGCCCCCGAAGATTAAAGGAAAAAAATTCATGCTACAAGGGCCGAAGTCCAATTTCCCCACAATGCTTAAAAAAGTGTGCAGAATTTGCGATGAAAATGACTGATTGCGTTTAAGCTCCTCAAAAGAGATCAAGTGTTCAAAGAAAAAACACAATTTTTCACATAACATTGTTCATCTTATTTCATTATAATATTGTGTTTATAATGGTTCTACTAATACAGTGTAATAGTTGTGCCTATTTCGTTTTGTTAAATTATAACTATATTCTTGTTAACAGATACCGGTACAGACTCCACACTACCAGTTATGTGATTTGTTTGTAATGTACTAGGTGAGCGTTATTATTATTAATATGATGCATTATATCAATAGAAAATATTCCATATCAAGTGAATGGTGATAATTGCACAGTAATAATAATAATAATAATAATAATAATAATAATAATAATAATAATAATAATAATAATAATAAAACAATAGTGATAATATTAACATAATAGTGATACTAATACTAATAATAATAAATAATAATAATAATAATATATTATTATTATTATTATTATTATTATTATTATTATTATTATTAATATTACAGTTTGCACTTAGTGGAGGTTATGGAGCTTTCCTGTATCTCCTCCAGCAAATAAATAAGCACGAATAAAACCCACAAAATAATTAACAACTAAAACAATGGACCTTGCTAAAATTACGGCCAAATTATAATAAATTAACAAAATTAAAAGCCAAATTCTGACGCCTCAACAGTCTCAGCTAATTTTGACAATGCCTGATTTCTCAAGGTCCATTGTTTTTGGCCGTCATTTATACTGCTTCTGTGGCGAGAGTTTATGAAAAAGTTCAACTGAGTTGAATAATTTAGAGTAGCTATAATGAGAGTTGAGAGCATATGCGAGTTCTTTGTCCAGGGTGTTTACACGGCGAGAGCAGTTTCCAAGCCGCTCTATTTAGTCTCTCTAAAATCTAATTAGAGTCAACGAGATACCTACTCTCAAAACCGTTTACACGGTGATATAGCTCGGACGGAACCTGGTGAAGCTTGACCTTGATGGAGAAACCAGTTCTACGGGCGGTTAAGAGTGGAGGGGGTAACGCTTGTTCAGTCTCCCCTGCATCTCGTCACATAACATCGGTCGATAGTCGATCCCACACCACAATATTGTTCTCTCCCTCCAAGTTTCACCAATTTCCGCACGAGCTATACTCAGCTATAATCTCTAGCCCTCTCTTCTCTAAACTCTCGCCGTGTAAATGTAGAGACGCAATTCCGCCGCTCAGAGCGCTGTTCGGTTCTAGATATTTGTAGCAGAACACTTATTGACATTAACATTTGGGGCATTTAAAGGACTCATCATTGCGTATTAAATGCTTCGTACAATATTTTATGGTCAATAGACTTAAATTCAAAACTTCTACGTATCAATTATATTAAAATAAATGGTTGTTATTTTTGATATGAAAAAATATTACATATTATAAACTCAGACACTACCTTCCTGTTGTTCAATTCATACACCATACCTTTTCGAACACAATGAAAGAAACTTAATACATTTTACATGTGCAATGTAGTCTACCATTTTTATATGTTTATTATTATTATTATTATTATTATTATTATTATTATTAATTTATTCTGTTAAGAACAATAAAATAATGTGTTTAGCGTATAAACCTGTTGCTAGGAAGCGTAATGTGATCAACAGGCTTTCCTTTATACTAATGACAATCCTCATAGTTGTGTCTTTTTTGCCAATTACAGTCATATGTGTAAGCTCCATGCGTGGTCGGGCGAGATATCCAGGGTTTTTTCCACGTAGACCTATTTCTCCTTTGCCTTCTTCAATTCAGAAGAATTGCACACTACAGCGGCCGAAAAACGTTGTGTTTCTGCCATAGTTGTAAACGCACTGACCAGCCTGTTCTTTTCTATATGCTCGTAACACTTTCCCTCACTCTAAACTGTCTGCACCATGTAAACGGTCCGGAGAGTAACATTAGAGTTTAGAGTAATATAAATATCATGAGAGCTCGTTAATGGGTTTAGAGAAGCTATATTCTGTCACCGTGTAAACACTCCGTTAGAGAGCTCTCCTGATACTTCAGATCTTCTGTCGCTCTAAACTGTCGCCGTGTAAACCTAGCATTAACCCATTAGCGAGCTCTCTTGAGATTTACATAACTCTAAACTTTAATGTTACTCTCCGGACAGTTTACATGGTGCAGACAGTTTAGAGTGAGAGAAAGTGTTGAAAGCAGGCTGGTCAATGCGTTTACAACTATGGCAGAAGCACAACGTATTGCGGCGACTGTTGTATTATTGTTCTGAAGAGAAGAAGGCGGAGGAGAAATAGATCCACGTGGGGAAAAACCTGGATATCTCGCCGGAACACGCATGGAGCTTACACGTGCCTTGTCAGTGAGTTAAGAATGGAAGATGCAATTCAGTTAAAAAACACACACAATTCACTTGATGTGGAATATTTTTCTATATTCCTTTAATACTGTTGACAATGCATCATATATAATGATAATAGGCCTAACGCTCACCTAGGACATTACAAACAAATCACATAACTGGTACAGTGTGATCAGTATCGGTATATGTTAACAAAAATATAGTCATAATTTAACGAAACGAAATAGGCACAACTATTACACTGCATTAGTAGAACAATTATAAAAACAATATAATAATATATGAAAAATTATAGTTTTTCTTACTTTAAACACTCGGTCTCTTTTGAGGAGCTTAAACGTAATCAGTCATTTTCACCGAAAATTCTGCACACTTTTTTTGAACATTGGAGATAAATTGGACTTTGGTTCTGGCAGCAAAGATATTTTTCTTTTCCTCTTTAATTTTGGGGGGGCACAACGCACATCTTCCTCTTCTTCTTCTTCTTCTTCTTCTTCTTCTTCTTCTTCTTCTTCTTCTTCTTCTTCTTCTCAAGAACTACTTCAGCTGCATCCGTTGCCTCTCTTTCATCAGGAAGCCTGAAAATTGTCTTTATACAGGGATCCTACAAGAGAACTTTCCGGTTTCGAACACATGTAATTTATGTACCATGAATTTGAAGTGCATGAAAATAGTACCAAGGAAGAGAAATTCCAAACGTTTAGTTCCGTAACTTAAAGATGTTCAATGTGTCTCCCCCCCTTGGTAACACGACACACATTAAGCCTATAGTCAAGTTCCACGTAGATACGCGGATTTTCGGACCCCCAGATTCTGAGGTTATATCTGTTCACCTTACCAGAAAGTTGAAAAGTGACGTCGTCAGAAAACACCACGGAACGAATAAATTCATCATCGTCTTTAATTCAAGTCTGCATACTTGTGCAAGAAATTCTTCGTAGCACTTTGTTTTCTGGTTTTAGGGCTTGCAGCGACTGTAGTAGGTACGGATGAAATCGCAACAGTTTGCGAAGAATCGTTCCTTCAAATCTGTGTACCATTTATGGATTTTAGGACCCACTGGGTGAATATGAACCAAAATTTGTCCCATAATGCCGTTGCACATTAATAACAGACTGGTTCACATGAAAATTAAGCTTTTCTGTCCTCTAGAGCAGCCATTTCACCACAACAATGAACAAATTTGTTTATATGCGCTATTATGAGGCAGTGTTGCCACAACTAAACATCTTGAGTTTCTCTTCCCATTGGTGTATTTTCATGCACCTCTGATTCATAGAACGTAAATTACATGTGTGCCGACTTGAGCTATAATTTGCACATTTTTGTTCGAGACTATCAACTCCGCCCTTCGTGCAATTATAGTAGCCTATTCTATACGAATAAATAAATATTGACTCAACCAACAATATTACTAACACAAGTGCTATGTGCGGTCAGGTTACACACTGCTCAGAAGTTAGAGGAGTGCATGTGCCGTAAAACCGCACTGACTAGCTTATTCTTCTCTAAATGCTCTCTCTCAACACTTTCTCTGACTCTAAACTGTCTGCACCATGTAAACGTTGCTGAGAGTAACTTTAGAGTTTAGAGTTACATAAATCTCATGAGAGTTTGCTAATGGGTTTAGAGAAGCTATATTCTGTCACCGTGTAAACACTCCGTTAGATAGCTCTCCTGATTCTTCAGAACTTCGCTCTGAACTGTCGCCGTGTAAACGTAGCATGATTATTTATTACTTTAGACCTGGATTTCTAGAGTTACGCGCCACCTTTTATAATCTCGTACGCAAGAGTCAATGAAAAAGATCAACTTAGCTGACTAATTTAGAGTAGCTATAATGAGAGCTGACAGTATATGCGAGTTTAGGGTGTTGACATGGCGAGAGCAGTTTTCAAGGGCACTCTATCTAGGCTCTCTATTTAGATATTAGAGTCAACGAGATACTGCTCTCAAAACCGTTTACACGGTGATACTCAGCTATAATCTCTAGCTCTCTTCTCTAAACTGTCGCCGTGTAAAAGTAGCATTAACCTTGACAGACGCCGGGGATATGCACCTGGGTCAGGCGAGTCCATTTAGTTACGCCAAGGGTTTTTTGATTAGTCACTCGCCTGTCTTCGGAGCGATCGGATGTCATGTGCGTGGTAGAGCAGTATGTTTCTAGTACAATAATTAAGCTGTACTGCATTCCTTTACAGACCGCTCGCTCTTATTTCTACTCCAAACTCTCCCCACTACTCCTATTAATTCACCTCTTTCGTGTCGCCGAGCTGTCAGGACTAAATAACCGGTCTGTATCTTGATAAGGAACACGCCGGGTATGTGTTATTGTTGTAAATGAAGGCTCGACGTTTTATTTTCACCATGAAGTCCTCTTCTGTTAGATCAAATATGATCAGAAGACAGGCAAATATTGGGTAGAAGCAAAGAGATGAATGAAAATTCGTGGGAAACGTACAGGCACGAAAGAGGGAGGATAATTGTTTAATTTGAATAATAATTTGGTATTGATTTGAGTAACCACAAATACATAGGCCTATTTCAACTAGACTGTGACTGTAATTAAGAGTTTATAGTACTAGTAAGATTTTTTAATATGTTCCATATTCTAACTGCTGAAGTGATATACCATTGAATGTAAATAAATACTCGTACAATTAAATATAATACAACAATGCTGTAAATCAGTGCTCCAAGCGGTGATCATCGAAATCTTGTATTATGTAACAGAGGAGCGATTCTTTCATAAACCTGCAATATTGAAAGTTTCGAAGTCACCATACTTTGTAAATACTGCCACTATTTCTGATATGTAGTGAGTAATACAACCCTAAAAAATTGTTTAGTGGGTACTTCATGAAATCCAAGTAGCAAGAGGAAAAAGTGCAACTCATTGCATTACAAGAAGCTTGCTGGAGAGATGTCCCACCATACCGAACTCCTTTAAGATAGGTGGAAGCGAGATATTAGCTTTCAATCAAAGGTTGGAATCCAAAGAACTTCAGTTAAATCAGTGACAGAAACGTCGAGAAATAATGCTGCAGATGGAGTCCGCTGTTTTTCAAGGATTTGGGAACGTATTGTTGACACGACAGAGGACTATATTTGAATTTTTCAATGTCAAAAGTAACCTAAATAAATTTAGTGTGAAACAGTAACTATATTGTCATTACATTTCGAATGTGGTAGTGTAGTATATTGTCTTTGAAAATGAAGTTAGTGACTGTAAAAGTATTTGCTAAACTCTTAGTTGATAGTGTTGGGAAATTATATTGAATTTCAGCTTTTTGTTATGTTGTTTTAAGTTTAAAATACAGCCATACACAGAAAAACAAATATAGGTGCACACACACACACACACACACACACACACACACACACATATATATATATATATATATATATATATATATATATATATATATGCTTAATGGACACGAAAATATTCTTCTAATAAAATTATTGCGTAGTCTCTTGTGAATGAAAAGATCATTTGTGGGGATTATTCTTCACGCGTTACAATGAAATTGGCAATCAGTGAGAAACTAGTTTCATGCCCATCCAAAATTATAGTATTGTAACATTTTAGAACTTATATTTGTTTCTTTTGCGTACAAAATTTAAAACTTTTTATGAATTCATAAGTAATTAAATGTGTTGTGAAACTTTCTAGCATGAAATAACTTAAAGTTAAATTAAGAATATATTAGTATAGTTTGAGATAAGAACTTACAAAAATATTAATATAAACAGAGAAAATCGTGGTAAATACTAGTTAAAGAACTTCTCTAAAATAAGGGAAATAAGAATATTCGGGAAGAGAACATTATTTATACTTACACTTCCTACACGGACAATTTTGGAACAGCAAAGTAGCAAGTTCAAATCACTTTTTTGTTACTGAGCAGAAATATTAAGTCTAGCGCTGCAGCTTCGAAGGTGTTTTGTATGTCTCACCTCTCCGTTCGTAGAAATGTTGATGTCCCAACAATCTCGGTATTGTACATTAGATATCGTAACTTATCTGATGCCATCTGTAGTTATTCAGAATGCCATTTATGTCATAGCACACTCTTATATTTTTCTGGAATAATGCACATTTTTCCTTGTTTTGTTCCTACAATTTATTATAGATATGTTAAATTTCTCGTGTTTTGTCATTACTGACTCATTATAAGCCACATCTTTGTTCTATTTTTCTGTATTTCCATTTCATTTATTTCTAATGTTAATGAGTTTCACTATCATCTTTGCTTTTTAACTTTGCTCTAGAACAGTGGTCGTCAGCACTCACTGAAATGTGCAAAGGGTACGCGGTGCTGTCCCGTGTGCACTGTTGTGCAGCAGGGAGAGATAGAGAGTATACCCGCTAGCAGCTACGGAGTGCACCCTAGTGCACTGCGTTTTCCGCGGGTAAGAGAGACTAGCCCCAGCGTACTCTGTGCTGACGACTCCTGCTCTAGAATATGCCATTAGGAAAGTTCAGGATAACAGAGAGGGTTTGGAATTCAACGGGTTACATCTGCTTCTTGTCTATGCGGATGACGTCAATATGTTAGGAGAAGATCCTCAAACGATTAGGGGAAACACGGAAATTTTACTTGAAGCAAGTAAAGCGATAGATTCAGAAGTAAATCCCGAAAAGACAAAGTATATCATTATGTCTCGTGACCAGAATATTGTACGAAATGGAAACATAAAAATTGGAGATTTATCCTTCGAGGAGGTGGAAAAATTCAAATATCTTTGAGCAACAGTATCAAATATAAATACCACTCGGGAGGAAATTAAACGCACTACAAGTATAGGAAATGCTGTTATTATTTGGTTGAGAAGGTTTTGTCATCTAATCTGCTGTCAAAAAATCTGAAAGAATTTATAAAAAACAGTTATATTTCCGGTTGTTCTGTATGATTGTGAAACTTGGACTCTCACTTCGAGAGAGGAACAGAAGTTAAGGGTGTTTGAGAATAAGGTTCTTAGGAAAATATGTGGGACTAAGAGGGATGAAGTTACAGGAGAATGGAGAAAGTTACACAACGCAGACATAATTAGGAACATTAAATCCCGACGTTTGAGCTGGAACAGGCATATAGCACATATGGACGAATCAAGAAATTCATATAGAGTGTTAGTTGGGAGAGCAGTGGAGAAAAACACCTTTGGGGAGGCCGAGACGTAGATCGGAGGATAATATTAAAATAGATTTGAGGGAGGATATATATGACGATAGACTGGATTAATCTTGCACAGGATAGGGATCGATGGCGGGTTTATGTGAGGGCGGCAATGAACCTGCGGGTTCCTTAAAAGCCATTTGTAAGTAAGTAAAGAGTTTCATATTCCTCTTTTATAACGGCCACTCATGTAAATCATGAATAATTATAAGTTCAGTTTTTCATTTTTAGTGATTGTTTCAAAAGTGATGGTAAAAAATTTGGGAATGAGAAGTAGAAACAAAGATAAGCGAAAAAGTTCCAGTAAACATGGGTCCGCAAATTAACCGTTTACGAGATAATGCCATTTATTTTCTGGTTGGGGCCGCCAGTGAACCGAGCGCGGAATGAAATTCTAAGTTGTTTATCGAATACTCTACTTTGGACGCCCATGGTCCATACTATCCAACATAAGCACATTTCTATATTCGATCGATGGAAAATGTACACGCTATTTTTCAATAGTCGCATTCGAGCTATACCGGTAACACAAATGGCAGATCATAAACGCTCTATGTGTGATAGATACTGTACTTCTTTTTCTTCGTGAAATAGAGGCCCAGTGCCCGATGAATAAACGAAGGCAGTGGTCTTATGATTCGTTGTGTGCCGTATTGCTTTATGTAATATCTAAAGCAAATGGAACCGGAAATACATTGATTATTATACAGCAGACAAAAATAAACTTGTAATTATGAAAGTATTCTAATCTCTTGTATGATATAGCAATTTTAATCTCAAGGAGTATTTATTAAATGCAGAGTAGATAATGTAGTAAGTAGCTTATATTTTGATACAGATATTCAGTGATTTAATGTAATGTTTCAAGATCCTGAGTTAGCTATAAAATATTCTAAAACATATTTCGCGACTAATACGTATTACTGTGGCATTCCCTTTTAAGGCTATGGATATGTGTAATTTCTAACTTTTACATTTTTCACCGATAAATCTGAAACTATTACCACATATATCTTACAATGTTGATATGTAAAACACAGATTTTCACTTTCATGTTCCAAATAGTTTACTTAAAAAAGAACAAAACTGAATTATAATACTGAAATATTTGTCATAAATTTTCAAAATTTACATAATTTTCTTTATATTTATATTTAACTTATTACTGATAGATGTAAGTAAAATTTAACACGTCCCTTTCATATTTTGCCAATTAATTTTTGAGAAAAATTATTTAACCTTTCAGTTTTTAATTTTCCAATTTTTTATAAGTTATCACATTCTCAACACATAGGGTGCTATTCATAGACATTTCGCAGCACGCGCTACGAGCCTACTAAGCTAGCCCCGGCTATCCACTGGTTACTAGTACAGAATTAAAATCATATCCTATCGCTAACACTGGTTTATGAATACGAAAAACGCTGATCATCCACCGGAAACCGCGCTAAAAATGTCTATGAATACGGCCCATAGTGATTTGAATACGTAATCCTACGTCAACAGAAAAAACACACTTAACCTACTTATACGTCAGTTTACTTCACATGCTTTTGTGGACTTCTGTGGAAAATTTCACTGAGAATGGAGGAAACTGCATTCATTAGAGCATTTTGAATGTTACGAAGTATTGAAAATTGAAAAATCGAGAAAACGAGTATCGAAGTACAGCATGTATAAGAATATGTAATATAATGTTATGTTATGTATGTATGTAGGCCTGTATGTATGTATGTATGTATGTATGTATGCTTATACAGGTCTACCACACACATTTCTCTCTTACATAAGAGTGCGAAATATGAACTGAATGAAATGTAAAATTAGTCAGTATGAAGAACAAAGTCTGTCAGAATGACAGCTGAGTGAAATTTAAAGGGCTGCAGCTTCACATACGCGCCGGTTCCTTAAAAAAATTTTCCTGTGGGGCTTTAAATTGCTATAGGACCAAAGTAAGCACAGAGTTATTACACTGAAACATTATTTTAGTGTTTATATTTAAAACCAAATTACCATTTTTAATTTTTTTTCATTATTTTCACCGATCCATACCCTTAATAATAGAACCATTTTTAGAGGTTATTCTGAGGGCTTTATAGTGAAATGTGTGTGAGAAACTGCTTTACCGTCCAGCTTGGAACAGAATATTGATTAGCAGCTTGTATTTGTATCGTTTACGTTAAACATTTAAAAGTTTGTACGAATTTACAAGTAATTAAATATATAAAGGAATACTGTAATACAAAGTAACTTAAAGTTTAATTACGGAAGTTTGAGTGGGGTTTACAATAGAACTTATAAAGAATTATTGATGTAATAAGTTGAGGAAAAAACTCATGGTATATTCTATTTACACTCATTGAAGTATAAGGAATGGACTGTAGGAGTTGAAGTCCTTATTGCATTACCCGAAGCTAAAATTTTCTAACAAAATTTTAAAATGTCACTATTCCTTTAATACAGACGTCTCCAAAAGCGTACTCGCGAGTAAGCCCCTGAACGGAACCGAAGCCAGTACGTAATGAGCGCGCTCCGCCTCACCCATCCCCACCTGTACTGTACTCAATATTTATGCGCAAACGAAGAGCAGTGGTGGACTCCCATTATCATTGTGTTGGTCGGAGTGTTCCATCATTTCACAATGTCTTCTAATCATGGACGTAGTATATTCAAGGATGAATAGGAAGAGAAATATTTTTGTGTTAGTGGGGAGAATGTGAAATGCTTAATTTGTGCGAAACATTTTAAGGGCGTGTTAAAATGCAACATGCGACGACAATACTCGACTCTTCACAAAGAATATCATACAATTATAGGCATGTTGGACATGTGAAAACAATTTATTTTGGGGATATCTGCATAACTTTTGGTTATACATAATAATCAGTATATTACAAAACGTTTACACTCAGTTCCGCATGACAAACATATAGTTTTTCCTATAATTTTAGGTGAAGTGCGTAGGCCTACAAATATTTTGATAAATATAATATAAGAAAATACATATACAAATCACACACGTGTCTTAAACAATAAAAGCTTCTTGCTAGCTATTTTCTAGCTTGGAATATTGGAAAATCAATGAAGCCCTTTACAGAAGCATCGTTTGTAAAATCGTGCATACAGGACGTTACTAAAATACTGTGTCCAGAACAAAGTCAAAGTTTAAGAAAATTAAATTGTATCCAATTACAGTTCAGAGAAGGAATTTCAAGATTGTAAATGTAATTGAATCCGAAGTCGAAACCACAATTAACCAGTTAGTAGCTTACTCACTTGCATTGGACGAAAGCACAGATAGAAATGACAAAGCTCAACTATCCATTTTCATCCGAGGAGTTAATGAACATTTTACTGTGTCTGAATGTCTTCTAAATGTAATTACAAAACAAAACTGGAGAAGATCTTTTCCAGGCACTGAAATGCACCATAGAACAGAAGAGGTTGAATTTGCAATGGCTTGTGTCAATAGCAACGACGGGGCTCCAGCTTCATAGTATGTCAAAATAACATACAAACGTATGATATTTGTTATTATTTTGATGTTATTATTTGTAAACATAAGCACAACGTTGCCGCGATCCCCCACTGATCGCTCCCATCTGTTGAGGTACAAGTCTCTTTCCCTTCTCTAGCCTTACAGCACACTGTGTTCGGCGGGCAGCATCGAGAGCCGAAAGACGATACGTTTTTTGGAAACCTCTGCTTTAATACAACCATGGGGAAAAATGGCTCCGAAGGGCCACTGCACTCAAAGCTGCCTTACCTCACTCCACCGACCCTCTCCTCCGCCTGGTGCTTCTCTAGACACGCTTCATTCAGTGGCGGGTATGGCTTCGATCTCGGGACGTTAGTTTTAGGAAGAATGGCAGAAAGAATTTTTTTAACTTACAAAAAGAAGAAGGTCTGTTGCTTAATATGTAGGTTTAAAATTGCGCATATAAAACGCTTCAATATTAAACGCCACTTTGATCAGAAGCATAAAGCGGACTTTGGTGATCTTACAAGTATTTATTTACAATTTTAAAAGCTATTTTAGTAATATTTGTGAAAAGATACAAAACAAGGTATGTTTATGGTATTTTTAGGATTCAGATACTTATTATATTATTAAGTATCTGGAACTGAACTTATTTAAAACTTTGAGTACATATTAGGCCTACTTCATACTTCATACTTTGGTAATACTGATTTACAGTGTATGGAATGTGCTTAATTGTATCTCAGTGCATTAGTCTTGTGCTTACCGCTATCAGTCTTCTCTGTGTATCAGTCTTGAGCGGAAATGAACTTCACCGTGACTACCACTAATAAAGGTGTGCCGTGTATACTACGTGACGTTTTAAGTATAGAAAAATACGAGTGATGAGCTGTGGAGAAATATCATGGAGATGTACTTTTAAAGCTTGTTCAAGTAGAATTGTAACCAATGACACAAATACCTGTATTTTAAGTGAATTTGGAAATCATTCACATGAAACATTACCGCGTACATATTGGACAGCCATGTTCAACGGAATAGATGTAAATCTAAAGCAGAGGAGCGGTTACATGGGAAACGCAGCAAAATACCTAATACTAGGGGAATTATGTGCAGTAGGAAATACTTCATTGAACTCAACAGCCAATTTGAATGTTCGAATAGCTATGTATAGAAAAAGGAGGAAATCACTCCCTGTTTCTTCTAAATATATTATGAAACAGACTTTATTACAATTTTTATGCACTGACGAAGTCAATATTTTAGATAATGGAAATTTTTATGTATATCTCAAGTTTTTTCGCAATTGTACAGTAGTGGCAAAAAAAATCAGACCGACCCTTCTAGTTGATTTCAGAGCCTTGTTCACTCCAGAGCACGATAGACTGGTAACTAAGACTTTCGTTGTTCGAATCCTGCATGAGAAGGAAACATATTTTTGTTCCTGATTCAAATTTATTCCCAATACTTTTCCAAAATTCATGTTCTGGCAATAATAAGTTAATTAAGTAGTAAAATATCGCTGCAATAGAAAAGTATTGGGATAATTTTTGAATAAGGAACAAAAAAAGTTTCCTTTCTAGGTAGGATTTGAACCTCGAAAGTCTTAGTTACCAATCTACCGTGCTCTGGAGTGAACAAGACTCTTAAATCAGCTACAATGGTCTGACCGGTTTTTTTTTGCCACTACTGTACACGGAGCACGGAATAAGAAATAGTGTGCACTTTCAGTTAGTAATTTGCATACTTCTCTGTAAGTCGGCGCAGTGCTACAAAGCCATGTGGACTCTAATACATAGAACATGTAATAAGTTTGGTTTGAACTTTTCACCTGTAACAGTGATAGGCCTACTTGACTTCGAAAAATCTGTACATGTATGATTTCTTAGAGTTTACCCGAAACTGAAGTAAGATGTTGCAGTTTTCATTTATGATAGGCTTTAATTCGTAAAATTCACTATTGGAAAACGGCATATGGTTTAAATATTGCTTTTGACTGTCATTCCTTCCTCATAATGAAGTAGAGAAAGCATTTGTAGAATTAATGTCAATAATTCCTGACAACAAATTTCTGGTATTGGCGCTTTTGTATACAGTGATTGGCGCATATAATAATTCTGCGGTTCCTCCCATTGGCGCTTATGCCATCCATCCCGCCAAAAATCGACACTTATGATCGACAATCTAACTTACAATGTCATGATAGTTAATCATTGCATACATCACTTCTGGAATATAGTTACGAAAATACTTTCCTCGGTGGCGAATAATTCATTTCCTGCTCTATTGGACGAGAACGCTGTAATTCTCCCTACACTGAACAGTAAAGGCTAGTTCACAATAAACTGGGAACGGAAACGACAACGAGAACAGAAATATTGTTAAAATAATTGTATTTAAATGTGAGCATTCACAATTAACAAAAAGCTTGCGTGAAAGTTAATTTTGAATGCTTACATTCAAATTAATTTATTTTAACAATATTGCCGTTCTCGTTTTCGTTGTCGTTTACGTTCCCGTTTTATTGTGAACCAGCCTTAATAATAGGCGGGCGGTCGTACATCAGCTGTATGTTGTTCATAGAGTTACGCCCGTTTTCTAGAACACTGGAATATCCATTCGGTTAGTATTGATTTGTTAAAGTTTGGTAAATCTTTGTCTTGTTTCTTAAACAATGCAGCTTATATACCTATAATTTATTGAAATGTCATTTATTTATTCGTTGATCAAGTTTCACAAATATCTGCTAGATGTCACGCCAGTCTAATTTACATTTCATGCATTTATTCTAGGCTGTTCTGTTGATCAGTCAACTGTCCGAAGACAGATCTGAACCTCAAAAGTAATAGCAACAACACATAACCTATGAGGCAACTAAGCCAGGAGATAATGGGATAGGGTTGCTGGTTCCTTCCACCTTCATTGCATATGTCACTGACTAGTTACATATTACACTATTCAGACTTGAGACGTATAAGCCTAAAAATAATTTTCTTCCTTCTCTGACACATAACGTCAGGTGAGATTTACTGCCGGTTATTATTATTATTATTATTATTATTAATATTATTATTATTAATTTTATTATTATTATTATTATTCAACAGTTATTCCGGTTGTCTTTACGGTACTTAATATTTCGAGTTCAGTAATGGAAACCAAAAGAGCAAAAATCTTTTCGATATGCACACATTGTTCGATATTGCAGAGCAATTATTTCTAAGTGTTACAGCGAACGAAGGGACCAATGCAACAAGTGCACAAGAAAAGAAGAAAATGTGGGAAGGAAATAGCAACATTCTTCAATGCAAATTGTCAAATCGTATCCAGAAACACTAAATAGTTGCACTATTTGTTCAAGTCTTTGTAGAGGAAGGCTCAGGAGTAGGTATAAAATGATGAGGTCAGATTTAACTTCAGTGTAAAACAGTGGTCGTCAATGATTACGTCATATGAAATGCAGTACGCAATCACAGCAAAGACGAAAGTAGACAGGGGAGCATACCCGAAATGCAAACGTTGAATTAACAAGTGATGGGTAAGGGAAGAGAGATTTGTATACCTCGCCCCTCCGCCCTGCTTGCGTATTAAGGGTTCACTCGTGAGTCAAGGAATCCCGACCACCATTGTAAGTTTTTTTAACCTCCTGCTACCAAGGGGAAGATTACCCCACTAAAGATTTTTGAGTATTGTTTCCATTTTTTGTCTGAACAAATGTTGCTGAAATGTGAATGCACATAAAAAGTTATGTCTACTTCAATACCTGGCGTAATTTGATATTCTTCATCATTATGAAGTTTAATGTCCGAGGAACTGAACATTTTATGCAGGTACCGGTACGTCAAGAAAAAAAAGAAGATACAAATCTCCAATCCTCAAACAGCAATTATTCTGAAACTTAAATATATTGAAAGCAACTTACGGAAACTAGACACGCATTTATCTCATTGTGGATTTACTCTTGTGTACTACATTAAATTATTTGTGTATTAGTTCAATAAATAATATATAACTTAAATATTTTACTTCAATTCATACACAGCCATAACTTAATCATAAAATAATTCAACCGACACAGAACACATCACAAACTCCAACCACAACTACAGTAATATAGAAACTGGATATATTGATCCAAAAACCAGATACTTGACACTCTGTAAGCATACGAATCTTAGAGACAAGAAAAAAAAACATCCACAAGACATGCTAAATACTCTGCTGAATTTCAGAACACACCCATTTCGATACAACTTCACCGATAATGAATACATTCCATCAAGACAATAAGAGAAAGCAGAAGATGGGGAGGGATCTCACTATAATTAAGATGATGGTGATGATGATGATGATGATGATGACGATGATTGCACACAACAACGAAACTGGTCAAATTCCACATTAGTTTATTATTAACACAGTGAATTAATTGGTTAATTAAATAACTCTACAGTTATTCAGCTATATACAGATGTCTGTATGATCAACAGAATACGAAAAAGCAATTGGGACCAAATTTTTATATACAGTGCGTACATTTTATCTTTCTACACTATCGAAAGAAGAGTGGGAGCGGCAGTTCACTGCACAGCTGTCCATACGCGATCTGCTGACCGCTCAGTTAAGAGTAGTGTACTGCGATTAAGTCTCCAAGCAACCCTCAACACCAGCCCCTTTAATGTATTCTCAAGAGTCAGCACATTTTTCCCACATGGTTTTCTCGTTGCATGTTAATAAAGACATTGTAGCACTGGCTAACACCGAGCTATAGGTCTAACTGAAGAACTGTGAAGTTATTTAAATGACCAATAATTATTGCATTGTGTTAATGTTGTCGCAAAGAATTTCAAAATTACAGGTTCAAAAAAGAAGACGTATGCGTCATGTTTAACCGAGGAAAAGTTGAATGACATTGATTCTCGATTGGAATACTTTTTTTCTTTGCTTGGTCGTTTAACGACGCTGTATCAAGTACGGGGTTATTTTGCGTCGATGGAATTGGTGATAGCGAGATGAGGCCGAGGATTCGCCATAGATTACCAGACATTTGCCTTGCAAATGGAGAAAACCTAGTGAAAAAACCCAACCAGATAATTCATGCGGGAATCGAACCTGTGTCCGAGCACAACTCCTGATCGGCAGACAAACGCCCCAGCCGACTCAGCTACGCCGGTGGCTCCAATTAGACTAGTCGTCGCGAAAATCTCTCAGGAAGTTAGCACAGCAACCAGGGATCAGTCATACATCAGAACATAATGCTACAAAATTACTAAATGAGAAAGAATACCTAAATCTCTAACCAGTAATTCAAACAACAGACAAAAAAGAGAAATGAAACTCATCACTGCACACTGTAACAGAGGTACTGCTTTGAAAATCAACTCAGTACTGCACACAATAACAGACAACAATCTTAACATTGACTGTGCGTGTCCTTGAATGGCAGCGTGAGCAGGTATTTGCTGCCTACTCTGATCTCGTACGTGAGCGTGAAAATTTAAAATGTATGCATTGTATATATTTGCTCATTTGTAGTTATATGAATAGCATCAACAGTAGAATACAAAGAATATTGCATTAAAAAGCAATAAATATATGACGATTCATGTGAATGATGTTATTGTATCTAGTATTCTTTTATGCATATCGTTGGTGTTCGTGCAAAATGTCGTATGTCAAAAAATTCAAACATTTTTTCCCCTCTAGACATGCATTATTTTGATGCTCACATATAATTGTAAAACATTACATGATGTGTTTTTATGATAATATTCTAAGTTTGAAATTAATTGATCTGAAACCGACAAAAATATTAAGTTTTTTTTTCTCTTTCCTGAAAAACTGATAAATTTACAAACGATATTTTGCATGAACACCAACGAAATGTTGCATATATTGTTACATTTCGTATATTTCTTACATATGACACTTAATCGTCATTTAGTTCTCAGTCTAGGCTTCGTTGTCTTTGTCTCTTACTTGAAGAAGGAACATGAAGAGTGAAAATGACTCTTGTATCATCTGTGGAAAAAGAAAAAAACTAATGTATCACAAGCTTACACATCCAAAGGCTACGAAATTGTGGTATAATTGTATTAATGTAATATTAAAGTAATAAAATAATAATAATAATAATAATAATAATAATAATAATAATAATAATAATATCTTACATTTTTCCACAAAATATAGTATCATTCTATAAATACGAGTAAGTGTGTGTTGGTCACATTTATGGAATTCATACCAAAATATATATGATATCTTAGAGGAGAGATAAACGAATGTTATGTATTTCGAATGTATTTGGATCCGTTCTCTTGAGGGAAAATCTTAAAACAGTTGCTGACACAAACATAAGAACTTCTCTGTACATGAAATATACATTTTACTCGTACTATAGAAAATGCTTAAATTTATTAACGTACTTGATAGTGATGTAAATAGTCTTCCTTACGCCAGTAATTTAATTACACTTTCAAACGGCAGTTGTTAACCAGAATCGATATTTAACGTTGGAAAACTGGCTGATAAATTTATTTCTGTTGCCGTCTTTTAAAAACGAGAATAATTATTGGATATCTTCAACACGGTATGCACAGAACTGCTGAATGAAGATCCAAATTTCCTACAAAAATTGGGAAATACTCAACCGGACTTAGAATGGTTAGAAGGAAACCAAAAGGGACATAATTTCCCACGTCACATTTACGTTACGTAACTTCTCGACATGTTTTGTTTTATTCATGTATAACAGAAGCTAGTAAAATAGAATAAAATATATCTTTTTTGTCTGATAGACGATGCTTTTCAATTGCATTATGTGATTTGCTAATTAAGATCTACCACGCATCTATTAATTAAGCTCTACCACACATTTTCTCTAACTAAATTGTTTTGAGTAGGTAAATTCCATACAGATGTAAAAAATCATTAATTAGGAGGGGGGTTTCATTACATAATTAATTATGGTTCGCAGTGCTCCGCTAATTGGAAAGCACTGGCCTACTGTATTTGAGCGCATGACATTGTTATTGTTATTTATCCATGTGTTACACATGTATTATGCAGGAGTCTGTTTCGAATACGTACTTGTCAGAGCAGAAATGAATAACATTTTTTTTATTATAATGCAACCTTCTCATGGATTAGAATAAATTTTTCCAAACAGATTATATATGTAGGCCTGTATAACATATTATATATTATTTTATATACAACATATTATGCGGACTCCCCTTCAGTATAACAATGGACTTGTTCACATTATTATTTATTGTATAATGTCGGTGTTAATTCTGTTCCAAAAATATTTTCATTTTTTTTTTCTTTTAGAATCGGTCGGACACAGAATTTCCACATATGAAGTTAAACATGTTTCTTGTTTGCCATCAATGCCTAATGTTTATTTTTTGTTTGAATGTCAACAATTTTTCTCATGACGGAAATACTGCCTTGTCAACTACCAGAAGCACCGTTGATAAGCAAACTCAGTATCTACAGTAAAGCTGAGGTAAAGTTCGAGCAAGACCTCCTTCTATACTCAGACCTTAATGCATGTATCGTCAGTGACCAAAATGGCGGTGGCGTTCCAAGCATTGGTATTACTCGACCAAGGCCAGTGGAGTCCTGCAGCCCGTAGCCGTGGCGCTACTGCTCCTGCGTTCGTAATACCGCATCGCGATAGTTCACATTATGCCCGCGGCTCCACTCGCCTTGGTCGAATAATACCACTTGTTTGTATTATGACGTTTTTTTGTGTCAATAACTTCGTGAAATGGGCCGTTCGCCTTGTTTACCCGATTGTAATTCTAATTATGGATGTGTATGTGATATTTCGGCATTTAATTTCGTGAAAAATAAAACTTTATGGGACAAATGTTTAAGGTACATACATCGTGACAATTTCGAGTTCCAGTAAATAGAATGGTATATACAGAAAATATTTTGAACCTAGATTAGATATTGGAGAAAATATTTTTCGTATTGTAAATTGTTATAATTTCAGTCTTCCTCGCGAAATTTCGCGTCATACCAATAATACTTAACCAACCTTCATATTATACTGTCAGTCTTCTAACTCCCAGAAAAATCCAGATCAACAGAGAGAGTAACAGATGGAGAGAGAAGAATAGTTTTTTCACGGAATGGTGTGAAAGGGAAATTATTCGCACTTGTGGTCAGTTTCAAAGTCGGATTCAGGAAAGAAGTTTGGCTTTATTTATGACTATTGCGAGAGGTGACTATGTTATTTTCTTGGAAATGAAAGATGAGAGCGTAGAAGAAATTCCATCATTATCTTAGGGATTTAAAATAACAACCGTCATTTCCCATAACTATAGTCCTGGAACAGAAGTATGGTGCATTCAAATATTATACTCCATAACGTAGTACCTCGTTTATCTATATTTTTGCTGTACTGTAGTTAGAAGTCAAGTCATTGCAGATATCTATGAACGGTCTAGGTTACTTTTACAATGTTCTTTGAATAGTTGTGTCATGGACCATTTGTTATGGGAAATGACTGTACTTTTGATTTATAATAATAATAATAATAATAATAATAATAATAATAATAATAATAATAATAATAATTCGAAGGTGTTGAATGGAAAGAACAAAAACATATCAAACCAATTTTCGGAAGTAGTGGAAAGAGGTGATGAAGAGCTAAGTCTAAAAGTGGCAAAACGTAAAGAATTAAAATTCAGAAGGAGTTAGACTAAGGACCCTAAGTTATGTTAACAACCATCTATTATATAGATAAAATTGATTTGTTGTTGTTGTTATTATTATTATTATTATTATTATTATTATTTTTATTAATGCATATAGTGTTAGTTGGGAGGCCAGAGGGGAAAAGACCTTTGGGGAGGCCGAGACGTAGATGGGAGGATAATATTAAAATGGATTTGAGGGAGGTGGGATATGATGGAAGAGACTGGATTAATCTTGCTCAGGATAGGGACCAATGGCGGACTTCTGTGAGGGCGGCAATGAACCTCCGGGTTCCTTAAAGGCCATTAAGTAGTAGTAGTAAGTAAGTATTATTATTATTATTATTATTATTATTATTATTATTATTATTATTATTATTGGTGGTGGTGGTGGTGGTGGTGGTGGTGGCAGCAGTAGCTGGCCTTGTTTAATAGTGTTATTGATTTTGATTATGTATTATCCTTTTGTATGCCCAACAAATGAAGAGCCCACTGCAAGAATGATGGATATCATTTGGAATACATTTTTCAGAAGAAGCAATTGAAAGTTTGAAATGTCTAACGCTCAAAGCTTAACTGTGATTTACCGATCGTTACTGGACAATGACTATCAGTGTTAATGCCATATAACTCTCTATGTACATTCTATATGTCTTAAGCTATGCATTGACAGTCTTGGTTCATTTTCGGCAAGAAAGTGACATCCATCATTCTTGCAGTGGACTCTTCAAATATTAGTGAACGTTTGTATTTACTGCAGTAACTTATACGGAGTTCAGGGTTTGATTTTAAAATCATTGAAATCTGTTTCAACCTGCGTTTGCACTGTTAAGTTCATAACTTTATAGGACTGTGTTTCTACACGTAATTTTCTTGTCTTGCCTCTGAAATTGAACGTAACATTGTTCATAAATTAATGCTGAAGTTTTGTTTAACACACAATTTAGTATTTGAACTTAATAAAAATAAGAAAAACAGGCCTATAATTCTTTTGACACAAGAATATGGCGGAATCGTCTATAATAATGCATGGATATGGTTGGACCTCTGCGGTGGCCATATTTTTTTCTGTATTATGGTCCGAGTATTGAAGGCGGTCCAGGCAAGCTTCTCAGCATGTTTCTTTCTGCGGACTATGCTTTGAAATGTCTCAGCTTTCCCTTTAGACTCCAAATCCCATCAAAACTCAATATTTGCAACAAAGTATGCCTCAAGTGGTTGTTGCCCACATCGTTATCTACACGAAAAAATTCTGGATAGCTTCATTTTTAAGAGCCGACTCTGCAATGGAACGAATGTCCCACCTACTGTATTATGTGTTAAAGCGGGTATATTAGTTTTGTGCAAGTAATTTTAATTTATCGAAGGGTAACGGGATGTTTTTTTTTTTTTTTTTCAATTTATTGACACCGATAGGTTTATAGTATACCGTACTCTTTTGTGTTGCACAGATTTATTTGTTAGTATCTACAATCGTACGTCAGCCTGAGTCTTGAGATTGGTGAAATATTTATAGTATGTAATGAAAGTAAAGGTAAGGAAAAATAGGAAATTTGGTAGAATGAATTTCATAAGAGTGATAAGGGAGATTCATGTCCTCCGAACTTATACAATTAATTCAAGCCATCATCTGGGATGGAATTCGAGTTGACATATTCATGATTAAGTAACATCCGAAATAAAATTATAGTTAAATATTTTTGGAAATTCATAATGAACTTGAAAAATCGTATGTGTCTATAGTTATCATGGATTTGGTAATACTTGCTTGGTATTTGGAGACATATTTTAGAAAGACCAAAATTGTAACCATTGTAAAAAGGATTCGCCATACGTGTTTTTATAAACTTAATTTCCACTTAAAATTTCATCCTGTGACCGAATATAAAACCGATTTAATTAGCCAGATGTTGTGTCATGATAATAAAACAAATTAGACATATGATCTTGTGAAGTTAAAATAATGCATTCTTACTGTTAACATTGTTTGCTTGGAAATGGGCACACACTTTCCAGCAGTCAGAGTTACTTCTTTCATGGCGCACGTTATCAAGAATGAAAGAGATCGCTGGAATTGGACAGGAGTTCCAACCCAATCGCAGCCCCAGACGGCATCTCGAAATCTGTCAGCCTGAAAATGAATCACAACTCTTGTTATCATTATCAATTTTCATTGCGACTACCAATATTAAGCTAATATTTAAATGAGTAGTGCTATTTGACTTGTAACAGATTCGAGCAGATTTCCTTCTGGCTACCTAGCTTAATGCCTCATTTGTTGTCATATTTCTAAACGTAATATTAAATATTACAATATTCAAATTGTTTCTGTCAGCTTCCAAAACATCTACGATTAGAGTCTCTAATATTATCTCTGCTTTTACCAGGAATTTCTTTTTTTATTTCTGCATTGTCATTTTGTTGTCTTTTTTGTTATTTAATGACAATGTATCAACTACTGCTTTATTTAGCGTTTCTAGAATTGATACTAGCGAGATGAGGCTGAGTATTCCCTATACATTACCTGACATTCTCCTTGCGGTTGGGAAAAAACACGAGTTAATCAGTTCAAGCTGGAATCGAACCCATGCCCGAGTGCGACTCCGGATCAGCAGGCAAACGCGCTGCCGCCTGAGTCACGCCGCACAGTGGTTCCAAATACAAATCTAGCAGGACAAAATTAATAAGTCTCCTCGTTTCTAACAGATTTTCATAAAATTTTGTATACAGGTTACAAATGGCATTTTGCATTTGCGTGTAAACTCTGATTATGATTGGATAAAATAAACCACCCTTTTACAGGGGTTGAATTTTAAAGAATTATAATAATTTTACAAAACTGATTTTCTCAGGGATTGGAACGAAATCACAAATGCATTATAACTTATACTTTCTATTTGATTTTAATGTGTGAAAGATGTTAAAAATACAAAACAGTCGTACATATTGAGTCAAATATCATTTAATCTTTTTAATAAAATAGCCTACATATTAATAAAATTTTAACAAAACCGCTAACTCTGGTTAAATAAACCTACATTTGAAATATTTACAGATATTTGAGAGAGTTGTAACTCTATTAATTTTCAAACATCATCATCATCATGATCACCATCGTGATCCTGGAGCAGTCTCAGTGGGTCTACATCAGAAGAGACACTTTTTCTACTCTTTTGGCGTTAGATACGAAAACTGCTTACCATCGGGCTAGAGGAAATTCCATCAAATCGATCGTCGTATCGGCTCTACAAAATTTGCGCGCGTGATAAGCTTATTCCCTGAAATTCCTGTAATCTTTATTTCGGACTTCTTGGCGTTCCTCGGACATCATCCTAACAGAAGTACGGCTTCCTTTATCAACTGCGCACCATGGGTAAGTATTTTATGCACACTTTGCGGCATGTAATACCATTTATATTTCTGGATGTATAATTCTACAGTGCCCAAACAGTATTTGTTCAAACTCTCCAATATTTGTACCCACTGGCGATTGTTTTAAGCAGTGGTCGGCAAAGATTACGTCATATAAAATGCAGCCCGCAATATACAGCGAAGGGAAATGTAGGAGAGAAGGATATCCAGATTGCTTAACGTTGAATGAACAAGTGTTGGCTAAGGGGATGGAAATCATGGCTTACCCCTCCGCCCTGCTTGTATATTAAGGGACTAATTAGCGAGTTACGAAATGACGACCACTGGTTTTAAAGATGGTTCCAAATCATCGAATCAAGCCTTAATCTACGCCAGTAGTTTCTGATGCCAAACCTGGATCTTCAAAGAACCTCCGCGCGCTAATCCCATCATTAGTCGTACCAAATTCCGGTTTGGGAATGTCGACAAGAAGTCCCATTTCTTTACGTAAGCGATCTTGTTTTCTTTTCTTTCATTCATTTTCGTGACCCTTTCTGAGTAAAAACTTAACACTTGCTTTACCATTTCTGCTGCATCAGGCCTGCATGTTGATCTCAAATCCATTTCTGCGACAAGAGCAATCTCATCAACCGAATGTGTTTCCAGCAAAGGCTTCAGCTTCCTCTTCTGACTTTTCTCAGCACACTCATGAAACGGCTTTTGTGGGCGATTTTTGTTTTTTCGTTGCTAGACACAGTGTATTTTTAAAAAAGTCATTTTAACACTTAACCAATCCTTGTATTTCCTTAAGAATTTTTTTTTAATACGTAGAGGCAATTACTCCATTGCTCTTTAAGTTTCATTCACAATTCAGCACTTTTTTCTGCACTAATTTACGATCATGTCCCTCAGAATCTCATAAACCATTTCGATTAATACACAGACACAGACACAGGCACAGGCACAGGCATCTTCTTAAAATATTATTTTCTTTTCACGAAATGTCAACTAGTTCTCTTCTAGGAATTCTGTCCACCATCACTAAAATATAAATAAAAGGAGAAGGTGGTTGAAGTTGGTTATAAAACCTTTATAATTACATACCTAAATGACTAATGTAAATGCTGAACCTGCTTTGACAATGGCCTTTTGTGGCCTTTGCTTTTGCGGGCCTGCTACAGCAAATAAAATTTTAAAAATATTCATGGAACACTGTGTATTAATGAGTATTATAACTAAATAACACAATGTTAAAGTTCGAAAATGAACTAAAAATGTAGGGAAATACCTGTAGTTTTATTCATCGAAACTCGAAGGGGATTGGCAATATATTATATCTTCACACATCGATGTTCCGAAGGTAACTTCCCGGGCGATGCTAACGAGAATAGAATGCCTGTGCTGAACACTTGACTTCTACCTGTTCCTGCGCAGACCACAATAATTTTTATGGAAATCTGAATACGAATTGAAGATACACGACTATTTAGGATTATAGAACTGCAGTATTTATATTGTTTTGAAGCTCAAACTTTTATACCTTTTGTCCAGTCAGATTTGAGTTTGGAACCACTGTGCGCCGGTGGCTTTGTTGGTTCTTAATCAATTGATGCTTAAATACGAGTGTATAAGCATTATACATTAAGCATATATATAGACACACACACAGTCACACTTAAAAAAAAGAAGACATAGTATGTTGATCAGGTAATTTATATGATTTCATGCAACATGCCTTGCTATTGTTGCGTATTACCTTAATTTACACAGACTTGTTTAGGTTTTGTGGTATTAAACTCTGCCGTCTATTGAATAGAACAGTTCTACTACAGTAAAAGTTCGTTCTACATCAATCGGAATGACTGGACCGGGTTTGAACGAAGCTAGTGTAGACGGACTTCTGTCCATCACAAGTATAGTTTTTCTCTTCATTTGACAGATTTATTTTATTTCCTGTAAGCCAGTATTAAAGGCAATACACGCCTGCAATTTTCACTCAAGGCATTTACGTGGACTCGAGGAAATTTTAAGCATAATGGTAATTCGGTTTATACAATAAAATAAGTGTTTAAAGGGTTACATTTGTGGGATAGTGAACATTATGCTCGCACATGTGTAGGATAAACAGTAGGTAATTAAAATTTTGATTATAAAAATAACTTTAAAACACTATAGCAGGCTGGAAAAAAGAAAGTTAATAAATAAATAATGAAGTATGAAAGGAAATGGAAAGTTAATAAGGAAGTGGAGAAGTAAATGAGGTAATGGGGAAGTAAATACATAAATAGATAAATGGGTAAGTAGATAAAAGGATAAAAAATAGATACGTGGGTAAATAGATTACTAATAAGTAGATAACTAATAAATAAATAAATAAATAAATAAAGCAGTGAATAAATAAATAAAAATTAGTCCTAAATAAATAAGGAATAAAAAATAAATAAATAAATAAATAAATGAGGAAAGAGAAACAATTTTAAGTTTATTTATAAAGTAGACAATAAGACGGAAATAGGCACTTATTCTTAAAATAGCCATAAGGAGCTTATATAAGCAAAATTGACAAAATAAAAAATTGTCGTATATCTCGAAACGCAAATGTACAGTAGCGTGCAAATTAATCCGAACAACGTAATTACTTATGCAAAAACACTCAAACGGGACAAAAAAAAGGATCTAAGACATACCTCAGTAATCTATGTGGCCTCCCTTGTTCCTAATAACAGCTCTGAGACGATTTGGCATGGATTCCACTAATTTCCCACAAATATTCTTCATTTCTTCATCGTGAAACCATACACCAAAAGAGGGCAGAAATCATCTTCTCCTTTGTAGAACAATCCATTTTTTACATTCTACTTTTGCAAATTGACCACAAGTTCTCAATGGGGTTGATGTCGGGTGAGTTGCCTGGCCAGGGGAGTACCTGAATATTCTTCTTGTTGAAGAATTCTGTAGTTTTTCGAGACGTATGGCATGGTGCCAGGTCTTGTTGGAACACACCTCTGCCATCCGGAAATGATTTTTGCAGCTAGGGTACGATTCTGGTTTCCAATAAGTGAATATATTTTTTAGAATTCATCATTCCTTTGATAGGTATTAATGCTCCAGGCACTTCATGTGTAAAACAACCCCAAAACATTACTTTAGGGGGGGTATTTGGGTGCTTGTTGGAGATGAGCTGCTGTTACTTTTTCGGATCCTTTCCGTACGTAAGAAACACGGTGGCTGTGGACCTCGAAATGAGACTCATCGGAAAAAAGTACATTCTTCCAGTCATTCACTGTCCAGTGTTGATGTAATTTTGCCCACATTAAGCGTTTTTTGCACATAACAGGGGTTAGCAGTTACTTCTTAATAGGCTTACGAGCCCTTCGTCCTGCTTCCAAAAGCCTACGCCGCACTGTTGTGACGTGAATATTCGCCCCAGTGGTAGCCATTAAGTCGCGGGTTAAGACGACAGCAGTTAGTCTAGGATTTAATTTACTTTTCCTGACAATTAAACGATCATCTGCAGGTGAAGTCTTCCTTTTCCGGCTACAGTTTCCTTTTTTCTGGGGTGTGATGGATCCAGTCTCTTTGTATCGTTTTATGATCGAATTAACAGTAGCCAAACCGATGTGACATTCTGCAGCAATTTGCCTCTGTGTCATAGAAGAATGCTCTGCTAATGCTATAATTTTAGACCGTTTTCGTGGAGTTGTATCCATTTGTGAAGACGACAGAATGTACACAGGATTGCAGTATTAAGTCTTCAACACAACTGAAATGCTTATAAGTACAAAACGACAGGCAAAATGTCACATATTATAAAAAAAAATAAAAATGACAGACCTTCAACAATGGAATTACACGTACTACAGATGTCAATTAAAGCGGTATGAGCAGCTGTGAGGCCAAGAATGACAGAAAATGTAAAAATATGTCGTGTTCGGATTAATTTGCACGCTACTGTATATAATTTGACATACGCCATTCAGTAATAAAATACATGTTGCCAAATATCCGGGCTCTACTGGTAACATTCAGACGACCAGATTACAGTAGAAGCTCGATAATTCGAACGCACTACCGAATGTACGTACAATACCAGAAAGCACGGACTCGAAAAGAAGGTCCAATAAAGCTCCGTCTTCTACTCACAGTCGTGTGTCTACACAGGGGGTGTTAAGCAGAATAAGAAGGAAAGGCGATGACTGTAACATCCTTATATATATAAGTTATTACATTTCATGTATGTAATTTCATCCCTTTGGTAGTCCGAAGTAGCCCCGGTCTCACTTAGTTCGGATTATCTAGTTTCTACTGTAAATATGATAATGAAGCAGTAGTACATTATAACTATACTTGAAATCATGCCACATGGCGAGAAATCTATTTCACATGGTTTTGTCTATAGATACAAGGTTGTAACTCTGGATCTCCTTACGGTTATGTTCCTAGAAAAGACTTGACTTAACTTCCGGATGTCCAAGAGTTATTGAATTGTTGTTTGAACATTTATGTTTGAATAAATATGTATCACAGTCTATCATGGCTCAGAACGAGACTGTTACAACTCAAAATATTCAAGTTTTGAGTTATTACCATCAGTTGAACACTTGAGTTGAGAACTATGAAATCGTTACAACTCTAAAAATTTCCTAATCGGACATAAATGCACATATAACAGTTTTAAATTTATGCTATTTAGTCTTTTTCTCAATTGGAAAGTGGTATATTTTGCGTTGTAACAGTTTTCCATTCTCAACTGCAATCATTATTGCTAAAAGCAATATTCCATTTTGACTTGTAACACTTTCGCATTGAAAATATCCATGCTTCGAGTTTAGATTTGGCACATCTCATGATAAGTTCATACAGTAATGATAGCATAATATTGGCTGCATTGTTTAAAAACAAAATCATTATTAATTTTGTCTTTACCATCGACGTAGTATTCAAACATTAATCATCGTGAATGTTCTTATATATCAGTATTTAATTCACTTAATATTTCATTTTCTATCTCTAAGAAAGGTTAATGTTGTGTATATAGTGCATGTAAGAATAATACAGAAACAGAGAAGTTAACTGCAAGAAAGTTATAATAGACATATAAAAGAAGAAGCAACATAAAGGGCTACAAAAACTAAAGTATTGAATAAGAAAACAGGATCCAAGCAAAGTTGTGTGCTGCCTTGATCTTCAGGCAGTTTTTCCTTCACTTTGTGATGAGTGTTCCTCTTAATATTATAAAAGGAAACTGTCCTGTTACAATCTCGTAATATATGACATCGCAAACAGCCAGGGCCATTGTTATTTTTGGCATGAGGGCTTGGCCAAAAGAGATTAAAAAGAGATTGACACATGCCGCTATAATTTCTTATTTCTTTGCCCAACACAGTAACAAACCAGGTAATTTTGTTTTCAGACAATTGTGTTGGGCAAAACAAGAACAAATTCATTGCCTCATTATTTCTGTACTGCGTAACTAACCTGTGATAATGTCATACCACAGAAATTTTTAGTCACAAGTCATACCTAGAATGAGAATGACTCTATGCATTCTACTGTTGAAGGGGGGTGGGGAAAGAGTTGTTAAAGAAGGACTTATATTACTGCCAACGCAATGGGTACTGAAATTACCCAAGAAGAAAGGCAACATATACAAAATCAATGTAGTAGATGCACCAGATATCTTGGATTTGAAAGACGTAACACAACAAATGAGGAATAATTTTTCCAGAAATAACAATGGTGGTAATATAAACTAGTCTACTATGAAAATCGTGGAGGTCAGAAAACAGGGTCCTTTCGCCATCTTCTATAAGCACTCCTATGAACAAGATGATTTCGAAAAAATAAGTAGTCGACAAAGACGGAAGCGCAAATCTTCTCTAGCAATACGAAAGTCAGTATTTTCTTCGCTTCCAGGGGTAGATGTGGGGGGAAAATTTGCTTGATCTGTGTAAAAGTTTGAAAGTTTCCAATGGTGTTGAAGAAAATAATGCTACATTTGAATAACAACCAAACATGCTTTTTCTCACTACATGTTGATGTTTAGTCGACTGTCCGAACACAGGTTTGAACCTCATAGGCCTAAGTTACACCAATAAGACATCATTCATGAGGCAACTTGGCTACATGACGCAATTTATTTCTTATTATTGTTGTAGTCATCCTGGTTGGTGTAATTTATTTCTTTTATTTTTGTAGTCATCCCGATATCAACCAATGTAATTCTGTGTTTCTAAATCTACATTTGACATATTTTTCCATTGTATTATCTGAATTTATTACAGAGTGATGCAAGAAAAAACCTGTTGCAAGTAATAATATATTATGGAATACTGTTATATCTGAGAAATTTTGTCTCAATATTTTAATGCGAAACTGTTACAACTCAAAAAATGTCATATACAAGTTACATAAAACAAATAACGACAAAATTCATATTTAAATAAACTTCTATAACAATAATGATTATATATACCAATTTTCATTGTTGTGCCATGATTCTCTGATTTACCATTTACAATGGGAAACTTTAAATGGCTCTACTGAAAAATCTCTATTTTTGGGTTGTAACAGTCTCGTTCTGAGCCATCGCATTGATCCTTAATAGAAGAAGCAATGTACTCACAGAATGGTTACTTACTCATAGTGAAACTTAACAAAAGGGAACACAAATTTTCTGAATTGTAATGTTGGTGATGAAAGGTCTACTTAGGCCTGTATGTACTCGTATATGTGCTTACCTGATCACTGAGTTCACTTGCAAACCAACAGAAAAGAAAAACGAATGTTATGCAGATGTTGTAAGATAGTATTGACTGCAATACGTTGGCTGCATTTCCCCATCTCTGAAAAATTTGCAAAATTATTGGTCATCAAATTCACATTAAAATAATTGTAATACTTAAGCATAACATAAATATGAATATTTATCTTCAACATCTTGTTTCATATCGTGCTCCCAGTAAAATAATGTCGTTTTGTCGGAAATTGCATATTATTTTGGTACATTTTATCCTACAATGTTTTACTGGTTGGAAGTATGAAATGCTAATAACAAAATAGCAAATTGTCAAAGGTGGTTGGTACCTAGCTATTAAAATAGTTTTACAGAAGTATTTTCCTAGGAAATAGCGCAACTTTACAAATCACAATTTTCGAGTTACGACAAAATTTTACGGGGAGTCCAGTATTTCATGTAGTGATGCTCTACACGCATAGTCCGTATAGGCCAGATTCTGATGCTTTTCTAATTCACTGAGGGCTAAAGCAAGGAGATGCACTATCACATTTACTTTTTAACTTCGCTCTGGAATATGCCATTGGGAAAGTTCAGGATAACAGACAGGGTTTGAGTTTGAACAGGTTACATCAGATTCTTGTCTAATGCAGATGACGTGAATATGTTAGGAGAAAATCCACCATCGATTAGGGAAAACACGGAAATTTTACTTGAAACAAGCAAAGCAATAGATTTGTAAGTAAATTCCGAAAAGACAAAGTATATAATTATATCTCGTGACCAGAATGTTGTACGAAATGGAAATATAAAAATTGGAGATCTATCCTTCGAAGAGGTAGAAATATTCAAATATCTTGGAGCAACAGTAACAAATATAAATGATACTCGGAAGGAAATTAAACACACAATAAGATTGGAAATGTCTGTTATTATTCGGTTGAGAAGCTTTTGTTACCTAATCTGCTGTCAAAAAATCTGAAAGTTAGAATTTATAAAGCAGTTATATTACCGGTTTATCTGTATGGTTGTGAGACTTGGACTCTCACTTTGAGAGAGGAACAGAGATTAAGGGTGTTTGAGAATAAGTTTCTTAGGAAAATATTTGGGGCTAAGAGGGATGAAGTTATAAGAGAGTGGAGAAAGTTGCACAACGGAGAACTGCATGTATAGTATTCATCACCTGACATAATTAGGAACATTAAATCCAGACGTTTAAGATGGGCAGGTCATGTAGCACGTATAGGCGAATCCAGAAATGCATATAGTATGTTAGTTGGGAGACCAGAGGGGAAAAGATCTTTGGGGAGGCCGAGACGCAGTTGGGAGGATAATATTAAAATGGATTTGAAGGAGGTGGGATATGATGATGGAGACTGGATTAATCTTGCACAGGATAGGGACCGATGGCGGGCTTATGTGAGGGCGGCAATGAACCTCCGGGTTCCTTAAGAGCCATTTGTAAGTAAGTCAGTGATGATCTACACCAGTGATCATCAACTCGCGTATGAACGGGCACGGGCAGTGTTTGGCTAATGCGTGCTTACTGTACCGGGCAGAGGACCGGTTTGTGACGTTGCGTTGTAGTGAACAGAGGCGGTTCTTGCCATCCATTCAAACAAGAGATATGAGGAGCAGAAAACACTTCAAAACGTAGGCCACACTGAAGAAATACAATAATTTACTGATACATTACACAATCACAGTAACGAATATGGCAGATACGAAGAGAAGAGCGTGTAGCATTAATTCAACAGTTGAAGGAAATGAGCTAGAAGTTGTTTAAGATCACAATGTTGGTAAATCGGCTGTGCGACTCAGTTATAAAATTTCACTTGTAATAGTACGATATTATAAACCTTTTAAAGATTGAAAATTTGAAGAATGTTTAATTACAACTGAAGAACTTTTCTCAAGTGAAGGAGTTTGAATCTATCAGTTTGTCTCCTTCTACCGTGATGCATCCCATCCGAGGTCTAGTCGAGGACGTTCAGGTGGAACTAGTAATTATTTGTCGGTCTGTCATTTGTTGTTCTTTAGCAATACATGAAAATACTTATGTAAGCGATAATCCCCAACTGGTGATTTTTGTAAGAGGCGTTATTGAAAAGCTTCAGATTAAGGAGAGCTCTTATATATTTTCTCATAAAGAATACTACTACTGGTTCCGATTTTTTCATGTAGGGGCTGTAGAAATTATTTTGGACTTCCTTGCAATAAACATATCCTTGGCAACCAATGGTGCTACTTCCATAGTTGGAAGTAAAACGGGTGTAATAAGGAATCTAAAGGACGAAGTGAAAAGCGTTAATTTATCCCATGAAGTTATTTCTATTCACTGCATTATACATCAACAGAATTCATGTGCAAAATAAATCAAATTGGTGTTATAGAAGTAGCCCAGTTGAAAAAACAACCAACACAATTATATCGAAAAATCTCGCTCATTGTCAATTTAAGTCTTTCTTGATGAATGCAATAGCGAGGATGGCGATCTGTCATATTATAGTAAAGTACGGTGACTAAGTCGTGGCAAAATTATTGAATAGGTTCTTTGAACTGAGGGAGGAAACATCATCGTTCACGAAGAAAGAAGAAAAGTCTGTATCATAAGTGAAAAATGAAAAAATGGATTTGTGAGCTAGCCTTCTTGATGGAATTATCTGAATGCTTTAAATTGTTTTCTACAAGGTAACAACAAGATTATTATACAGTTATATGACAGAGTGAAGACGTTATTATGAAACCGCCTCTAATTATGGAACGTTAGCTTAACTAAAAGGATAAGTTACAGCACACTTTTCAAAATTAACAACGATATACTGTAGGCACACTAGTTTCTTAAGAATTTGGATTTCGAAGAATATATTTACACATCATGACGATCTGCGCCAGGAATTTGATTCGAAATTTAAAGACTAGGAAAATGTTCAATTTGATTTTCGATTATTATTTGTAATTAGAACTTACTGATTTACTTTACGATAGTGAATTGAAGGACAAATATCAAAACAAAAGGAGTTATCTGACTTTTATATGAACTTTCCATGATTTAGATTACCCCGATTGTACAGACATCCATTTTCGGATTCACATATCTGTGTGAATAGTAATTTTTTTCCTATGATGAAGACAAACAAGCCATGTCATGGAAGCCAAGTATCAAATCACAACTTAAAATGTGCTGTCACATTATGCACTATACAAACAATAGTTCCAAACTTTGAGAAATTGCTGAGGGAAAAGAGAATTAAACAAATCCCGAAAAATCAGTGCTAATGCCAGTGCTGAGTGGACTGAATGGAGTTAAATGTCTACATTACTATTCCCTGGTTTTTTATGTGTTTTGTTTAACATTTTCCTTAACAGAAACAGTTTACACATTTACAGTAATTGTCATGTATTACCCGAATAATTAACATGAATTGTGTATTACATTTCTTAAAGTAATTATAAATTTATTAACTTCTAACTTTCTTGAAAATAGGCTACAATGTTTTTTTTTTTTCAAATTGTTTAAGATAGTTTATTTAGTTATTTCTATTCAGCCCGTATCTTTTTCTTCAGAAAACAATCATAAACCTATGCACTAAATTCATATTGTGGTCCCGCCGCTGAACGTCTTGCCTGCCCTGCTATGACTTTCCGCGGGCGAGCGGGCAAGGCTTGATGATGACACAGTGCTCTGAGTTGGGGATCGCTGGTCTACACATTCCTGTATACGCTGTCATCACCACAGTTAATATATTTACAATTAATTTCTGTTCATCAATTCATTACTCTTTTGATTTCATCTACCTCTTATCTTCTAGTTAACCCTATTTCATCCCTATTATTAACTATTATTCTCTATTCTGTATAATTTGATTTTCTATCTCCCTAACCTCCCGCACTTCAATCCCTTACACAGTTTCACTTTTGTTTTCAACTTTATAATGTTATTTCCAGTGTTATTTCTAATTTTTTAGAATACTTCCCTGTCCAATTGTTTAGCAAATTTCACTACTTGAACTTAGTAATATCACTCATGACTTCCTTCCCTGTGCTTGTTTTGCGTTAATTTGCCTTTCTTCCAATACTCTACTTCACGTTTTCTCATTTACTCTCATTGCTATGTCTAAAACACTTAATTTTCTGTTATCAATATCACCAACAACATTGACTGGAAATAATTCTGGTTTAGCTTCTCCAAAACACTTTTAATATTCTGTTTTTACTATCGCTAACTAAATTTTAATCATAATATTATCACCCGTAATGTATTACTTTAGTGTTTATCTACCCGGTTAAGGCAGTGTAAGATATTATTTTAAGCAGCGTTTTACGTAAACATAAATTGAAACTAATATCTTTTGCTTTCCGCTGCTTAATTGAGTTGCAGTCGTTGTAGTCGCTATTCTCTATTACTGGAAGAATAACTAGTGTTGCCCTCTCATTTTTAAATTGAAAGCCATTAACGTTAATTATTAATAATTTTGCGATAAAATCAATATAATTAACCTGCCTGTTATACCATAGCGCGAATCCTTCCCCTCTTACCAGGCTCTTGTGCTCTTCTCTGATACCTTTGCCGTTTCCTCCGCAATGCATACCACACAGTTATTTTCAAGTTTACTTATATTGCAGTTAAACAAATTAATAACCATAGCCACGATTCACCCTAATTACGGTGCCAGTCATTTTGTTTCACACTTATGCATTTCATTTCACACGTTGAAAGCACGGGCCTCACTGACACTGGCATATGCTGTACAAACTTACCTGAAGAAAAGATTCTCACGTTGCAAGCAATCTTGGCTGTTCATTTTTTACTACAATACACACGCTGTACAATCTTACCTGAAGAAAAGTTTCTCACGTTACAAGCACTCTTGGCTGTTCATTTTTTACTACAATACACACGCTGTACAATCTTACCTGAAGAAAAGTTTCTCGCGTTACAAGAACTCTTGGCTGTTCATTTTTTACTACAATACACACGCTGTACAATCTTACCTGAAGAAAAGATTTTCACGTTGCAAGCACTCTTGGCTGTTCATTTTTTACTACAATACACACGCTGTACAATCTTACCTGAAGAAAAGATTCTCACATTTGCAAGCATTCTTGGCTGTTCATTTTTTACTACAATACGCACGCTGTACAATCTTACCTGAAGAAAAGATTCTCACGTTGCAAGCACACTTGGTTGTTCGTTTTTTACTACAATACACACGCTGTACAATCTTACCTGAAGAAAAGTTTCTCGCGTTACAAGAACTCTTGGCTGTTCATTTTTTACTACAATACACACGCTGTACAATCTTACCTGAAGAAAAGATTTTCACGTTGCAAGGACTCTTGGCTGTTCATTTTTACTACAATACACACGCTGTACAATCTTACCTGAAGAAAAGATTCTCACGTTGCAAACACTCTTGACTGTTCCTTTTTTTTAAATACACACGCTGTACAATCTTAACTGAAGAAAGGATTCTCACGTTGCAAGCACTCTTGGCTCTTCATTTTTACTACAATACACACGCTATACAATCTTAACTGAAGAAAATATTCTCACGTTGCAAGCACTCTTGGCTGTTCATTTTTTACTACAATACACACGCTGTACAATCTTAACTGAAGAAAAGATTCTTACGTTGCAAGCACTCTTGGCTGTTAATTTTTTACTACAATATACACACTGTACAACTTCAACTGAAGAAAAGATTCTCACGTTGCAAGCCCTCTTGGTTGTTCATTTTCCACTACAATACAGACACTGTACAATCTTAACTGTTGTTTTACTACAATAAAAACGTATCTTTCTTTACAACGGTAAAGCCTAAGTAATCTTTATACATCTTATTGCAATAATCCGCTTACATTTTGAAGACACTTTTGCACTTATATTCACACGTAATCATTATGTCCTAATAGGGCACAAAGGCATTATACGGTAGGTAATGTGTTTTGGCATAGGACGGCCTAAACTCATTGACCTAAATTTTCCATGGTCTAAACTGGTTACTGCGCAAGTACTACGAGAGCGAAAATCAAGTATTATGTATAGTAATAAATTTATCTCACTCACCAGCACTGCTGTATATGTAGTGGTACACAGCGAAAGTAATAGGAGCAGGAAAACGCCAACAAATAAATTACTGAACGCGTCGTCCATTTCGCTCTTGTATCTGTGTGGAAAATAATAATGAACACTCCTTTACGTACTGTAATTAAATATGTTTCTTTCCTAATTAAGTGACAATAAATATAATAATATGTACATATGTACATTATAAAATATCCTAGAGTTACGTACTAGAATAAATCACCAGAAAATATAAATATTATAGCAGAATGATTGGTTAAATTATTTCAACAAATTCATTTGTCCGGAGATAAAATGTCTTATGAATATTGGACGAGTGTATTGTTATGACTTAAAACATAAACACCACATTATTCACCGATATATCAAACACTGAAGTTATTTAATACTTGATATAATACATTTTTTGTAAATTTCCACGCTATATTCTACACTTAAAACAGAGCTGAAATTAGTATTCTATTCGTACCTGTACCGGTATTACAAGTGATAACTTGCGCTAGACTGAAGTGGCTTAATACTTCGTGGAATTATTTATGAATTTCTATTTTTAATTCTACTTCTAGAGCCGATATTCATATCATATATATATATATATAATACAAAAATGTAATGATACCTTAGTGCCAATTTTAGAAAGCTGTGCTACTTTTAATAAAAAATTGTGCATAACGACGACTGTAAACTTTTTTTTAGACTCCAAAAAATGCCATTCATGATTTTGTAAAGTGCATCGTTTTGAAACATCCGCATGCTCGTCCGCTATTTTGCGAGCAATTCTTCCCCCATTTTCTGCTGTGTACAGAGGAAGAGTAGATAGATCATGTCAGGGCCTGTATGCCTTCGGTGCATGTTGTCAGTCGCATAAACATGCCTAGGCGATTCATCACACTGTTTAACAGGGCCTGCATCGTCGCACTGATCCAGCAAGGCCTAACTCAGACAGCTGTGGCATATTGTCTTGGAGTGAACCAAAGTGACATGTCGTGAGTATGGAGACACATTCCGTGTCTGATCGTCCGCGAACAGGTCGTTCCTACTTCACAACAGTAGCTCAAGACAATTTTTGTTATGATAAGAGCTACAATGCGCACGACGGCTAGCTCCACAGAGTTCCGGGTGACTTGTGGCGGTCTTCAGAGGTGCAAGTTTTCACACAGATCATCTTTGCAAGCGAAAGCCCTAAACAAAAGGAGGTGCCTCCTTCGTGGCCCCCTTCTTGACCGCCACAGAGCTATTCGTCAAATATCACGAATTTAAAGACAACTTTACCCTCATGTCACCGATTTCATTAAAATCAAAGTTGGTACCTTGACTGCAAAACATTACTAAGTTTCTTGTGTTGACTATCGGTGAAAAGGTAGAAAACAATATTCCGTCCCAGTTAACCACTTTCCTTAATGTTGTGATGGAGTCTATTCCGGGTTAAAGATTAGTTTTCATTGTAAGTCTCTTAATGTCACCCCCTATGCCGTCCCAAGCTCCTTTTACGTGAAATGTAGCGAAAAAGTGCCACTCGGCCCGAATTTGAAAGTCATTTTCGTGGAATCATATGTTCAAAAAATTGGTTTTATTTTTATACTGAACACTCGAACCATCAGAAAAAATAGTATGCCTGCTTTATGTATCGAGATAGTACCCCCAATTGAGGCACTGAGATGAAAAACGGGACTAATCATTCTAAGGACATTTTGAGAAGAAACAAAACTTCACAGATTACACTGTACTTGCTTTAACCACCTGTTTTTGGTATTGTCACTTTGCACTTTACCAGATCTTCTTATCCCACAACGAGTTATTTCATTTTAGAAAAGATAACACATAATAAATAGTTTGAAAACTGCTAACATGTCACATTCTTGATCTAAAAGAATAGAATATTATAAAGAATAGTAAACAAATTAAATACGGTACTTTTTTTTTTAGTATTGTATCACTATTGTTTTATAAACATTAAATCACAAAATTACATCCATAAACACGTTGATACCTCAGTAATTGGATCATCTTCACTGTCTTATGACTCACTCCCAGAATCTTGGAATGCTGCGTCATTTTGTTTAACACTGTATCTTGAAGTGCATGAATACTTTGTTAGAAGAAGTTGACAGTCACTTGACAAGTCCCGTTTTTCAACTTGGCGTTAGAATTGTAATATCCTTTACGCAAGTGAAACTTCCATTTTCACATTAAAAGATGAAAGGTCGTTCATATAATAACAGTCTTAACTCGAATACCCCAAAATTTATGACAAGTCCCGTTTTTGATCTCAGCACCTCAATTCCTGTTTCAAAATTGTAACAGTTTACTTTTGAAAAGGTGGAAAGCATTGGTGCCGTGTTTTAAACATTCAGAAATAGCGACAAAATTCTTATGCTTTATGTCGTTCTTTTTATAGTAAGCAAGAAATGCATGGATCGTTGCCTGTCTATTGTTCCAATGCATGCCCCGAACGAAATTCTGGATAAAAAATCGTATTTTTGTAAAAAGTCACTTATCACTATGCAATCTCCCGATCTCAGGTTTTCCCTTTGCACTCCATCAAAAACAAATTCTCTTGCTGAGCTATGAATGTATGAGGCAGTAAAGCTGTAAATTTGGTTGGTAATTTGTCTAGGAAATCGTCAATGTTGAGATCAGGACTTCTAAATTTGTACTATCCACTCTCACACAATGTCTGGAGCTAATTTCTTATATAGATTGTTCATTAAAAAGTTGCCATAAAATGATGTATTAAATTTTCAGTTCCTGGTCAAGCATTACATCTCTTTAAACAACAAGTTGATGGGGGATTGCAGATGATTTATGAAAAAACAGTCGTGATAATTGATGAGAATATGATCTGAATTTTCAGTGATAAAATAAATATATCATCTAATTATAAATTTAATGGGTAAACACAACACACTAACATTTTGTTTCTTAGGAAGTTTTGATATTTTAACGCAACTATTACATACTTTCAGATCACTAGAAAAGTTCTCGCCTTCCATTATTAGTTTTGCAACCATTTCAGAGATCACGGGTTTAAACTTGTTATTCTGAACTCTATGTTTAAGCAATTTAAATGGATTAACACAGTAAATGTAATTTCGTACTACCAAGTTGGTCATGATTTTACACACGCATACAAAACAACACGATATTTCGACAGTCTTAGATCACCTAGGGGCAATTACTGAAGTGTTGATGGACATTACGTGCTTCTAAAATCTAAAACGTTAAGTTATCTCTTTATTTACAGTAACATCGCACCACTGATAACGCCTTTGGTTGATAAGCAGCCTTCTCATCAGTCCCTCTGGCTCTTGTTAGCTCAGGTTTCCGTCTCCCCCGAACACGCAATCAATAAATTATTTCTACAGTTCTTATTCGAATGCCATTCCTATACCAATGCAGTTATGTGTAAAACTGTTCAAAGAATATAATGATATTTTTTCCCTTTTTAGAAGTAAGCTCCTACTATATCAAAACATATTTTAATAGTAAAACCCCCTACATGAGGTCCATTTTATGTGTTGATTGAACTTTAAAAATAGTGTAAAGTAGTGGAATTCTTGCATTTTAAAATGACATAAACACGAATGTCTACGATTTATAGATTCTTCAGAATAACGATTTTCGTATTATGTTGTACGCTTATTTATAAAAAAATGATTTTCAAAAAATGACTAAATAATTTGTCCACCCAAAAAGTAGAGAAGGGTTATTTAATTTAATATAGGGAATTTGTAAAAAAAAATTGGAGCAAACCACTAACTAAGTTGTCCTGTTTCGTACGTTTTCGGTTTCACATGGAATGCCTCATATACTAAACTTGCAAAAGTACCTTAAAAATTATTAATCTATTAAATACAATTAAAATTATACAAAGTAATGGACAGAATAATATTTATGAGTAGGGAACCAAATAGAGCACAAAAGAAGAAAATAGGTATCGAAATAGGATTTTCAAAATTCGAAGGTGGACATAATGGAAAGTAGGAAGTTAGAAATACTGAAGCTCGAAAAGTTTCAAATGATAAGATTCAACGTCACAAAAGAAAACTAACTCCAGTGAACTTGTATTAAGACTGAACAAAACAAATATAATTCAAGAAGTTATGACCTACAAACCTGATGGGAAGTGAGATGTGGGTCGACAAAGAAGACAAGAGGGGACCGATTTCGATTTTGTAGAACAGAAGGTATCAGAAGTTTTAATCCATGAAGAAGGTAACGATGAAGATGACGATGGCGTCTATCTTCGTAGAAACTGTCCACTGATTAGTTCAGTTAGATCGTTAAATAAACCACCACCACCACCACCACCACCACCACCACCACCAAAACCACCGAAGTGTCGTCGGAGATAGCAAATCTCAACACACTTTTGATAACGCCAATTTTTTTCCTCACAATCCAATATTCTGGAAAATGTAAATTTTACTCTTTAGAATTTTTTAACGGTAAATTTTTCATATAAATTTAATTTTTAGCACTAGCATTTTAGCTACTAGCGTAACTCAGGCGATAGTCGCGATTATGCGCCGACCCAGAGCTGCCCTCGGGCATGAGTTCGATTTCTACTTGGGCTAAATATCTGGTTCAAAATTTTCTTAGGATTTCCCAAATGTAAATCGAGTGTCATATGATCCCACGACGAATCCTCGGTCTCATCTCACCAAATACCTTCTCGATACCGGAAATGTCATGGATCCTATGTAGCTAGTAACCTATATTACGTCGCTAAAACAAACTGAAAGCTATAATTATGTTAATGAATGTACCTTAGGATTTTTTGATGTAGACGAATACACCTGTTCAAGTGCCTCTGCATACTGGCAAAAACCTCTTCTGAAGTATCGAATTGTTCATCACCGTCTTCACTTCGTTGTTTGATTTCTGATAGCAAAGCTCTTAGTTTTTCGAATTGAATGCATGCGATTATCACCAGAGTAGCGTAGAATGGTGGAAATATATACAACACGATTATCACAGCCAATAAAAATTCCGGTAGTCTGTGAAATAATAATAATAATAATAATAATAATAATAATAATAATAATAATATTATTAATAAATGTTATTATTTTTAATTCATTCATTCATTTTTATAATATAAATGTCTCAATGCTACTAAGTTCAGAAATTGACACAAAAATAATTTGCAGGACCATTAACAAACGCTTGACAGCAAAAGTCTTTCGGAGTGGCAGTCTGACGTCGAAGATTGGCTTATGCAAATTGCAATGGAAAGATAACTGTTACCCAATACCTGCGATTGGCAAGATGACTAGGTTTCCTCATAAAACAAAGTTTTTGCAGCACTTTTCGGGAACTTCAGTTTAGGTTTGACTGATTCTGACGAGACCTATAGATACTAAGTGAAAAATGAAATCAGATATATTGCTCTTAGTTATTAAATTACTTAGTTGGCCAATTTAAACAACCAGAATAAAATTTAGAATGCTTGGTTTAACAAAACAAATTTTGTCACGAGACGGTTTTGTGTGCCTTGTTGAATTTTAGTACGTATATTCAGTTGTCAGGCACTTGATTCCGAATTGAACTGTGAGGAGCAGCATTTTATAGAACGCTACGTAATTGTTATAATATTACCTTAATTCGAACAAAAATAATTTTCTATCAGAAAAACACTCCAACACATTGATACATTTGTTTCATAAAAAAAAAGAAAAACCCATTGGAATGCAATGAATTTTGTCCCGTCCAATAATTATTGGCGCTAATATTGTTCTTTACGATTGTGGTTTGATCTGTTCGGTTGTTCAATTTTATGTCAACTCTGAACTTTAATCACATGTTATGCGTCCAATTCGAAAAAAAAATGATTCCGCCTGATATGACGGACATCGAAAATAATGAATTTTATATCAAGGAATGATTTTTTTTTCCAATTATTTAATCCACTCTGAACGAAATATGTTTACAACTAAGAACTTGTTAGTTAATATAAAAAGAACACTTACCTGTAAAATTAACGTGAATTCGTAAGCAGGACTCTGGCTCACGTCATATGGATACCACATATCGAAGGTCAAAGGTCGATCTTCACTAATAATCATACGTGTTGCTGTTTGAAGGAAGAGATAGATGTACGCTGTAACGAAAACTCCTAATGATACTTTCTTGATTCGTCTTACGAACACTGTCATACTGATGTTTCCGGTATCAGGATCCTTTGCAGGCAGACCGTCCCAAGTAAAGCAATCGGCAAGTATCAGAAGTTGTTGTATGTCGTCCCTGCGAACACTTCAAAATATTTTTATATTGGTTAGAAGAAAAGAAGTAAATGGAAAAAAAATAATGCAGAGAAAGAGGAGTAAAAACTATTCGTAAAATTTATGTCATATATGAATGTGAATTATTTAAGACATATTTTTGTCACATCATTACTAGTGTTTTTGTATGCGTTTGCTAAATGTGTGATTTTTTTTCTAATGCAGAATCTTTATAATTACGAAATTTAAAATTAAAACTGCCAATTTTGACAACAATTTGCAATTTTACAAAAATGAGAAATAAATCTTCCGCTTTCAAAATAATTCATAAAATTGGAATCGATCTTTCAATAATAATAATAATAATAATAATAATAATAATAATAATAATAATAATATAAACATAATTATAATTTTACAGACAAATCTATCTACATAAAACAGTATAAATGCATTAAATTGATTTTCTTTCACTTTAATATTTTGGAGATACCTTAAACATATTCGAATCCAGGACGATAAAAGAGTGAAAGGTAAGAGAAAGATACTATCAATCGCTTTATCTAGATCATCAATATTAATGTATAGATACATCAATATTGATAACGTTGTGCAGTGAGTACAAATTAACACAATTAAGTCGTAGACATTGTAAAAAAATGACTTCGGTCGGTTGTAAAGAGGAACACCAGCTACAGTAAGCAGAATGTTGTAAAATCGAAAAGTCTTGTTCCTGAACGATACCATCCTGCGTTATAATATCTCGATGTTCACCAGTCTGCGCACCCCACTCTACTGGCTCTTCTGCTTTGTCTTGAAGGAAGAGTTGCACTTTCTTACATCCCCTCCTTCCTGAAATGGAGCGGTTCGTCATAAATTATTGATATTACAAGCCTTGAATTATTTATGAGAATTGCAGTTAACTCTAGCATACGAGATTAAAATTATTATTCGTCCACCGCTGAGGAGTAACGATTAGCTTGCCTGTCTTTGAAACTAGCGGGTCTATGTTTAAACCCTGGTTGGGACAAATTACCTGGTTGAGATATTTTGGGGATATTTCCTAAACCTGTTAAGAGCAAATGCTGGGTCACTTTCTACGTTGAACCCCGGACTCATTTCGCTGACATCATAGTTTGGCTGTACTGGAATTGGTTCTCAAATCTGTGAATTAGTTCCCAGTTCGTCCCAGAGCTATACTCGAGTTGGTTGCAGGTTGGTTCCCGCGCTAGATCAAGACAGAAAACATTTTCCTTCCCATTTTATATAAACTTAGGACTGTCGACTACTGCCTAAGTAGGTTAAAAATGTTTTGTGCTTGGCGGACACGCTGCGTCGAATAACTTCACAGTTTTATTTCTGTACTGGTAAAAATTTGAAACAAACATGTCACAGGAATGTATATCTACTTACACTGTCATCAGAAAGCTTTTCCATCCAAACTTTCACAAAAGTTACCTTTTGTTGCATTATCTTAGGCCTACATATTTACTTTTACTCCTAAGCTTAATGTAAGTATCGCACTGAACCTCCTTCAGAGCATCTGCAAGTGCAAATATATTTGTGTGTGGAGCACAAAAGTGCGCATTAAGCAGTGGCGGCTCGTGGATATTGAATTCAGGGGGCTGCATACAAAAATAAACCATGCAAATTACCTTATTTAAAGACTAGTTCCATGCGCCTTGTCTTGTAGGTTGCAAACTTTTGAATCATCTTCTAATTAAAATCCGATATGTTGTTTAACATAGTCTTTACAATGGAACACATAGCTAATGCGGTCAGTCTCTCTTCTCTCATCGTATTTCTAAGATAGATTTCACTCTTTTCAAACACAAAAAGCAACGTTCTGTTTCGGAAATTGTCATTGGTATGGTGATAGCTATACGTAGTAATTTCACAACTTCTGAAAATGAGGCCTGCAAGTTCTCAGATAGAAGAAACTGCAAGAGCTTGACTGCGTTACTGATATTTCTGAATTCTTTTCTCTGACACAACACAGTGAGTTCCGTTTTTAGTTTGTCTTTATCGAGCATTAGAAAAAGCTTCACACATACATTTAGGTCATTTTCAGGAAATGAGCTTTCGTAGCATTCAAATTTTTCTTGACACAGAAGAGAAGATAATATCAGATGATGTATGAACTGGAATCGGGTGTTAGCTTGTGTGATAATGAGGTCACACACTTCCTTGGCTGCCGCAACCCTTGTCTGAATCCCTTCGACCTTACGACACTTTTTAGGGTTTTCATTTTCACAGATCTCGCTGCTCAACTGTGCACTGTTCCGTATTGTCTGTATGACATTAACAAAGCTTGAGATGCAGAATCGGCCTCGGTAGCATAGTCGGTTGCGGATTCGATCCCGGCCCAGGTCGATAGCATTTAAGTGTGTTTAAATGAGACAGGTTCATATCAGTAGATTTACTTGCATTTAAAAGAATCCTGCGAGACAAAATTCCGGCACACCGGCGACGCTGATATAACCCCTGCAGTTGCGAGTGCCGTTAAATAAACCGTAATTTAATTTTTGTATGCAGATTTGGACCTTAGAAATATCTAACTGGCGATGTTGTAGTTGGTTGTATAATATATCTACATGATACATCAATAAATGAAAAAAACTGAACCAGAAATTGAATTCAGGATCTTCAAGAGCACGCACCAGGGCGCTTGCCTCATTTATTGTGATGTTAGGTGTTTCAGATTCCATTATGGTTTGAAAACATTCTAGTAATGGCTCCTTCTTCTCATGAACAACATTTACTGTTCTTATTTTAAAACTCCATCTTGTTGCCCCAGCTGATGGAATTGTCTTTGAAACACATTAATCTAATACAGACTGAATGGAGATCGAGAGAAGAAAGCAGGGATACTGGATAAATCAGCAAAAAATATGCGAGCCTTTGTATTTTGTTTAGCGGTTCTTTCCATTATGAGATTCAACTGATGGGCACATAATTTCACATTTCTCCTGAATTGTTAAGGTTCTGAACTGAATAGACTGTAAATATTGTACAGAATTAAACATTGTTGCACTTGTTATACTCACAACATTACAGAAAATGTATTTAAAACTGCGCGCTACTGACAAGCTGCTGCAAATGTTGCAGCTCCTGGAAACTCTGGATTCTTGGCCAGGAACAGCAGGGGGAGGGGTAAAACTAACGCGCAAAGCATCCGAGACGAGACTGGCAGCTTCAGGGGAGGAAGTGGCTTCACCATAGACCTTGTCTCTGTCTCCAGGGGAGGAAGTGACTTCACTAACGATTGCGTGCATGTCAATGAGAGCGAACTTTTAAAAAATTCCAGCCGCTAAATAGAGACTGTATAATAAATGTATTTCACAACATAAAACGAGACAAGAGTCACAAATGTCTGGGGGTGCTGCAGCTCCGCAGCCCCTCTTCGAAAGCCGCCCCTGGCATTAAGTATACTGCAAAAAGATTCACAACAGTTGGTTGTTCGCTCTAAGGAAGAAGTAAGGGTCATGATCGATTATAGGTGGCGTTATAGGCAATAACTACTCTGCTACATGATCGATTAGCATCCATGTCCCACACAGCCTGCTACATAAACACAGCGTTGGATATTTGAACATGGGGAACCAACTCACGTTGTTGATATTTGAACATGGGGAACCAACTCACGTTGTTGATATTTGAACATGGGGAACCAACTCACGTTGTTGATATTTGAACATGGGGAACCAACTCACGTTGTTGATATTTGAACATGGCGAACCAACTCACGTTGTTGATATTTGAACATGGGGAACCAACTCACGTTGTTGATATTTGAATATGGGGAACCAACTCACGTTGTTGATATTTTGTTTGAGAACCAACTGCAGAACAGCGATCAGTTTCATTCCATTGAGACGCTAGATAACGACAGCAGTTTGTAAACCGTTGTCGAATAACAAAAAAAAAGTATTGGTTACAGTTACAACGTGTCTTGAAACTTAGAGGTAATATAGTTTTCTTTTTTTCTTCCTCTCTCTTTCTCTCTCTCTCTCTCTATCATTTTTGTATCTTATTATTATACAGTAATACAGAGGTGCATATAACTTTTTGACATATGCACACTAATCATGTTGTCAGCACTATGTAGGGTCAATTTGAAATCATCACAGAGCAAAAATGAAACAAGAGACAATAAACTCAATGACCCATGGAATGGAGATAAACTTCGCCCACGCTCTCGGGAATGTTGCCACGGACTGCTACGTTAGAAAGTGTGGGCGCTATTTACAGGGCCATAACGGCGGGCCAAAATAAAAATAATTGCCAAAGAGTGAAATTTAGTTTGGATCACGTGTACAAAATAACTGAAATATCAATAAGCATTTCATTTAGCGTATATCAAATATGCTACACCGTTAAAATTAAAACTGTCGCGAGGTAGTATTCTAATAATTAAGGCCGTATTTCGATTCTGAACGACGGCAGTTTGAGTTTCTTGTAACACACGACTTCTATAATACGATTATTTAGTCCTGACAGTCGCCGGGGATGTGCGCTTGGGTCAGGCGATTCCATTTAGTTACGCCAAGGGGTGTTTGGGTTAGTCACTCGCTTGCCTTCAGAGCGATCGGATGTCATGCGTGCGGTAGAGCAGTATGTTACTAGTACAATAATTAAGCTGTATTGCATGCCTTTACAGACCGCTCGCCCTTATTTCTACTCCGAAGCTCTCCCCACTACTCCTATTAATTCCCCTCTTTCGCGTCGCCGAGCTATCAGGACTAAATAATCGGTCTGTATCTTGATAAGGAACATGCCGGGTATGTGATATTATTGTAAAAAAAAGGTTCGACGGTTTATTTTCACCATAAAGTCCTCTTCTGTTAGATCAAATATGGCCAGAAGACCTGTAACTTTTGGGTAGAAGGAAACAGATGAATGAAAATTCTTGGAAAACATACAGGCACGAAAGAGATGAGATAATTATTTAAGTTGAATAATAATTTGGTATTGATTTGAGTAACCACAAATACATAGGCCTATTTCAACTAGACTGTGACTATAATTAAGAGTTTATAGTACTATTAAGATTTTTTAATATGTTCCATATTCTAGCTGCTGAAATGATATATACCATTGAATGTAAATAAATACTCGTGCAATACAATACAATACAATACAGTACAATACAACAATGCTATAAATCAGTGTTCCTAGTGGTGATCATTGAAATCTTATAGTATGTAACAGAGGAGCAACCTGCAATAAACCTGCAATATTGAAAGTTTCGAAGTCACCATATTTTGTAAATACTGTCACTATTTCTGATTTGTAGTGAGTAATACAACCCTAAAAATTGTTTAGTAACTACTTCATGAAATCCAAGTAGCAAGAGGAAAAAGTGCAACTGAGTGCATTACAAGAAGCTTGTTGGAGAGATGTCCCACCATACCGAAATACTTTAAGATAGGTGGAAGCGGGGTATTCGTTTTCAAACAAAAGTTGGAATCCAAAGAACTTCAGTTAAATCAGTGACAATGTCCAGAAATTATGCTGCAGAGGGAGTCCGCTGTCTTTCAAGGATTTGGGAACGTATTGTTGACATGACAGAGGACTATATTTGAATTATCCAATGTCAAAAGTAACCTAAATAAATTTAATATTTGAGGAGAAAACTCGCTCCGGCGCCGGGGATCGAACACGGGTCCTTGGTTCTACGTCCCAAGCGCTCTGACCACTGAGCTACGCCGAATTCAATTCACAGCACAGGGTTCGATCCCCGGCGCCGGAGCGAGTTTTTCTCCTCAAATATTAGTTGTCAGTATTACAGATATTATTCTGGAGGACAAATTAATAAATCTATAATATTCTCATAGCTGCAGTGCATATGTCTGTACAGATTACTGTGCACTTAACTGCGGAATCCCGGCCAAACAAGTCACTCAGCTGAGTGCGCTCCTAATATAATGGCAGTTGACATGGGACATAATTATACGTCAACATATATGCCTAACTTGGAGTCCGGCCAGAAAGGGAAATAGTGAAGGAGGAGGATTCGTCCGGTGCTGTGGATTGAATTTGGCGTAGCTCGGTGGTTAGAGCGCTTGGTACGTAGGACCAAGGACCCGGGTTCGATCCCCTGCGCCGGAGCGAGTTTTTCTCCTCAAATATTAATTGTCAATATTACAGATATTATTGTGTAGGACAAATTAATACATCCATAATAAATAAATTTAGTGTGAAACAGTAACTATATTGGCATTACATTTCGAATGTGCTAGTGTAGTATATTGTCTTTGAAAATGAAGTTAGAGACTATAAAAGTATTTGCTAAAGTCTTAGTTGATAGTGTTGGGAAATTATATTGAATTTCAGCTATTTGTTGTATCGTTTCAAGTTTAAAATACTGCCATACACAGAAAAAACATATATAGTTGCACACACACACACACACATAGACCTAATGGAATTACTATGAAAATATTATTTTGTGAATGATAAGATCATATGTGGGGATTATTCTTCACGCGTTAGAATGAAATTGGCTATCAGTGACAAACTAGTTTCATGCCCAACCAAAATTAAAGTATTGTAATATTTTAGAACTTATATTCGTTTCTCTTGCGTACAAAATTTAAAACTTTTTATGAATTCATAAGTAATTAAATGTGTTGTCAAACTTTGTAATGCAACGTAACTTAAAGTTTAATTAATAATGCATTATTATAATTCATAAGTAATTAAATGTGTTGTCAAACTTTGTAATGTAAAGTAACTTAAAGTTTAATTAATAATGTATTATTATAGTTTGAGGTAAAAGTTAGAAAAAATATTGATGTAGACAGAGAAAGTCGTGGTAAATACTACTTAAAGAACTTCACTAAAATAAGGGAAACAAGACTATTGGCGAAGAAAACATTACTTATACTTACACTTCCTACACGGATAATTTTGGAAAATTAGCAAGTTCAATTCACTTTTTTGTTACGGAGGAGGAATATTAACACTGGTGTTGCAGCCTCAAAGGGGCTTTTTTTTGTCTTACCTTTCCTTTCGTAGAAATGATGAAGTCCCAACGATCTCGTTATTGTACAGTAGATGTCGTAACTTATCTGGTGCCATCTGAATTTTTTCAGAAGACAGATTTATAGAAAAATTATGTGACATTTATGTCATAACACATTGTTGTATTTTTTCTGGAATAATGCAATTTTTCCACGTTTTGTTCCTACAATATAGGTATAATCGATTTATTAAATTTCTTATGTTTTGTCAATACTGACTTATTACAAGCCATATCTTTGTTATTTTTCTGTATTTCCATTTCCTTTATTTTTATTCTTAATGAGTTACATATTCCTATTTTATAACTGCTGTTCATGTAAATCATCAATAATTACAATGTATTATTTGTACAGGATATCTCAAAAGTGATGATAAATAATTTAAACATGAGAAGTGAAAACGAAGGCCAGCAAAAAGAATTCGTTAACATGGGCCCGAAAATTAATATTTTACGAGATAATGCCATTTTTTTGCTGGCTGGGGCAGCCAGTGAACTGAGCGCCAGGATACATCAAACCCTTGGCTTTTCTGAACCGACGCATGCGACGTGCGAGGTGCGAGGCCCGCCGCGCACAAATCCTGACTACACGAGAGATAGTGAGTGGTTTCTATAACTGCGAAGTGCAAGGTCTGCGTACCTCACAGTTATACAGGGACATAATTTTATTTTTACTAACATTTTTAATATTAACCTGGCTATACCTTTCTATTAACGATTGAAACAGGAAGCACCGTTTGCTACCCCTTCCACGACTGGATTTCGATGATACCGAGTAAAATACAAATCACTTTACTAGGTATAGGAGGGAAGAAAAGTAGTTCATCCATTTATGTAAACTAGGAAATACCGCAATTTTGAGTTTGATAATTTTCATTAGGTTTTTGTTTAATCAAAATACAGTACTGTATTAACACTTAGTGTTTTTACTCACGAATTGAGCTATCCATTCGGACGTATTAATTATGCAGTGTATATTGTACTGTTACAGCACATTAGCGTACACTATAGAGAATGAAGTTAAATTGAAAAATAATCATAATATGGATATTTAAACACATATTTGAAAATGGTGGCCGTTCATTTCGATACACACTTCAGTTCTTTTGTGCATATTATCGCACTATAGACTATTGTACCTAATTCCAATTACCAGTTTTGTCCTTCGTACGAGTAACTCATGTTGAAATAATTCTGTACCTACTCTATAAAAGAGTACCTTACGTACTGTAAATTCAATCTTCACTTCTGCCCGATCCGAAAAGATAAAATTACTGAGAAATTCTATCTACTGTCCGTCCAAGTGGTTTTGTCGCAGGGTCGTAGAAAGGGGAGGGGATCACGTGACAGTTAATTACTTAAGGAGGCCCTTTTATTTAAGTTATTTTAAACACTTGTATAATATTACGTAGATGTCCAATTCCTAACAGAAATTAATGTTTTCAGAAAAGAGCTAAGATAGCCCAGCTACTAGACTTAACAGAGGGGCGAACAGAAGCAGGTGGGGGAAACCGGGATGCGACGTAGGCAAACGGACGACAGTACCTGTACGAAAATATGATTCAATATTGAAAGCTCTTTCGTCACTGGAAAACGCTAACATATTTCTGGAACGTACTATACACGCTAACTCAGTACTGCTTACGCGCCCTCGGCTCTGTGTCGTGAACGGTTGGAAGTTTACTAGTAGAAAGGGTCGGAGTGAAGTACATTCAAAATCTCAGGTCAATAAAAATTGAAGTAAAAATAAAATGATGTCCCCGTAGAAACCACTCACTATCTCTCGAGTAGTCGGATTTGTGCGCGGCAGGCCTCGCACGTCGCATGCGTCGGTTCAGAAAAACCAAGGCTTGAAGCGGCAACGTTCATGCTTGGTACGTATTCCGCACTTTCCCCATCCCATTTCCTTTTCAGCGTGAGACAATATCTAAACAGAGGATATGGTGAATGGTGGATAGGTAGAGGTGGACTTGTACCTAAATCACCGGATTCAAATCCTTTTAAATTTTGTGTAAAGGGTTATGCAAAACTTCTAGTTTCCACAACAGATATATCACCACACCCTAAGACTTGCAACATTGGATTGTAGATGCCTTCCAAAAAATGAAGAATGACTCAAGATTGCTCGAGCGCATTCTTGGATCTTTGCGGAGAAGACTAGCCAGATGCATTCGAGTGCATGGCCAGCATGTTGAACACCTGCTGTAAAATGCTTCAATTAACATGTTCATACTGTACTGTACTTTGTTTATCCACAAACTTTACTGTTGTTGAAGCAAACATTTTATTTTGTGTATGTTTAATCATATTTTTGTGGTGTTGAAGCAAATTTATGAATTATGATGTCCCGTGATTGATAAATTAAATAAAATTTTCACTGATTCTGTTAGAATTAGTAGGCCTAGGCTTACTCAGAATCCTGCGGGCCTCAACCAGCACAAGATGGCATTATCGCGTAAACGGTTAATTTGCGGATCCATGCTTACTGGAACTTTTTCGCTTATCTTCATTTTTAATTCTTATTCCTAAATTTTTGACGATAAGTTCTGAACACTCTATATTTATTACATATTACATATATTTTATCTTTCTACACTTTCAACATGAAAAGGTAATAATTTTTTTTAGCACTTTCACAATTAATTTTACGGTTTATCTCGCTTGTTGACTCATAACCGCTTGTTAAGTTTCATTTTAGCGATTCTGTTATTCCATTCTCTGGTGCTGTCATTTCCACATTGATACGTTAATTTATTTAGTCAAGATCATAGATGTGTACATTTATTGATCACCCTAAAAACTTGGCGAGTTCCTCCGATTAAAAAAAAAGAGATTTGAATACATTTTTTTATTGTTTAGTTATAAAACTTTCTTATCGGCAGTGTTTCTTCTCCCGGATACACTGGGCTGACTAGAATAGAACCCTTAGCATTAGAGTTCAAGAACTGAAGAAGGTCTATTTTCATTTTAATTATTTCAACTTAACTTTATCTAAAAGTTACTTATAACTGAAAATACTACAAAGAATAATCTATAAAAAAAGTCACTTGTTCCATAGGAAATAATGTTACGTTGTTTATTCATACTTTTGGAATATTGTCTATATATGAAAAATTTTAGCATAGGTCTAGTAAATTGATACAAAACTTCCAATAATTTAAAAGGGTGAAAGAAAAATTGAAATATCCCACACATTCTTGGTGTATTTTTTCTAATTACACAAAACTTATTAATTCAACATCTAGTGGAAATCCCAAGGAATAGAATTACGGTGTTATAATAACACAAACTTCCTGTCCCTTGCAGCAAACATGCTTTAATAAATTGATTAGTTACATAGTTACAAAACTTTTTATCGGTAGCATTCGTGCCGAACACACTTTATATTATACTGAAAGCTATTCTTCAAATATGCAGATAAATTTCGTCTATAGTAGATTACCAATTATATTATACGAGGGTTGGGGTATAAGTCATGGCAACTATTTCTTTTTTGAAAGGCAAGGGTTGGTATCATAAAATGTCATATGTCGCACGGAAGCTGTGCAGTCATAGTGTGTGTCCACAACACAAGATGGCTCTGTGCTTGTCTGTAATAGAATAGAGAGTAATGTTAAATCAAGCGTCATAGCGTCGTGCAGGATGAATTTAGTCCGTGTTGAACAACGCTCGTATATATTATCAAAATAGACGTTCTCCGTGGAGGAATTCCAGAGAATGCCACAGAGAGTTGATAGAAGCTGTCGGGAATAATTCCCTTCCATACTGGACAGTCGCAAGATGGGTAACTACTTTGAGGGCCTTTAGAACGGGTATGTGTTCTGTAATGATTTTGGCGCAGTAACCCTTATAATGTTATGAAAACGACCATAATAAATGAGTAGCAAAATGTTGACGTGTTGTTAAATGTCCGTACATTTCGTCCATTCCTTGTCCTTTCATCCGCATATTTCACATTTTTCCACCCACTTTTGAATTCTCACAAAAAAAAAAAATAGTTGACATTATTTATGCCCAACTCTCGTACATTAAATTGTTATCCTACTTAAATTCATTATCTATTTAAGTCGTGATTATGATTAAATTCACTACACATATAAAAGTTTTTGAATATTTTAATAATGATAATAATAATAAAAATAATAATAATAATAATTATTATTATTATTTATTTATTTATACTGGTAGAGTTAAGGCCATAGGGTCTTCTCTTACACTCTACTATGTAGGTCACAAAGTATGTAAGTGGTGAAAATTTAACAAAGAGTTAAAGAACAGAATACTAACATATTACAAAAAAATAATAGCATAACAAAATCGATACTAAACAACATGAAAAAATACCATAATAGAAAAAAGAAAGTAAAATACAGGTCTAAAGATTAGAATATAATAAAAGCAAGTCAGTTAGTACAAGTATTTAATAGGGAAAACGTAAGGAAGAATACAACAAAATAATAATAAAAATGAAGAAATATACTTACTTACTTACTTACTTACTGGCTTTTAAGGAACCCGGAGGTTCATTGCCGCCCTCACATAAGCCCGACATAGGTCCCTATCCTGAGCAAGATTAATCCACTCGCTACCATCATATCCCACCTCCCTCAAATCCATTTTAATATTATCCTCCCATCTACGTCTCGGCCTCCCCAAAGGTCTTTTCCCCTCTGGCCTCCCAACTAACACTCTATATGCATTTCTGGATTCGCCCATACGTGCTACATGCCCTGCCCATCAAAAACGTCTGGATTTAATGTTCCTAATTATGTCAGGTGAAGGATGCAATGCGTGCAGCTCTGCGTTGTGTAACTTTCTCCATTCTCCTGTAACTTCATCCCTCTTAGCCCCAAATATTTTCCTAAGAACCTTATTATCAAAAACCCTCAATCTCTGTTCCTCTCTCAAAGTGAGAGTCCAAGTTTCACAGCCATACAGAACAACCGGTAATATAACTGTTTTATAAATTCCGAGAAGAAAATATACGAAAATTAAATAAAATCCACAATATGATAATAAATTCATCTGGTGAACAAGAGAACAAAAAAGGGGAAAGGAAGGGAAATTATATATTACAAAACTATCGCAGAGAAAAGAGCTTATAATTGAAAGCACTCTGAGTTGAATAAGTGCAATTTTAGTTTATTTTTGAAATTAGATAATGTCCGACAGTATTACACATAAACCTTAATTGCTGCAATTGCATCAATTTATAAACAGAGTTACGTCTATCTCTGGAAGTGCGTATGATCAACAGAACAGGCTGACGATCTGAGATTTTATAGTAATAATTAAAAAGAAGCTAAAGTAACAAATGATCATTTAATACATGTACATTTGTAACAATTCTCTTATTAGAAGTTTCACTTTAAAAGCAGCAAGATCTGAACACAAAGGTTTATTTTAATAAACAGTACTAAATCTATATAAAGGCGTGTGTGAAGCGTGTAATTACAAGCATATCCTTCTATGGATTTGCGGTCATATTTATTGTGACATTTCGTATATTTATTAATATTACAATCATTTGACTACTCATTTGCAAGTCATCCACACCGCAGTCTAAGCTTCGTCTTCATCTTTATCTCGTACTTGAATAAGAAACATGAAGAGAGAGAATGACTCTTGTATCATCTGTGGAAGAAAATAAATATTCGGACATATAAATATATATCAAGGATGCAGGCGTAAAGGCTACTAGTTGATCGAATAATTGTATTCAAATATCTTAAAATTTATAATAATGTTTCATACTTCAGATATAATTTTTGGAAGAATATGTTAAAATAGTAGACACGCCGGTTGAATTTATTCTATTTATTCCAAAATATAAGATCACAAAATTTATTATAGGAGATGTCACGGAATATATTTTTGTATATGTGATTGTTTACTTGAAGAATAATCCTGAAACGAATACTGACAAAAATTCCATACTTCTAACAGAATTCATTGAAACCTCCTCGGGCAAGTACTTACATACAATTTTATTGCAGTAAATTCTTTACATCAGTCGAGGATGAGATACAAATATGGAATACTATTTCGTTTTTTTCTTTTTGTAACCTATATGTTTTGAATACTGAACGTCAAGTATCGTACTGTTTATTGCTGAATGTCCATGTACACCAGAGTTGGGTGTTCGTAAGATGTTATAAAATGTTTAAAAGCAATAATATCCTCAAAATATAAGATATTTCCTTCATAAAAATGGAATACTATTAACAAGTTATAAGATTAACAAAACAAATGATGAGATTTCAAAGATAAGAGACATATAAGAATTAATGACATTATTGACAGTGCCTCCAATTTCAAGTTTTGATTAGAATTATTCTGAGTTCCTCCAATCCCTGTCGGTACTTGATTGAGATTTGATAGGTTTGAATTTATATTTTATAAATTGCAGACATGATAAAACAGACTCATAATTTAAAGATTTAATTAATTTCTGGTCCTACAGAATACAGCTGTTATTATAACAATAATTGTTAATTATTAATATTAGAAGAAAAAAATCGCTCCGGGGCCGGGATCGAACACGAGTCCTACGTTCTACGTACCAAGCGCTCTAACCATTGCGCTACGCCGAAGTTCAATCCACTGATTGCGCTCTTTGTATAATGGCAGTTGACTTAATATAAATGTCAACATATATGTCGAACTTGGAGTCTGGCCAAAAAGGGAAAAACACTGGAGGAGGGGGATTCGATCCGGTGCTGTGGAATAATACCAGTAAGAAAGATTAAAATTTCACTATGATTAATTTAGTTTCATTGTAATTATAAGAATAATGATAGGAGCCGTGGACCATGCCCCGGTTTCTAGTCGACTTGTGTAAATCTTTTGGCCTGCATAAATATATTTCAAGAGATCTAACAATTGCAACACTCAAAGGATCAATTGTCTAGCTATTTTCAGGCATCATACATATAAACCATGACTTTAATTCACATCTTCTTGACGTTAAATGATGAAGGATCGGTGGAGCGGAGAAAAATTCTCTCCGGCACCGGGATTCGAAACCGGGTTTTCAGCTCTACGTGTTGACGCTCTATACACTAAACCACACCGGAAATATCATATGTACTTCGGTACAACGCAATAATAATTTCTCGACGTTACTTCGCATATTCTTATGTGTTTCAATCTATTTCAATTTGTTATTTTTGACTGTAACAAAATAAAAGTTTCATTAAGCCTCAAGGTATTTATTCTATATTTATTGTATTTTTAAGTTGGTTATTTTACGACGCTGTATCAACATCTCACGTTATTTAGCGTCTGAATGAGATGGTGACAATGCCGGTGAAATGAATTCGAGGTCCAGCACCGAAAGTTACCTAGCATTTGCTCAAATTGGGTTAAGGGAAAACCCCGGAAAAAACCTCAACAAGGTATCTTGCCCCGACCAGGATTCGAACCCAGCCCACCTGGTGTCGCAGCCAGATGCGCTAACTGTTACCCCACAGGTGTGGACTATTTATTGTATCATGGTATTCTTTGTCTATGGCAACCTGTAGTGATTACAGAAATAAATAATAATAATAATAATAATAATAATAATAATAATAATAATGATGTTGATGATGATAAGCAGGCTTAGGATCCGGGACACTTTAGCAACCAATGTACGCACAACTTGACTATAGAATTCCTTGAACATAGTTTTTAGTAGGTTTTTTACGACGCTTTATCAACATTTTCGGTTATTTAGCGTCTGAATGAGATGAAGGTGATAATGCCGGTGAAATGAGTCCGGGGTTCAGCACCGAAAGTTACCCAGCATTTGCTCATATTGGGTTGATGAAAAACCTCGGAAAAAACCTCAACCAGGTAACTTGCCCCGACCTGGAATCGAACCCGGGCCACCTGGTTTCGCGGCCAGACGCGCTGACCGTTACTCCACAGATGTGGACTTTGAACATAGTAAACAGACATATTGTGAATGTAAACAACGACGTCAATATGAGTAGGATACATACCTCACAACTTTTCTTGTCCCTCGGCGACATTGAAGTTGTTAGCGTTACAGTGAACAACCATATAGTACATACTTGCATCTAGTTCGAAAAACCTGTTCACTATATATTGAAAATGCACTGTAATGCCCTGAGTTTGTTTCGTAGAGAGAGACGGAAGAATACTGTACCTCTGATCACGAACCGAATAATTGTACTGTAACGCACAGGTAAACAAAACTCAACACGTCTCCTCACTTCATCTATACTCTGTTGCACTGTTAACTTTACTTCATTCTTTAATTGTCTCTGATCCTAAGCCTGGTAATAACACAAACGGGTCAATGTATTCTTTTATATGACTGAAAATACAAATGAAACCAGTGGGTCATCAGTTAATTAATTTTGGCGGATGCAAGTGAAATATTTATCGTAATTCGAATGCGAAATGTAAAGAATAAGATGAAATAAGTAGACCTCACCAATGGATAATTTACGAACGTTACTGCAATAGTATATTACAATGCAAGGTTGGGAAGTGGATTTTATAAAATTGAGGAAGAGTTTGAAAAACGAGCAGTTTCCGAGATTTTGTAATACACTTCACAAAAGTTTATTGTATAACATTTTGTGCGAGATCGTGCGTATTTGCTTGTTTTCCGCACAGAACCAATACGCGGTAAGTGTGAAATACCACATTCAGTATTCCCAACGTAACACACATAACAATTTCCCTCTTCTTACCGCTTAAGCGCGACATTCATTTTACTGCTTTAGGCTTTTAACATATTATTTTTAGAGACGTTTAACATAATAATAATTATAAATTGGAAACTTACCACTGCAATTTCACCTAAATTGCAATGTTAATTATTGTTTTTAAATATTTGCAAAAATTAAGTAAAGTCTACTACTCCACGAAACTTATTGCATTCCTGATACAAGTAACATTAAGGAAGCCGTGAAAAAATCAACTAGATTCCAGTTGCCGATGTTATTACTGCAATATGTTATATAAATAATATTGTTAAAATATTAAAATGAAAAATAAATCATTACATAATCTTACCGCTTGTTTTAAGTTCGCATTTATAGACTGGGGAAAAAAAAAGACAGACGTATATCACGGCCTGCTGGAGTATAGCAAACACAGCAAATATTTTACAGGAACAATGTTGAAACCTTTTGATTACCCTACAAAATTAATTTTTCAGGAATTTGGTGTATCAAATCTAGAACAAATTTATAAACAAACATTGCTGATTTACATCCATAAAAACGACAATAAATTTAAATTTGATCCTCATGAATACCATACGAGGCAAAACTACAGTTTCCTTCTAAATACTCCCAACTGCTGGATTAAAACACAGCATAAATTTTGGACCCAAAATATATAATACATTAATTAGAGCTTAACCTGAGCTAAGTACACTTAACACACATAGATTTAAGAAACAAATCAGTTTAATTATTTAATTATTTAAGCTAATTGAGTTAAAAATTGATACTCTAATATTAATGTACTTTTGTATTTTCTATTTGTATATAGACCCTATTATTACATGCTGTATTATTTTACCATTTATTAATGTTATTGTGCTCAATGAACTCTCTTAATTTTGTGATATATTTTGTATAACTGATCTGAACTGCGCCCGAGCACGAGCTTCTGCTCTTTCGGGCTGCAATGCCTAATGTAGCTCAAGTGTATAGTATTAAATAAATGAAATGAAATTATTGTGATCGATCTTAAATATTGATAGTTGTCGTAGATAATGCATATCAATCATTAAGAGAAAATGCATTTTAAAAAGAAAAATGCATTACACTACCTAAAATATTATCAATGATCTCTTTTTAAATTCAATTCCTACTTAGAATTAAATTTAATCCTGTGACCGAACTTAAAAATCGAAGTACTTAACCTAAAGTTGGATCATAAAATAATAGTGAATTTTGTTCAATGAAGTTTATGTATACTTACACTCAACATCGTTTCTTTAGAGATAGATACACATTTTCCAGCCTTCAGGTCTACATCCTTAGTGGCGCAGGCTAACAGAAATGAGACAGATCGCTGGAATGGGACAGGAGTTCCAACCCAGTCGCAGCCCCACACAGCATCTCGAAATTTATCAGCCTGAAAATAAATCTGAATTCTTACAAGGCTGCATCAATTTTTTTCCAGTATCTAACGCATTGCTCCCATTTAATTATACACGGGTAGTTACACTGACAGTTTTTGTCATGTAACAGAGATAGGCAGGTTTCCTTTAACCATATTGCTTCTCCTGAAGTTCTTACCTAACCATTGTTACAAAAATGAGATTGTCAAATTATAGGCTGTAGGTCTAAAAGTAATGAGTCTAAAGTTAATATTTCCTTTATTAAATTATGAAATATCGCCTTGTTTAACCTTAAGAAATTGCATAATTTCTTAGTTTTTATTTATCGCGTTAGAGTCAGTTTTATACTCGAAATTTATGTCTTCAAGCTGACTTATTTTCTGATAATTTTTTATTATTTCTTTTATTTAAGTATCATTCAGATTAGAAATAATGTGCCACACACACAAATAATAGGCCCTATCTAAGGTGCAATGTATTTTGTTTATTTATTAATGTTTCTGAATTACATGTAAATATCCAGAACTATGTTATCTAACGTAATTCATATATAAGGGTGCTCAAAAAGTAAGGTAAGAAGAGTTCTCATGGACAAACTTTATTTCACAGGCAGATATACTGATACACAATAGTAGGACACTGGTACGCATTACTTTTCAACATAGTCACCATGCTTGTCCAAAGACTTGTTCCAAGAATAGGACAAGACATCAATGAATCGTAGAAGAAATCTGCGCCAAGTCCCTGAAGCAAGTCATGACGGCTTGCTGAACGGTCGTATCGGTGTTGAATCGATTATCACACAGATGTTTCTTCAACGTTCTGAAGATGTGGAAATCACTGGATCCAGGTCAGGACTGTAGGGAGATTGGTCCAGAACTTTTCACCGGAAACGCCGTTTCGTTTCAACAAGTTGATAATGAATTTCTGCTGGTTAGGTGCCCTTCAGACGTAAAAAGCGAATCATGTTATGCACATCCACGTTTGACCATGTTTCCGTGCGTGCAGCCATCTTACAACTTATGGTCTCATATATCGATATCGAAATTTTGATTCAACATATCGTACAATATATCGGTTTTCTCATAAATTTATCGGATTTTTATATTTGTTTTTGTTTTTGTGGAATTATTATGAACAACAAAATCCACACTGGTCAACTCCGATAATTCCTTGAGAGAAGGCGTTACTGAAAGTGGGTAGTTACATAATTGTGCAACCTTGAAATATCCAATCCAATCAGTGCCTTTCTCTGATTGGCTGGTCTAGAATTCTAATTCAAACTGTTTAATATGCAGTATCAAATTCAAAATGCAACGTGTGCGAACGTGAGACTGAGACGTGAGGTTTATCTGCTCGTACTACTGTTCTAGTATTAATGTTCTCCAAGACAGGAGCAACTGCCACTCTGAAAAGGAAGCGTTTGACTTCAAAACTTTTATTTCTATGTTTTTAAATGGAAAGAAAAACAAGGATATAATATAGGTTTGAGATTTGTTTACGGCTAGGATTTCTATGCACACTCTAGTACTGACATTGTTTTGTTATTATATATTTTAGTACATAAAAATTTTATCACCATCATCATCGTCACCACAACCACCACCACCACCACCACCACCACCACCACCATTGATATTTAAAATGTTGGAGTGTAACAAAAACTTGCAATGGGAACTTACTATAGAAGGATTGTGAAGTTTTTTAAAACTAGTAATATTCTAAGTATCGTTTACTTACATTTAAAAATGAATACAAGAACCATTTATTGACATTTAAAAATGATTACGTTGTTGTATAGAAAAGAGCTTTATATTTGGGTCCTGTATTGAATCCTATATAAAATTAGAATTGAATCGTGGATCGGAATAAATTGATGGGGATCCTAAAGAAAATTGGCGTGGATTGGAAAGAGAGAAGGCTTTTCAGTAACCTGTAAATGAAAGAACGAGTCAAAGGAGAAGAAACGTTAGAAGCAAGTGAAATAGGGAGAAGAGTACGACAAGGATGTCCTTTATCACCTACACTGTTCAATATCTACTTGGAGTATGTAGTGAAGAACTGTTTTCAGAACATGGGAAGAGTCATAGTAGAAGGAAGAAGAATAAAATGTTTAAGATTTGGTGATATGGCATTGTTAGATGATACTAAGGGATAAACTACTGGAGCTAAATAACAGCTGTGAGCAGTATACAATGAAGATAAATGCCAACAAGACGAAAACCATTGTCATAGGAAGAAAAGTTAAGGTAAACTTGCAAAATCTAAATGAGGCATTAGAGCAAGTGGACAGTTTCAAATAGGCTAATTGGGGTGTACTATAAGCAGTAACATGAGCTGCTGCCAAGAAGTCAAAAGGCGAATAGCAATGGAAATGGAAGCTTTTAACAGAAAAAGGAGTATCTTCTGCGGACTTCTGGAAAAAGAACTAAAGAAGAGAGTAGTGAAGTACTTTGTGTGGAGTGTAGAATTCTATGGGGCAGCAACATGGACATTACGACGAAGTGAAGAGAAGCTAATAGAAGCATTTAAAATGTGGATATGGAGAAGAATGGAGCGTGTGAAGTGGACAGACAGAATAAGAAACGAAGCTGTGTTGGAAAGAGTGGATGAAGAAAGAATGATGATGAAACTGATCAGGAGGAGGAAAAGGAATTGGCTGGGTCACTGGCTGGGAAGAAACTGCCTACTGAAGGATGCACTGGAAGGAATGGTGAACGGGAGAAGAAGATATCAGCTGATAGACGACATTAAGATATATGGATCATATGCGGAGACGAAGAGGAAGGCTGAAAGCAGGAAAGACTGGAGAATGCTGGGTCTGCCCTTGTGCAGAATACTATGAATGAAAGAATGAATATATATATATATATATATATATATATATATAACAAAGGGAAGACAGAAAATAGGAAAGATTGGAGAATGCTCTGTTTGCAGTGAAAGACCTGCCCTTGGGCAGAACACTATGATTGAATGAATGTCTCAATATTAAATACTGACGCATGTAGAGTTCACTTAACACTTTCCCATTGCATCATTTAAGCTCATCTTACCTCCATCACCACCATGATTTTGATTTAGATTAGGAACTACATAATAATTATGGTATTGAAAATGTATTGCTTATCGTTGCTATTTTACATTTAATCTTTTGAGTGTTATGATAATTTCAATGCTAATAAGGAATAGGTTATTAAAATTTAAGTAAGTTTATTGTAATAAATGTACACCTATATATATAATTGCATTAGTATCTATTAATTTTCTTACGGAATAGTGATATATCGAATCGTTCCAATATGCCGATATATTTTCTACAATATATATCGTTTTATCGAAATTAGGTTTGCAATATATTGCCATATTAATATATCGGTATTTAAATTATTTCCTCCACCTCAACCCTGGTATTTAGCTGTTAAATTAGGCGTTATAATTAATTTTACACGGTCTTATATGAGCGAGATCTGAGTAAAAAGAAATGATTTCTAATTTTAGTGTGCTGTTACGAAAGTAACTACGTAAAATTTATAGACAATACCATTATCATCATATAGTGAGTTCCTAATAATATTACTTAAATAATTATTGTGACAATGAAGAGAGAAGATTAAATAATTATTGCAACATAGAAGAACTACAACTCAAAGTTACATAGCTTTCTGTATATAGTAAGTCCGCTCAAATGAGAGCCACTTGGAACGTACGATTGGACACACTTACCGCAGGGAGCAAGTAGGCACGCGACTCGGACCAGGTTCCATGTAAACAACGCTGCATTGCCATCTCTCCCTTGTGAAGACTGAAGTGAACCTTCGTGTGCGTGTTGTAAATACAGAAATAAAACACAAACATCTCCTATTCAGAGTCCATTGAGTGACTATTTAAATCAATTACACAAGATTCCAAGCGATAATCACTTTCTTTTGTCTTTACATGTTCGATTTACTTTACCCAATGCTTTTTATTATTAATGTCATCCATTACATTTACTATTAAATCACGTACTTCTTGAATAGATTTGTTTCCCAATCCATTTTCTGACCGGACATTTCTCTTCAGTTCCGACCAAACGAATTCTATGACAATGGTAGGGGGGGCAGTCGTAGTACAACATGGCCGTATTTCGATGATAGTTCGTCAATTACATACATTTTTTTCTGTAATGGCTACATTTTATGTCTTGTAGCAGACGTAACTTTGTTGTTGGGACTGGCGTAGGCAAAGGAATGTTATTTCCACGTTTTAATGACATCTATTTTTGATCTAGTGGTAGGCATAGGATTCACAATACGGGAATGGTATGCGGCATTATCCATAACGATGACGACGGTTCTTCCAGTCGTTATAGCAAACATTCCTCAAACCATTCTTCAAAGATTTTACAATTCATAGTCCCACGATAATCAGCCGGGGCATCACACATACTTTGGTGGGTAACGAATAATGTTCCTGGAATGAAACCATTTCTTCCCCTCGCATGTAAAATTACCATTCGTTGTCCTTCACCTGAAGAAAAATTGCCATCACAATAACTTGAGCCATCTGACCAACGACACTTTACTCCGTCATGGGTATCATACCATGTTCATAACCCAGTTGTCCATAATACTCTATATTCCGTAAATACGAGGAACGCCACGTCCGTATTCATAACGATTCCATTGCTGCTGGTTGAGATCCATGAATTTTATACTTAAACCCCATTGAATGTAATAGTTCCATTAAAGTATTTCTTTGATACGGAAACTCATATTGGGTGCCTTGTGTTTTATTACGCAATTGCATTGAGAAGTTTATTTGACGTTGGAGCTATTTTATTTTTGATTTGAATGAATGTTAGCCATGATGTCCCATGTTGGGCACAGGCCCCCTGTGATGGGGTTAGAACCCCCTCGACAGGGATGGCTCAAGTGTACTCGCTTGGTGAGCCAATCCAGGCGAGCTTGTCGTGTATACTACTTTTGTGACATGGTTAATAACCCTGTTCAACTTTAACTAGTCTCAGCACTCTGTTCTTTGTTCATTTTTTTTCTTGCACTACACACATTATACTGACACTGACAGTTTGACAAGCACTGTTTGCTATTTACACTATTTACCTGACACTTTCTCAACACTGACATTACTATGTACAAAACTTATCTTACACTTTCACTGATACTGACTTTACTATTTACAATATCTTAACACTGATTACGTTATCGATTTACAAGTATATTATATTGAACACAAAAGACGCAATATACATTTACTGTCCTTGTTCTGAGCTAACTGCATTATATTTGCGGGCTCGTCTGAAACCGAATACTAAATGAACTTGTTCTCGGAGCATCGACTTAGATCTGTCAACAGCGCTGGCGTACCAACAACCAGCCGCGAGCTTCAAGACTGAAACACCTGACGCCTCCCGCTCAAGGTAGGTGCAAGTGGCTCTCATTTGAGCGGACGTACTATATTTGATTGCGATGCGATGCGATGTGTATTTGGTATCCCTATTCAGGGGTACCACTTGCTTTAGGGACTTAGTGCCCTCTTCAGGTTGGGGTGTGTGTGTGTTTTTTTTTTTGTAGATGTTTGTAGTTTCAGTAAGGAAGGAAGTAAGCAATGGCCGTTCTGTAGGGTATGCGCAGCACTGGCGCATCCTTAGCTCTTTGCGTTTCGCGATATTAGGTTTTAAGTTTATGGGAATGTGGTTGTAGGTGTCAAGGTTTATGGTTTTTCTTTTTCTTATAGTTTAACAGCAATTAGACACAACGGAAGGATTTCCCTCCTGCGGCTGGCGGTTTGCGTATTGAATGAGTAATGAATCAACAGTTGTTGGGGGATTAGTATTAGGAGGGTTGAGGAAGGTTTGTTGGATGAATGGTTTCTGCACTGCTTTGTGGGCATATTTGCAATTTTTGCTTCTAATATAATCAGTTATGGGTTCGATGTTGGTGACATTATAGACAGTGTGGTTTGAGGTATTGGGGGGGGGGAGGTTAAAAGCTTTACGTAGTAGTCTTCTTTCGGTAGAACAGAGCGCAGACATGAGAGAAAGGGGGATTTTTGTATGTAAATTAGGCATTGTAATTAATTTTACACGGTCTTATATGAGCGAGATCTGAGTAAAAAGAAATGATTTCTAATTTTAGTGTGCTGTTACGAAAGTAACTACGTAAAATTTATAGACAATACTATTATTACCATATAATGAGTTCCTAATAATATTATTTAAATAATTATTGTGGCAATGAAGAGAGAAGATTAAATAATTATTGCAACATAGAACAACTACAACTCAAAGTTACATAGCTTTCTGTAAATTTGATCGCATGAAAATTAGGCATTATAATTAATTTTACACGGTCTTATATGAGCGAGATCTGAGTGAAAGGATATGATTTCTAATTTTAATGTGCTGTTAAGATAATAACTGCTTAAAATTTATAGACAATACAATTATTACCATGTAATGAGTTGCCAAGAATATTACTTATTAAATAATTATTATAGCGGTGAAGAGAGAAGTTTCTGTATATTTGATTGCATGTAATAAATCGGGGTTTGACTATTTCGGGGACATAGCCGTGGGTTTTACGAGAATACGTATCGACAGATTTAGACGAGACCTTTTATTTGGCATAAAAATCAGGATGCTAGCACATTGGAGTCGTGGGATATAGGTCTAGTGTCTGAAAATTTTCGCACACACAAATTGGCCGTCAGTCGCCAAGGGTTCCCTTCTATACTCGATCGAACGAGACCACATTTATTTCAATCGTGCGATTAGTCATGAAGTTATGGTGTTGAAATGGATCATCCTGCATATTGTTACATCGTTACATCGCCGTTTCCGTCCTAGTTACCCCATATCTCGGTCTGATTTTGAAGACCTATTCACGTCAAAAGGATCTCTATATGTGTGAGACGTTCCTATCCATGTTAAAGAATAAAATATGCAAATGATTACACGTAAAAGAATGCGGTAGAATGTGGTAGAAGAATAAGAATACTTTTTATATACAAGCAAACATTCATAAATCTATTGAATGGTGTAACTTCCAAATTAGCTGTTAGTTGTTAAATATTTGCTAAATTTATTTGCAGTTCATTAGAAAATTAGTGTAGACTGAAAGAGTCCTAGTTCGGAACTAATTTATCTGTGTAAGATATGCGAAGTAGGCTAAATACTGCTCTCCGTGAAATACATTATACCCAGGGCCGGCTATTTATGGAGATCGCGAAAATCACGGCATAATGCAGAATTTATGAGCCCACAGTTCCATTCCATTTGGAGAAATCTCATCTCACCTCCATTGAAGTAGTTGGGCTAATGGTTGGTGCTAGGGGCACAATACCTCGCCTCTTTGTCAGTTTCTGCAAGAAGTTCCAGCTGAACAACGACTTCATTCGTGATGTTTCCCTTACTGCTATCAGAGAATCACTTGCCATTTTAAAATATCACCTGTACTTTGTTTCCTAAAAAGGAAGAACTTATGTTTGAACGTCTAATCTGTTTGTTTATTATGTTTAGGCCTGTTATATGTAGGATGCTATTATCCTTCCTGTACTTAATTTCCCTTGTTTGTTCGTTCCCCACATTTTTCTTTTGTGGTCTGTTTTTGTTTTCATTCTGTGTGTTATGATTTGTCCAATGAGGCAGTCCCGTTATTGGGAAAGCTGAAAGAGTGTCTTTCTTATTATTAAATAATAGATTTTTGATAATCTGTACGAATTAAATAATTGTGATTAATAATATGCGGATAAAACAATCGCGACAAATCACGAAATAGATTTCTAACAGCGAAATATGAACACATCCGCGAATTATTACTATTGCGTTGTTTTATAGCGAATTTCATATTATGAGTATTTTTTCGGTTTTGTTTTACACTTGAATTTGTTATATATATCCAAGTAGCCTAAATTACATGGTATTCCAGGTGTTCTGATTACGTTAGTGAACTCAGAAGACGGAGAATTCAATATTTCACTAACAATTTGAAAGTGTTAATTTGTAGGCTGCAAATTGTTTTCGTTTTTAATGAATATGTGTTAAATACAGTCTCAATCCAACAAGTATATTGTCTATTGGCCATACCGCACCTTTACGAGGATCTAACGAACCTTTAATGTTAATTATTTCGAAAGTAATATTCATACTGAGTTAATACTCCAGTTCCAAAATGACTCTATTTTTCAAAACTTTCTATTAATCTCCGCCAAGCGTACAAATAAATCTCCAACAATCTCTGCCGACACCAATTTATAAAACACAAATGATAAAATTAATCTCCATAAATACTTGCCCCTGATTGTACCATTTGTGGCATCAACATAATTTCTATCTTACTGAAATATGAAAATTGAAACTTGTTACATAATAAGTATTCTACATTACACCCCTTATAATTATGTTTCAACAGTGTTGAAAATAATACTCTCTTCACATTTTGAAGTTAAATTTGCTATTCGAAACTTTAATTTAAATTTATTATGAAGTATCATTTCTTTGTAAATTCCTTCCTTTTACTTTTACTTCTAGGAGGCAATTCTGTCATACGTACGAGTAGTTGTCCAAAAGTTATTTGAACATTTACGACTGAAGGTATATAGAGGGTGTAAACGATAGAAACTGCCAAAATTATGTCGACAGTAGATATCGGTCTACTGAACAAATGTCTAGTAAAATTTAGTTATATCTTACAATTTTATAGTTTATTTGCAAAATATTATGTTTATAAGTTGGATAGTAGTCTAATATTTGTTTACAATTAATCTGAATGCGAATGTGAAAGACCTTGCGCCCAACACATGCCAGTATACAACAGAAACACAATAGAGTGGAAACGATTGATACAGCGTACGTATCGGGTGAAGTAAATAATGACTACCTATTCTCATTTTCAAAAAAAAAAAAAGTAGACTCAAAAAACAATTTTTAGGTGGGGGAAACCTTGATAGTTGAAGAAAAATAGTATTTGAGTTTTTTTCTTCAGTCATTTATGCTCTGTGACCAGTATTTTTTGGCAGTTTATATCGTTTACTATCTCGAATTCTTAGTCGGTAGTGAAATGTAATGAAATTGTGCATAGGCCTACGATCAAAATCTATCAAATTAGGAATATAAAAAAACAAAATTATTATAGGTATCCTACTAGCAAAACTCAGCTCAGGCTCCTCGCGCCGCGCATGCTATACCCCTCTTACCACCCTGCAGTAGGCGGGTTCTTTAATAAGCGGCTACTGGTATAGCTGTAAGGGCTACGGTTACGGACATGTGCACTCAAAGAGCAATTAAGTGAATATAACATTACATATGTCAACATCGTCTCTTTCTAAGTCACAATCGGAATCTATCTTCACTGGAACTATCCTCATATTTAAATTATAAATATTTAAATTAATATTTAATATAAAACGCTATGTGACTCCCTGACTCTGTAGCAATAACACGTGTTCAGTTCAGCACAAGAAGATAATACGTGCGCATGCGCATAGTGTCGGTGATGTGATTAGAGACGGGGAGCATGCTGGGAAAGGGAGCATACGTCATCTGCGCGAGACAGTCACGCCCTCTGATTTCTCCGCACTGAGTTTTGTTTGTTGGATGCCTATACTGACAAATGTTTTAAGTTATATGTAAATGGTTACCTGTTCAGTAAGTTCACTTGGAAACCAGCAGAATAGAAAGATGAATGTTAGGAAGATGCTATATCCCACCACTGATTGCGATACGTTGACAATATTTCCCCACCTCTGAAAAATGATTAATCAATTAGTTTATAAATTCATGAAACGAAAGAAAAATTCAGTGTCCGTAAAGTTATAGTAGAGTTTTAACTTATTATATAATTTTATTATAAAAAATCATGGTAGAGAAATGTAACAGCCACTAAATGGAAAAGGTTTCTCTCAAAGTTCTTGCTCTGTATTGGCTGAAGTTCGATGTGGGCTCCTGGGGTTTCTTACCAGATATCTAAAGGGTACCTACATTATATTCCTGCCGCACACGATCAAGAACATCAGGAGGGACGGATGTTAGAACTTCTCTGATTGGTAGTTGTGTAATTATATTTGTTTTTCTAATCTGTGTCATCATTGTAACCAAATTAGGAGTTAATTACTTGTGAATAAACAGAAATTAAGATGTACGGATCTTTGCTTTTTCAATACAGTACAGAAACGTTTTAAATCTAAATGAACTTACAATATGTATGTATGTACATATACATACATATATTTTTTTATTTATTTATTTTATTCGGTTACTTTACGACGCTGTATCAACATCTAGGTTATTTAGCGTCTGAAAGAAATGAAGGTGATAATGCCGGTGAAATGAGTCCGGGGTCCAGCACCGAAAGTTACCCAGCATTTGCTCGTATTGGGTTGAGGGAAAACCCCGGAAAAAACCTCAACCAGGTAACTTGCCCCGACCGGGATTCGAACCCAGACCACCTGGTTTCGCGGCCAGACGCGCTGACCGTTACTTCACAGGTGTGGATTCTCTCTCTCTCTCTCTCTCTCCCTCTCTCTCTCTCTCTCTCTCTCTCTCTATATATATATATATATATGACTGACTAAAAATGTGTGTATTCATGGGATTCGATAATAAAGTCGTTTATAGACAATATAGTTGGATTTATTTGAAGAGTGTGAGCCCGAAATTCGCTCAATCCATTTGATAATTTTTATGATTTGTACATAAGGTGTAAGGTCCCGGTTTCTATCCCCAGCATCTTCACATTCAATTTAAATTTTCCTTTGTTAACCGCACAATAGTAGAATGGAACAGCTTACCTGCAGCAATCTTTCAGGGTGGTCCTCTCAAAATCAATAGATTTAAGAAAAGGTTAAGAAGATTAGACTGAAAATGTAATTGTACGCGCGGTGTATCTAAGTTGTGTCATGTAATTAATTAAGTTGATATCTAATTAAGTTCATATGTAATTAATGAAAGTGATATGCAATTACTTAATTTGGTAATAGGTGGGTTTAATAGAAGTCCTTATAAGTTAGGTTTACTTTTGCTTATTGTAGGCGTTATTATAGCATAGTTATTATTTATAGTCCTAGGTTTATTGCAACTAATTATAGTTAGAATTAAATTTACATTTGTTTTATTTTTTTATTGCTGTAATTATTTTTATATTTATTGTAATGTTATTATTGTATATTATGTACCACTGCCACCGGGTATATACCCAATTGTAGTGTTAATAAATACAGGGACATCACTTTATTTTTACCAACATTTTTAACATTAACCTGGCTATACTCGGAAACACTGTTGCCCCCTTCCATTACAGGAGTTTGATGTTACTAGTGCAATATGTAAACAAATCATTTTACTGGGTATAGGAGGAGAGAAAAGTAGTGTATCCATTTAAGGTTGTAGGGAAATACGATATTACGATTTTCAGTTTGATCATCACTTTTACGGAATTTATCACAATACAGTAGAGTAGTAACATTTTTTTTTTCAAAAACTCAACTTTTCAGGCGGCTATGTTGGTTACGTAATGTCTACTTTATTTAGCATATTAATTATTGTGTTGACATACAATATAGAGAGTGCATTTAAATTGAGGGGCTCATAAGTAAAGGGCTGTAAGTGCACTTAAGTTACTTTTGAGAAAATGGGGTTTAAATATTTAAGCTTTCGTAAAATCGGTGAAATTTTTATTTAAATTTTAATGTGTGATGCGATTAAAATATCTCTTTGCTACTAAAATTTTAGATACTTTTTCTTACATTGGATGCACTTAACTCATGTTATTACAAATGTCACTAGCATTCCTTTGCTTCTAGCCACCTCAATTCAAAAAAAGCTAATCTGCATTTTTAAACAAGTTGCTGAAAATGGTTGCCGTTCATTACAATGCAGGTTTCAATTCTTTACGCATATTATTAAAAACATTTTGAAGCATATTCTCTGAAATTGAATTTATCGTTTCTTGAATATAATTTTTTAGTACGATATTATTAATATAGGTTCTTTCTTCTATAGAAAAACGCAATCATATTTATGAAACACACTATACACTGCAGTGTTTACTTCACTGCTTGAAGACTTCGAATGCAACAGCGGCCGTAAGTTTGTGTGTCTGACGGGAGCAAGGACATTAGTGAAGGGGTGAGAGTGAAGTACATTCAGAAATGCAGGTACAATAAAAATGCAAGTTAAAATAAAATGATGTCCCTGTACATACACGTACATAATATAATATATATGATTATGTTTGAGCCCTTTATCACTATATTTCAAGCATGTTTTCTTCTAAAAACGGCAAACATCTGAAAGTTTGTTATTGTCCATGTCACTTGAAAACTCGCTCAGTCCATAGAATAATAATCCTAATCCGAGGCACGACCGCCCGTGAAGAACCCTGACCGACCAACCGGCTGCTGGCGTCACGTCCACATATCGAAGCAGAGGTGGACGATCATCCAACCAGAATAAAGGTGTCGTGTGGTTAGCACGATGATATCCCCCAGGCCTTATAGCTGGCTTTCGTAACCGATTTCGATACCTACCACAGTTCCCCAAGTGCATCACGATGTTGGGTGAGCACCGGTCCCATACAATGGCCGAAATTTCATGATTGCCCCATGAAGACTCGAACCAGCGCGAATTTCGTAACGCGAGTCCTAGGCAGGATGCCTTAGACCAGCGGTGGCGAAAAAGTAATCGTGCGCCGAGCCACTGTGTAACCTGCAACGTGCATAGAACCTATGGAGGGAGATGGACACCCGAAGGGGAAGTGAAGCAACTGTCTGACTTATTAACGGATTTTCATTTTCCTTACGTCAAGCACTTAAATATAATTTTATAGTGTACAGTACTACAAAACTAATGTTTAGTACGTGTAACGAAGAAAGAAATGAACAATTAATTAACAATATCACAACCTAAAATTAACTGTCTTCAGACTGTCTCTGCGACAAAGTTTCAAAATCAGGAATTATGTCACTTATTGTCAGTTGTAGTTGATCACGAAGGTATTTGTCAGTCATGATCTAAATTGGTTTTTACTATTTTAATTGTTGAAAATAATTTTTCACAAACGTAAGTTGTAGCGAACATGGCTTCAACAGAGCAAGCAAAAGAACGAAGTTTCGGATATTTATTTTTTGGCAAAGATTTGAAAGTTCTACATTTGTCAAGTCCTTACATGTAGCTTTTATTTGACATCACATAGTAAATCAGTGAGTTCAAATTGAAGAGCTAACCGCATTATTCGTACATCTGCTGAAAAGGGGTCGACGTACAGAGATGATGATGATGATGATGATGATGATTATGATGATGATAACAACAACAATAACACTTAACCTTTTAATGTTTCATCAGTAACATGTAGTATAATGCCGTTTTATGTTATACAACCGTTTTCCTCGTAATACTTGTGAACAAATCATACATTTAATATTCTCATCATATTGACAGCAAAAAAATGCATCCTCCCATCCTACTTCCAACTTTCGTACATGGTTTCGAGAGAGGCATATGCCATTCGCAGATCAGAGACAAATACAAATGGAATTTGACTCCAGTGACTGAGAGGGTGGGGGTTGGCGGAGGTTAAAAACAAGCGAAATGCACAGCTATCACTGCGAGCCACAATGTCTCGCGCGAGTCACGTTCTCGCCACGGCTGGCTTAGACCATGACGGCACGGCGCGGGACTGTTCATAGAATTGTAGATAACAAAATAGCCCAGTTCTTTCATAAAAATGGAGTGAACGCGTTTTGGGACCACACTCCTCAATTATATTTTACAATATCATGTACAGAAAGTAACAAAAGTAATTTGACGAACTTTGGAAGCGATTTTTCCATACCAAAACAAGGTAACAATTCTGTTTATGTGTTATTATTGAAAGCTGACATTAATTGATTTTTGAGGTACGTACAATCTAACAACTTGGGCTTGTTACAAATAACAATTAATTAGACAATCCATTGGTGTTACATATACACGTCTATCTACTATTGTAATATACGTTACAAGAGCGGTATGTTGACGTTTTCATGGTCGAGGAAAAGATTGAAAAAGCGAAACGTAGTTGAGCTTTTTTAATTTCCGAGAACATGAAAACAAACATACCGCTCGTGTATCGTACATTATTTTGTGCGAAGATCGTTTATTACATACCTGAAAGACGAATATCTAATTAGTTGCAATGAAATCTCCATGTTGGTTTCTGTTTAATGACGGCAACTTCGGAAAACCAACATATCTTTCTTCGACATTGTTGCTATAAAATGTTTTCTGTGTTTACTGTACTTCAGCAGGCCGTGATATACGTCTGTCTTTTTTTTCCCCCCCAGTCTAGAAATGCGAACTTAACCCAGATAAGCCCAAAAATTTTTGTGATAAAAATAGAGTAGCACATTAGTTACTCTCAAAAATCGGTTAAATGATGTTGAAATAAACTGAAACAAGGAACGTATATTTTCTAAAGCTAACAAATACTACCAGCATTATCGCACAACTTATAAAATATCCCTAACACCAACAATGACATAATATCCGAAGGCACTGCAGCTGTCCTTAAAAAAGGACGGCGGGAAAATCTGGGTTAAAACAAACGGTAAGGTTATGTAATGATTTATTTTTCATTTTAATATTTTAACAATATTATTTATATAACATATTGCAGTAATAACATCGGCATCTGGAATCTTGTTGATTTTTTCACAGCTTCCTTAATGTTACTTGTATCAGGAATGCAATAAGTTTCGTGGAGTAGTAGACTTTACTTAATTTTTGCAAATATTTAAAAACAATAATAACATTGCAATTTAGGTGAAATTGCAGTGGTAAGTTTCCAATTTATAATTATTACTATGTTAAACGTCTCTAAAAATAATATGTTAAAAGCCTAAAGCAGGAAAATGAAGCGGTAAGAAGAGGGAAATTGTTATGTGTTTTACGTTGGGAATACTGAATGCGGTATTTCACACTTACCGCGTATTGGTTGTGTGCGGAAAACAATCCAATACGCACGATCTCGCACAAATGTATGTTGTACCATGGATATGCACTGCCAAGAAAACTTGTTTACACACGTGATTATTGTTTCGTACACTTGTACTGCAGTTCAGTAAAATTTGAATACCTAACCAAGGCAGGATATAAATTTCGAGAGTAGGGAGATCCTACATTTATGTACGGTCGTGAGAATGGTACTGGACACAGGCTGCACAGCAGTATCAGACGGCGTTCTCAGACCGAAGGCAACCTAACTTAACACTACCACATTTTAGGATCATTACTCGAAATTCGCACATTAATATTTATCACGATTACAGGAGGCGATTTTTCTAAAAAAAAAAAAAAAAAAAAAAAAAAGAAATGACTGTAAAGGCTTGTGCTTTTATATTTCTATTTTCACGGCCTGTATATCCCATTTCGACGAATTTTGAATATGCGATAAATTGCGAAAATATACTCAAAATTCAAAATTTTTATTGAACTACAATATAAATGCGGAACTGACGATTTTTTAAATAAAATTTATCTTTTATAAAGTTAAATTTATATTTATATAATAGACTATATAGCCTACAACGTATCCCAAAAGTTCTTTACAACTTGATGTCAAACAGCACGACTTATAAGCTTAATTGATATAGAGTAGGGGTTCCGAAATTTTGGAGTTTCACGAACTTATTAAAACTCATACTTTATTTCGGCGGACCCCGTAAAATATGTTACATAATTTAGACTGGTAAACATATTCCACGTATTAAATGTCTGCGTAATATAGTGAATTAAAACATAAAACATCTTCAATTAATTGACAGCGATATTAAATTTTAATTTTAACATAGTCTGAAAATATATAAATACAAAGTTATTTTGAATTATATATTACTTATTTATTGTCAAAAATAAAACCAGATTTTTTTTACTTACAATAAGGTTATCAATGGATTGTTGATATTGCTTTGCAGCTGACAGTTTTTGCAGAGTCTGGGTCAATTGTAGATATTCCAAGTTGCAAGTCTGGCTTAACATTAACTTTATTTCTTCTATATTTGTTGTTCAAGAAGATTAAAGCAGAAAATGTAGGTTACACTATAATACTAAAACATTATATTATGTTAATGCAAATTCGCAGATGGTTTTTATGATTTCTTTACACGGTGTCACTGATACATGAACATGATATAACCAGGTAATAGGAATAATTAGTATGTCTATGTCAGTATAATTTTAATTCCACATCGATATTTTAAAAATACATGGCCTACCTACCTACATTAATCGAAGAGTCCACGAGTTTTCTTGAGAATGCTACAGAACTTAAATGACTTTTTTTTTTTTACCTTGGGGATTTAGTGAAGTGAATTTTTAATGGCAGGCAGAGTAACTATCTCATACCCCCATGTTTAGATTGCTACCAGTGCACTTCATTAGAACCAGGTACCCAGCTTCGAAGCCGTTAGCCCTGTGAACTTACAATATAAACTTAAACTTAAATGACGAATCTATAAATGCTAGGATATGTGTGTCAAAATTAAAATGATAAATTTCTGACTTAAAATTACTAAAAATCACCATCCCTAAGCATGACAAATTGATAAATAAGAGAGGACCAGTTCCATGGCCTGCACGTTCGCCCTACCTTATATTTTCATCTGTGGGGACACCTAAAAGCCTAGTTTATGCAATAAACTCTTCAAATGAAGAGACACTTTATCAGCGTGTTGTAGGAGTGATATCACTCTAATGGCCGGTTTGTCCAAGTATTGTTAGAACACTTAACGACTGTTAAACCTTCAACAGGTTGTTAAATACAGTTTTTCCATTTGTTCAACACCAGTTTGGCTTAACAGATTCTTAACCGTTTGTTAGCTTTAAATGTAGGATTTCAGGCCGTTAACTCATTTAACAAACAGTTAAACATGGCGGATAACACCACAGCTGTTCAGACAAAAGTTGTGAAAATAACATGTCATGTTTCTCTTTGAGGAATGTTTAGAGTAAGGGCCGGTTTCACCATGCTTCAGTAAATCAGTCCAAATGAAACATTAAGTAGTACTGAACATTAAAATATTTACACGAGTACGTTTATATTATGTGCGCTTTCTCCCTAAGACTTCAAGCCGAGCAGCTATATGTGCCTCGACGCGCTAAGTACGTCATGACTCTTCGATGGAGTAGTCAGTAGCGAGTTGGAGTGCCATCCCAGGGGCCCGTGTTCGATTCTCGGCGGTAACTTCTTTTTTTATTAACGTAACTAATTTTTATACATGTTACCTTTCTTCATTTTTTTAAATTTTGTGTACTGGAACGAATTATTTCGCAACTCTGGCTCCACTAGGAGAATTTAAATAACTCTTGGGAGATCAATTTTCTTCCCGAAATAAAACAAAGATAAACAAACAAATTAAAGAAAAATAAAAGAAATACACATCTGGATCTAATACATTGTCCACATGCCACCGGCGTCTATCACTGTCTGGCATTTTCGGGGCATTGAGTCCACCAGATCGCGGAAATAGTTCTGGTCCTTAGCGAAATCTTTCCAGGTAGCCAGAACTTGATCCCACAACTGATCTGGATTTTGAGGTGGGATGTCTCGATATTTGTCAATCCTCCTCTTTTTCATGCTTTTCCGTGAACCGTCTTTGAACGTTTATGGCGGTGTGCGCGGGGTGATTATCCTGCTGGAAAATTAAATTTCCATCGGAAAGAAAACGATTATAAATTCAAAGAATCCAGCTCTTTCGCTTCTGTTTTAAAGCCAGTGCGAACATATTTTATCGCTAGCTATAATATAATTCTAATAAATGAAAGTTAATATACCAATCAAGTTTTGTTATGTTTCGATGCACATTATGTATTAATTTACTAATATTTCTTAGGTACCGGTATGTAGTTATAATAATCACTTTCATGTCTTAAAATAAAACTCAGTTGTATGCTACTTAGTTGACTAGTTTCAGCTTTGTCTCAGCCGTTTTTATGATATTCTAACCTATGATCAGTTTCTTCTAAAATTTTTAGTACCGGTACCACGATCTTCGTGACGCGGTATCTTTTGTGAATTTTTGTGTCATTCAAATTTTCAAAATGATCGGTTTTTAAATGGTTAACATTATCTCCATTTGACTCTTAATTTTCCAGTAGTTCCAGGTATAACAATTCTGCGTCGAAACGTTGCGCATTTTATATTGCAACTAATGAATGATTAAAAATTTAAAGACGGAAATTTCTATCACTAAATTTAATGATAGTTTTACTGGTTCGTTAGGCTAAAGATGCTTGGTGAGATATAAAAATGATTTAATGAACCAGTAAGTAAATTAATGAATCATTAAAACCTTAATGAAGCTTTGTGAAACCGGCCATAAGACTGGTAATATATAATTTAAAAGATATTTTGGGATATTAATATAGGGAAGATAATCTTTATAAGTCAACTGATTATCATACTGACGCTTATTGCGATGCTGAGCTATTATCCATTTAATATTGAGGAAATGTGCGATCTCAACGTGGCAAGAAATTTAAGTCAGATTTGAATATCCTACAAACAGAAATAGGCCACTTGTTCCAATTCACCAGCTACTATTAACTCTAGATTCTATGTTACTGGCTCTTCAACTATAGCCGATGTCAATAGTACTTCAAAATACGCAGTGAGTAAACAATAAAATCTTTCAGCAGCAATTGCTTCTTTAGGACGAAATTACATATAATTTATACATGGACCTGAATTAGAGAATTTTATATGATACGGAATTCTCCTCGGGGTTTTGTGTATAGTTGACTACACACACATTCGTGTAATTATTGTCACCTGGTGGTCATAATGCTGAGATTTTTCTAAACAGAAATTGATATTTAGTATTATAAAATATAACCATACTTATAATAATTATTATTCAATAGTAGTCAATGCAACTTTCATTTATCAACTCTCTATACTGTATGAATCATGGCTACTGTAACAGGTTACGATTTTACACATGTTTCATGACTTACTCTACAGTACAGAATTTAAATAATAATATCAGCCAATAAGAAGTTATCTTATATATGCAAAATCATTACCAACTGCTTTTGAGTAGTTAGAATAGTATTAACAACAGTTAAAGTTAAGTGTAGGTTATTTTAAACAAAATTATGTTGGAAAAATGGAAAATATCTTAACAAAACGTTAAAAATAAACCAGCTGTTAATTTAACATTTGTTAAGCCAAATTAAACATTACTTGGAAAAACTGGCCATAAATGTATTCAATCTGTTTGAATTAAAGTACCACTATTTGTCTTTCTCGAATAACTCATAAATCAGTCATTTCCGGACGTTACGTTCATGTGACTTTTCTTTCTTGTTACGAGTAATTTTTTTTGGGCGTAAGCCTATTACTACCTAAGTTTAATAGTCTAAATTCACAATGGTCTAAATTAAATTTTTGATAGGCAATGGACGATTGAATGTCACGTGTTACGTAAAGTAAATACACTTACCAGTGCTGCTGAATAAGTTGTGAAACAAAGGGCAACCAATAGCAGTAGAAATATCCCGACAAACAAAATGCTGAACGTCTCCTCCAATTCGTTCTTGTATCTGTGAAAAAAAAAGTTTTTATAGAATAATTAGCACTCCTTCACGTACTATTATTTGTTTCAATAAACTAGTGATAGACCTACTAAATGTATTATTATATATCGTCGTTGTTCCTGCAATAACTCCTATGTGACATATTTATCGATTTTCAGATTTTTGCTCTATTAAATAACTTAAATAGTGATACAGCAAATAATAAAATCTCCTATATGTAATTATATTTCTTTGTTTCGAAAATGTAAGAATTCACCGTCTCCTATGTACGGCTGCCATAGGATGAATGAATGTATTCTTTCTTCCTACTGAAAGCTTTTATATTTTGCACATAGGAGTTATTGCAGGAACAACGAAGATATACTGAATAGCACTCAGACTTGGCGAAAAAAGTAGGCCTATATCAATGTATGTAATTGACACTGCAAATGAATTGGATAATAAAATTATTTAAACAAATTTATATCTGGAGAGAAAAAATATTCATGAATATTATTCGCATGTCTATTTATGAATTCCAAGTGAATTAATCTGACGATGAAGTGACTTAATAGTAAGAAAATAGTATTCGAAAAATACTCACTGACGGAAGTGGTTTAATTTCAAAGATGGAGATATTTACAAATTTTAATTAGATTCTCTACATTAAAATAGAGCTGAAATTATTCCATTATTACACTAAAAATAGCCAGTTGAGTTAAAATCTAGAAAACAGTGTTACTTTTTTATGTTGATGAGCGCTCTGATATAATCTGGTATTGAAGGTAGCATTTCATTGTTAGAGACCGGGTTTGTATGTAAAATTAAATTACTAAATATTTACGTAAATATTTAATTTAGGCCTAGTATTATTTTAAAAGAGGTAAATGTATATGTTTTTTAAATAAATCGTTTAATTTGGAATAATTATTGCTGTTGCAGTTTGTAGGGAAAATGGTAGTAAAGTGTTGGTGTAGGCTTCTGCGGCCGGTGTACATGGTCTACGGTATACGTGGTATAAGCCCGGAACTTTCTCCACAGACCAAAATGGTAGTAAGTTTTTCTTCTGTAATAATCCTCCTTTTGTCATCGAAAAAGGATACCGTCTTAACATCACATTATTCCACCGGTGTTTGATAGAAAGTAAATTTTTCTCATTCACTTGAGATCACTTCGATACATATTCAAATTCAAATTTATTCATAATTTATATTTGAAATGGTATATTTGAATAGCACCCGAAATGAGCATTTGCTCGTGCTCGGGTACAATCCAGTAGAGTCTACATCAATTTTACAGACATCAATAATAATGTCGATGGTAGAAATAATAGTAACAATAATAATAATAATAATAATAATAATAATAATAATAATAATATTATTATTATTATTATTAATAATAATAACAGTGACGGAGATAATACAAAGATAGTAATACAAATTAATTAGTTAATAATAATAATAATAATAATAACAATAAAAGAAAAAATATTAACGGCAATAAAATAATAACTAAAACTGATAAAATGAAATATAAAACCACTTAGCGAGAGTTAACACGTCTTATATAAGCATATAATAATCAGAAAAAAAGATAACGAACTCGAAATCAGAAAAAAAGTTCGTTGTATCGCAAATATCAGCAACCACCGTATTGATATTGTGTTATGCATTATTGGTAGGAGGGGGACCCGAAGGTTTACATCCTAACGTTCTCTTCGAATCTTCTATCATACAATCATAGGAAGTTAATGCTGAAAAACAAAGTGTCTACGAGTCAAACTGTTCATTATTACCAGGGTAAATACAAATAATACTGAAATAAATTAATCAAGGTTGTTATAGCTCTCCCCTTAGGTGAGCGTATTTAACATTGTTGTGACGTTTTGACGAAGTCTACAGAATTTTCATTATATTGAAATATAATCAATAATATAATAATAAATTTAGCCTGCTAGATCCCGTAAGGGCAAGGGCCTCTTGATTGACAGGGCTTGGCTCAGTAGACTTCACTCTTAGGTGAGCTGGTCCTAAGGAGTGATATCAGCGAACTTGGCTGCACTACTTCGTTTCTATGTACACAATCTAAACACTATATTCACTTGTCAGTTCCCTATTGGCACCACACTACACACTGGGGACGGTTGCTTCTAGAACTCTCCATAGCTGTCTGTCTCTTGCTCTGCTCGTCCAATGTGGTCCTGCCTTCTTCTTGAAGAAATCTGCCCATCTAGTTGTCTGGCGTCCCACTCTTCTTCTGCCGATCCTGGGATCCCACAATGCGACTCTATGCGTCCATCTTCTATGGTCCATCCTTACCACGTGCCCTCCCCATTTCCACTTCAGGCTTTCGGCGGTGTTTAGGACGTCTTTCATGCCTGTACGGTTGCGTAGCACCTCGTTCCTTACTTTGTTCCTCAGAGAAAGTTATTGAAATATAGTACGTAATATATAACACGGCTACAATCCGATTTTCCCATCTGGTTGAAGACGGCTGAAGTAGTAAAACGGTAGGGGTAATATGGTAAATTTATCGACTGATGGAAATGCTTTTTCGAAACCTATTTGTTCACATCCAGATCTTCACATCTTACTGTTGAGCAACATATATATTAATAAAGTCATTTCAGATACAACGCTTTTAACGTATTTCCTGTTTTTACATTGTATGGATCAGCATTACCGAAATAAGTAAACAATTCTCGCATTTCATTAAATCTGATTATAACTATTTTAATTGATTCTGGAAAAATGTTGCAGATTTTTTTAAAAATTATTTTCACTTTGTAAAGAATCTGTAGGCTATATTAAATACACAATTTTTAGCACTTCCTTTCCATGTGCATACAATAGCACAACAAATACTCCTTTCTCCTGCTTCATCAACTTCTTTAATAATTAGTATGCAGATATTTGCATGTTTAAAGTTACTCACAATTTCACATATCACGCACTCAAATCATTTTTACAGTATAATGTCTGGCACTCTGTTGTTAATGTAATTTTCTAAAGAGCTGTCTATTTTAACGTCGTTTCACATATTATTTTTTCATTTACCACCATCTTACATATCCAAGTAAAATGCGTTACCGGAAGTACCACTATCACTCTGTTACTGTAACGTATCAACAAATAACACAATTACTGTTTAAAAGTACAAATTTTTAAGTAACTTCATTTATTCCTTGCACATTGTCAACATGCTGAATTTTTTTTTATCACAAGGCACATTTTTGTCGCATATTACACAACGTAACACTTTGCCATTTTATGTAAAACATCATCTCCAAATTCATAATTCGCAAGTTTGGCAGAACGTTTAATATAATGATTCCGAATTCTCCTTTTCCTAATTGAGACAACTCATCCTGCTTGTAGTTATCTCGTGGTTTTCCAAAAGCGTTAAGGAAAGTGTTGGGATGTACCCTAAAATAAATGGCCACAGATATATCACCAACAGTATAATCCAGCTCTGAAATGGTGGCATTGACTCACAAGCATATTTTCGTCTCTCTTAGGAACAATCGTATCTTTTGGGGTAGAATGGGGGTTTGGTATGAAGATGGTTGTCGTCAGTGGCGGCTGGTGCTTCAAAATTTTGTTCGTTTACTTTCTTACTACAAAATATTAGGTTTATCATGCTACAGTCGTAAAAACTTGCAAAAACTCATCTATTTATTTCCGCAATGTTTTCCCATAAGAGTTTCTTCGTTCTGTCATTATAGCGTATCCGTTCATAAATGAAAGGAATATTCGCACTGAACTTTCAATTATTTATGGCACTGACGAGTTCAGAAACATTTCAGGCTGTGTCTCTAATGGAAATTTTCAGAGACAATTCATGTTCAACTTTCGGTGAGTGTACACAATTACTAGAAATGTTACTAACAATCCCTATGACTTCAGAGGCTGAAAGGTGCTTTCCTACTCTCCTCCGAACAAAACACAAGGAAAACAGGACAAAGATTTTCTTATTTCATAACCACTGAAACTTCTCGTGCGCGTCACAATGAAATTTTCTGTTAAACGACCTGGTTTTGGTTTTCACGCACTGCGAAAATTCAAGTTCGATGTCGATCTACCAAGACGCTTAATCTCACACTTCTCTTCTAAGCTGCGCGATGAAAATGGATGTTCTATTAAAGATTGAATTGTATTCATCTTAAATAGGGTCTATTTAATATAGTAGAATAACACAAACAACACAATTTATTAAAACAGCTTCTTACGCGCCACCACTTGCTCTCAACAATTCGACTCAAGTACAGCAGTGAAACGGAAAGCAAAAGCACCAATAAAATACGAGCTCACCCTCTAACCTAAAAAAAAAAACTTGTTTTCGCGCCTAACTGCAGTCGCAGGGCGGGCATGTTCTGTCTCGGACTCATTCATTGTCATTCATCAGCTACTGCCATCTGTTTCCATTTTCAAAGCTCCTTTACCTTCCTGTTCGTTTATTTACAACTATTCAGAGAGCGTTACTGGTTACTTGTACAGAATTCAAATCATATCCTATCGCTAACACTGGTTTATGAATACGAAAAACGCTGATCATCTACCGGAAGCCCGCGCTAAAATGTCTATGAATACGGCCCTTAAACTCCACAGTGGACAACACCCCTCTCATCCCCTCGCCCCGTAGAGATACCCAAGATCAAGTCAGTCTCCATAAGAAGTACGGTCGTTTACTTTGGCAAGTCAACGATGAGACTCCTACAAACGATTATAGTTGGATGAGAAACTCACTACAGTTGATCATCATACCAATCGTGTACTTAGACCACAGTAATTTAACTTGTATTTTAAACCAAAATATCCGTAATTTTTTTTAGGTGTAGCGCAAACGTGCTGTAAGGTTGTCGTGCTGTAAGGTGCCGCACGAGCTGTGTTAATACCTGATCGTAATACATCAGTTAGTTTTTTAGGATTATATTACACTAATACGATTTTTTAATTCTCTATTATTGCTCTCTTAATATTTCTTTCATTTTATTAATGTTACACGCACTGAAACAAAATACGTCTTAGAATTTGAAATTGCACTTTAGATCAGTGGCGATTCCTCCATGAAGGATATGAGGATGATCCTACAGTTTAATTTCGTGCCTCTGAGGATAGAAAACATTTTAATTACAGATTTTGACTTTTAATGCGTCCCGATGTAATAATTTTCTTCAGACTTCCACTTTCTGTCGTGAGTTGTCGCCACTGCACATCTCAAACCTTAGGAATACTTTCCGAGGAAGCATCCAAGTATCTTACAGCAAACGGTTTGTTTTGTAGCAGTGAAGTTATGGACAGGGTTGGGTGCAGAGGACGGGGTATGGCTTGACTTTAGCTGACACACCTCTATCTTTCAACAGTAATGCTGTATTATTTATAGATAACCTGTATTTTATATAAATTAATTGTTATAATATAAATAATCCTAATTAGGAACATTAAATTCAGACGTTTGAGATGGACAGGGCATGTAGCACGTATGGGCGAATCCAGAAATGCATATAGAGTGTTAGTTAGGAGGCCGGAGGGAAAAAGACCTTTAGGGAGGCCGAGACGTAGATGGGAAGATAATATTAAAATGGATTTGAGGGAGGTGGGATATGATGATAGAGAATGGATTAATCTTGCTCAGGATAGGGACCAATGGCAGGCTTATGTGAGAGCGGCAATGAACCTCCGGGTTCCTTAAAAACTAGTAAGTAAATAATATAAATAACCCTATTCTTTAGTAAATTAGGTTATTTTATTTAAATAATTAATTTATATATATGTATAATAACTTATATTAATAAAAAATCGGATTACCAACAAAGAATAAGAAAATCCATTATAAAATATAAACATATAACCAATAAAGAAAAACTTCTCTTAAAACAATAAAAATAAAGTGCCTGAGTAAAGAGTTATCGTGATAGGATAAACAAAGTAACCTAAAATTACCTTTATTGACCATATATCCAAATGTTACGAACCTTCTTTCTGGGTGGTGGTGTGGAAACCCTGTCAGAGACTACAATACGAATTTTCAAGTAGGTACCCTTGTAGCCTCCTTAAATGCAGTTCATTGGTCATTTTGAAAGAATAGAATCAACGAAATAATAAATAATTTAAAATGATATAATATAAAAGTAAAATGAATAAAAACCAGAATTACATAAAAATAAATCAAATTAGCTGCCTATAATAGAACACAAGAATTAACAGGACTTTCAGACGACAGGACTGCCGAAAGAATATCTGAAGTTGTATTTGATCATTCAGAAGAATTTAACTGTAGTAAGAAATTAATTCCGTATGCTCTATTATTATTATTATTATTATTATTATTATTATTATTATTATTATTATTATTATTATTATTATTAGTTTTTTCTGTCTTGGTCATCAGTCGTCAATTTCATATCCTACAAACAAAAAAATATCACGAGTCGCTCCTGCTTTAGATTTAGGGAACTACGTTTTCTGACCTAACTTTACAAAACTCTCAGCCACCATCCGACTTCCTTCTGACCATCTTCTACTAGGAAAATAGGAATACTATCACCTTTAACCGTCCCATCTTGCCGGTTTATTCGTTTCGCGTAAGCGAATGCCGTGAGTTAGGAGCTATCGTATACACATTTCGGATTTCACTATTCTTCGGCAGGCTATATAGCCTTGGCTTTCGCGATGCTTCTTTCCTCGGCTCGACGAGTGGACTGTGACTGTTTCGGGATGCGGCCCTAGGCGCAATCCATACTGATGCTTGTCACTGCGCACGATTGGACTCATAGCCCTCTGTAGGATCTGAATTCTGCACATGTATGGTTTGCAGTTAAAAGTATAATTAAATAAATTAACATTGCTACTTTTACCGAAGCATTGGAGACAGTAAATCACAAGATACGCCTGATTATCTCTCATTACCCCGAAAGTTTAAAATGTATTCACATAATAACACCATCTTCACAGGCACTGTTTTTCACACCAGTATCTTATGGAGCGTACCTCAGAACTTGCTGATGAAGACGAATACAGTTGTGCAGTTGCCTACGCATGTGGATAAACAACTCTTTCTGCATTTTGAATTCTTCATCTCCATCTTCTGTAGAAAAAACAGATGACGTACTTTGTTGCTTCATATCTGAGAGCATGGCTCTTAGTTTTTCGAACTGACAACACGCAATTACCACCAGAGTTGCGTAAAATGGTGGAAATACGTACAATACGAAACCGCAACCAAAGATTAATCCCATTGTCTGAAACATAAAACAACATTATCAATGTCAATAGGACATGAAATATGGAACCGTAAATAATAGGCTAATGATCCAATGCAAGAGCAAATAAAGGGAAGAAATATTCATAATGTTATATTTCTTTCCAATTTAGACTACGCCTATCATATAACAACATTTGTAGGAGTTTTAAATTGAAAATTTTGAAATATATTCTGTATTGCAGTTACGTTAATGTTAATTTTTCCGGGGGTTAGGCCTGTAATTATTCGTCCAAATATTTCCAGGTACAGTACTGTGTTCAACGGTGTAAAGTAAATATACTTTCCAACGTTATGCAAGAATGCAAGCATTAAATTTGACGATTACAAAAAAGAACCATGATTTAGAGATTTCTTAAATATTACAAACATTTGAATGTTATTTAAGAAATTTATAAATTTTCCAAGATATAAAAATGAACTATAGTTATCATTTATATTATTATTATTATTATTATTATTATTATTATTATTATTATTATTAGACTGTCACAAATATTATTTATTATTTATTTTCATCATCATTATTATTATTATTATTATTATTATTATTATTATTATTATTATTATTATTATTAGACTGTCACAAATATTATTTATTATTTATTTTCATTATTATTATTATTATTATTATTATTATTATTATTATTATTATTATTATTATTTTCTACTTCTGCGTCTCTATTAATTCTATACTTTACTTTAGTTTGATCTAAACCTGAATATGCATATGTAGCCTGGAATTCCATTACTTCAACTGATTCGGTTAAATTGGAAAATATTCAAAGAAAATTTATTTCCTTATGTGCTTTTCGATTTATACCCAGTTCCCGTGACTTCAATTATGAGATTACCTGTAAATATTTAAACTGTTTTAACCTTTATTCTAGACGTCAAAATCCTGATTATCAATTTTTTTGCAAAGTGATCAAGGGTGATATTGATTGTGAGTCTATCATAAACAATATCAGCCTTCTTATTCCAACAAAAGGTTTAAGATTAAAAAAAAATTATAACAGAAATTCAAAATCACTTTCTCCAGTCTGTAGATGCATAAAATATGCCAATTTGCATGGGCACAATTTAGATCCTTTTAAGGTATAGTTTCGTTTTGATTATTAGTATTTACTGTTCTTGTTCTCAATTTTATTTATGTATGTTTTTCTTGATTTAAGATATTATTTATTTATTTTTCCACCTTTGTATCTTCTGTTTGTGTTTACAATGTCAATTTTTATTTTCCACCTTTGCTTATCTTAAGATAAGCAAAGGTGGAAAATAAAAATTGACATTGTAAACATTAAGCTTATCGGCATTTCCAAAATGAAACTAATAAATTCTATTTGTGTATTGTGCTGAACTATAATTTATTGGCCTCTGCTTGTTGTTCAGCACATAAATATTAATAATAAATAAAAATAAATAAATAAATAAATTACATTTACATTTCGTTCTACTGTACCGGTTTTGTTACGGTATATAATTGTATTTGTTTTTTATAAGCACATTATTTGAATCCTGTCAATTTCAGAATAAGTAACGAAAGAACGATATAGAATTTGCATGCCCTTGCGCCAGTTTTTTTAAACAATGCCGAAGTAAGAAAAGTATAAAGAATTTAATAAAAGAGTGGTGAATCTAATAACTGCAATGATTTAGTTCGAGTTTTCCAACGACGTTAATACAAGCTTGGCAGCAAACTTCGTTCTGACTGTCTTCGACAATGGAAATCAAAACTGGAATAATAACTACTATCCGCTAACCCATAACTGCAAACAAGCTTAGGTTTATGATAATCGAAATTTTTGTCAATTTCAATAAAGTTGTTTTATATAATTGGTATCGACAATATTCATACAAATTGAACAAAAATATGAGCGGAACGTGAGATTCAAAATTTCTTCACATTACCAATGTTCGTAAAATCTTAGAAGAGACGAAAAATGGATTACATTACAGTATTCATGAAAAAAGAATACAGCATATGTCTTGTAAATAGCAATTACAGTTCCTAATTTAACAAAACACTCTTTTAGCACAATAGGCCTATCTGCAGTGCTCGGGAAAATGGCACAAGTCAAAAATGTTAATTTTATAGGAGAAGGAAAAAAATTGTCTTCACACTGGTTTCTGTCGATTTGATTTTCTTCTGTATGAATTATTGTAATGGGAGAAATACTTGTGTTTCTTTTCCCAAACGAGCAGATGTTCCGTAAGTTGTCAATAAATTAATAAAAAATGTTTGTGGAAACTGACTTATGTCAATTTTCTCAAGTACTGAAGAATATTCTTACGTTTTTGTGAGATTCTGGAAATTCGGTTTACGTGATTTTCAAAATGATTTTTCAAGGACAGGTTCATGTACACATACGCGTAATTATCATTAGGCGTACTTGTATTTATTTAACCGAAAGTGAGTTCTTTGGCAGCGCAGCAAACCTCTAGAACGTTGTTCACATGAAACATAAGTCAAGATTAAATGATGGAAGCCATTGAAATTTTACAACATCCAATTTTAAGTGCAGATATCGGGAGACATGACAATGATTAACTATGTTTAACGGTTTTATTTGTACGTGGACGGCACTTTAACAAGTTCGAAGGTATCTATATTGCACTTTCAATTTCTTTTTTTCAATTAAAAAAAATGTATTGTCGCCAGAAAGATGGTAGGTATTAAAAATGATAGATTTTATTTCGTAAAATGATCTCTTCTTGTTGCAATATTACGGATTTATTAGTTTGTTCTACAGAATAATATCTGTAATATTAATTGATAATTAATATTTGAGGAGAAAAATTCGCTCTATTAAAGATTTATTAATTTGTCCTACAGAATAATATCTGTAATATTAATTGACAAACTAATAAATATTAGAGCGAATTTTTCTCCTCAAATATTAATTGTCAATTAATATTACAGATATTATTCTTCTTATATAATTGGTATCGACAATATTCATACAAATTGAAAAAAATATGAGCGGACCATGAGATTCAAAATTTCTTCAGATTACCAATGTTCGTAAAATCATAAAAGAGACGAAAATTGGACTGCTTCAGAGTATTCATAAAAAAGAATGCAGCATTAATTGACAATTTATATTACAGATATTATTCTGTAGGACAAACTAGTAAATCTTTAATATTCCCACAGCTAGCAGTGCATATTCCGCACAGATTACTGTGCACTTAACTGCGGAATTCCGGCCAAACAAGTCACTCAGTTGAGTGCGCCCCTTGTATAATGGCAGTTGACTTGGACATAAAACGTCAACGTCAAAGGCTAACTTGGAGTCAGGCCACAAAGAGAAACATTGAAGGAGGAGGGTTCGGTTCGGTGCTGTGGATTGAATTCGGTGTAGCCCAGTGGTCAGAGTGCTTGGTACGTGGAATCAAGGACCCGGGTTCGATCCCCGGCGCCGGGGCGAATTTTTCACCTCAAATATTAATTGTCTTCTTGTTGCAGTTAACATTTATACGAAAGAAATGTTATATTTACACGTCGGAACTTGTCAATATTGTAATAACACTTACCTGAAAGGCCATCGTTATTTCGTAAGCTGGACTCTTGCTGATATCATACGGATACCACGTATTGAAAATCAGGGGTCGTTCTTCACTAATAATAACACTTATTGCAGTTTGAGCAAAGAGAAAACCGAATGCCGCAATTAGAACTCCCAGTGATGCTTTCTTGATGCGTGGTATCATCAGTGCAATACTCGGCTTTCCAGTATTAGGATCCTTCGGAGGCAAGTCATCCCAATTGAAATTATCGGCAAATATCAAAAGTTTTCCTACGAAGTCCCTGCGAACACTTAAGAAAAAATAAGGGGTGTAAAACACAAGTTGAAAGTGTTGGTAAAATTATGGATCATGCGAACTTATTCACATGATATTAAGTCAGTCGTAAACTGTCGCAAGTGATTTACTTAAGGGGTTAGGTATAGTTTACAGCAGTAAAATTTTTGGAAATATTCGACATTTTTTTTCCTCCATTACTGTATTTTGTACAAAAATGAAAATTGGAATGTGTAAAACATTCTCCTTCTGCTATATGAAAAAAATATTTTTACGATTTTAAAAAATATATTAAAATTTTTATTTTCAAAATTCAAAAAGATGTCAGTTTACTGTGCAGTCATGAAGCGTTTCCCTCATAACTCATAAACTTGTTAACTTGTCATGTTCTCTCACTTTTATTTTATTGCTGAAACTCGTGTTTACAATACCATGCTCTTTCAACTACATTCCTTAATAAATAATATTTTTTTTTATTTTGTGTTAGAAGAAAATACTGATATTTGACCATTTTTAAATGAATTTATTTTTTTATCAGACAATCTATCGAAGGTAGAGATGTGATCTTGCATCATCATTGTAGATATGACATGCATAAATACAAACAAAACATTTTATCACAGAATCTTGGATAGTTTTTTAGTTATGTGGAAAATCCTTCATCACTGCACATTAAATTGAATTTTGAAAAAAAAAAATGTATATAATTTTTTTAAATGGTAAAAATATTTTTTCATATAGCAGAATGACAGTGTTTTACACTTAGCCTACTAATTTTCATTATTGTACAAGATACAGAAATGGAGGGAAAAAATGTTGAATATTTCCAAACTTTTACTGCTGTAAGCTGTACCTAACCCCTTAATATACGTTTTTCTTACGTGATTAGAAACGCTTTCTTGTGCATTTACTCATGTGTATGTTAATACGTTTAATGCAGAATTTTAACCACGTTCTTGAAAATAGAATGAAAGTAGAAATGACTATTTTGACAAAAAGGAAATTTATATCTTAAAATTAATGACACTTTCTGAAGGCACCAGTTTTTCGATTTGCCGCATAGAATTTTTTTAAACTGAATTCTTGAGGATGCTTTGCGGAAGTACGAAAAAGTGCACATTTCACTTATAACAAATTGATAAAATTGTAATTTAACTGTCATTATTAATATTATTCTAAATTATACTTATTACGGAAAAACACACAAACATTGATTGTCATACAGATGATTAATAAAATTGTAGTCTTTATTTAGAAATACCTTAAATAAAATCGCATCCAAGACGATAATAGAGTCACAGGTAAGAGAAGAATAGCGTCAGAAGCTTTATCTAAGTCACCAATATTAATATATAGATACACCAGTATTGAAAACGTCAAAGAATGAGCAAAAAATAGCACGATGAAACTACAGAGAGTGTAAATAAACGAATTCGGTCGGTTGTATAGAGGAACACCGCCTAAAGTAAAGAGCATGTTATACACTCTGAAAGTCTTCTCGTTTCTGAACGATGCCATACTGCGTTCTGAGTATCTCGATGTCTATCAGCCTGCGCAACCGACTCGACTGACTCGCTGATATGTCTCCAAGTAGGGGTAAAAACTTCCTCTCGTCCCTCCTTTCTAAAATGGAACGTTTCCTTATAAATTTTTAATGTCAGAGACTTTGAATTATTTATGACACTTCCAATTACCTCTAGCATTGCCCGAAATTCAAGACTTGCCCGAAATTCAAGAGACGAAAGTTTATTTTTCATTTCTCTTAGCCAATGGGGTGTAGAGGCGTGTATGTCCTAAAATACAAACTAACATATTCAAATTTCGAGCCCCTTAAATGGATGGTCAGCACGTTTCAGGACTACCGCGGAAATATCACATGACATACAACGTCAACCTGCGTCCATGTCGAGAATGAAACCACTGACTCTGGCTTAAAAGCTCATGAAATGTCCGCAGGGTCACAGAGACGGACGAAAATAGTTTTCATAGAGAGTATTTTAATCTAAAACTCTTATTTTTATAACTCAAAACGTAATATGTATTTCATTTATAGCTTAGAATCATCTTATACGTTGAAATGTACTGTAAATATTGAAACCTCTCCCAGGTAGTTAGGGAATGATTAAGATCCCACCTTCAAATCAAAACGAAACCAGGTCATGAGTTCAGATCCTATATAAGACAAAACTTACGTACTGTACTTTCTTAAAACTATGTGGCAGAAGTCTTAAATGATAGCATTTTTTGAGTTGTTTGTTGTAATTCGAATACGAAAATGAATTTAATTGTAATTTTGTGAATATTTCCAAATATTTTCCCAAATATAAAGTCCAGAAAATGCCTTGTCTTTAATATAATTATCCCAAATCCAGTATCGAGTAGCTGTATTCGGGAAAATGAATATTTATTACATTGAGATACAAGACATCATATCTAGCAAGTTACTGAAACTCAAGTTAATGCAATAAAATAACCCTTTCTAATTTAGTTTTAAGTTGTGATGATGTCCGGCAATCATAGCATTCTTCCAGTTAACACAAATTTCCAGAAAGAATTTAAGTAAAATTCATCGCGAGCGTGATTTGTATCGCGGGGGTAAAATAAGGTAAATAGGCCTACATATTTTTACAACTAAATTTATTTAGAGTAAATGACTATACGATTCTCAGAGCATGATGGTGGGATCATTATTAGACAGTGGGACGGAGGGGAAGAAAATGGCCATACCGCAAGGATGATGATGATGATTGTTATTATTATAAGGACGTTAACATCTATGAGATCGTCCCACATTCAGCGTCTTCGTTTTGTATATATTTCTTTAATAAGAGGTGAAAGTTTGTCTTTAGACAGAAATTCTTAAAAGTAAATCTTTTAACGCTATACAGACATGTCAAAAATTGACTATTTTGCGGTAGTGCGCGCAAATTTTAAATACTAGTAAGAAAATATGTATAATACTGACTTTGAACTGTCTGCGCCAATTGTCAGTTGTTTCCCACCAGATGTCAGACGATAGCAATCTTATTCAATCAATAAAGCCAAAGAAAGACAGAAATACGTACTTATAAAAGTAACTGTTTTCAGTTAAGAACGCACATAAATTATATAAATTACTTCAAGCATTATTTTATTGACATCCATAACTTTTCACAACTGGTAACACACTTTCCGTAATTTACGGAAAAGTAGTCCATATTAGGGTTTTAAACATCGTTTGAAAGTATGGGAAGAATCTATCTGCTATACTTACTTGAATTCTTTATTTTGCACCATTCCATATAGCCGGTACCTGTTGTATGATATAAAATGTTCCTACCTAAATTTTGCTTGTAATTTACAACGTTACTTTCCCTGCAGCTTCTTTTATTTCTTCCAGTTTACTTTTAGATTTACTCTAGGCCTATTAATTGTCGAACTTCAGCTATAATGTTTAATAAATTTACAGACAGATGGCATTCAGTGCCACACTTATTATCTCGATAAATACTTTAACGACAGTTAATAAATTTTCTGTCAGATGGCGCATTCAGTAAATTCAAGTAATATGAATGTTCAGTCAGCATTCCGAAGACCCGTTGTAATCTCATAAGGTAACTAAGGTAAGAGATAATGGGATAGAGTGGCTAGTTCCTTTCCCCTTCCATTACATACATCGCCGACTATCTACATACTACACTTCACTATATTACATTACTTTAGATGCATACAAACAATTGAAGGGTTCAGAACCATAATGGGCCAAGCGCCATTTATTAAAAACAGGGAAAGCAAGGGTTGAAATTAAGTGAATACTATAGTTTAATGAAGATTGACATATCATTTAGTTTTAATGTGCATACTTTATTTTACTTGCTAGGCTATATGTTTCATTAATTTATGGTATTCACTTAATTTTAACCCTTGTTTTCTCAGTTTTTAATATATCGTCGTTGTTCCTGCAATAACTCCTATGTGCAAAATATAAAATTTCTCAGTAGGAAGACAAAAACATTTATTCTTCTATGGCATTAGTGCATAGGAGATCGTGAATACTTACATTTTCTAAAGAAAGAAGTAGGCTATAATTACATATAGGAGATATTATTATTTGCTTTATTACTATTTAAGTTATTTAATACAGCAAAAACCTGAAAATCAATAAATATTTCACATAGGAGTTATTGTCGGAACAACGACGATATGGCACTTGACCCACTATGGCTCTTAACCCTTCAATTGTTCTTCCTCTGACACACATCATCAAGTGAGATACACTGCCTGATGATAGTTGTGCACATCAGCCAAAACCTCAATCAGAGGTAAAGTAATATGTACAGTAGTGGCAAAAAAACCGGACCGACCCTTGTAGCTGATTTCAGAGCCTTGTTCACTCCAGAGCACGATAGACTGGTAACAAAGACTTTCATGGTTCGAATCCTGCCTGCGAAGGAAACTTTTTTTTGTTCCCTATTCAAATTTATTCCCAATACTTTTCGATTGCTGGTAAAATTGATGTTCTGGGAATAATAAGTTAATTAAGTAGTAAACTATCGCTGCAATCGATATGTTATATAGCTCTCTAAAAATATTGTTTCACATACTTGCTAAAATGATATTATTTTATTCGTTGGTTTGCTATATTCGACCAGGGGTTTTGTTTCGTAAACATCTCTACCTATGAAATAGAATGCAAATTTTAATACTCCTAGCGTTAATTATTAGAGCATAAACTCAATGAAGTAAATTATATAATAAAGGAAATATTGCGGGAATCGAACCTGGAGCGCCTTCGTGACAATCTGAAGGTCTGACCACTCAACCACGGTAAGTGACATGCGTATGTGTATGTATGTATGTATGTATGTATGTATGTATGTATGTATGTATGTATGTATGTATGTATGTATGTATGTATGTATGTATGTATGTATGTATGTATGTATGTATGTATGTATGTATGTATGTATGTATGTATGTATGTATGTATGTATGTATGTATGTATGTGTGTATGTATGTATGTCATTATTGTATTGATTAAGGCTGGTTGTTTGGAAAAAAGTCTTATGACCTTAATTTGCCAGCGAAAATAAAACATACTATTCTAAACATTCTATTCTATTAATATATATTTTGTTTCATGTTGTGTAACATAAAATATTATTTTTTGTAACTATTTTTTGTAACACCCTGTATATTTTTCATAAATTTTCCCACTTTATTCACGCACGATATTATTCTTCTCTATGTTTTATATTATATAATTGCATTGTAGCTGTAACTTTAATTTTAATTCCTATTTTATTTTATTTTCTATATTCCTCTTATATTAATAATATATCTGAACTGCGACCGAAGACGACCATGTTATAGCATCTTCCGATGAATTTGAAATTTTAAATTTGAATATTTTGAAATTTGAAATAAATTTGAAAATTTGAAATTTGAAATAAATATGAAAATTTGAAATTTGAAATAAATTTGAAAATTTGAAATTTGAAATAATTCTCAATATGCTCAGTCAGTTTAAGGGAGTAGCAAAGTCTATATACAGTCACGAAGCTTGAGTTGTGAGGGTGCTAGGAACAATAGACTGTGATGGTACTATTTCGCATTGTCTGTAACGAGGCGATATTAGCGGTTAGTGGTTAGCAACTATCTATGGATGCTTATGTATTACGTATTGAGCTTCGTGACTGTATATACTAAACTGTGGGAGTAATGTATTATGGTAATAAATTATTCAAAGAATTTTAGTTTTGTCCTTTAAATATGCAGAAATTGGATACGAACAAATATAACTTTTCGTTCTGCAAAGGAATTTTAAAAAGTTACATTTGTTCGGATCAAATTTCTACACAATTAAAGGACAGACCTAAACTTTTTTCAGTCATTATTATCATAATACACTGATCTCTTAAGCTAACTGAGCATGTTGGAAATTAAATCAATGGCTTGCCCAAAACAAGCAATAGAATTTTTCGTGTAAAACATTTTTTTTCTCGAAAAGAAAGCAAAAACGAGCAAAATTGTAATTAACCGTTTGTTTGAAATATCTCAAGGAATAACTCCCTCAAATTAATGACATTACGTCTTACTATTCACCCTTTCACTCTGTATATACAGGGTGTTTCAAAAATAGAGGGCATAATTTCAGGTATGTATTCCCATATGTAGACAATACGAAAAGTTCATTATAACAGGTGTCCGGAAATGCTTGGTTTCCGAGTTATGGCCTTCAAAACAGTAATATTCACAGGAACGTTTTTCTTCCCGCAGGTAGTTGTCTTTACAACAGATGTTCAAAATGTCCACCACCTGCTAAAATGTCCACCTCCTGATTGAATACAGGCCTCACATCGATGTCTCATGGCCCTGCGGACACGATCCCAAATTCCAGGAGTATTGCGTATTTCCTCACAACCTGCCACAATTCGATTCCGAAGGGATTCCATGTCAGGCACCGGAGACGAATACAATAATGATTTTAAATGGCCCCACAAGTAGAAATCAATAGGGTTTAAATCAGGTGAGCGTGGACGCCAAGCAATTGGGCCACCTCTACCTATCCATCGATTAGGGCACCTCTCCTGGTACAAACGACGAGCCAGCCCAGCATCGCCGTCCGCCTTACCGTACATGAAGTGCACTTCTGCCAGATCCTGATTTCAGTACATGTCGCAAGTACAACGCCAAACACAACACTCAGTGTACTCTTCGCCTCGGAATCAACTATTAGAGTGTCCTCTGTTAATATCTTCTGTCACGGCACCTATCTGCGGGAAGAAAAACGTTCCGGTGAATATCACTGTTTTGAGGGTCATAACTCGGAAAGCAAGGATTTTCGGACACATGTTGTAATGAACTTTTTGTATTGTCTACATGTGAGGAATACATGCCTGAAATTATGCCCTCTATTTTTTAAACACCCTGTAGTATCAATTTAGAAGGAGACTTCCGGCATAAATAACAACCGAAATTTTCACAATTTTACAGCATGCTAATATCAGTTATGTGACACTTCCAACCACAGATCTCGCTCGTAAGAGAAATAAAGAAGTTGTCAGAGACGATTGGTCTTACTGAGGAAATTTCAGACAATGATGTATTATTATGTACAGACTTTAGTCCTGACAGCTCAGCAACGGTAAAGAGGGGAAGTAATCGGAGGAGTGGAGAGAGTTCCGGAGTACAGATAAGGGCGAGCAGTCGGTAAAGGCAAGCGAGTGAATAAACCAAACACCCCTTAGCGTAACTAAATGGACTGGCCTTTCCCATGCGCACATCTCCGGCGACTGTCAGGACGAAATAATCGTACTGTACGAGGATATAATGGAAGTGCTTCCAATTTTGTTCATTTTTTTTTACGTTTCTTCAAAACACTGCCTAATAAATTACCGGCGTACTCATTCACGTCTTTTTAGTACAGTTACAAAACGACTTGCGTAACTTTCCAGTAAATCAATAAGCCCAAGTTTTACTCCTCATACAACATTTTTTAACTAACGATATTTTAATTACATCTAGCTTCCCTCCAATTAAGCCTCAATATTCCCTATTGCAACTTCCACAGCGTTATAATGTAGGCTATTCATAAGACAACAACTTATTACATATTCAACTGGAAAAGAAGCAACTGTACTTAAAAGAAAATTAGTCCACAATTCAGAATTGCAAACTAGAACATCACACGGGTTTCGTAATTTCGTACTATATAAAGCAATGTTTATTTCAAATATAGGCCAAACAAAATATGTTACTTCCTCTACTGATTTCTGAGTGACGCAGATAAAATTAGCCCCTCTCCCGTTTGAATGCGAATGCGATATTTTGAATGCTTGAAATTCCGTTGTCTTATTCTAATGTATCGTATCATAACGAAATGAGAACAACAGCTACAATAATGGGCAATTTTATACAATAATTGAAAGTTAGCATTCTCCCTGTCAGTATTTCATCGTCTTCACTCGAATTACACTAGTATGTTCACTTTCTGCAAAAGGACAATCAATACAAGAAATAGTGGAAATTGTGGAAGCATATGTAACTTATGTTCGATTAAGGAAACCCGCGAAATTTTCAGGGCCAAGTTTCTGTATAGAGGACAATCGGCAAAGAGGGTATGGTTGAAAAGTGGCGCGCTACGGGATGTGAAAAATCCGAAAAGAGAAAGAGCTCCTTCAGTTTGCACACCAGAATTTACCGAGGGCATCCGCAAAAGAATTATTCAAAGTCCAAAGAGCCACTTTCAATATCTTCTATAAAAGGTGATACCTCTTCAGCATTTTTCTTCTGTATTTAGGCTACTCTATACTATGGCTGGGGACGGAGCGGTTCGGTTAGGAGCAGTTACTGTGACGTCATTACTCGGTTGACCCGAGTACAGTACAGAGTACAAATTTGTGGCGGCAGATTTAAATTTTAGATAGATTGAGTCAATTTTAGAACGTACTTAGAAAGTGAAACCAAGCGTGTTTTAAAAGCGTTGTAGTAAAGCGCTTTCGCTTTGCCAATTGACGAGAAAAAAAGTGCTTCTCTTCATTGCAAAATGGCGGTTGCAGATTTCATTTGCGTGAGTACAACTATTTGCGGAGTTATTTTGTATGAGAGGCCTATTTAACTTTCAGAGTTGTTATATATGACAGACGAAATAAAATTGACAAAATAATTTATAATACTAACAGCTAATAAATTAACATGTGAGGTAAACTTTAAACGCTGCAGCTAAGTAAAAAAAAAAGTACAAAGAAACGGGCTCCATGAAGCGCTACCTATAACACTTAAAAATAACACACAGAATTATTTACTATTACGGAAAGTGGGTAAAATAATCAATAAACCGAGGAATCTTAAACTGAAAAAAATACTGTATTGTTTATTTATTTTATAACATTACTAGCCTTCAATACAACCATGTTCTCTTTGGTGAACAGTAATATTTTTTATAAATTAAAGTAATTAGGAACATAATTCGTAGAAATAAATAAAAATAAAATATTGACTGATGAGGTAACACAAATCCAATAAATACCATGCCCTGCCTATCTCAAACGTCTGGATTTAATGTTCCTAATTATGGTCCAGAACAGCCAAGAACCGAGAAGAATGGAGATCGCTACAGTTTGCCAGTATCGAGTGAGAGTGCAAGTGTACACACACAAACGACGAACAAAACTTATATAGAACAGAATCTACCGTCATGCGGATTAGCTCACCGCATGATCTCTAAAGAACTCCCCTTTTAGGAGGCCATAGCCCTTCACGGGAAATCCAAAGGCTATTTCATTCATTCATTCATTCATTCATTCATTCATTCATTCATTCATTCATTCAATTATGTCAGGTGAAAAATAAAATGCATGCAGTTCTGCGTTATGTAACTTCTCCATTCTCCTGTAACTTCATCCCTCTTAGCCTCAAATATTTTCCTAAGCATCTTATTCTCAAACACCCTTAACCTCTGTTCCTCTCTCTAAGTTAGAGTCCAAGTTTCACAACCATATAGAAGAACCGGTAATATAATTGTTTTATAAATTCTAACTTTAAGCTTTTCTGAGAGCAGACTGGATTATAAAATCTTCTCAGCCGAATAATAAAACGTATTTTCCATATCTATTCTGCGTTTAATTTCCTCTCGAATGTCATTTATATTTGTTACTGTTGCTCCAAGATATTTGAATATATCCAGCTCTTCAAAGGATAAATTTCCAACTTTTATATATCTATTTCGTACAATATTCTGGTCACGAGACATAATCATATACTTTGTCTTTTCGGAATTTACTTTCGCACCTATCTCTTTACTTGTTTCAAGTAAAATTCCCGTGTTTTCCCTAATTTTTTGTGGATTGTCTCCTAATATAGTCGCATCATTAGCATAAACAAGGAGTTGATGTAATGCGTTCAATTCCATACTTTCTATGTTATGCTGGACTTTAATACTATTGTTGTTATTATTATTATTATTATTATTATTATTATTATTATTATTATTATTATTATTATTTACAGTAATATGTTCAGACTGTCAGTTTTCATTAAGCCCACTTGACAAATCCTATAATAGGATGAACTCCTTTTCAAAACTAGAGGCCTTTCAGCCCGCCTTGGGGATAAGGAAATAATTTGTCCTGCAGCAGAAAATATTTAAATACAACAGCACCTACGTTGTCTGCTAGAATTAAGTAAAACACGTGAACTCTGTTTGAACGTTTGAACTGACCGGTAACGGCTACGGTTATCCGAGTAACTTCGGTGCTCCGCTGCCAAGCACATAAACCGATAGAACCGAGTAACTCAACAGTTCTACTCGCTCCGTCCCCAACTCTACTCTATACCTACGCGGGCCACTTTTATCTGCGCCACTCTGTACTATGTAACGAGGAGAAGAAAATTAGACAAATATCAAATTAATAATGTACAAAATGTCCCTAAAATCGCTCACATGAGCTACAGCGTGTCAATCCAGGATGAAAATGGAGACGAAAATGAAAGTGATAAAATTTCGTCCGTAAAATGAATTAGAGCAACAATACACAACACAGAATGGTAAGAAGTCTACTGTAATGTAATGTTTAATGTGTTTATCAACAGTAATCTCACTAGAGGTTTTGATTTATCTAGCGAAAATCAAAACTCGAGTGGGATTTAATTGACTATTACACGATTAGAAGAAAGTATATAAAGATTAGAAGTAACAAAGTACTCCAATAAAATAAAATATTAACTTACGAAAATACAACTGTCTTCAAGTGTATTATTGTAACATCTCAACATTACAAATATTACGCTAGATGGCAGTAGTGTGTTATGATTAGTTGTTATCTTGTTATCAGTTGTGCCAACTATGGAATCTTAATTGAACTCTATGGACGGTTACTAGTCAAGAAGGCTTTGTTGATTCAGTTTCATCTTTATTAAAACAGTTGCATTCCACTTCAATTATCCGGATCCCAGTAATCAATGTCATTTGACAGATGATTTTCAATAAATCTTAGTATTAAACAATCTCTGATACGTGACTATCCATAATACCATATAGCAGAAGCTATAACATAACCTAAATAATATAAACAAGTGTTAGAAAAGTTTTAATTGAATGAATGAATGAATGAATGAATGAATGAATGAATGAATGAATGAATGAATGAATGAATGAATGAATGAATGAATGAAATAGCCTATGAATTTCCCGTGAAAGGCTAAGGCCTCCTAAAAAGGGGATCTCTTTAGAGATCATGCGGTGAGCTAATCCGCATGACGATAGGTTCTGTTCTATATAGGTTTTGTTCATCGTTTGTGTGTGTACACTTGCACTCTCACTCGATACTTGCAAACTGAAGCGATCTCCATTCTTCTCGGTTCTTGGCTGTTCTGGACCACAGGGGTCCAGCTAGGCTCTTGAAGAGGTCCGCACATCTGGTCCCAGGTCTTCCTCGGTTTCGCCTCCCGATGCGTGGGTCCCACGTGGTGGAAATATGCGCCCATCTGCAGTCTTGAAGTCTCGACACGTGGCTTCCCCATTTCCATTTCAGGCGCTCCCCTTGGTATGCCATGTCTCTGGTGTTTCTGTCATCTGCTTGAGTCTGGTGTTGAAAATCTTGTCTCTGAGGGAGAGTCCCAAGATTTTCCCCTCCATTTTGCGCTGGCAGATCTGAATCGGTGTCTTCTGGTTCACGGTCAGTTTCCAGGTCTGACAGCCGTAAAGTAAGGTTAGGAGGATACAGGATTGCAACACCTCCAGCTTTAGTTTGCGGTTCAGTTTCTTGTCAAGGAGTACGAATTGCAGTGACCAGAAAGCTCTCCATGCTGATGCAATTCTTCTTTTTAGTTCTCCCGTCATGCAGCTTTTGAATCCGACCAATTGGCCCAGATAGATGTATTCCGCCACGTACTGTAATCTGGTTGCGTTGACTTGGATTGGTTGTGGTTGGCTATTCGTCATGACTTGGGTTTTTTCCATGTTCATGCTTAGGCCTGGGTGTGCGCTGCAATCGCTTAGTTCCTGTATCATCTCTTGTAGGTCGGTGGCGTTTTTAGCGAAAAGTACGATGTCATCAGCGAATCTTAGGTTCGTGAGCCGATATCCGTTTATGTTGATTCCATGTCTTTTCTTCCACTTTAGCTTACGGAATATGTCTTCCAGGAGGCTAGTAAATAGATTTGGTGAGATCGGATCCCCTTGTCGGACTCCTCTTTCTATTCTGAATGTTTGTCCTTCTCGTTCTCTCATCACGGTGGCGTGCGAGTCTCCGTAGAGCTTATTTAGGATGTTGATATATTTGTGTTCGACTCCCTGGTTGCTCAGCGCCTGTAATACACAGGAGTGTTCTACCGAGTCAAATGCTTTCTTGAAGTCTATAAATTTGAGATAGAGGGGTATATTGAATTCGTCCGTTTTTTCTATGACCTGGTTGATTGTCTGTAGATGATTCACCGTGCTGTAACCTGAGCGAAATCCTGCCTGGTCTGGAGCTTGGTTGTCATCCAGTACTTTCGTGAGTCTCCTTGTGATTATCTTAGAGAACAGCTTGTAGATATTTGACATCAGGTTGATTGGACGGTAGTTGTTCAGGTCGTCCTTGGCACCTTTTTTGTGGAGTAGAATAATTTTGCTTGTCTTCCATTGGTGGGGTACTGTCTCCGATTTGAGTATTTTGTTGAAGACTGCGGTAAGCGGTGTTAGCAAGGAGTCTTGACTGAGTTTCAAGTGTTCGTTGTGGATGTTGTCTTCTCCGGGCGCTTTTCCTGATTTGAGTTCCCCTATCGCTGTCCTGACCTCGCTTTGAAGTATTGGTGGGACCTCGTTGTCGTCTACGTTGTTCGTCTGAATACTGTCGCTTGGGTTCGCTTCCTGTTTGGAGCTGGTGTATAGTGATCTGTAGTAGTTTGTGGCTGCCTTCAGAATGTCTTCTCTTTCTGTTAGACGGTTGCCTCTGGGTCCCCGTGCTCCCAAGAGCCATTGCTTCCCACTTCCTCTCTGCTTTCTTGCTTTTCTTGTTGATTTGGATGATTCCAGTGTTGCTATTACTGCCTCTGTGTTATGTTCACGTACGTCCCTTCTGATCGCCCTTTTTGTTTGCCTATCAATCTCTGCTTACTGGTTTTTATTGTCCTCGTTTTCATCCCTGCTTGAATATAATTCCTTTCTTTGTTCAATTAATGCAATTGTTAACGGGCTGAGCTTGGAACTGTTTTCCCTAGTTCCATTTGTTCTCCAGGCTGTGATTGATGTTTGGGTAAGGGCCGCTTCGATGGAGTTGTATAGATCCTGTGGGTCGCGCTGAGAGGATAGGTCCACTTCTTGTAGTCGTTCCTGTAGTGCAGGGCCGAAAGTGTGTCTATCTAGGCTGTCAATGGTGCTCGCTATTGTCTTCCCAAAATGTCTTCTGTTTCTCTTTATTTTCACTGTGGCGCGTACCATTCTGTGATCCGTCGAGAATTTCAGGTTCGGTACGACTTGTATGTCCCTCGTACCTGCTAGGCTGTCGGTTAGTATGTAGTCCAATTGTACCGTTGGGGTGTTTCCAAGTCCACCTTGCTTCGCTACGCTTTCTGAAGAACTGTTTTAGTATCACCATTCTCTGTTCTGTGACGAATTGTACCAGTCGTTCTCCTCTTGCGTTCCTTGTCCCGTAGCCGTACGGCCCTACTGGGTCCTCTTGTGCGTGGAGTTTGTTCCCTACTTTGCTGTTGAAGTCGCCTAATATGAAGTTCCTGTGTGATCTGTGTTTCCCAATTGTGTCTTCTAGCAGTCTGTAGAAGTCTTCGCTGTCTTCGTCACTATGGTTCTCTGTGGGTGCATATATTTGTATCATAGTTACATCGCATGTCGCTGTCTTTATCTTTAGAACTATGTGCGGCGGGTTTTTCGCCTGGGGCAGCTCTTTCCAACGTATCCATTTATCATTTATCAGTATTTTCTGATATCCCACCTTGACGTTGTTGCCTTTGTTTCTCTCTTCGGTAGCTAGATTTCGTAGTTGGGTTTGTATACTCCTTTCCTGGAGTGTCATGTCATCATCGATGAAGCATTCCTCCCCCGCTAATTTGTGTTTGTTCTTCATTATAGTCATTTTGTCTTCCATGCTGGCGAGTTCAACCATGGCTAGTCCTCTGTCGGAGTAGTCTTTGCAGATGTACATAACTTTGTTGTATGGTTTGTTGAATTCTACTTTTACCAGTATTTCATTTACTTTATTGGTCATTTCTTCTTGGTTGTCTGGTTGTATATCTTTGTTTTTGATGATTATGTTTTGTCTTCTTTCTCTCCTCTGCCTCCTATCTTCCGCTTCCTCTAGTGCCCTTAATTTTTTCTCTACATGTGTGGTTCTGTCATCCATGGTGTTATCTATGTTGCGTACTCTGGTTTCCAGGTTGTTGCACTTTTCTTCTATTCTCTTGTCAAAACCTTTTATATCCTCTCTCAAGACTGCTATGTCTTTCCTTGTTTAGGAATGATGAAATAAACAAGAAAAGTTTTAATTAAGGATGATGGAATAAAAAATAAACATGAATAATTTTAAAAGGAACAATTATTGAAAGTACAATTTTCAAATTTGAATGTTTTAGAAGTTGGTCGTTCAGTTGATGTTATAATGGACGTGTGCGTAAAAGAAGTGGAACTAGTTGATGTACATGGTGTATTCAACATATTCAGGATTTCCGAGTGGTGCTGGGTAGATGCATAGCTATGACCAGAGATCTTTATTAATTCTTGTTCTTGAATGCCAATGCGAGTCATATTTGAAACTGCTGTGCATCGACTGGAGTAGTTTGTATTTTTTTTTTTTTTGACGTCCAGACCGGTGCATTTGAAATGTTGGTAAACAAAGAAACAAATGCTAGGGTAGTGATAAAAATAAACAAATGCTAGGGAAGCGATAAAATTAAACAAATGCTAGGGACACGATAAAATATTGTGAGATAAGCAGCCATGATTGGTTGAAAGAGGTCCTTCCGTACAGTTTTATTGGTCAAAAGTAGTATGACTTAGTAAAAGTGTAATAACCACAGTAACAGTAAATAAAAGTACAAGAAATGAATAAACAATTTATTACACATTTAAGAAAGAACATAATGTAACATACAGTAGAAGTGAAATACATATACTGTATTAAATTTATGAACATAAATCATCTGCAATAGTAAAATGAGACTGGAATGAAGTCATGGGGGTAACGCGAGTTACCGATGCTAATATAGGAAGGGCTTGAGGCTCCGGGTCCCTGGGGTTTATCAGGCTACTGTATGCGGATGGAATATGGCTCTATCGGGGCTGAGGCAGGATGGCCCACTGTCAGCCAACGATGACAGGACGTGCTTGAGGCTTCGTGCGGGCCACTGGGGCTTAACAGCGGGACCTTTGTTCTATCAGAGGCAGAGGCAGGACGATCAACATGCCAGCGTCGGACTCACAAATGCCACCCAGCCCACCTGTCGGACGTGGACAATCATCGCATACATAAGGCACGCATGCTTACGTCTACGCACTCGCCCCGGGTCCGGCTCTTGTAAAGTCAAGCAAAGTGTCGCCTACTATTTTTTTTCACGCGCTCTCTTCCTGAAGTTTTAAAGTACTATTATCTAGGCATATGCCAATTTATTTGTAAATTATGTCATTCGAAGAATAACGGAATACGTACATAGGTAAGTACTATTATCTAGGCATATGCCAATTTATTTATAAATCTTTAGCGTCTTTACACAACGGACCAAAGGTCTCCACTGCAAAAGCGACGAAGATGTAATTTGATGTTAAATATTCATATTTACTTAATATGATAAGCGGATTCAGCAGCAGATCCAGCACAATTGACAGACGATTTTAAATGGGAAAGGGCTAATGTATCTACACATGTAAAATCCCAGATGAGTGATTTACCTTTGGACCAAGGAATTAATATCAAGCCGTCAGGTCGTTTACCATCTGACCGTCTAATACCAGATGGTTCAAGAAGAGTTGGAATGTCACAGGAGGTTAAAGATCATTCGAAGAATAACGAAATATGTACATAGGTAAGTGATGAGAATTTTCCAATTACTTTTTCAGGAACAAGACTATGTTACTACTTCTGCTGAGAAAGAGTAATTAGTTATCATGTGTCTGATTATGTAGCCTATATTTTATATACGATTATTTCTAGTACAATAAGTAAATAGTAACAATAATTCGGATCCGGCCATATGCGCGAAATGACAGAAAATTACGTCAGGCCATAAGCGAAAAAAAAAGCAGCGCTTATGAGCTGAAGTCATGAACTTCGAAATCCGCGGTTATGGACTGATAATTTCCCTGGAATTGGAATTAAATGTGGCAACACAGGCAAAGGCAAGGGGAAAGGAAAGTACTATTAATTTCCGATAGGGGGTGTTTCAGGAGATAGGAGTTGAAGTCATTAGAAAATATTTCGCATGATAATTATGTAAATACTCGCAAATCCATGTACAGACAACGCTGACAACTCATTCTCATTAAACCCAAACACTTAAACGAAGCTATAAACCAGCCGAACTTGGAGTTAATCTGTTGTTTTGTAAGTAGGCCTATCCTGTGATGTCTTTACGGTGGCACTGCGTCATTCTATTTCCCTGACTAGGGAGTCCCGCATTTGTGGGATGTATAGTGTACGACCAAATGAATATCCCTCTTTTTTCAGCAGTGGTTTATAAGACGGACAGAAGTGTTGATTAGGTAGAGTAGTAAAAGAAAGAAAGAAAGAAAGAAAGATGGATGGATGGATGGATGGATGGATGGATGGATGGATGGATGGATGGATGGGTAGGTAGGAGGGTAGGTAGATAGATAGATAGATAGATAGATAGATAGATAGATAGATAGATAGATAGATAGATAGATAGATAGATAGATAGATAGATAGATAGATAGATAGATAGATAGATAGATAGATAGATAGATAGATAGATAGATAGATAGATAGATAGATAGATAGATAGATAGATAGATAGATAGATAGATAGATAGATAGATAGATAGATAGATAGATAGATAGATAGATAGATAGATAGATAGATAGATAGATAGATAGATAGATAGATAGATAGATAGATAGATAGATAGGAGAAAGAAAGAAAGGAAAAAGATGGTTAGAAAAGCAGAAAGAAATACAGGAACAAAGAATAACATAAAAAAAGAAATACAGAAAAAAGGCAAAAAGAAAGAGACGAAAGAAAGAAAGAAAAAGAACGACAAGAAGGAAGAATGAAAGAAATACAGAATAAAGCTAGAAAGAAAGAGACAGACAGAAAGGAGGAAAGAAAGTAAGGAAGAAAGAAAAAATACTGAAAAAGGCGGGAAGAAAGAGAGAGAACCGAAGGCAGAAAGAAATAACAAACACAGAAAAAGGCAGAAAGAAAGAATGAAGGAAAGAAAGAAAAAAGAAAGAAGGAAAGACAGAAAAAAGGCACAAATAAGGACAGAAAGAAATGAGAAAAGAAAAAAAAAAAGAAAGAAAGAAAAGGATTGAAATAATAATTTTAGCTAAACAATTAAAAAACATTGCAGACCTTAATGCCTTACATATGGGGAATTACGGCTCCACCACATGTGAACAGAAGCCTATCATAATAGTGAACAAGTAATTTTACTAGATGCATTAGACGATTGAAAGTACGAACGGAAACGGTAAGTTTTATGACAATGTCAGAATAATTATTAATGTATTCCAATTTAGTTTGCTTAAATTGTGGCACACTGAACTACATTATAAATTCCTCTTTATGGATTACATTTATTTTTACTACTTCTATATCATCATATGTCAGAGACAACTCTAATACACGAAACTATTTTATAGCTCATGTTGTAAAATATTTATGAAGGAAACTTTCATTTTGTAAAAGGGAGTTGATGTAAGCCTTACCCTCCACTTGGGGAACACAGTCATTCAGTCATTCGTGCTGGGTGCGCACGCTGGTAGATAAGCTTACCAAGGTACAGTAGGCTACTCAGATCACAGAATGGCATCGTTCAGAAATGAGAAGACGTTCCGTGCATTTGACTTTCTCTTCACTTTCGCTTGTATTCCTCTATACAACGTACCGAACTCATTTGTGTATAATATCTTCGTAACAATAGTGCTCTTTTCATTCTCATCTCTGACATTGTCCCTAGTTATGAATGTGTATCTTCATTTCGATGATTTGGATAAAGCAGTTGATGCGCTTATATCCTTACCTCCAATGATATTGGCAATCTGGACACACATTTACTTCAGGTACGATACCTATATATTATTATTATTATTATTATTATTATTATTATTATTATTATTAATTGAAAGCCATGCTAAATTCCGTATTTTTTTAATATATTAGCTTGTGGTCTTCAAATCTAGGTAATTAATAAATAATATTAATGCTGCTATCCTAAACGTGACGTGATACCCGTGAATATCGATGTCATATCACTTACATCTCGAGTTGTGATTTTCTTGACATTAACTATAGATGAAAATCTTCAAAACACACACAAGGTTCTATCATCTCATAATACTGTATTTTTTCAAACCTTATATATTTTCAAGAAAGTAATAAACTACAAATATCACACAATCTCGATCAGCATCTTCAACAAAAAGAACTGAAATTAGAGTTACTTTTTTATAGAAAAAATCCATATATTTTTTCTTGTCAATTTTGATGACCAATATAATAGAAATATTTTCTTGGGATTTCATTTCCCTATTATAAATTATTGGAAACATAATGTTAATAATATCGTAATTACAAAATTATTAATGACATTTTTATTGATATAGCTACAATTTATTTAATTGGTGCTAATCATCTTACATACAGGAATATACTGTACAATCTGGGAAGATAATAGAAATTATAGGTATATATAGGAAAATTAAAATCTTCGTGATCACCATTCTATTATGCATATAATAATTGTTTAAATTAGTAGAAATAAACCTATTGCAAGCGGGTAATATATTAGTGTTAATAATAATTTTTTAGTTAATTTTTGCTGTTAAAATTTTATTTTAATTCCAGGGAATCGTTTACTTAAAATATTAATTTTGGGAAATAATGAAAAGATATTAAAATTAAAATTTGTTTTGAAGAAACGTTTTGATTATCCAAACTAAATTAATTTTTTCTGAATTTAATTTATTTAATATTGAAGAAATTTTTAAATATACTCTGTTAAAATTTTATCATAAAAATCTTAAAACGTTTGTATTACAGGCACATAATCATGACACAACATTAGTAGAACCTAAATTTTTCACATCTGCTTGTAGGCTATAAAGCATATAATTAATTTTGGCCCTCGGTTATATAGTTGTGTAGCTAAATTACATCCAGAACTTGTAACATGTAACCCACTGACATACAACAAGAAAATTAGAAACGTGTCTTCAATTTGATAAAATAAATTTATAGCCTATATGTATGAATTAATCAGCCTATATTATTATTATATTATATAATTTCGGGATATATATTTTTTATAAATTGGCCTACTTGATTTCACGTACAATATTATACTTCTCTATGTTACTATTATATTACGTAATTTCATTGTAGCTATTTTTACTTATAATACCTATTTTATTTCATTTCTATATTGCTCTTATATTAATAATATATCTGAACTGCGACAGAACACGAGCGCTGCTCATTCGGTCCTCAAATTTTGTTAATATTATTGTATCCTCTTTTTTATATTGATGTATAACTTTATTGTTATTTCTGTTGTAATTATATCTGTAGTCTGATGTATTATATGTTCTGTATTAATATAAATACCTAAAATAATACCTGTTATCTTCTCTCTGAAGTTTTAGAAGGTATATCTTTTCTTTGATTTACAAGACCAATATTTTTATTGTTATTAAAATATAACGATATTAGTTTTCATTACTTTCTGTGGTATTTGTGCTTTTCTTCTAATCCTAAATATTGTTTTTTACATTATTTCATTTATAATTTATTGTGATATTAGTTTTAGTAATATGCAATCACATGTTGTAAGCTACAATATAGTGTGTATTTTAAAATATTATACAATAATAATATATATTACTACGTTAAAGTGACTAATAAAATTATAAATGTTTTAGGAAGTAGGAAATATCCTTGTGACAAGAAATCGTTTAAATATTTGTGACTGTAAGTTACGGTTTCTTTTCATATGAAATTTAAGTTGAAATTTAAAACTGATATTTCTTAAAAATTTCTCGGTACGTATCATTCATTGTTCCTAACAAATATTTAAACTTACAGATCCTTTCAAACACGGTAGTCACTCTTTCTACAATGACCCCAAGATGATAGTGTGGTGGAAAAAGTAACATCTTCCATTTGAAACTAATAACTTGGTTAGAATTATTGCGAGAGTCTTCAGAAATATATCAATTTAAACTACCAAAATAATCTAATTTTATAGTTTTATGCCATTTTGTTATTTATTATTTCTCACATTTTAATGGATATGCATAGAGGAGTCACACGATCTGGATCGACACCTAATGTAACAGAATGAATTCGAGTTGATTCTGGATAAGTAATTTAAATCGAGGATAGTAGTAACTGTACAGAATAATGACACTAATATGGGTAACTACACAAATGGCATTTTAAGGGATTTCGTTGTTTGAAGCTGTAATTTCATTGTTCATTAACTAAAGTTAGAGAAACTTCTATAAAAATTTCGGTTACAATATTTCTAGTGACGTATATATTACTGACTTTCGACTATCTATCTCAATTACATCAGTCTCTTCATCCAAGGAACATCGAAATAGAAATATTAGAAAACACATTGGAAACAAGTAGGCCTATTTCAATTTAAAATTCTGAATTTTTTAACTGCTGTGGAGCTGTCACGATTTACCTATACATGTTTATACAGGGACATCATTTTATTTTACTTCAATTTTTATTGTACCTGAGTTTTTTAATGTACTTCACTCCCACCCCTTCTACTAATGAAGTTCAACCGTCATCCACACAGAACCAAGACCGCATATACAGTCATAGTAGCCTTACGGTCATAGTAAACAGTACGTTCCAGAAATATGTTCGCGTTTTCCAGTGACGAAAGAGCTTTCAATATTGAATAATTTTCGCACAGGTACTGTCGTCCATTTGCCTACGTCGTATCCTGGTTTCCCCCACCAGCTTTTATTCGCCAACTAGTAGCTGGGCTGTCTTAGCTCCTTTCTCAGAACATTAATTTCTGTTAGGAATTGGACGTCTACGTAATATCATACAACTGTTTAAAATGACTTAAATAAAAGGGCCTTGTTAAGTAATTAACTGTCACGTGATTTCCTCCCTTTCTATGACCCTACGACATAATCACTTGGACGGACAGTAGATAGTATGTCTGAGTAATTTTATCTTTTCGGATCGGGCAGAAGTGAAGATTGAATTTACAGTACTTAAGGTACCCTTTTATAGAGTAGGTACAGAATTATTTCAACAAGAGTTATTAGTACGAAGAACGAAACTGGTAATTGGGATTACGTACAATAGTCTATAGTGCGATAATATGCACATTAGAACTGAAGCCTGTATCGAAATGAACGGCCACCATTTTAAAAAAATGTGTTTAAATATCCATATGATGATTATTTTTAAATTTAACTTCATTCTCTATATTGTACGCTAATGTGCTGTAGACAGTATAATATACAGTGCATAATGAATACGTCCGAATGAATAGCTCAGTTCGTGAGTAAAAACACTTATTGTTAATACAGTGCTGTATCTTGATTAAACAAAGTCAAAATTATCTCACCTCTGTAATTACTTCGCCGTACTTGTTTCAATCAAGAAGCTATATACATATGTACAGTACTTTGTTCTTCTTTAATGTACATCCAATCCAAGCGATGGGTAAATGTAAACCCTTCACTATGTACGAAAGAAAATGTCAATGTGTTGAACTGTACGATTGATCACTTCCTCAAAACGTATTGGGGATAATTAAGGTACGATAGAGGATGGTGAAATATTGGAATGGGAAACGTGTAGCTACTTTCCTAGATAACAAATTTTATGTTGTGTGATTTGCCGAATCTGTAGCCGTTAGGGTAATATAGTCACATTTATTAAACCTTTTTAAATTATACATTAGGCTTTCAGAGCTAAAGTGGATCAAGTCATAAATTTTCATAAATTGAGTTTAATTCATTTTCTGAATATCTGCAGTTGGATCTTTTTTCGAGCAGTAATGGATCAAGTCTTAATTTCAAGCATTGGCCGGTAGGTGACACCAGTCACTTTTGGTTCAGATTAATTCTTCACGATGTTCTGAGCCATAGTGGATCAAGTCACCAAAGCGTTGCATCAATTAACATCACAATTGTTTATATTTTATAAATATAGAATTTTAGAATGGAGCAATAAAATTGTTGCTAGTGAAATTAGATAATCCACTAGAGCAAGTTAACTTTAAGTCCTATTATCTCAAAACTACGTTTCATGGACTTGATCTAATTTAGCTCTGAACGCCTCATGAACCGTAAATAATATCATTAATTTCAGGAGCTTAATCCGTGACGTACTATTTCAAATGAAAAACTTCAATACAATTTTGCTCATTTTTGTTTCGTTTTCGAGATACAGATTATTTTATATGAATCATTTCATGACGTGTTTTGGGAAAACCATTGACTTAATTCCCATTATATACAGTAAATTTAAGAGAGCAATGCATTATGGTAATTAATGATTAAAAGAATTTTAGTTTTGTCCTTTCAATGTGCAGACAAATGTAACATTTTAAAATTCCTTTGCACAACAAAAAGTTACATTTTTGCTCGGATAAAATTTCTGCCCATTTAAAGGACAAAACTGAAATTCTTTCAATCATTTATTTTCATAATACGCTTCTGTCTTAAATTACAAATTAAATAAAACGTTTTTGTTTGAATAATCTCAAAGAATAACCCCTTCAATTTAATGACATTATTTACGGTTCACACACACAATATATATATATATATATATATATATATATATATATATATATATATATATGACAGAGCATTTGAGAGGAGGTAGAAATAATGTCTGTAAGTTTGATAAAATGATCTTATTAATTAAATACAGTATATTAAGTATATTGGCTTTTTATTTGAAACTGGAATAACTTCATCCCACACCAGTATACCGAAAATTTATTACATTATATTGTGGTATAACATAACTTCATTGGTTGTATAATTGTTTCTATATACGTAAATTTCAATAGCACACAAAATTGAACTGTTGCAAGGAGATATATTTTGTAAACAGAGTTGCATCCAGTATTGAGGACTTGATGTGCGAAACTTTCAACATGAGAGGAATCATTATCGTAATCTAGAGTCCAGTGCAACAAACAACTTGGTACCGTACATGCATTAATTAGAAGCATTTCTCAAGGTAAAATTCGGCCAATTTGGAAACTTTTCTTCTGTTTTTCCTTTCTGTATATGGAAGAGAATAATATTTTGAAAAAGTAATCTGGGTTCTCAGTACAGAAAATAATATCCGAATATAAAAAATTACTAAAAGTAATATAAGCCAAGAAATTCGTATATTAAATTTTTTTCTTGTTGTGACTGAATTGCAGATATTTTTCTAAGCTCATGCACTGCACATAACTCCACTGACTTAAAAACCAGAGATATCGTGTGTATTGGAAAGTAACCTACTCAGTTTACTAAGTTACGAACTCTCTGATTTAGACTTCATTTTCTTCTTTATCTCTTACTTGTAGAAGAAACATGAAGAGTGAAAATGACTCTTGTATCATCTGCAAAAAGAATAAAAGTCATTAGTTATTTTATTATGCATGTTTAGAAATTATTCCGAATAGATGTATATTTAACGAATATGAACATTATTAATGGTGGTGCGTATTATGTTGTAAAATGTAATTGAATAAGTTCTTTCGAAAACGTAACATGCTACATTTTCGCGCATGTTATTTTTTCAACCAGAATGCTCTTCTCTCTTCCCTACAATTTATTATTGTTAAAAATCATCGAATAAATAACATTTTTTATCTATAGAAATGAATAAAAACTGACTTTTAGTTTGATTAATGTAATAAATATCACTGAAGTAATTTGTGCAAAACTGTATATGTAATGTTTCGGAAATAACCGATTCAATTAAGGAATAAACATTTCTGACCTAGAACAATGTCCTTTCCTCAGTGTTGTTGAGGTGGAACTTATGGCGATTCGATGTTCTGAAAAGTGCAAACTGTGAGAGCTACGTTAATGACTTATTTACAGTTCTGTAGAGGCAAGATATCGTTCTTAAAACTATGTAAACCGATTTGACCAAATGCTTGAGGAGCCAGGGGAAAGTTCTGTACGTTAAAGATAAAGCTAACAGTGGATAAAATAAATTATAGAAGTTAAAAATAATGAATGTAATAGCTGTTGGCACTACTAAAGACAAATAATATAATATGATTTTATGAGTAAAAAATGTTTAACACTAAAAAATATGACCGGAAGATGCCTCAAAGATAAAGGCCAAAACGTTTATTAAATGAACTGTGTATTTAGATGATACGTTATTGGAAGGAATTTACCAAATAAATGCGCAAGTTTAAAAAAAAACTGTTAAAAAAATTAAGATTTGAGCACAGTAAAAATTGGCTGCCATTCTTACACTCATCATTGTTTGCTTGGAAACTGGCACACATTTTCCAGCCGTCATAACTAGCTCTTTATTAGCACAGACAATCATGAATGAGAGCGCTCGCTGGAACGGGACAGGTGTACCAACCCAGTCGCAGCCCCAAGCAGCATCTCGAATCCTCTCAGCCTGAAAACGAAAGCAAGGTATTTTCATTAATAAAGGGTCAAGATTAAATACCAGTCTCCTATCCACATGCCTCAGCAAGATCTTCCACATGTAAAAATGGCAGTTGTGCACAGAACAATATGTCTGAAATATTAGAGGATATACAGGTTGTTTTAAAAAAGTGTCGCATAGCCTATTTACAGGAGGTAAAAAAAAGTTCCTACAAACACGTGCCAGGAAAAAAATACCTGTTGAGATATGGGCCATGCTGTATTATAGCATACGGTACCCACCTGTCTGTTACGTAGCCACTACGAAAGGTGATCTATGTGTTACTACGCATTGTTACACATGCTTCAGCTCTTCTCAGTGAATCATCAACTCTTGCAACCACGTCTGGCTGTTGTCAGATTTGTTCACATGCATTGGATACAAGCTCCTGTAACGTTTGTACGTTGTCGTTGGGTGTGGCATTCACCAATGTCCTTTAGTTGTCCTCATAGCCAGAAATCCAAAGTATTTATGTCAGGTGATCGGGGAGGCCATGCTACTGGATCTCCTCGACCAATCCATCGCCCATTAAATCTCCGGGTTAAGTATTATTGTCGCATGAGTCGTAGAAAATGGAGTGATGTCTCGTTGTGTATAAACAAAAAGACAACCTACACCACTGAATACTACATGTACTTACTAACACAAGTAAAATGATATACTCCGTAGTATCCTGAATACTACATTCTTTGTTTACTTCTGTTGAGGGATAGTGTCCACTCTCAAAGCATGTACCATTGTTTATATTTTTAAACGAATGACGGTCATAGGCCACAATACAACATGGTCCATATCTCAACAGATATTTGTTTCCGGACACATGTTGTAGGAACTTTATTTCTAGTTTCGACCTGTGCTACCTCCTGTAAAAATATGCGACATTGTTTAAACACTTTGTAAGTTATTAAATACAGGCTTTGCATCCAAAAATTAGTAACGCGATTTAATATTCACCACGAAGGTCTCAAAGATCAGATCACAATTTTTATTTTAATAATATGATAAAGCGTAATTTTTAAGATAAATTCAAACAAGACGAAGACCATAGTTATCGGAAGAAAATTAAAGGAGGTAAACTTGCAAATTCGAAATTAGGCAGTGGAACAAGTGAACAGCTTCAAATACTTGGGGTGTACATTCTGCTGCCTGGAAGCCAAAAGGAGGATAGCAATAGCAAAGGAATCTTTTAATAGAAAAAAGAGCATCTTCTCCCGACTCCTGGAAATGTAACTAAGGAAGAAACTAGTGAAGTGCTTTGTGTGGAATGTGGTATTGTATGGGGCATAAACATGAACATTACGACGAAGTGAAGTGAAGCGTCTAGAATCATTTGAAATTTGGATATGGAGAAGAATGGAACGTGTGAAGTGGACAGACAGAATAAGAAATGATGCTGTGTTGGAAAGAGTGGTTGAAGAAAGAATAATGGTGAAATTGATCAGGAAGAGGAAAAGGAATTTGTTCGGTCACTGGTTCAGAAGAAACTACTAACTGAAAGATGCACTGGAAGAAATGGTGAAGGGAAGAAAAGACTGGAACAGAATTAGATATCAGATAATATACAACATTAGATACATAAATAATAATTATGCGAAAACTAAGAGGAAAGTGAAAAATAGGAATGATTGAAGAATGGTGAGTTTGCAGTGAAAGAATTGTCCTTGGGCAGAACACTATTAATGAATGAAAGCATAATTTCTGTTTTAACAGCTACAGTATATATAATGACTGTATAATATGATAGAAAAAAAGGGAAAACAAATATACCTATAACTGTTACCAAGGAAGAAGAGATAAGAGTAGAAAGATTCGAAGTAAGAGGAGAGAAGTAAAAGATGTAGACCTACATTATAGTATTAATTGAAATGTATTTTACCTGATCAGCTAGTTCGCTTGGAAACCAGCAGAACAGAAAGATGAATGTCAGGTAGACGCTGTATGCCACAAATGACTGCGATAGATTGACCACATTTCCCCAACGCTGAAAAAGAATTCATTGGAAGCATTTAACAATATTTAATCTTAATTTATTGGTTTTGATTATAGGCGTATGTGATTTATTATTTGGATAGGCTTATCCCTATACATAGAATTTTATAAAATTTAAGAATACTTGTTTTAGGCATAATTTCAAAATAAAGGAGTTTAATTTAAGAATTTTGCTGTCAGTAAATCGTGTAAAGAAAATCTTAACAAGAGTGTGTTAGATTGCAAAGGTATATTAACTTGTTAAATTTCACAGTTACGTCTATGTACGAATAAATGTTTGTATCACCGAGATACAAATTCAAAATCTACGGTTTGAAAATGGTGCTCTGACAAATGTATGGTTAGAGATTGCATGTAGATGCTACAAATCATGTTAGGCCTATTCATTATAGGATAAATCGAATAAATTACTTACTTTTTAATAAAAAGAAAGTTTGAAGTATAGTGGTAAAATATACCACATAATAATAATATTTGTATGATAGCTTTATTGCATGCCACAATCCTCTTAAGCGGGATGACACGTTTACGAAAGGTCAACTGATCCTGCGAAAGAAGTGCTGGACCCATTTGCGGAACTGTCGAAAGTATTTTTAGGGTACACAAATTTCAAAGGGTTCCCATAAAAGTAATCATATTCCTCATAACATACAAACCAAGATTGGCGATTCTATGCGTATGCTTTTATAAATCCTAGTTATTCTTCTGTATCGATGATGAGCTTCTGTTGCCTTACGCAAGTCATAATTTTGCCGAGGGAATATTGAACCAATGCACAGTCGTTACTGTACATTTAGCTAGTCAACATGGCCTTAAAAATACAGTAAATGGAAAAACTAAATATTTATGTAGTTACTGAAAAATATAAATTTAGGGAAAAAGTGAATAATTTAAATATGTTCGCCTTTATCGCACAAGATTTACCAAGTTTTATTTATAATAAATCAATTCGCGATTGGAGTGATAGAAATTAAAAGTTGTCCACATGATCCCCCTCCTGTAACCCCTGCAGTAGCTGAGTCGTCAGACTTTCAGCCTGTCACGCAGGCGATCCAGGCACACTTCCCGTTACTCGTCAAAGTAGTCCTAACATTATTGTTATGCATTCGTCTGCTTAGGAAGCATTTACTTTCTGTAATTAAATTTTTAAACCTTCGTGTGAGACCATTTGCTGTCGGACAAAATTGTTAGTCTTCTCATATGTCTAACCACACACACTGAGGGTAAGAAGTCATACTAATACTAACGTACATACATGGACAACAAGTTCAAGGTCAAGAGAAGCCAACTTGTTACAACAGACTGCCATGGTATCATTCTTTGTATTCATCCGGTTTCATAGTAAATAAGAAATATAAAAGTAGCCTGCCTTTTCTTTTACACAAGGTTGTACATACGAGTCAAGTTTCATGTTTTATCGTATGTACCAGTTGAAATTAAGTCTTTTAAAATAAATACAAAGCTATGGTCATCAAATACGGAACTACATTTTCCTGTGTCGTGTAAGTGTTTCGACTAGTAGCCAATCATGGGTATGATAGGCATGTGCCTGTGTTTACAGTAGGATATTTCTAACAGCGAAAAGATTACAGTTCCATTGCTGTTGCTTAGGTTCAGACAAAGAACAAGTAAGGACTGGAAGATTCTTCCATGTGCAAATTGTTAATGCCGGTTTCGATGATGGATCTAAAATTTATCTCTAGGGAATACTCTGTTTAATACTCCTAAATTCTGAGTGAGAAACTTTCTGACAATTTGGTAAATTTATTTCTACTTTTTTATATTTGTTACGTAAAATAAGAAACTATTTAAGGTCTCATAATTTATACGGTAGAATTTTAAACATTTTATGTGTTTATTATATATATTCCTGTTAAAAACTTCAGCTACATCATAAAATATCCCTTCGGATTTAAATAATTCATTACTCCATCCACCACCCTAGAAGTTGCAATTTCTCCCATATTTCCATCATAAATCCAACTGCTCTAAAACTAATATATTGCTAGATTCCATATAATCAAATAATCTATTGTACACTTTCCCAAACACTTTTGAAAACGTTGTTCATTATGATATGGGTCTAAAATTAGCAATGAGTATTTAAGCGTTTCTGGGAAAATACCACAAAGTATGGTATTACTTGTAATAAGCATATTAATAAGAAATGAATAAATAGTTAAACATACATTTACACATACATAGATAAGTCAGAAATATACTTACTAAGACAGCTGAATAGGAGGCGAGACAAAGAGCTATCAGCTGTATTATAAATACCCCAACAAATAAAGGGTGAAAAGTCTCCTCCATTTCGCTCGTGAAGCTGTGAAAAATATATTTATATACAGTAGTTGAATGGTTGTGATACACTACTTAAGTTGAATATGTTTACAATAAACTCTTGACAAATAATGTAAGTTTCTTGGAATATATACATAATATTATAATAATATTCCAAGAAGAGTTCCATCTTAAAATACATGAAAATATTAATATAAATATTTTAGAAATACATTGTAATCATAAAGAACTGTTTTCTTGAATTAAATTAAAGTATTTTAGATTTAATGGAAAACCTGTAATTTGTTGTGACATTAAATGTTTCATCTCTTTGTAAGTAATATAATTAATCCAAAGTGTTTAACGTAGTTACTAAGCCAAATGTTCAGCAGACTTAATGGCTGATAAATGCATTTGTGGGAAAAATGGAAAATATTTTCTCAATACATTCGCCAAACGCATTAAAAATTCCCTCTTCCAAAATAATTACAGAGAGATACCACGTGCTGCACAAAATAAGAGTATTTTCATAAACACGAAACATACCAAGAAAAAAATAATGTCCTTAAAAACCTAGGTGTTTGCGAAATTGAAAAATCGTGTAACAAGCTTGTTCATATCTGTCAATATATTCTATCATATTAACTAGAAGGCTTAGTTTGAACGACAGCAAAACTGTTGAGTTTTTATTATATTAGTTCAGAGACGCAGAACTGGAGAAATGAGGGGTTAAAATATGGGGAAAGAGTTTGTTCCCCCGTTCACAATCCTCCGGCCTTGAATTACGTATCTGTGCCGTCCGCAAGTACACTGAATACATATTTCCTCTCCCCCTACCATATCCAATGACCTGTGGGTGAAAGGAAGTCACATTATTCGGCTTGTGACGTGTGCTACAATTTTAGCACAGTTTTACATCCCTGCATTAGTTAGTTGATTATTAGGGAAGTAATTTTAGTAACATTACTTCTTAACACAAAAGTTCCTTCCTAATACAGATTTTTAAAATATATCAGACACCAGAATAGTTTTAAGCTTTGTAATGAGTATTTACTAATTGTTATCAATTCAATAATTTTTACGTTTAACACAAAATTATTGGAATACTGTACTTAGTTAGTTGTCTTTCTTACCCTACGTTTATTTTTTGTGAATGAAATGGAAGGTATAATTACTACTTTTTAAAATTGATTATTTTACGACGTTTTTTCAACTGCTACTATTATATAACGTCTGAATGAGATGAAGGTGATAATGTCAGCGAGATGTGTCCGAAGTCCAGCGCCGAAAGTTACCTATCATTTGTTCTTAATGGTTTGAGTGAAAACTCCGGGGGGAAAAAAAACCTCAACCAGGTAACTTGTCCGAATAAGGATTGGAACCCGGGACCGCTCGTTTCACGGCCAGATATGCTAACCGTTACTCCACAGCGGCGGACGTTTACTTTTTAGAAATTTAATAATTTATTAATTTTTTGCTTATATGTAAACAAAAGATAATAAGTTTGTATTTAACTATTGTTTATAGCCTTAAATGGGCATGAAGGTTTTACTTGATCATAATACAATATTTTATTGGTTTATCTCATTTCGTAACGAGGTGGGTCCAAAAACCTATCACCTGAATGGTCAACTATAGTCTACATAGGGAAAAACGGAGATAGGGCACATTCTGAATTATGTGGAAGGTTTGTAGTTACACTTAACAAAGTTTTACCAAAGAACAAACAGAAATGCAACTTACGATAATTAATCGTACTTCACTGACAAAAACCTCACTGATAATCTCCTGAATAATTGTCTTATCTTAGTTGGGACAGTGCGCAAAAAGAAAAATATATCCTTCTTGAGTTTCAGCCATAAGAAAGACGGCCAGAATATTCATCCATGTCTGGGTTTACTAAAAACTTCAAGTTGGTTTTATGTGTACCAAAACTAAATAATGCAGTTGCTCTCCTTTTTACAATGCAACATACACAAATAATTTCGGAAGAGGGAGGAAGAAACTACAAATATTATTCTTCTACTGTAGCACAAACTGAGGTGTCGACATGCTCCACCAGTTAGAGATTGTATATGCGTGCAAAAGATAAACGGATCGTTGGCCATTTGCATTTTTCATGAATTCTTTAGATCTATGTGGCGTTGTTGCATTTGTTGTGTGGATGAACCTTCATCATTTGCGAAGTCTTCGGAAAACACAACAGTAAAAGATTGTTCTTTGTAGCTGATGATGAAAGTCTCATCGAGCCTGTGGGGAAGCTTACGAGAAAGTCTCTGCAAGATGTATTTTAATTAAGTGCGGTGCGGGGAGGTATTGCTGAATGGAGCACCGCTCTTACTAGTACTGACCAGAGATAAGATAAGTTGTTATGAGTTAGTCTTATGACACTAAACAAATGACATCACTATTTCCACATGACGTTTAATTATACTGTGGCTGAAAATATCAACTAGTTTGAGACTAGCTTAGTGTCGGTGTGTTGTATAAGTTGAAACTGTTAGTTTATATTTTAAAAGTTCATCGAATGTGTCACGTTGGTTAGTTACTGTAGAGTAACCTGGGGCAAAAGTCCGCACTTTTCAGACAAAAGTCGATTTCTCTCAATATAATTAAATTTTTGATCCTATTTTTGTCCTGACACATGCTATATGTTTATGCTACAACATGGCAAAGTAACATTCATATATTATGTATCTAATAGTTGCTATTAAATTATAATGAATTTGTGGTAAAATAGGACTTTTACCCCATGCACGGGGCAAAAGTCCTGTCCATAAGGGGCAAGAGTCCGAATCTAAAAATTATTTTCAATTACTTTAAAGTATTATAATAATTTGTCCCAATGGTTATAACCCAGTGGAATTATATTTTCTGAACTAACAAATCAGTGATAGTGTTAATTAAATTAATAAATTTGGTATTTTTATTATAATTAAACCAAACAAAAATACGAATTATTGAAAAAATGCACTTTCTAATCAGTAGTCCACTCCAAATGAAGGCGATGCTGAGTTATGATACTGTTCACTGCTGTAAATATTTAAAGCACAAAGGATTTAAGTTTCTTCATTAACAAATTAAACAGTTGAATACTAAACACTAGCACAAATCACAGATAAAACGTCCTCCTTCATAGGAAGTGCACTTTTCGTGCCACCACTCTTCGCAAGAGTCACATTTTATCCAGTCTTCTGTGGGAGGATCCTCATAATCCATGTCGCACCCAGGACAAATTGTTTTTTCAGATGACTCAGGTTTCTTGCTTTTCTCTTTCTTCTCTTTGGTGTCGGTCTTGAAAGTCAATTTCCTATTGGCAACACTAACTTTACTATTCCTCTCCATTTCGAGTGCAGTCTTATGCGGCGTTGAAGTCAGTACAGTAGATTTCTTCCCTTTCCCCATTCTTTTCCTCTTGAATTCTACCTTTGGAACAGGAATTATTTCCGAGGGTGAGTATTGCGTTCCTTCACGGTTCTCTGATGATCCACAGGGTGAACACTCACGTTCTTGCACATCTGTTTTGCTGGCTTTGCTAACTCCAGATGTTGACGGTTGTGGTGGCTGCTGCTCGTTATGTGATCCAATGTCATCGCATGATGCAGAAGGGGAAATGGACCTCTGGTCAGTTACCTCTGGTCAGTTACCTCCGAAGGAAGAAAGTCTTCCTCGCCAAATTTCAAGCGATCCATGGGCACAATACCACAAACTTCGAACGCTTTGACAGCCTTCTCCGCCGTACTATTTTTGAGATATGCCAAACAGCTGAGCGACTTGAAACTGAGTTATGACCCTGCCTGGGTTACTCATCATCCACTGGTCACAATATGTGCTATAAATGTCTTTAAGGGACTTGAAATAACATCTGTCAAGCGGCTGCATCTTGTGGCTGCTGTGTGGTGGAAGACTCAGAAGATGAAGCTGTTCTCTCTGCAATACTGGACATTCTCTAGTGTTATGTGTGAAGTATGATTATCTAAAATCAGTAGCACAGGTTTGTTCGTAGTTGCTCCAACATGATTCTGGAAGTGACGTAGCCATTTAACAAAGAGTTCACAGTTGATATAGCCTGAGTCTAATATAAACATCACCGAGCCCGGTGGAGCCCCATTCATTAGCTCTTCTTTTTCCCGCTTTCTGGGGAAAATTAATGCTGGGGGGACGTAGTTCCCAGCAGCGTTCATACAACAAACTGCAGTCACCAGTTGGCCCCTCTCTGCAGATGATACCTTTCCCACAGCTCGTTTCCCTTTTGTAGTGACAATTTTTGGGGCTTTGTTGGGTACTGTTGTAATCCCAGTTTCATCCATATTGTAGCTCTGGGTAGGAGAGAATTTATATTTCCCTTGCAATTCTGTGAGATTATTAAAAAACAAGTCACATTGCACGCGATTGAAGCCCATTATTCGAGCGACGCTAGTTTTCTGTGGGAGCCTTAGAGATAAATTGTTCCTTTTCAAGAAATTGATTGCCCAATCAACTCCTGCCATTTGAGTCTCGTTGTTGAATGGGTGATTTATTTTGTTGAGTTGAACATATTTAAATGCTAGACTGCGCAAAGATGATAGTGTCAGTCCATAGAACATGTCACTAAGCAAGTTACAATGCTGTGCAAGTTCCATTTCCTGTTCTTGATTTAGAATGCATTTGAACCTTCCTAGCGCTGAAACACCTGTACCTTTCTTGAGTCTTTTCCGCAGTGTTGACTCATCAATACCAAAATGCTCGGCGACTTTCCTTTTGGACATGCCACTAGCAATTTTTTCTTGTGCCTCAGCAAGCATTTCTGATGTTACTGGTTTGCGATCTGATTTTCTTTTATAGTCTCTGAAAATAAATAAATAAATAAATTAATTAATTAATTAATTCATTCATTCATTAAATGATTAAATTTTAAACCGATAATGCAAACAAGAATAAGCATTTTCGTTAGGCAGTTGGGGCAAAAGTCCGCACCAGGACTCTTGCCCCATTTAAGATGCGGACTCTTGCCCCAACCTTGGAAAATTCATGTTCTGATCTGTGCTGCCATCGCACGGGCAACTAAGGAACCTTCAAGTAACGCTACATGTACCTTATACTGACTCTTTTCATATCCCTTACAATAGTTTGTATACACATTATTACTTATAATGTTAACACGTTTCCAGAAACGTTAAATATAACATCAACAGTATGTAAATTGAAACTTACCTCATTGTTCAGACAATTTGCACAGGAATTGAAGCAAACTATGTCAGCACAACGGCAACCATGACACCTTCAAAACCACCATACAGTAGTGGCAACTTAACAACTCGAAGACAGAGAAAGCGATAATAGGACTCTTACCCCATGCGGACTTTTGCCCCAGGTTACTCTAATGTTATTAGTAGCGTGTGTCATTATGTTGTTTTCTACAAGCAAGTGTGGCGTTACGCTGGCTACTGCCTGCGTGTAGGATTGGCATTACTCCACATTCCTACCAGAGCTGATCTTGTGAGCCCTGACAGTAGATTGAAGGAAGGTCCAGAATGGGACTTCATTTCGCCTTTCATGTCAGAAGAGCTACTTTATAAAATGCACCCTGCAAGATAACACTCTATTTAGGGGTCACAGTGTTATATGCAAAAGGTCGCAAAAGTAATTAAAGTTGTGACAATTATTGTGGCCAATCAGTCTACAATGAACACGTGTTTGCGAGTATGTGTATGTGTGTAAAAGTGTAAATATAGGCTAAGTAATGTAAGTTTGTGTGTGCTAGAAAATAGAAAGCCTAATTAGGCCTATGTCAATACATTACACTGTATACTGTCATGATTATTGTAATTATTGTTATTATTGGTATCAAATATTTTGTAAAATAAATCATTGATGATCTTGGTGTATTAACAGCGATTGTAAAATACCGCTTTTTAGAAATATTTCACTGAAAATTTAAAATTCTTAGGAACAAAGTCTTTACATTTGGTAATAATTAATTTTATGTTAATCGGTTATATATTAATAAAGTTCAAAATGTTATAATCTATAGCTAATAATTAAGAACAGCTAGACTATCTATGCAATAATAGTGTTAACCTGCTAACGTTCTTATTGTTCCCAGGTCTTCAATTCTCTTACGATAATATTTTAAAATAACATAACTATGATTCCGATTGAACCTCATTACCCGTCTGTCGTCCACATTAAAAAATGTTGCCTGAGTAAGGGTTAATATTCCATTAATGTACCTGAGTATTTCTTGATGAAGGCGAATACACTCGTTCAGTTGTCTCTGCATATAGGCATACTTCTCCTCTGGCGTTTGTAATTCTTCACCGTCATCACGTTTTTGTTTAATATTCGACAACAAGGCCCGTAGCTTCTCCAGTTGAGTGCATACAATGACTGACAAGGTAGCGTAAAATGATGGAAATACGTATAAAACTGCAACGTATCCGATACTGCCAACAAGCTGCAACATTGGAATATATTGACATTGACATTTATAATTCCGTCACAGTTTCAACAAAACAAATATTTATGCGAAAGTAGCATATATTGCTCTCAACAGAAATGCTCTAAAACATATTTTCCTATGACCAAGAAGATACAACTGGACTTCTTATGTCGCACGGAAAATAATAAATCAATTTGAAGGTAAATACATTAGGCTATTTAAAATCTATAAAAAGATCAGACTGAAAGTGGACTCCGATAGAGTTAAAAGTTACTTTCAACCTAATTAATATCTAAAATATGACGGGTACAGTAATAAGCTAGAGTAGGGTTTGGTACTGCTTGTACAGGGACATCATTTTATTTTTACTAACATTTTTAATATTAACCTGGCTATCTTTGGATTAAAGTTCTAGAACCGGAAACACCGCTTGTTCCCCCTTCCAAGACTGGAGTTCGATGATACTGGCGTAAAATACAAATCACTTTACTAGGTATAGGAGGGAAGAAATGTAGTTCATCCATTTATGTAAACTAGAAAATATCGCAATTTTGAGTTTGATAATTTTCATTAGGTTTTTGTTTAATCAAAATACAGTACTGTATTAACATTTAGTGTTTTTACCCTCGAATTGAGCTATCCATTCGGACGTATTAATTATGCAGTGTATATTGTACTGTTACACCACACTAGCGTACAATATAGAGAATGAAGTTAAATTGAAAATAATCATAATAAGTTATGGATATTTAAACACATTTTTGAAAATGGTGACCGTTCATTTCGATACAGGCTTCAGTTCTTTTGTGCATATTATCTCACTGTAGACTATTGTACCTAATTTCAATTACTATTTTCGTCCTTCGTACGAGTAACTCATGTTGAAATAATTCTATACCTACTCTATAAAAGAGTGCCTTACGTACTGTAAATTCGGTCTTCACTTCTGCCCGATCCGAAAAGATAAAATTACTCAGAAATGCTATCTACTGTCCGTTCAAGTGGTTTTGTCGTAGGGTCGTAGAGAAGGGGGGAAATCATGTGACAGATAATTACTTAACTAGTTCCTTTTATTTAAGTTATTTTAAACAGTTGTATAATATTACTTAGACGTCCAATTCCTAACAGAAATTAATGTTTTCAGAAAAGAGCTAAGACAGCTCAGCTACTAGACTTTACAGAGGGACGAACAGAAGCGGGTGGGGGAAACCGGGATGCGACGTAGGCAAATAGACGACAGTACCTGTGCGAAAATATGATTCAATATTGAAAGCTCTTTCGTCACTGGAAAACGCGAACATATTTCTGGAACGTACTATACTCACTAACTCAGTACTGCATACGCGGCCTCGGTTCTGTGTGGAGATCGGTTGGAAGTTTACTAGTAGAGATGGTGGGAGTGAAGTACATTCAAGAACTCAGGTACAATAAAAATTGAAGCAAAAATAAAATGATATCCCTGTATATGAATTTGTCCTCATTAGACTACACATTTTCATCATATTCGTAACGAATATATTTTACAGTAGAAAGCCAACCCTTTCGTATAACTATCTTCTGCCAGTGATTATGATTCTTTTATGATTCCTTTAAAATATCTTAATTATTAATTATGCCTCTTATGTGACCATTCATTTACAACTCTTTAAATTTAATTCATTAGAAATCATGTATTCATATTTCATATGATATATGAAGGTTATAAATTACTTCGTTCCCCAAATGTTGTGATAGATCTGTGCTTTTTGTTCACATGATTTCTAATCCTTCCATTGTCAGAGGAATTGAGTGAGGTACGTATATATTTCAATCAGAAGTTGGTTAAGCACTCTTAGCAAATTTACTGCAGGGCAGAATTAGCCTAATGAAATTGCTTTTCTTTATGTATGTGGAACGATTCTGCCTTATTTGTCGTACGGGGATCGTTCATTATATCTACTGGAGGGAAATTGGCTATATCATCTAAGTTATGTAGTTCTAAAATACACAGTTCGTACAAACATTATCAGGGACAATGATATGCAATTCGACAAGGCCATCACTTACAGCAAACCACAGAAGTATTTAAGTCAGTTCCTAATTTGTAACATATTCAGGCTTAAGTCAAAATTCTTCAATTTTCAGGAGCCTTGTTTATCCCAAATGAAAGATTCAACATTTAGTACGGACGTCAGGGAAGTCGCAAAACAGTAATGTGAACTACTATCGGATAAAAATCTAAATAAATAAATAAATAAATAAATAAAAACATGTTTGGGGTTAAAATCTTCTTTCTGTGAGAATTTTGAACACTGCAAATTTTACATAGGCCTATTTGGAAGAGAGCTGCAACACGTTTTTAAAGAGACTTGTACGTAGACGCATGGCGAAAGCATTATAATTATTAAACCTGCCACTATTTAAACTGTAGATGAACCACACTTTACAGACATAATTTTAGGGATATGTTTTGCAATGTTGTTACAGATTATTTAGGAATAATTTAAAGTGTGACATAATTACAACTTTTAGGTGACTAAGCGAAGAAAAAATATAATCCTTTAATTAATTTTTAGCCACCTAGCACGTATGTATTAGTGATTTCCTGTTGAGCTAATTGATTGCGTTACATGTCAAAAATGTGAAGTTGAAACTTTTTTTCAGGTTTCTGTCAAGCAACAGTAGGATATATTTATTTCATAGCTTGAAGTTTGCTTAATTAACCTGTAATCACACTCACATTCATACAACCTTCCAAACTATAAACATCCAGGAAACTTTTCTTTTTCAAGGAAAATTCCCCGTGAGTGGAATTCGAGAATTGAACCCGGCACTTCCAGATCTGGAAGCTAGAATGCTGATCACCACATGATATATCTCAATGAGATAGCCTAGTCTTTAAACTAAAATATTAAAATAATATTTCTGTGATTAGTCATGATGGATTTTTTCTTATTTATTATAAAAAATTACTTACTTAAAATTAATAATTCATATAAAATACTTTGAAAAATTAAATAAAAACCATACTACAATACTCCTGTATAAAAGTAACTTTTATCTAACTCAGTTTATTGTGATCTTTTTAGCTTGTAGATTCATTCATATTATGTATGTAGACTATACGTTTTGCTGGTTAAGTGGAAAAGAAGGCCTTACGGCCTTAACTTTGCCAGCTAAAATGTGTTGTTGTTGTTGTTATTATTATTATTATTATTATTATTATTATTATTATTATTATTATTATAGTTTACTTTTGACGTAGGCGTACTTGAGTTCTGATGGTCTACAAAAAAAAAAAAAAAACTTAATTTTTCTAACAGCTTGTTTCTGAAATATGTGCATTATGTGGAAATTTAAGAAACTTTTTTCACATACTGGGTAGTATAACATTAGTGAGTTAATAGAAAATTGTACAACTGAAAGTTATTATCGCATCGCAATCAGATCCATATGTTCCAATCGTATAGGATGTTGAGAAGTGTGTACACGTATTACCACATAGCTAAAGTTAATTTACAAATTGAGGACAGAGACCTTCGTCTGTGTAAAGCAACCATGGGGAAAAATGGCTCCGAAGGGCCACTGCACTCAAAGCCGCCTTACCCCACTCCACCGACTCTCTCCTCCGCCTGGTGCTTCTCTAGACACGCTTCATTCAGTGGTGGGTATGGCTTCGATCTCGGGACGTCAGTTTCAGGAAGAGCGGCAGAAAGAATTTTTTGTTACTTACATAAAGAAGAAAGTCTGTTGCTTAATATGTGGGTTTAAAATTGCGCATATAAAACGCTTCAATATTAAACGCCACTTTAATCGGAAGCATAGGCTAAAGCTGACTTCGGTGATCTTACAAGTAGTTATTTACAATTTTAAAAGCTATTTTCGTAATATTTGTGAAAAGATACAAAACAAGATATGTTTATGGTATTTTCAGGATTCAGATACTTGTTATTTTATTGAGTAGTATCTGGAACTGAACTTATTTAAAACTTTGAAGGCATATTAGGCCTACTTGATGCGTTCTCTTTCTTTTTTTTTTTTTAGTAGGTTATTTTACGACGCTTTATCAACATCTAGGTTATTTAGCGTCTGAATGAGATGAAGGTGATAATGCCGGTGAAATGAGTCCGGGGTCCAGCACCGAAAGCTACCCAGCATTTGCTCGTATAGGGTTGAGGGAAAACCCCGGAAAACACCTCAACCAGGTAACTTGCCCCGACCGGGAATCGAACCCGGGCCACCTGGTTTCACGGGCAGACTCGCTAACCGTTAATCCACAGGTGTGGACGCGTTCTCTTTCCAAGAAAGATTTTCAGAAGAACTGCAATGGACTTGGAGATGTGTCTGTTCAATAATCCATTTGTATTTGATGTTACCCAAGCATCAGAGCCACTATAGAGATGCAAAAAAGCACGCCACTAAAGTGTTTAGGAAAATATTGGATTACCTACCAGAGGAGCAGTTCCCTAATCTGCGCACATTTGCAACGCTTATGGTATCTATGTTTGGCTCAACTTACTGTTGTGAGCTGTTTTTCTTTTCAAAATGAATATGACCAAAAGTATCTCCAGGTCTAGGATCACAGACATGCATTTAGTTTCAGTATTAAAGTTGAGTTGTTTTATTTTAGAGGCAAATATATTCTTTTTAGTTAATGACAAGAAATTTCGAGGGCAATCAACAACAAAAAAAATGAAAACCAGCAGTATAGGCCTACAGTAGTATTTCGTTTCATTCATATCTCATGTATTTTGTTTAATATGTTTTAAAGTTAAATTACAGTGGATCCTAGTTTTACTTCCTTTAGTATTTATAAAAAGAAACAATTGATTTTGTTGATCATTATATTGTGTTTAATATGTTTTCCAGTTAAATGACAATGGAGCTTAGTTACTTTATTAGTTTTAAAAAGAAACCATTTATTATGTTGAACATTGTATCTTTTAATATATTGTGCAGTTAAATGACAATGGAGCTTTGCTTTTTTCTTTATTGTTTTTAAAAAAAGAAATACTTTATTATGTCGATCACAAGGCAGTTCAAGAATTTTTTGTACACATGATAAAGGAGTAGTTATACAATTGAAAAATATATAATTTGCCTAATGACAGTACGTGGCCGTCATAATATATTATTGTATGATACGTGTACTTCCTATAAACAAAATACTGTAAAGATTTTGAAACAAGAAATAAGAGCGGAGGAATTACTGATGCGCAAGGTGTGTCGAATCCACCACTGCACTTGCCTTAGCAAAACAGCTGCTTTACCCCTCGCCTGTCAATCAAACGAATGTGGGGCAAGTAGGAATGTTCCCTCCCTACTTTGCTTATAGTCCCCATAGCTGGTATAAAGGAACAAGTCGTCATGTTTTATTTATTTATGAGACACCAATTATAAGTAAACAACTGATGCCGAAACAAATTATATTTTGTGAACAAAGTTTCTTCCTAAAACATGAAAACAAAAGAATAAAGAACATAAAATATTAATCTCAATGGAATATGAAGACGATGTAAAAAAGGACCGATGTCACTATTTTCTCAATATCTTTACGCTTTTATCCTTTTGACCAAGAGATTTACAAGACACGCCTGTGAGCATGGCTGACAGCCAACATTGACCTAAAGGCCTTTAAAAGCAAAAAATAAAGTAAAATCATACAGTTTTCATGCCTGAAATAAAATGCGTGTTCCTTGAATATAGATACTGTTAACAATTATCTACAATATTAAGGATAACATACGATTAAATAATATATATGTATATATAATTATAAATTACAATTTTCGTAGTTTTTTAAAGCTTCGAATGTTGTGCTGTAATTATCACAAAAGATTCTATCAGGAGTCGTCCTCTCTGTGCACTAGGCCTATGGTTCAGGAACACTTTGCCCGCTGCTCAGTTCTATCCCTTAGGGTACGTGCACGTTGGAGCAACGATAAACGATGAAAGAAACAATCTAGCGATGCTTTGGTATTATCAAAGAATCAAGTGTTCATATCGGAGCAACGAGGACGCGGGGAGCGAAAATTTTGATTTATCAGTAGAAGATATTCTATGCATCCACTTAATGAAAGACGATAAATAGGAAATATCAGCTGCTAAGTTCAAGGTTAAATGTAACTTAAATACGTACAAAATTCAACCCGTTTCTCATCCCGAAGATAGTATAAATTCGTTGTGTTGTGATTGGTTCTTGTGATCACATAACATATGACGAATAAATACACAACTGATCAATTTGTCAATATCTACAATACTTAATTTAATAAGCCGAAATAATAATAAATCGATTAATATTCGGATATATTGATGACCACCGGTATTTATACAGGTTAATATTATCTTAATCAGAGATCATATGAACGACAAGAGCGAAGAAAATGGAACTTTGGTTTTTCGTCGCTTTTATCGTGCATCTTCACTTTTATCGTTACTCCAATATGCACACCTCAATGACAACGCATGCTTCAATTCTCTCTGATATAGCATCGCTGCTTCTTTTATCGTTTATCGTCGCTCCAACGTGTACGTATCCTTAGACATCAACTTTGCAGCAAGAGGTGGGGGGGGGGAAGGAATCCGGTGATGGCAGTGGCGTTCGTTCACTTGTTGAACCCTTTTAATCAGTCTTTAATAATAATAATTAACACGAAAGAAGCATGTACTTAATTTATTTTAAGAGGAACTGTCTAATAAGTAAACCACTTTTAAGTTTACGACAAGAAACAATATGTATTTTGCCGTTATGTATTTTATCGGTTTTGAAAGTAAATATTTTTATATTAAAGTAATTGAGAACTTACAGACCTATAGGCCTAATGCATTTTCACTATTACGAAATATTAAACAAATCGAATCCATTAGTAACTTAATATTTAAATCATGTCGTCCTAGTCCTTTGTTCAAGTGTCGTAAATGAAATAAAATTAATTATCCATTTTTTATCTGACACTATAGATCACAAAACCAATTATTTGTTATTATGTATAACATATGAAACATATTATCGTTTCTATTACAAGGCTAAAGTAGGCTTAAGTTATTTTATTACAATGTAAATAACAAATTATAAAATTTTTTTCGCTGTTCGTTAGCATTGGTTTTCCTGGATTTTTAAATCACTTTTTAGTTTAAGACAACAAGCAAGTTGTACTTTTTCGTTATGTATCGCAGCGGTTTTGAAAACAAATAGTTTTTTTGTCATATTAAAGTAATTAAGAACTTACAGACCTATAATGGATTTTGACTGTTACAAAATATTAAACAAATCGAACCCATTACTAATATTTAAATCCTGTCATCCTATTCCTTTGTTTAGGTCTAAGTGTCATCAATAAAATAAAATAAATTATCCATTTTTATCTCACACTATATATCACAAAACCAATTATTTGTCATTATGTATAACATATTAAACATATTGTCGTTTCTGTTACAAGATTGAAGTAGGCTAATTATTTTATTGCAATGTAAATAACAAATGATAAAAATTATTTTCGCCAATTATTAGCATTGGTTTTCCTGGATTTTTTAATTCGTTTTTCCCTCACTAACTGGTTTATGTTAGGTGTCAATGCTCGTGTAGAACACAATCGAAGAAGGCATTGTAAATTATGGTCAGAAAGTTGGGTTCTGTGATGGGATGCGCTGACTTGGCTCGACACACTGCACACTACTACCTCCTGAGCCAGCGTTTCGGCGCTCGAACTAGTATGCAGGCCAGTTGACGATGGCTGTAATCAATACGAACACTTGACTGATAGGCCTATCTTTCTCCAAAAGAAGTACTTCGAACTCAGTAGGCCTACATTTTTTGGAATGTGTTGCATTCAGATCGTCTTTATAGCAAGTTTCGTACTGGAAATTTCTCTTTCATCGTCATTTATAATCGCCATGACTGTAATTATTAGGAAACGGATTTCTAGGTGCTAAAAGAGAGGGATTTAGAACTTTACAAAATCCAATTTTGAATTTTTAGAAGATTATATAAAATTAACAATTAATAAATTTAATTTTAATAAATATTCCATTGTAGGTGGAATTTATGTAGTACAAAGAACTGGTGCTGAGAATGTTTGCTACTGAACTGAAACTCAAATTACATCAGTGAAAGAGACTGATTGCTGATTTGTCAGTTTGATTTCGCAAAATGATTCGAAAACTTAATTTGTAGGCTTTCGCCGAACGGGGCTCAAATAAGCTGGAAGTAATTCGTAAGCTCTCACCTAACCTGAACAAACTAGCACCCCTTCTATGCTAGGATGTACTTTTCCAAGTGGCCTGGGTTTCAGAAAATTAGATATAATCTTCTTCCTTCACCTTCTAAGACCAGGCCAGTGTTTGTGTGTAAGAGAGGTTTTTTTTAGATTATAAATAACATTTTTTGCAGTTTTTTGGGCACTTTTGGATCTTAGTACCGTTATCTTTATTTTAAATATACGCAGAATGCCAAAATGGCGCTTTTCAGGCACAAATATCATTTGGAGATATTTATAGGAGTTTGTGGTTCATTTAGGCATTTTAGGTTCTATAGAATTTTAATACATGTGTAAATGAAACGTAGAGATATCTGAATAACATAGACCTACGTCTAGGATGTAGCAAAAAATAGGTACGAAACTAGAAATCTGTTCCCTAGTGATTATTCGAAAATTTCTGGGAAAACTGATATACAATGAGTAAACAAAATTTCATCCAAGTACCCTACAACTTGTACAAGATTGACCTAACTTATTTGTATTATCGATTACTGCGTTCTCTACGGCATTCTGATTGAGCACAGAATTTAGTTTTGAATCGATTTGAAATAAAGGTTAAATATTATACAATGACTTTTTGATACAGTACTCTGAGATGATTACATTATATTAAAGATTGCGTGTAAATATTATTTCCCGCGAAGAATTTTTGTTCATTTGTAAATAAACTGGAAATATTTCGTTGTAAAAGTGAAATTTGCAAGTCAGTAGAAATTTAATATTACCTACTGTATTATATTGGAGAAGCGTTGAAGGAATGTGGAAATAAATTTTATGAAATACGTTACACAAAAAACAAAATATTGTTTTTGATGTTTCGCCATTTTCTAAACCCGTTCTGTTATGCACACAGATAACTATCAATCATTAAAATACCACTATTGACTCTTTAAAATGCACAATTGAAGGATTCAGAGCCATAGTGGGCCAAGCGCCATTTATTAAAAACGGAGAAAGCAAGCGTTAAAGTTAAGTGAATACCATAGTTTAATGAAGATTGACATATCATTTAGTTTTATTGTGTATACTTTATTTTACTTGCTATATGTTTCCATTGAATTATGATAATAACTTCATTTTAACCCTTGTTTTCTACGGTTTTAGTAAATGGCGCTTGACCCACTATGGTTCTGAACCCTTCAATTAGCAAGTTTCCTCAACATTTTTGCATTAGGCAGAGTACATGTCTATCTTCTTACGTTAATAAATGTTTGCTGATGGTAAATTAAACATTACTTTGGTGATAAATGATTATCTTCAACTCGGCGTATAACGTTATTTTATTGCCCTATGCCTGCTGGAGACTTAAGTGTGATAACGTTAATACTAATACAAAAGATTTCAAGTTAAATATATCAATGTTTAAATATTATTTAGATTACATAAAATTTTCGAAAATTTCAGTAGACTTAAAAATGTCATAGGCCTACTTGTTATGTAGAGTCAGATAGTTTGTCTGTCTAATTGCAAGAAAATTTCTATAACACAGGAACACCAAAATGGCTATTGAAAGGGGGAGTGGCACATTGCGCCCAGCTGTGGTATTTTAGTTTTAAAGACCACTTAGGTCCTTCAGACAAGCAAAATATTTCAGTATTTAATACAGAAAAGTATGTACTATTTATTAAAGCGATAAAAAATTTACATTTTCGTCCCAATTTCGCCTCTATTTACCTTAAACATTCTGAATTAAAAGTGAAACGCTTCATAGGGAATAAAAACTTCAACTCGCGATACTTAAGGAAAGATTGTTACTAGCGTGTAGAGCGCGTTTTATTTGAATATATTCGATGAATAAAATGATAATAATAATAATAATAATAATAATAATAATAATAATAATAATAATAATAATAGTAATAGTAATAATAATAATAGTCGTAATAATAACTTAATAATAGTGATAGCCTAATAAAATATAATAATAATAATAATAATAATAATAATAATAATAATAATAATAATGCTATATTTGCCTATTACATTACGATAAATGACCATCATTTAAATGTCTGGATATAATTTCATTTCACTGCAGCACTGAACAGCAAGAACTTAACACAATAACAATCTGGAGATACACATTTCTGTGGGTGATTAGCAGAGACCGGAAGTTTAGGCATTGTGAATCATTAAAATAGCCAGGCAAAAAGGCATAATAAATAGCTAAAATAGGCAGACAAAAAGGCATTATAAATAGCTAAAATACGCAATAAAAGGCAATTACAAAACCCTTGCACTAGACCCATAACCTTGCACTTTCCACAAAGGGATTTCGGCAGCAAGAAAAGCTTTACATAAGTCGAATGGAAATTGAGATTTTCCACTCGATGTTGCAATTACTGTTGGAAGCAAAGAAATCTTCTTTCCATTAGCGTTGGAAAGTGCATTTTTGTGTTTGGTTGTACTGATATGTTGCGATATGAAATATTATTTTCTTTTCGTAGTTCACTGACTGCTCACATATTTTGCATGTAAGTACTTTACCGTCAGTACAAAAAAACATCGGATCCAAAAGTATTAACGTAACTTTGCAATTTACTGCGTAAAGGAACACTGAATTTCGGCATCTTGCTGGTAGCTACAACAACGTCCCAACTGAAAGAAAAAGTAACCGTTAAAAATAACGTTAGACTCGCACTCATTGTTGCCTTGTCAAATAAACACAAGCGATAATTAAAACGCTTACTGTTATACATTTTTGTACAGCAGCACTCATTGTTGCAAAGAGAATATGAACTGACTGAAAGACAGTAATATACATTCGGTGAAGTCACTTTCATTGTAGCGGTTATAAAAATAAATTAAAATATACTTTTAGGTAATTTTTAATAATAAATTATGAATAATAGATAAATAATCGAATACAGGTAAAAAAAAAAAAAACATTTAAGTTGTAAATTAGGCATTTAGTTTAAAAAGGCAAAAAAGGGTAACATAAACCTGTGACGTTTCAATCACAAAGGTATAATTCGTACAGATTTACTTTCAAAATGAAGATGGATTTAACACATTTAAAAAGGCATTATGCCAAAGTTCTGGTCTCTGGTGATTAGCGATTGAAGAAGGGAAGCTGGACTTTAGCGCTTACTTGAAAAATACACTCCTGAGCGTCAAAATGTACACATTACTCCTGCAACTAATAGAATATGACCTAATATTATTCTCAGCATAAGAAGTTTGGATAAAATTAGATTACAGTGTAAAGCAGCGTTGTCAGACAGAGACTAAACGGAGCGGAGCGCTCCACTATGGCTCGTTGCGTGCTCCGGTGTTTCCACAGACATAAACAAGTTCACGCTCCGACTACACTCTCTAGCTCCACAATCGGTTTTGGAGCTTACAGCTCTGACACTACTGGTGTAAAGGAATGATATACACAGTAAAAATTCACAGGCTAACAGTAAATCGCAAATTGAAGACACACAACACTCCGAAGTTGCTATAAGTCCATACCTGAACAGTATTCGTCAACTCGTATGCCGGGGTTTTCTTCGTGTCGTACGGATACACTCCATCAAGGCTCAATGGTCGTTTCTCATTAAAAATCATACGACCAACAGATTGAATCACATGAAATGAGAAAGCGGAAACTAAAACACTAGTTGCCGTTTTCCTGATGGTTCTTATCCACGATGCCATACTTGCATTTTCAGTTACGGGATCTTTCAGAGGCAGATCTTCCCAAGAGAAGCTGTCAGCGAGAATCACCAATTTTTCTACACTCTCTCTTCGAACTCTGAAATCAAAATAATTTTTGTACATTAAATTAATTTTGTTTTATGTACCCAATGGAAAGTTAATATGACTATTCAATTTTGTGAAATATTTCTTGCAACGCTTTTATCTGCATTTATTTCAGTGTAATATGCACATACTGCATCATGTTGTAGCAAAATTATTAATTAATTTTTAATCTTCCTCAACTTGGTGAGGTTGCCAAAAACAAAGAATGTTAAACAGTAACATTTAAGATGTGACATTAAAAATGTGTTACAGAAAGTTTGTGTACAATAAATTGAAATTTACATTAAACAATGTTTTACAATAATGAAAATTTGCAGTAAAATAAAAAACAGATAAAAAATAGATCGAGAAAATTCGTCTGTAATTTGAATTGAAGTACAAGTGTCGCCGTAAAATCTGCAGAGAACCCTTCAAAGCTATCATAGAATTTTTTTTTTTTCATTTTTGTTGTTGGGACTCCAAATTTATGACTTCTACATCCGTAAATTTATATGATGTTTTGTAATAAGGGTTGATAAATTGCCCTAAGTGTCTAAGTATTTTTAAACAAGTGCCAGTAACAAACGTGTTCAGTAAATCCTAAAAAATGAAACCAAATATTTGCGGTGAAATATTTGAAGTGAAATTTATTATTCACACGAACTGTTGTGGTTAATTAGTGTTATAATATATTTGTAATGCACCATATTGAGTCCGTAAACATAGCCTACTTTTCCCTATTAGGCCTACTCGTAATTGAGGACCGTTTTTGCAAAACTTGCTAACTGCAAACTTTTCAAAATTGAGTTTTTGGTGGATTAGTTAACATAAGACAGGCCTCTACATAATGCTAAAGGCTTCTTAGGAAAATCTTATTATTTCCTTCACAGTAGTGTGTCAATGTGTGATAGTTTTTTCAAAACTTGCTTTCTGCTATGTGAGAGCTATAGCAAAGCTTGCAGTTATTTCAGTTTTTTGTGTTTCCTATAAAATTTAGTTTTTACAGTTAGCAAGTTTTGCAAAAACGGTCCTCAATTATATGTATTATGGCGAGAGTTGAAAGTATAACATAGTAAACCAAAATGATGGAAAATAAAAATAATTCGTGTGTGTTATACAAATACAATATACAATTACCTTAAATAAATTTGTATCCAGAATGATAACACAATTGGAGGTAAGGTATTGATAGCATCGGCGGCTCCGTCCATATCATCCAAACTGTAATATAACTTTACACACAAGGCAAAAGCTGTAGAGTAAGAAAAACAGACTATCATTATTACGTAGATTGTATACAGAAATGATTTTGGTCCATTGTATATAGGAACTCCTCCGAGAGCCAAAAAAATGTTAAAGTATCGAAACGTCTTCTCGTTTTTAAGCGTCACCATTCTGCTTTGCGAGCCACCTGGATGTCTCCCAACCTGCGCCTTCTACTCGAATGACTCGCTTCTAAGTAGGCAAGTGTGAGCACGACTTGCTTACCTACACCCCTCCCTTGTGGAATGGAACTGTTCCTCGTGAATTGTTAATTTTAGAAACTTTGAATTATTTACAAGTCCTTTAATTGTGTCTGACATGCAAGATTAACAGAATAAAACTACAATTAAAACGTATACGAAACCAATAATATAAATAATTATATAACTTTTTTCGGAGAGTATTAAATGTAATGTATCATAACTTGTAATACATATTGTATTTATTAATGTTACCAGCGTATTTTCCGCCCTCAGTGAACTAGTCATGGGTACCATTTGATCTCTCGTTCGCCGGATAAAACCAGATTGAGAGCAGTGCCATTTTAAGAGACGTAAGTGTACTTAAAGGGCATCTCTCGGAAAGGAAGTAAAGGTAAGGGGATCCCGTGTTTCATATTTCTTCTTCAGGCCCTACAACTTTCCAATACGAAGTTTTTATTTTCTCAACAACTTTTCACCATTTCTCCCTATCAAAATGACGTCATCAACCTCAATGCCAACATACAATCGTCCACACCTGTGGAGTAACGGTTAGCGCGTCTGGCCGCGAAACCAGGTGGTCCGGGTTCGATTCCTGTTCGGGGCAAGTTATCTGGTTGAGGTTTTTTTCCTGGGTTTCCCTCCACCCAATATGAGCAAATGCTGTGCAACTTTCGGTGCTGGACCCCGGACTCATTTCACCGGCATTATCACCTTCATATCATTCAGACGCTAAATAATCTAGATGTTCATACAGCGTCGTAAAATAACCCAATAAAATAAAATAAAAATAAATTCATGTCGGGTGACCTCGCAGGGTAGCCTATAGATTAAGTCCTCCCTATCCAATCCAGCGAGCAGAAAAAAACGTAGTATACCTACAAATGATTGCGGTTGCGGTCATCCACATTGAAGTGAGGCGGTGCTCTGTTGTGCTGCATACATACATACATACATACATACATACATACATACATACATACATACATACATACATACATACATACATACATACATACATACATACATAACTTACGTAGGCTACGTAGGTACAGCCTCTCACGGACAGCAAAGGGTACATCCTCGAGCAATTCAGGCAAAACTATTTGTACGAAACGCAAGTGCGGTAAATGAGTAGGGCCTACATGTGCCCATTTAAATCGGCAGGTAGGAGATACTGCCCAATGTGATGGTCTTGTAGTTAACAATGCCGACAAACATACTATGGCATTCATTAAGTAATGGCAACAATAGACCTACTGTAAATAAGTGCTCGTAGCGGTGAACATGGGAATATTTTAGTACGAAGGCTACTGGAGGAGCGATTGTTGCATAAATGTGGAATATTAAGGTATTTAAGTAACCATATTTTGTGAATACAGGGACGTTTTCTGATTGGTATTAAGTAATACCGCCCTAAAAATGTTCAGTAGGTATGAACAAAGATGATTAATAAAAATACAAGTTGAAAGAAGAATAAATGTAACCCTGTGCTTTACAAAAAAACTTTTGGGAGAGGAGTCCAATTTGCAAGATGGGTGGAGACGAGGCATTCGCTTTTAATTAGGCCTAAGAATTGACATCCAAAGAGCTTTAGATCGATCGGTGAGATAGAGATCCAGAAATTATGCTGCAGATGGAGTCCGCCGTCTTCCAAGAATTTGGCAACATATTATTGACATAACAAGGCACTATCTTTGAAGTGAGTAATGCAAAAATAAACTAAGTAAATGTAGTGTGTAACTCTGTTGCCATTACTTTTCGAATGTCCTGGTATTAGAGCGAAAGTCACTTGACAGTCTTAATCTGGCTTTGCAGACAAAGAGATGCGTAGGCCTATTTCAAAATGTTCAGTAGATTGTCCCTTATCCTGTTTAAATTTTTCACGCGTTGACTGAATCATTCTCTATCCTATAAGCTTATACAGTGGATCTGTTCTGAAGAAAATCCATTTGATAGTCATTTAATTTGCTTTCATTTATTTTGTGTAATCTTGTAACAAAATTGTGAGCCACCGACGTAGCTCAGTTGGCTAAGGCGCTTGCCTGCCGATCCGGAGTTTCGCTCAGGCGGGGGTTCGATTCCCGCTTGGGCTGATTACCTGGTTGGGTTTTGTTCGAGGTTTTCAGTAAGGCAAATGTCAGGTAATCTATGGCGCATCCTCGGCCTAATTTCGCTAAATACCATCTCGCTATCACACATCCTATCGACGCTAAATATCCCAGTAGTTGATACAGCGTCATTACGACTCTTTATATATTGCAGTTATTAATTTTTCGTTCCATTGCATTGGTAATTGTAATAAATTGTTCTTCTTACCAGATCGTATCGAGAGTTATATGACAAATCAAATAGACCTAACCCTATCCCTAAATAGAGAACTCTAGGCGAAATTACTTGTCTTTTCTCGCCTAAACCAAAATCTGGCAATAGCGCAATTGTCACATATCATTGCCCTAAATTCGTAGCTTGACTTTTCTAGAATTCCAGCCCGAAACGAATCCGTGCCTCTAGGCGCCCATTGTCCCATTAAGATAAATCAGTAGCAGGACAAGTCATGGAGGGCCAAGACCAACGCTCTAACTACACATCTCACGGCTTATCATGAGCGCTAGCTATCGTAAATTAATTTATTTATGTTTGCTTGCTTGCTTATTTGTTTATTTGTATAATTATTTATTTATTTCATTATTTATTTAATTATTTATTTTACTTATTTATTTATATATATATATATATATAATTTATATATGTAATTTATTAATATATTTTATTTATTTATGTAATTTATTTATTAATTGTATTTATCTAATTTATTCATCTCATTTATATTTTATTTATTTCTTTTTAATGCATTTATTTAATTAATTTATTTAATTCATTAATTTATTTAATTTATAGATCTATTTAATTAATTTATTAATTCCTTTATTTTATTTATCTATTTTATTTATTTTGGAGGGTAGCTGCGAATATATTGAATAAGCAGTCGTAGACAGCCGATAAGAGGTGGTCCTCCAGCTTGGGGGTTGGGCGAAGGGCTAACAACCCATCACCGTAAAAAAACAGCTTGTTACGAATCCCTACAATAAGCCTCGGAATAGGACTGATTCTCTGGCATGACCACAGCAAAGGAATAAGGTTTTGAGATTTGGCACTTGGAACGTAACTAGTCTTTATAGAACAGGAGGGGTAACATTAGTAGCTAAAGAACTAGCTAGATATAGAATAGACTTCATGGGAGTACAAGAGGTTAGGTTAGATGGGAATGGCATATCACAAATTGGAGATTACTTGTTGTATTATGGGGAAGGAAACAATAATCACCAATTAGGAACAGGATTCTTTGTTCATAAAAGAATAAAATCAGCAGTAAAAAAGGTCGAATTTATCAGTGACAGGTTATCATATTTAGTACTTAAGGGTAGATGGTGCGACATCATAGTTATAAATGCTCACGCCCCTACAGAAGAGAAAGACGACCATATAAAGGATAGCTTCTATGAGGAATTGGAACATACTTTTGATCAGTTACCTAGGTATCATATGACAATTTTGTTGGGTTATTTCAACGCTAAAGTAGGACGGGAGGATATTTTTAGACCAACTATTGGAAAAGAGACCTACACGTAACTAGTAGTGACAATGGAGTTAGATTAGTCAACTTTGTCACATCGAAAAATTTAATTATCAAAAGTACAACATTCCCCATAAGAATATACATAAATAAGCTTACACTTGGACTTCTCCAGATGGATTGACACACAACCAAATAGATCACATCTTGATAGATAAACGGAGACATACTAGTATAGTAGACATTCGAACATTCAGGGTTGCAGGCTGTAATACTGACCATTAGGTATTTGGTAATTGGAGAATTAAGAGAAAGACTATCAGTAGCGAAGCGAGTAGAGCAACAAGTTAATATTACTAAATTCAATATTTTGAAATTAAAGGACGAGGAAACTAAGCAAAATTATCAAGTCGAAATTTCGAATAGATTTGCCACTTTAGAAAGTTCCGACGAAGTTGAGAAAGAATTAGATGTTAACAGCGTGTAGGAAAATATCAGAGATAGTATCAAATTTTCAGCTGAGCAGAGCATAGGTTATTATGAAACTAAGAAAAAGAAACCGCGGTTTGATGAAGATTGTTGCATTGCAGTAGAAACAGGCAAAATCGAAATTCTTACAGGATCCAGTTGAGGAGAAGAGAGATAATAATTTCAATGAAAGACGGGAAGCAAGTCGTACACTTAGGAATAAAAAGAGAGGTTACTTGAAGGAAAAACTGAATGAGGTAGAAACAAATAGTAAGAATAAAAACATTAGAGATTTATATAGCCTAAGTGTATAAAGGAATTTAAGAACGGATATCAGCCAAGGGTAAACGTGATCAAGGATGAGAATGGCGACTTGCTTGCAGACTCTCCATCAGTCCTAAACAGATGGAAAAACTATTTTTCTCAACTACTAAATGTACAGTTTCCCTGGAAAAGGATGAGACGATTGAATATTCCTAAGTCTCAGATGTAAGACACTGCGCATGATCGGAGACCAGAGCATTGATACACAAGATAACGAATATTGAGTTACTTAAATTCAGGCTATTTGGTTTGTTACTAGCATCGTTCCGAAATTCACTTCAAAAACTGCAAAAATATGATATTACGTAAATAAAAGATAAATGTATACAAAAATCGTATAGTTAAATCGACAATGGACCTTCATGACTAGATCGACACTCCGCACAGAAAGGAAAGCTTTCATGTCGTTTCAATAGCTCAGACGGTGAGACTTCTGCGTGTTGTGTAGAAGACTGCGAGTTCGAGTCTTAGTCTACACAACGATTTTTTTTTGTCTAAATAACGTTGAAATAGCTAAGTAACGTTGAAATAGAGTTTTACAAAGTCCTGAGATTAAGTGTTAATGATCGCAAACAATACAAAATTACAAGTTATAATATTATATACGTTAATCTAATGAATGCATTTATACACACACATATACAATGTAAATGCATGTATATTAAAAACTAACAATTGAAATGAAATTTAAAAAAAATATATAATAATAGACAAACTTTTACAAAGGTTTAGAGTCCTTAGGCTATGTCATTTGTTGAGTAATTATTACAATATTTTATTAATAGCTTTCCCATATGTGTAAGAAATGCACTCGCACAAAACAATTTTTGTTAAAAGTATGGCTTTGGATTATTTCATTCTCATCCCTTAGTAAATTTTAACTATTTTATCTACGTGTTTGGAATAGTGTTTGAGACGGTTCCTCGTATAGGATAAGGAGGTTTTCATCAGATTAGTATTTCTTGTTAATATTCTTATATGAATAGTAAGTGTGGGGCTTGTAAGAAAGGTCCAGAATGTGAGGCGGAAGTAACAGGTGGGCAGGAAGGCCGAAGCGACGCTACGCGGACAGGAAACATGTGTCCAGGCGTAGATTTGACCGCTGGGGGAATGTGTGGACTTTGCCTGCGGGTAGTCAGCAAGATGACGCCAAGCCAGGTTCGAAAAAGAGATGATCTGGTATATGTCAGAGAATTGTCAGTAAACACCGGAAATAGGGGAGGACCCAGTTAACGAACAATTTTTGAAGAGCGCGTCTTAAGTGACGTAAGAGTAATCATGGCTAATCAGGATTCGTAATAGAGACACGTGATTTATAGATAGGAGGGCGAAATTGTATGTTTGGTCGTTGCAAGTAGAGAGTAGATTTGGCAGATAGATAGAAGGCACATAGAACGCGTACGGAGAGGTCGCACTCCACATATTCTCGGCGAACCTAACTCGGAAGGATAACAATTTACGGACTTAGAATTTTTTAGTGGGTTTAGTAAGAAGTCGTGTGTTGTATCATTATTATAAGTCTGAATTCTTTTCTCATCATTATTATTACATTAGGAATAAATTGTCATCGCGTTATCAACTCTCCGTTATATTACTGGTGTTTTATAGTACAGAACATATAATTACGTGAACTCAGAAATTAGTCTATCAACTTGTAGGAAGTGAGAGCAGTATATTATACACTTGGACGCGCATTTCTGCTAATCTGAAACGAACACTTAATAATAATAAACGTTCTCATAGTTCTTACCAACAACTTCTGGTGTGCGCCTACATCATTTCAATCTACGAGCACGTCTCCCAAACCCCATGCCCCGACCATTTTGCAGCTGACCTGGGAAATCTCATACTCTACCGGAGTAATCTCGAGGAGGCTGGCGCCAAAATTAATTAGTGTACATCTTTAATTATTGACATCAACGTGCCTCCTTGAGATACTTTCCATACACAACGGAGCTGGCAGCCGAGGGCAAGGAAAGGCGTCGTGGGCAACAACAACGACGAGCGACGACCGCCGCATGTTTAATTTAATGTGCATTCAATTTTATTCATGCCATGATTGAATGAAAAAGCACTGTTGCATTTATTGACTAATTACATATATTAATACTAATTATTAAGTGCATCTGTTAAGTAACCAATTGCCGTATCTTTTGCAAAATCTTGAATGTTTAAGTTGTCAATAATATTTCTGTACTATATACTATAATACGTTAAAAGAATTTGCAATAGATTTGAGATCCTCTACTTTATAATCATTGGTTTTAATGAAAAAATATTTTTTTTCTTAGCATATCAACAAGTTTAAATTTAATAAAATTCCGAATAGATTTAATTGCATTATCTGAATTTTGTACCTTTCTATTCAAATATATTCTATTTCCCTCTTTCATAATTTTTGATAAATTACACTGTACTTCTTGCAGTATTTAAGAACATGAGGATCATTACATTGCAACTCATTACATATAGATTCTTCTTTTTAATACATGAGATTTTGAAGTCCCTGCGTTATCTACATGGTTTTACTTTTGAATTTTTTCACAAATTTGAGTGGAGAACATCCATTGAAGTGATTATGAAATTAAGTGAAAAATTCAATACATTTACTCTTAATATCAGTAGTACCAGTATCATATGTTTTTCCAAGATTCATTTTGTAGACATAATGTAAATAATCACGAGACACAGCATTTACGATCCTTTCTTAGTTTTTAAATTAATATTTTGAAATTGTTCAGTGACATTCATCATGTTCAGACAAGCCATTGATTATAGGTTCTGTCGAATAGGAATTCAGTCTAATTCTGTGTACAAAACATTTCTAATGGCTGTGCTACTTCAGGGAAAATGACTCTGCGACTAAGGTTTCCAGTTTCAAGGAGTGAATTTATTTTACTTTTACAGAAAAGTTCCGAGAGATAATCTATGTTTATGTCACTAAAGATCACAAATTCCATATGAGATTTCTAAAGTATTTTTTTTACAAATTCAATGTTGGCTATAGATATTAATAAATAATGTAAGAAATATGAATGATTGTAGTTAGAAGTCTGATTTACATTATAAAAAAAAAACAAGAAGTTACATTCCTCCGCAAGATTCGAACTTTCCATGATGGTTTTGTCGTCCAACGCACAACCACGGACCTATTCAATGCTTATGTTAATAACCTAAAATTTAGCTGTAGCAATGTGATGTTATAATTTGGGATTTGTTTACTTAATGTAATTAGATTTAATTTGATTAGTTTCGCAACAATTGGACTTCCTGTTATATCCTGTTATTTAGATATTTAATTTAGGGTTGATTTATTAACTTTTACTAAGCAAGATGCCTGTTATTTCAATAATTCTATATCACGTTAAATAGTCATTGTCTACACTAAAGTATTATCGTCATCCCTCATTTGTCATCGTAATGGCGAACCGACGTGACATGAGACAGCGAGTTATAGCTCTAGTTGAGGATGGATATGGGGCTAGATCTGCTGGCCGTTTGGTCGGTGTTCCTGGAAGTACAGCCGCGAGGTGGGTTCATCGTTACCAAAATTTAGGGGAGGTCAAAAATCGCCATATTCCTGGGCGTCCGCGGATTTCTTCATTGGAAGAGGATGCTCTGTTATTCGAGACAGTTCGACAGGACCCTTTTCTGACTGCTAACGAAATAAGAGCAGCATCTAACTTTCCCGGCTCTTCACAGACTGTGATCAGCAGGTTGAGGAACCGCGGTATTAGGAGCCGGAGGGCTGCGCAAATGGAAATATTGGGGGAAGCACAAGCTGTCGACCGTCTTGCCTTCGCTACCAATCGAGTGGATTTCGATTGGAGAAATGTAATTTTCTCCGACGAAACAACCATCTCGAGTGATTACGAAGGTCCTGTCCGTGTCTATCGTGAGGATGGTCTCCGACATGACCAGCGCTATGTGCACCGACGTGAAAGATCGGGGCGCTTTAGCGTATCGTGTTGGGGGTGGACGTCTTACGATGGATCTGGCATTATAGAACGCATCAATGACCGGTTTAATGCGGGAACTTACGAGCACATTCTGGAAAATATATTCCTTCCCTCCGCCCGAGAACGTTTTCCCGAAGGAACATTGCTGTTCCAGTAGGATAACCATCCCGTGCACTATGCTGCAAGCATTCAAAGATGGTTTCAAAGGAGACCCGAGATCGAAATCATTAATTGGCCTCCGAAGTCACCTGATTTGAATGTCATCGAAAATTTATGGGCGGAATTGAAAAAGAGAAGGATAGCCACCTATGCCCACCGACGCCCTCGAAATCGAGACGAATTGTGGGATCAAGTTGTTGACACCTGGGAAGATCTCGCCGGGGATCAGAACTTATTCCACAATCTCGTGACATCCATGCCGGATCGACTTAGAGCTGTAATAGAAGCTGATGGCATGTGGACAAGATTTTATGTTAACAGGTCTCTTTTTGTTACTTATGATTTTTGTTTGAGGAAGAATACTTTTAACTTCCAAGTAAGATTTATTTTTTGACGAGGTTCAGCCCACTTGTAAGACCCAGAAATTGGGCATAAATTATTCCATATTTTTCGACAAATGAGACAGTCGAGGAACTCTGAACAAATTAATTACATCTCAATAAAAAAAAGAGTTTTACCCGGGATCGAAAACGAGACATTTCGGTTATACAGTGGAACCGACACGCTGCTATATGAGCTACCGAGGCAAGACAGTGACAGCAGCAGTCCAGAATGTAGATCCCTTAGCAGGCATTTGCCATTCGGTACAGTGAAGTAATGATATTTTGTAACTCGAGCAATGTTTTGAAATCCTGGCCTTAAATGACAGTCTTCTTCGTGATCCTTATTCTGGTCCTTGTCCTTGTTGTGGTCCTTGTAACAATTCTTGTACTATTTGTCATGGTATGTATCGTTACGTCGATATCGAGTGAACAGCGCTGTAGAACTTTAACTTCCGACGACCAAGAATCGTGTCATTCTTTTTCTGGGTAACTGTACATAGGCCAAATAGAAATGATCGGGACGAAATTCAAATACAAACTGCTGAGCCATTTATACCCGAACCCACGCTTTCAGAAGTCGAAATAGCGATAGAAAATCTGAAAAAGTACAAGTCTCCAGGTATCGATCAAATTCCAGCAGAATTAATACAAGAGGGTGGAAGTGCATTAGGCCTATATAGCGAATTTATAAACTTGTATTTGCTATTTGGGAAAAGGAAATTGTACCAGAACAATGGAAGGCGTCCATAATTGTACCTATTTTTAAGAAGGGGGACAAAACCAACTGTGGTAACTTTCGAGGAATATCATTTTTGTTGATTTCGTACAAAATTTTGTCCAATATTCTTTTGAGAAAATTAGCTCCGTATATAGATGAAATTATTGGGGATCATCAGTGCGGTTTTAGGCGTAATAGATCTACTATTGATCAGATTTTTTGTATTCGACAGATAATGGAGGAAAAAATGGGAGTATAAGGGTACAGTACATCAGTTATTCATAGATTTCAAAAAGGCATATGACTAGGTTAAGAGGGAATTATTATATGACATTCTTATTGAATTTGGTATTCCGAAGAAACTAGTTCGATTAATTAAAATATGTCTCAGTGAAACATACAGCGTCCACACCTGTGGAGTAACGGCTAGCGCGTCTGGCCGCGAAACCAGGTGTCCCGTGTTCGATTCCCGGTTGGGGCAAGTTACCTGGTTGAGGATTTTTCCGGGGTTTTCCCTCGACCTAAAATCAGCAAATGCTAGGTAATTTTCGGTGCTGGGTCCCGGACTCATTTCGCCGTCATTATCACCTTCATAGACCTCTATCATTCAGACGCTAAATAACCTGAGATGTTGATACAGCGTCGTAAAATAACCTACTAAAAAAAGAAAAAGAAAAAAGAAACATACAGCAGAGTCCATATAGGTCAGTTTCTATCTCATGCTTTTCCAATTCACTGCGGGCTAAAGCAGGGAGATGCACTATCACCTTTATTTTTTAACTTCGCTTTAGAATATGCCATTAGGAAAGTTCAGGATAACAGGCAGGGTTTGGAATTGAACGGGTTACATCAGCTTCTTGTCTATGCGGATGACGTGAATATGTTAGGAGAAAATCCGCACAGGATTAGGGAAAACACAGAAATTTTACTTGAAGCAAGTAAAGCGATCGGTTTGGAAGTAAATCCCGATAAGACAAAGTATATGATTATGTCTCGTGACCAGAATATTGTACGAAATGGAAATATAAAAATTGGAGATTTATCCTTCGAAGGGGTGGAAAAATTCAAATATCTTGGAGTAACAGTAACAAATATAAATGACACTAGGAAGTAAATTAAACGCAGAATAAATATGGGAAATGCCTGTTATTATTCGGTTGAGAAGCTTTTATCATATAGTCTGTTGTCAAAAAATCTGAAAGTTAGAATTTATAAAACAGTTATAGGCCTATTACCGGTTGGTCTGTATGGTTGTGAAACTTGGACTCTCACTCAGAGAGAGGAACATAGGTTAAGGATGTTTGAGAATAAGGTTCTTAGGAAAATATTTGGGGCTAAGCGGGATGAAGTTACAGGAGAATGGAGAAAGTGACACAACGCAGAACTGCACTCATTGTATTCTTCACCTGACATAATTAGGAACATTAAATCCAGACGTTTGAGATGGGCAGGGCATGTAGCTCGTATGAGCGAATACAGAAATGCATATAGAGTGTTAGTTGGGAGACCGGAGGGAAAAAGACCTTTGGGGAGGCCGAGACGTAGATGGGAGGATAATATTGAAATGTATTTGAGGGAGGTGGGATATGATGATAGAGAGTGGATTAATCTTGCACAGGATAGGGACCGATGGCGGGCTTATGTGAGGGCGGCAATGAATCTTCGAGTTCCTTAAAAGCCATTTGTTAGCAAGTAAGTATTTTATTTATTTATTTTATTTTATTAATTAATTAATTTATTTATTCAATTTAATTAATTAATTAATTTCTTTATTTGATTGATTGATTGATTAATTTATTTAATTGATTAATTAATTTATTGCATTTATTTATTTCATTTATTTTATTTTATTTTTTATTTAATGTGTTTGTTTATTTAATTTATTTTATTTACTCAATTAATTAATTATTTAATTAATTATATTTATTTATTCACTTATCCATTTATCAATTTTCTTATTTATTTTCTTACTCATTCATTCATTCATTCATTCATTCATTCATTCATTCATTCATTCATTCATTCATTCATTCATTCAACCATATAAGTTTTAGAAATATAAACTTCGTAGAAGAAGAGATATTGGAAGACAAGCCAAAAAATGGATGGACCAACTTCAGTTGCTGCTACAGGAATCAATTTCCTAATGCATGAAGGATGATGATGATTTATTTATTTGTTTATTTAGTTGTTTGTTTGTTTGTTTGTTTGTTCAGCTCTCCTCTCATTCTTTGTCTGTACCGCCTTCCTAAAGTATGAATACGGTGTTCGCCCGTTATTAGTGAGGTGTCAACAACCTCTTCTTGAAAAACAGTCGCGCAGTACCTCAATCAAATTATGGTCGCTCTATAATTCCTTCTCCATACAACTTTTCGACTTTCTCATTAATTACAGGAAGTATAAAAGAGGTAGGCTATTCTGTTATTGCAAAAATTATATTTCGGAACGTTCTCAATAATTCACGTTTTCTATGAAAACGAATCAATTTATTATGTCGTTTGGAGAAATAAATTTAGTCGAGAATAATAACATTAAATAGGCCTAATACACAGCGTTCAACTCGGCTCCTGGCCGTAAACAAGCACATGAAGGCATGCTCGCATGGCCGCTGTAGACTTAGTCATTATCGTTCCATATCGTCCCGCGTATTTTCACTTGTCCGTCCTTTCTCACTAAAGTAAGCCTAAGTTGGTATTTAATCTCCAAAATCTTCCCTTAACATTAAAAATCATAACCAGGGGCCTATTTCATAAAACTTGACAATTGTAAATATGTCTATATGCCTTAGCAGAGGTGAACGATCATTCAACCAGAACGGAAGATGTCCCCTCCTCACGAAATTATAGATGGCTTTCTTAACCGGATTCTGCTAACTATCGTAACTCCCGAAAATTCATCATGATGATGGGTGAACACCGGTCCCATACATTGGCCCCCATGAGGCCTGGAAGCAGCGCACATTCCGTAAGGCGAGTCCTAGACAGGATACCTTAGATCACGACGCCACGGCGCTGGTTGAATCAGTGACATAATTTTGTTTTATTTATGCAGTTCTGGGAGATAATTTAATTCAAGCATTTATTTTGTGTTTTTAAAGTTAGTGTACCAATGATCAGTTTTGTTATACAATAGGCTACATAATTTCTTATAATTACTGTAGGGCCTAAGTATATTTTATTCATATAGGTATAATTATTCCTTATGTTTTTGAAGTCGGTGAACCAGTTGCTAGTTTTATATTTTTATATCTAAGTAGGCCTATAGAGGTGAGTGAGGTAATTGCACGCATCTAAATTCCTATTGTTATAAATTCCAAGATAATTTTAATGTAACACTGAAACTGTTGGAGATAAGGAAACAATTAGGTTCTAATAATATTTACAAGTTACAAAATGTATTTCTAAAGAACATTCTTTTCTATTGATGATGTATGAAAAAGTTATAATGCGTGCCATTACTCTACCAAGTGGGAAATGGGACGTAGGCAGTTGGGGTATTAGTACGCAGATACAAATGCAATCGTAATATGTATTAATATAGTCGCGACGCTGTTATTCCCTGCGTGACTCCTCCTCTTTGCTTACGTCTTAGGAAGTGAAGGCTCTATAAAGTCTAGTTAGGTAGCATCGTTCGCCATTTTTCTTCTTTCGTTGCCGAGCTACCAGACGAGAAATCTATTTTCCACGCCGTTGAACATTACCATGTCGTAGCTCCTATGATAAATCAAACGCACTGTAATTCAGCGAATAATTGAGCGGCAGATAACGTCCTCGTGTGCTTTCTTCGAACGCCAACGAAAGAACCAAAATGGCGGGCGATTATATTAAGTATTTATCGAGCCTTAGAAAATGAATAACGTCAACATCAGTGAATCACAAGACGCATAGCCTACATTTAAATGTAGCCGACCTGCAACGTGATTGGATGCCGGAAATCAGAGCGATGGAACTATAGGTAGCCTATAGAATCAACTCTTAGCAACAATAGGCCTATGCAAAAATTAGAGAAACCTGACAATAATTTTTCTTTCATGTAGAGTGGCAAAAGTCACAAATGAAATTTTGAGGAAGTTCAGCAGCACTGCAATCTGAGTGAACACAGGACATAACGATACCAGAGTTCATTGTCTTTACTGAATTCACCAGAAAACAGACACTTAATGTTGGAATCATTTTTTTCTGATTGAATTTTGGAACGCAGAAAAAGAATTGGAAAGCACAACCACTTACGAATACCCCGACTGTCGCAATTAGAATAGTTTAGCTCTGAAAGGCCATGGAAGCAAAGTAACAGAAGATCTTTATACTCAAGTTAGAAGGTAATTAGTTGTAGGCCTACGTTTAGGACACATTGCATAAGAACCTGATCACTCAGATGCATATTACTTTCCTCAAACACAGTGAAGCCACAAAATTATAAGAAAACTGCAAAGAAATCGACTGACAACTGGAAGCGCTTGAATCAACAGTAGCCTACAGTTCTAACATTTGACTAAATTGACAATACCGGTGTTGCCGCTACACTAACTCACCGAATACGGCCATAGAGTGCTGCCATTTTCTAAAACTTAGGTGCGTACCATTACCCTTTGCGCACGAAAACCCCTACTAGGGTAAACATTGGTAATTTCATGATAATTACATGAAAATTAATTTAAAATGCAAATGTGTAATATATCCTTATTCCGATTTTTTCATCTAAATGACGATAATTTGCTGTACAAATCTGGAGACATAAAAGATTGGACACGTTCTTGAACAAGTGCCAAAAATCACTTTTATAAGTTAAGCTAAAAGGTTGGTTATTTCGTGATAACCTTGGTAATTTCGTGATATTACATTGATAGTTTCGTGAGAGGTAGAAGAATTGTGGAAAAATTCATTAAAGTCAAATGAAATTCTCATTTATTGTTAGAAGACTTCAAACATAGTAGGCCTAATTCCGGCTAATATTCATAGCAAGAATACATAGAAATACATATCAACACATAATAAGAATGAAATCAAAGTAAAAATTGAAATTAAAAAGGGATCTTCTTTGCCCTGAAAGGGTGAACACTTTTATTACGGATTTACTATAGTTATATTACTAGGGTAAGTCCAAAAGTAATGGACAACTTTTGTTTAACAATTATATTTTTATCCTACAGCTTTGCTATTTTCATAGAATGTAGATACATCCTTTAGGAACAAAATGTCACTTTTACACATAATTCCCGTCCCTTTATACTGCCTTACGTAACCTAGGAACAAGGGCCTGTAGACCAACACTGTAAAAGTCTGGACCAATACGTCTGAGCCACTCTTTAGCAGCGTGCACAAGGGAGTCATCTTCTAACCTCGTTCCGAGAAGGGATCCTTCAGTTTACCAAAGAGATGGTAATCGCACGGTGGCAGTTCAGGACTGTAAGGTGGATGTTTCAGTGTTGTCTTTCCGAATTTTCTGATCTGGTGTGTGGTCTTGTGACTGACATATGGCTGTGCGTTGTCGTGCACTAGCAGAACATCCTGCTTCTCCCGATGTCGTCGAACACGATTCAGTCGAGCTTGAAGTTTCTTGAGAGTTGCCACATCCTACGCGTCAGAATTAATGGTGGTTCCGTGTGGTATGATGTCTACAAGCAAGAGTCCTTCTGAATCGAAAAACACAATAGCCATAACTTTTCCTGCCGAAGGTGCACTTTTGAATTTCTATTTCTTTGGTGAATTTGCATGATGCCACTCCATTGTCTGCCTCTGTCTCCGGTCCAAAATGGTGGAGCCATGTTTCATCTTCTGTCAGAATTCTTGCAAGTAAGTCATCTAGCACTTATCATTGACACTTAGCATGATAACAAATCAAACAAGCTACACTGAACCCATTGTGTCCCTCTTTTTTGTTATCACATCTTATCTTCAGATTTCTAAAATTCGTATTGTAATACAATTTTTAAAATAGTATAAAATGTAACGCTTAATACTCAACAAAATTTCGCCTCAAAGAGCTAAGATTTCTATCAGTAAAGCTAAGCCTATATGGCGACTACAGCTGTATCTAAAATTCCAAAAATATTTCCTAAAATTACATTAAGATATAATAAATCATTGTACCAAATATCATATGTTTACATTTAGTAATAGCCTAAGCCTGTAATGTAGACTACTTACAAACATCCACAAAATTTGTACGCCTGAGAAGTCGACGCTAACTTGCTCTCTCCAAACATAAAAGCTCACTGAAGCAACTACAATAGTCACACAAAGCGTAGCTGTATGTTTCTGGAAACTGGACAACATATGCAATCCCTTGGCGGAAATTTTGATCTCGTAACACCATTGTTTAGTTCACAAAAAAGCAAAGAAAAAGTATCACGAAATAACCACCGCCACGAAATTACCAATGTTTACCCTATTTGTAGCTATTTTCTTTTTAAAGTCAGTAAGCCTATGACTAGTTTTATTATATATAATTGTTTAAGGGTGTAATTGTTTGTCTTATTTGAACTGTTGTATCAGTGAAGAGTGGTGAGTCAGTGAAGTTATGGTTTTACAGTGCAGTGAATAGTTTCGATCAGTGATAATTTATAGTGTCAACGAAATGTGTTCTATAGTGTCAGTTAAATGTGTTAGGCTATAACTTATAGTGTCAGTGAAATGTGTTATAGTGCCAATATAGTGAGTGAGATAAGAGTAAAGTAAAAGATTATTATCAGTAGCCTACCAATGTGAAACTTAAGTACGGCCTATATATATATATATATATATACCGTTGCGCGGGGTGCCTTTGTGCCATGAGGGTGACTTTGTGCCATTCGCGCATTTTATAAAAAAACGTAAGGAAGTAGTCTTTGAAACCGTCACATTGTTTTAAAGACTACTAAACGTAAGGAAGTAGACTTTAAAACCTTGTCATGGTCTTAAAGAATACGTCCATACGTTTTCGCGAATGGCACAAAGTCACCCCGCGCGACGGTATATATATATATATATATATATATATATATATATATATATATATATATATGTGTGTGTGTGTGTGTGTGTGTGTGTGTGTGTAATTAGGAACATTATATCCAGACGTTTGAGATGGGTAGGGCATGTAGCACGTATGGGCGAATCCAGAAATACATAGGCCTATAGAGTGTTAGTTGGGAAGCCGGAGGGAAAAAGACCTTTGGGAGGCCGAGACGTAGATGGGAAGATCATATTAAAAAGGATTTGAGGGAGGTGGGATATGATGGTAGAGACTGTATTAATCTTGCTCAGGATAGGGAGCAATGGCATGCTTATGTGAGGGCGGCAATGAACCTCGGGGTTCCTTAAAAGCCATTAAGTAAGTATATGTAGGTTGTAATGTAAAATGAGGTTCACTTATTAATTAGATTATTTTATGTATTATTATTACTTGTAATTATTGTATATAACTGTATTGTGTATTGTAATTAATTGTATATTGTTTAGACCACTCTCACCGGGTGCTTGCCCACTGGCAGTGTAAATAAATACATGCAATTAGAAGTACTATTCTATAAATAATTGTCTACAACTGTGGAGCAACGGCTAGCGCGTCTGGCCGCGAAACCAAGTGGTCCGGGTTCGATTCCCCGTCGGGGTAAGTTATCTGGTTGAGGTTTTTTCCGGGGTTTTCCCTCAATCCAATATGAGCAAATGCTGTGTAACTTGCGGTGCTGGACCCCGGACTCATTTTACTGGCATTATCATCTTCATATTATTCAGACGCTAAATAACATAAGATGTTGATAAAGCGTGGTAAAATAACCTACTAAAAATATAAATAATTAAGTACGGGTATTCATTTTATGTTTCTTTAACTTCATTGAACTATTGAATAAATCTGTTATCCATGGCGTGTACCCACTTCATTTATGTGCTTTTCAACTTTTTGAATTGTTAAGTTTTGTCTGTTAGTTCCACATGAAGTTCTACAAAATAATGTTAAATTTATTACAAAAGAAAAGCTGTGTTTACTGGCCCTACAAAGTTCTTCGCCTGACTGTATCTATAGGGAAGCGAGTAGTGCCTCAGAAACTCGATGCGATTGAGTTCTGTTTATATTTCTTTTACGTTTAAAATATACAGCTATTTGCTGCTCATTTAACAGTAGCGAGTAGAGTTATGAAATCCGAGCTCTAATTTTATTGGATATATGTTCCTTCGGAAGGGTTGGACTAAAAGGTGTTTTGAGACAAGAGCAGATCCAATTACGCATGCACACCTTCCGGGAGGTGTGATATTCAGGCATTCCGCAAATGAGAGCGACTCTCCTCAACCACACGTCTATCGACTGGCTTTGGGAACACGCCCATGTAAGCGAGTCTTGCCAATGAGCGTCTCTGGCTAGGGCCTGCGCACGGAAGTTGGTGTTTGGTAGAGACGTCATCTGTCCGACAATCTGCAATACAGAGGTGGGAAGTCCGATTCATGTGGAAGAATCGATTCAATAAAGCTATTCGTTCCTTTGATTCAGAGGTAATTCGTTACCAGTATGAACGAATAAGACTAGATATGCATTTATTTTCAGCTATGTAGCTCGTTAATTACTATATTTGCTTCACGTTTACTTTTTGCTTAGGACCTACTACAAGACAGCATATTTCCATTGGTTGAATTAGCGCAAAATTGACGCGGTACGACAGTGGTGTCACGAAATCAGCACGGCAACTTATGATTTTGAAGCTATGGCATAATTCAGAGCTGAGCAACAAGTGCGGATTTTACTCTCTCACGGGGAGCCATAGGACTTCTCTTCAACCCCTTTCTTCCCCGCCGAACACCGCGCAGCGTTGATGTCGTAACGGATGAATATTAAGCGTCCCCGTTTAATAATAATAATAATAATAATAATAATAATAATAATAATAATAATAATAATAATAATTTATTATAGGATTAACAATAAAAATATCTTTCTTATTTAGACTACTTATTTATCACATCTCATCTTTATGTTGGGATATGTTGGTTCAATAATTATTTGTGAAAGAGTAGGTCTATATTTTCCTCCTGAACCTCTCACACATTGTGTTGGTACTGTAATTGGTAGATTAATATGATCTAATATTAAAATGTATTTGTCTGACAACATGAAATTCATTGCCTTGACTAAACAGTTTACGATTCACGAGACCTAACCTAAAAACGTATATTGTTTGATCACGTGAAATTATTAGTACGAATTCCGAAAACAGAATACCACTTTGAAATGTATGCTATACTCTACTTAAAATAGCTCGCTACCATGCTATTTCGTCTCCTGGCCATTTTAATAAAAATCTGAAAATTAAGAAATATAGTCTATTTCTGTCCATTAGCCTCGTGATAATATTACAATAATGACACAGTTAAAAAACAGTAAACTCGATCAATAGTAAAACTAAAACAAAAATAACTTTATATCTTCTGAAACTTACTACAACCAATGCTTTTAGTATCTTTACTAACTTATGACTAGAGTCTAGCAACTAATTTTCGAGCAATCGAACTCTCAGCTGAGTTGTCAATCATCTGGCCACTGTAAAAAGGTCGAACCACAGCTATGACAAATTTAATACTATCTATGGCCCACTTTGACATGCTTGACCTAGGGAGACAGACCTGAGTTCGTCGACGTCTTACATCTGTAGGCTATTACAAGAAGAAAAAGCAGTGTGCAACTAGCGGCGATGTTTCCTGACTGCTGAAACTTCCAACTCAATTTTCTAATAACCGTGCATTTAATCACAAAACGTAATATAGGTTTCCCATTCATTTAAGTGAACCTTATCGCCCAGTACAATCTGCAGGGTTATTTCAATTCTACTGTTTTGGAGGAATGCATTTAGAGTTAATAATTATTTAATTTTATGTTATGTGATTAATTGTAATTCTATTTTGGATTTATTTACTTATTATATCTCACATTATAGCCTACATTATGCTCATTTCATTTTCTACATACTAAATTGGTGGAAAGATCACCAAATAACTCTAGCCTCTCTAGCAACACTTGTGAAACGAATATTGGCCATTCCATGAATAAGTGTTTCCACCGAGCGTAACTTTAGACTAGTAAAGCAGATTTATTAATACATAAACACAAGAAGTCAATCTGATCATGTAGTCTATGATAATAGGCCCTAATAATAATTGTGAACATCAAATAGTTAAGATTAGCACGTGTGTAATAAAATAGTTCTTTGAATGACACTTGTTTTCTCTGAAGTAATTAGATCTTTTCTATACAGAGTGATTTGTTTCTAAACTTTGCTATTCTTTTGTTATTCGTAGTTTAGAGATGTGTAAATTATACTTATTTTGTACAGAACAACTACCATTGGGAGTCAAAGTAATCGTATTTTTGAAAATAACATTACTGTTTATGTTTTTAAATTGATTTCTTAATAAATAATATTGCAACTGCTTAGAGTAATTAAAAAGCATGCAACTATTGTTTTAGAGATAGGCCTATATATATATTTTTTATTTTAAAGTACAAACGTCATAATGGGCTGTATGTAGGACTACTTATTTTCCATTTTGTTTTATAATGAATTGTAATTATATTTTTGAGTATGTTTACATTATGATATTTCACATTATATATTACTTCTATTTCCTTCGATGTCACTGCGTCCATTGTTCATTTATTTGTTAACTTACTAGTCAAATTACTGCAAGTTCGAAATACAAAAATAAATGTATTAAAGTGTCAAATTATTTGAAGCAAACATATTTTTGTAATTAAACAAAATAAATATCCTTCAATATTATTACTCTGTTTGTATAGCCTACTCAGAAAAAGTTAAAAAATTATTGTATGATGAAATGTATACCTCGTGTTATTTAGAGATCGTATTTTCTTCCTCCTTACCATTTATTTCTGTGTGAGATTTGTGTTCCAAATAATTCGCGATCTTACATGGACTTATGTAATATCGATTATTGGGTTATATAATTAAATCGAACAAGATTCAGTCAATATGTGACGAGAAAGAGTTATGACGTAATGAAATGATGAAGTTATTACGTATAGGCTACTGTTTAACACTGGTACAGAAAAAGCCAGCTATATAGCGTTTATTGGTAAGAAAAATATACATGACTTGTGCACGACTTGTTCTGTGAAAAACTATAACATTGTTTAACATATCTATAAGCAACTTTCATTAGTAAAACTCTAAAAGTTTAAAATATAAACGATACTTATAAAGTTACTGCAAGTTCAGAATAATAAAGAAAATATATGTGTTATAGTGTCGAATGAACTGTAAGAGTCCTTGCAAACACTTTTTTTTTCAACAAGACAACGTAAATTTCCTTGTTACTCCGGTTGTGTACTCGAAAAACGTGTTTCATGTAAGTGCGCCTGATGTTCTGTCTACTTTGCAATACATCAGGCGTAACCGCTCTACAGCCGAGTTACCGGTCCGATGTTCATCCTAGCCGGTTGTAGCTACGACCGGTCGAATCTAAACCGATTGTGAGGGCTGTTTTGCAGGTCTCTAACTGGAACGAAATTGAAGAAGAGTAGGCTACGTAATAGAACTGGATGACATCCCTGAGGTACGGTATGAAGTTAAGACTCTCGTTCTCTGGTGGGCGAGTTAATTGACAAAATATAAAGATATTATGTAAATTGAAGATATTGATATAGCGTGCATATTAATAAGTTCAAAATCTTGTACTTTTTAAATAGGTTGTAAACATTATTATTATTATTATTATTATTATTATTATTATTATTATTATTATTATTACTACTACTACTACTACTACTACTACTACTACTACTACTACTACTAGCCTACTACTACTACTACTACTACTACTACTACTACTACTACTACTACTAGCCTACTACTACTACTACTACTACTACTACTACTACTACTACTACTACTACTACTACTATTATTAGAGTAACTTCTTATCCAGTTTGTAATGAATAATTCTGTAGGCCTATTTCGTTATTAGAAAACTCATTTCTTCTATAGCCAGTTTATTTTTGGGGCTGTGTAACTTATTTGGTAGACCAATAGACTGGAATGCCCCCGATGATACCGGCACTTTTATCGCTGCCAGAAGTCACAGAACGGCCCCGTGGTCAAATTAGCATCCTGTTAAATTGAGTACAGGATCTTTCTGTGGGGTATAGGCTAAAGATAGTCTATTCATGGCGCCGATCACACTACCATTTAGGCCTATAATGCACCAAGTTTAATAGAATTCATATAAAAACCAGCAAGTTTTGTGCCTACTTAATTATGCCTATAATATGTTAAGGTTCTGTAAGAAAATAAACTGAGTTTGAGTAGTCACTAAACCAACATTCGGTGACTGTTAGCAGTGTAGAAGAAATGGAGGAAATAGGCCTACACAGAGTATTTACCATTTATTTATTTAAATATACAGAATACGGAATATAATTACAATAGAAATAGAAATAAAATAATACAGTCAATATAAAAAAAACGAGATACAGTAATATTAACAAAATTTGAGGACCGAATGAGCAGCGCTCGTGTTCGGTCGCAGATCAGATATATTGTTAATGAAGCCTATAAGAGAATATATAAAATAAAATAAAATAGGAACCAAAATTAAAATTACATCTGCAATGAAATTATACAATAGCCTATAATATTAACATAGAGAAGAATAATATCGTACGTGAATAAAGCATGACAATTTATGAAAAAATATATAGCCTATTATAAAATTATAGAATACAAATATAATATAGGCTGATTAAATAGTCTAAATTTATATCATATGTGTATAAATTAATCAAATTGAAGACAATAACACGTTTCAAAATTTTCTTGTTGTATGTTAGTGGGTTACATTTTAGAAATTCTGGGTGTAATTTAGCTAAAGAATTATACAATCGAGGGCCAAAATTAATACTATGCTCTTCATCTGTAGTATCATTTATAACTTGGCAGAATATTTTAGGGTCATTTTTGTATCAATCAAATTTGGATTCATAATATTTAATTTTAATATTCAATTGTTTTGTTATTTTTTAAACTCGTAGAGCCATATTCATAGACATTCTTAGCACGGGCTTCCGGTGGATGATCAGCGAACTAACGTTTTTCGTATTCATAAACCAGTGTTAGCGATAGTCTGTGATATGAATCCTGTACAAGTAACCAGTCGATAGCCGGGGCTAGTTTAGCACGCTCGTAGCGCGGGCTAGCGAAATGTCTATACATAGCAGCCTTAATGACTGTACTTCCTACTGATGAGGTGAGTGGTTTATCACTAGATTGAATTTTCTGATCGAAAGGACTTTCTTAGCCTATAGCTTTAAGCGATAGGTAAGTTATAGAGAAAATCAACATTCAGATCTCCATAAACTGAGTGATTCGTGTTCACCAGTTGCAATCAGTATTGTACTGAGATATCTATGTTTCGTTGTTTGTAATGGCTTAAATGTCGTCCAAAGTGCAGAGAACCAAACAGAGAAGTTATTTACAGGTGGGCACAAAGTTCCGTTACCCCTATAAATACTTTAAATATGGTGAGTTGCCTACTTCCGTGATACCCCTAATTCCGTGATACGTTGTTTTCACAGAATGTCACGGGGTTGGGTAACTTGCTAGGAAGTTCACCGATGTCTCAAAATTAGGCGAAAGATGCACTCTTTCGAGAAAGATGTCTGGCGCTATGGTCAAACGGCAAAGCTTTGACTTGCATTCAATTAAGAAAAAAGTATCACGGGATTGGGGGTATCACGAAAATATGAAACTTTACTCTATAACCTACACACTATTTATATAGGCTAATTCCGGTCATAGGCTAATGCAGACATACTTCCACTTTACACTAATTGTGTGTCCTAAATGTCCAAAGAGTCACTATATCCCCCATTGTTCTCCTTACGCCAGGCATGTTAATTGATGCCCACAGGAGCAAGCGCGCTCTTTGGAGCTCAGGAGAGCCTGAGCGCTTTACAGCGGAAAGGAAAGAGACAGACGAAAGAGGTATTATATGTCGCTTGGTCAAGATATATTCAGGGATGGCCAGCACTGATTCAATAGATAAAGGGAAGAGAACTTATTAAAACTGTATCCATGCTAATTTTTAGATTTGTCTGAGAAGTATGAGTGCATTATAAGAATGTAAGTTTTAATTTTAATGCTCATTTTTTACAAGTTTGATTTTTTTATTCAAAAGAAATATTTTCTCAACTTTTCGTTCAGAAAAGTGAAATTTTCAGGTATAGGCCTATTTATTTAGTAGTCTTACAGAATGTTTTCGTAAATCTAATATACCGTATATACGTATTACTGAAGATAGTGTATTGAAAATTTAGAAAATGTTCGCATGGAAATTGTTTGTAAGGAAATGAATTAACAAAGCAACTACTGTTACATCATAAGCAAAAGATATGTGTCCATGTGTTGTAAAAATGTCAGCTCTATAGATTCAGCAGATTTCGAGAAAATAATTTAATATTCTGATGATAGGAAGTTGCTCACAAATATCACCTTAAAAGCATAATGCGATAAGAGTTTTGTTATGTAATATTAGTTACACTTAGAGCATATACAGTACCTAGGTAACTTTGCTTTGTACTGTAATATTGTTTTGATCAGTTTATTGATTATACTTTTGTGAGGCTAAAGATACCATCAATATAAATTCCAAATTATCATGTCATACTCAATCTCTTTCTTTGGAATATACTTTCTTTATGAATGATGTGTTTCATCCACTTAATACAGTATAATATTATACTACTATGGAATTTAAATGAATATTCCTTCTTAACTCTTTATTATGTTATTAAGATTTAAAACACAAGTGCAATATTAAGAAATCATGTTAGTACCTTTGTTTTACAGACAATATAGATAATATTAAACAGAAAGAAGCCATATAAAAATAACGACATAACATTTCACGTTCCATTTGAAGTTGGTGCACCACTATTTTCTTAATCCAACAGGTTGCTTATTCATATACACAACCTTCCTCTTTCCATACATAGCGCTTGCTGCCCGCGCACGACGTCAAAGTCAGAAAAATGCGCTTACTTTGACATTACTGCCTTACGCAACGCCAGCTTTGGTGTGACATTCGCCTCAGCATTGCTGGTGTAATCTGTTAGCCGTGGGTCACTCATCTTATCAGCTTCAACTTTCCAACAGTTAGATTCATCAGGCATTGTTCTCCAATTGGCAAAGCTTTGTACCTCTCGGATGTTAATTTTTATTTTAATAATTTACTTGCAAAGAGCATTTGCTTGTTCCGATCTGCACTTGGGCGTGGATTCTGAGCGGATTACCTGGTTAGGTTTTTCCGACGTTTTCCCAAAATGTAACGCGAATATCAGATAATCTCATGACGAATCCTCGGTCTCAAGTTGCCAAATACCATCACGATATCACCAGTTCTATCTTCCGCGAACCTGTGGAAGAAGAACTAAGGAAGACACTAGTGAAGTGCTTTGTGTGGAGTTTGACAGTGTACGTGAAAGAAACATGCACATTACGACCAAGTGAAGTGAAATGACTAAAAGCATTTGAAATGTGAATATGGAGTAGAATGAAGCGTATGAAATGGACAGACAGAATAAGAAATAAAGCTGTAGGGTAACTGAGTGTAAATCGGGTCAGAGGTTAAATTGTGGTCAATTTCAAAACCCTGTCTCCATATAAGCGTAAACCAGTTCAAGCAAGTGCTACCATATACTGGTGAGGAAGAGAACTTCCTGTACACGTTGAGTGCCATTGATGCTAGCTAGTGTGTGTGTTCTTTGTGTTGACAAAAAAGGAATAGAGAGAGTATAAAGGTGAGTTAAGAGTATTTTATACATTTTAAATAATGCTTTACGGTTCCTTTATTATTTACAACAACTATGGCAGAGAATTTGTGCGATTAACTTTGAATATTAAGTTTAAGCTTTTTAGAAGAGATTATGGCTATTAACGCCTTCGTCGAAGCAGTATTCAGTACTACCAACCTCTAGCAAAACAAAGTTCTAAATTTGGGTTAAATAGTGTCAGTAATATCAGACAAATAGGGTCGACATGTTTCAAATCAGTCCACTCAAATTAAGTATTTATTTTCAATTCTTTGTGACAGATGGTTAAATGTAAGAGGAAAACGTCAAATTCGTGGACTGAGAACGACATGCAGAAGGCTATTAAAGCATTTCGCGAGGGAAGAAGTCAACTTCATGCTGCTGAGTTGTTAGGAGTTCCTCATTCATGTCTGCAACGACGTCAATCACTTGAAAAGTAAAGGCGGTCAAACTACGTTTACACCAGAACAAGAAAATGAACATGTGTCTAGAATTTTGAAACTGTACGCATGCACGCATGTGTTTTCGGACTACACTGCAACACAGTTCGTTGATGCAGAAAAGAAAACAGTGTTTGTTAGTGGAAGGTGTAAAGTGTTAAATTAAATCAATTCAATATTAATTTTAACGTTCCGTGCAGGTATACAGAGGGAAAAATTGTGACCCGATTTGCCCTAAACACTGACCTCATATTTCAGTTCATGTACAGACAGTTAGTTTAGAGTAAAAAAGAAACATTTTTGGGGGAGTAGTACTTACATGTGGCTGTAACTAATGATATGTTATGAGTGTAATATATTATGAAAGTAACAATAAAATTAAGGATTTGTTACTTTTTGACCCTATTTTCCCTTGGTTACCCTATACTGGAAAGAATGGATGAATAAAGAATAGGGCTGTAGCTGATTAGGAAGAGAGAAAAGAATCCGTTGTGTTACTGGTTAATTTGATGAAATATGATAATCAGATCATTCGATAAAAAAGAAACCATTTAACACTTTGGATATACGCCCACAGTGTTTTTGTGGACTATGAATTATGTGTTTTGTAGGAATAGACACATAAAAAATGAAAAGAAAGTATATTAAATTATAGTCTTGTTTAGGCCTACAGTGTATATAATGTCATCACAACGCTCGATATTGATGGCTACCTACGTTTGCACCCTTTTCGAATAACTGCGAAGTGTCTCAACCCTTCCCTAATATTTCTCCACCGATAGGGGAAGTTTTATTGATGCATTGTTAACAACAGAAACTATCAGGCCTAATTATTAAATTGTCTCTTAATATAAGTGATTATAGGAATGTCCTATTTATTGAAACATTTCAGGACTATGAAATCTAAATTAGTCCAACTGCTGCAAGAAGAATTATGAATGATTCATTGTTTGTAATGGGCCTATAGACTTGTTCTTAGATCAAATAACCAGTCAAGATTATCATTGATCTAAAGAACAATAATGAAATAACTATTTAATTGGTTATAGTTAAAATATAGGTTAGTTTATTTATCTTCAGGAAATCTGTTATTATTGTACAGGGACATCATTTTATTTTTACTAACATTTCTAATATTAACCTGGCTATACCTTTGGATCAACGGTTGCTACCCCCTTCCACGACTGGAATTAGATGATACTGGCGTAATATACAAACAAATCACTTTACTATTTATGGGAGGGAAGAAAAGTAGTTCATCCATTTACGTAAAGTAGGAAATATCGCGATTCTGAGTTTGATAATTTTCATTAGGTTTTTGTTTAATCAAAATACAGTACAGAATTAACAATGAGTGTTTTTACTCACGAAGTAAGCTGTCCCTGCGGACGTATTCAATATGCAGTGTAAGTTATATTATACTTTCTATAGCACATTAGTGTACACTGTAGAGAATGAAGTTAAATTGAAAAATAATAAAATATGGATATTTAAACACATTTTTGAAAATGGTGGCCGTTTATTTCGATACAGGTTTAAGTTCTAATGTGCATATTATCACACTGTAGACTATTACAAATAATTCCAATTACCAGTTTCATCCTTCGTACCAGTAACTCATGTTGAAATAATTCTGTACTTATTCTATAAAAGAGTACCTTACCTACTGTAAATTCAATTTTAACTTCTGCCCGATCCGAAATCTACTGTCCGTCCAAGTGGTTATGTCGCAGGGTCGTAGAAAGGGGGAAAATCACGTGACAGTTAATTACTTTACGAGGCTCTTTTATTTAAGTTATTTTAAACAGTTGTATAATATTACGTAGACGTCCAATTCCTAACAGAAATTGATGTTTTCAGAAAAGAGCTAAAACAGCCCAGCCACTAGCCTTTACAAAGAGGCGAATAGAAGCGGGTGGGGGAAACCGGGATGCGACGTAGGCAAATGAACGAGAGTACCTGTGCGAAAATGATTCAATATTGAAAGCTTTTTCGTCACTGTAAACGCGAACATATTTTTGGAACGTACTGTTTACCGTGACCGTAAGACTACTATGACTGTATGCGCGGCATTGGTTCTGTGTGGAGTACGGTTGAACTGCATTAGTAGAAGGGGTGGTAGTGAAGTACATTAAAAAACTCAGGTACAATAAAAATTGAAGTAGAAATAAAATGATGACCCTGTATATCTTATCAATGATAGTTCAACAAAATATTCTCTTACCATAATAAGCCTGCCATTCGGAACAGATAATGGAACTGAATTGTTGTGGATCGCTTAAAAGAAATAATGAGAAAGATTGTGTCATCTTCGCTAGAATTATTTTCATGCAAAGTGATGTAGTGAATAGTATAGGGCTACAGTAGCTAGTCTGTACAATGCAGTCTGCTACTGTCCCACATTTTTGGCGCAAACACATCTTGATCTAATGCAGCGACTCACTTTTTTTTTTCTGGATAACGTGAGTACCTATTATAGGCCTATTGATAATGTTGTGATTGTGACATAAGATCACATGTGCTTCACCTCAGTATCTTATAACTCATTGCATTGTCTTTCAATGAAAATATAGTAACTTACTTTAATTTTAAATTTTTAACAAATTACTATTAATGGTAGGAAACCTGAAGGAAAACAACAAGTTGGAAAACAAATTTTTTTATTGTTATTTCTAAGAAACTCTTTAGAAGTAATTATAGCAGTAATTCCTCAGTAATAGCATGTACTTAAATATAAGTAAGGCAACAAGTTATCATGATATACGAGCAACAGAAAAGAATAAGGAATTATTAGGTAACTAATTCATGGTTTCATGAAATGTTGGTCAATATTTACCCTTCATAATAACCTAAAATGGCAGCCAGTTTGAAACTTTGAAATCGATGACAAAGTATCCAACTTCATTACTTTTTCGAAGTTAAGCAATTACTTACTACATTTAGAATTTTTTTAGTGTGACTAGTTCGACAGTAAATCTATCCTTATATCGACGTATATTTCCAAAATAAAGAAATTTACTTCTTAAGCCTGTATATTTTTAATAATAATTTTGTTTACTATTCACGTTCATCTCCAAATCTTTAATATATTTTATGCTCGACCATGCCGAAATGTAGTAATTATACACCTGGTAGCAGACCTTTAATGCATGTCATTAATGTGCACCTACTCATTAAAGGTCAGGTCTTTCAGCCAATGACGACTCAGGCTACAACTGTTCAGCCAATGACAGGTCAGCTTTCTACCGTTATAAAACCGCAAGTATCGATTATTCTCGGATATGCAATCGAAAGAGAATTAGCGAAAAGTCACGGAGGCTGGAAATCCAATACTGTCGCAGAAGGTTATGTTCTGTTACTATAATAATTAGCGTTAATTGTAAATAATATTCAAATAAATTCAATTTGTCATCTCGTTTTTCAATGTCTAATTTAATTTTAATGCTATCTCTGTAGGTTCTTATGGCCTAGCAAGGTCAATGTGGACATCTGTTCCTCGGAAAAAATCAATACTTTCGCGTCTGCGCACATCTCACAACATACGGGACATTGCTCCAGGTCAGATACAATAAAATTAATATCATCAAGATAGAAATATGGTCGAGCATAAAAAGTCGTATTAAACTCGCCTATAATGGTAATTAAGAAGCTCGTATGAAAATTGTGAAACTCGCTTGCGCTCGTTTCATAAATATCCATACTCACTTCTTAATTACCTTCATTATAGGCTCGTTGCATAATATACTATATTCATTCACCCATAGTTTTCTCCCCAAGGACAGGTCCTTTATTACAAACCCAGCATTCTCCAACCTTTCTTCTGTTCGTCTTCCTCTTAGTTTCCACTTACGATCCATATATATTAATGTTGTATGTTATCTGATATCTTCTTTGCTCCGTTCAATTTTATAATAAATAAGAACAATTTATACAGAACGTTAACCAGGAAAGAGATTTAGCTGAAGTAAATTCTGTTATCCTTTTACTGTTATAGATCGAAGAGTCTGTAATTTAATGTATAAAATTATATAACGAGATTTTATTGCCGAACGTGACCAGCTGAAACGCTCCTAAGCGGACAGTTACTCCCCCATGTGACTTTTCCTATGGAACTGTACCTAGCGAAATCTATTTCTAGTGCACACATGTCATATAATCCGTAGTGCCATTAATGCCAATTGCCAGTACAGGTGGGAGCATTGATCTCCCACTAATTTGTGGGTCTCCATATTCTGTGTTGAGGATGACTTTACCTTTACTTTTACACGTAATATTCATATACACGTGTAGGCCTATGTATGTAGCTAATATTTAAAGTGAAGTCGAACTAAGTATTGTGTATGTTGAATTTGATTAATAATGTTATATTTAACGTTGTTTCCTTAATGTTATATTAAAGGGACACTGGCCAAAAATATGAAAATTGTAGTTTTTTTTTTTTTTTTTCATTTAAAACACCGTTACTATTTGTAGGCCTACTTTCATCCTGCCACGCGAAGTTGTTCAATTTTGGTTCTAAGTATTTTTAAAAATGTTTTCATAAACTCTGTTCGGAAGATAGAATGAAAATACTATTCTAATTCTAAAAAAAAAAAAAAAAAAAAACGTTACGAAGAATATTCAAGATTATTTAACCACTCAACAACAATACTTAGTAACACACCCCTCGGCCCTATACGCCAGCTTAGCGTTGACTAAATGATTCACAGTTCACAACAATTTTATGCAATTTCATATCCATGCGTGCTGTCACTTGACCTTAAAAAACAGTGATGATAGATGGGGAATGCCCTCGTACCCAATCTGATCAACTTATTGTATCATGGTGAGCTAAAATGTTTTCCTTTAACGGTCGTTTCAAAGAAAAAAATTATGTTATTGTTATTATTATTGTTATTATTATTATTATAATACAGGGTGATTCACGAAGATTGTGCAATACTCTAGGTTGTGATTTCTGACATCATTCTGATGAAAAAATTCATATATACTTGTGTCCTATGTCCTATTTTGAATAGTTTCGGAAAAAGTCACGTTTCTTTCTTCCGTAACACGAATTCTCGTGAACTTATCTCTCTCTCTTTCTTGGACGTCTGGAGCTGTATGTGTTACAGTACAGCTGATAGCAGCGACACAAAATCTCGTGACATCAGGGTCACGGTTAGAGATAACTCAACAGCGGTACATCGTATCTAACTAGCATCCGAACAAAGAAGTTAGGGAATGCGGCGCGCGCAATTCACACTCGGGCGGCTATTATATTACTGCAGAAGGCGTGGTCTTTAAAAACAGATTTTAATACAGATTTTTCAGGTGAATAATAACGTGAATATTCTTTACTGAATTTATAGTACACCCAATACCATTACTGTAAGTAATATAAACGTTTAAACCTTCAAAATATCTGCGTTTATGTTTAACATTCATGAGGGCGTAACTCACTCAATTTGAAAAGAATGACATATGTTTATATGAACTTTTTTGTCAGAATGATGCCAGAGATCACATCCTAGAGTATTGCACAATCTTCGTGAATCACCTTGTATAGCTAGAATGTAAAATTTCATGTAGTCTATATTAAAAGATTTAGGATTTACCTCCCCTTGAACAATACACAGCCGCTTAGGGGATGGAATTATGAGTAAAGCAGACAAATCAATATCAGTAGTATGCGCCCCAGAACTCAGGAAATCGAATTGTGCTTCAATTGGAAGACTTTAGATATTCCTCCTACCCTTAGGAGTCCCCCATGGGGTGTCATGGTGATCTAAAACTCTACATTTTTTTATCAGAAACAAAAGAAAATAATATAAAAATTTCTCCTAATCATTCGTATCCTAGAAACTTAGGTCATTAACCACAATTTCGAACGGAACGGGAGTGAAAATTAAACATCTCCGATTCACTCGAATGCAACCGGTGCGTGGTCAAGGAAGAGAGATACAAAGCTACAGCAAGAACGTTCTCTGTCAGTGACGGATGTTTTAATTTTCCATAAATATGATACACGCCTTATTTGTTTTTTACATTAAAAAATCTTGTACGTGCAATATTTTACAAATTGTGCAGTGTCTAGAACTGTCCACAGCTATTCTCTAAATCAAATAGTGACATTAATACATTCATTTTACATATTTTATTAGCTTTTCTCAGATTACGATAATAGTAATATGCTTTCATTTTGCATAGCCTACTGTGTATCATATAGGCCTACGACAAACCATTAATGTATATTTTATTCTCTCAGAATCAGTGACTGAAAATGAGAGTTACATGAGTTACTGTCAGCAGCAGTTGGTCAAAAACATGATTATCGGTCGGGATCTACATCTGTATTTTACACTAAATAGTTGCTAACATACATACGTTGTAGCGAACACAGCTTCAATTGAATAGGCAAAGGAACGAAGCATTTGTTTTTACACAAATTACTGAAAACTCGATCACTTGTTAATTCGTTACATCTAGTTATAGTTTTAGTGATAATGTCATATTATTAGTATTTCCTATTTGAAGATCAATACCTGCATTTTTTTACATCTACAAGGAAATGATCAACATACAATGAAATGTCATGTTGCAAATCTCTTCAGTCAGAAAAACTGTGCTCACAAAATTGACATTTTTAGAATTACAAGTATATCAACATAATTATTCACTTTATTGGAAGGTATGTTAGGAAGAGAATTTAAGCTTAAGCATAGAAAATGGTGCAATTACGCATTTTTTTAAGTTCTCAATCATAATAATGCTCAAGTTTGTTTATGAATGCCTGAATTGTAGCTACCATACATTTGGACAATATTTTGCTGGCGACCTTATAGTCCAATATTTAACTGGTTTAAATGCAAAAAAGTGGCACTACACCCATACAAAATATCAATAATAATTTTATAATGAATCAGTAATAAAATGCATCTTGTAATTTCTGATACTTGGCATACATTTCAATGACGTTATGTATTGTGTCATAATGTTCCAAGTAACACTTTTGAGGAAACTAGCCACTATATTTTTTCGCCATATTCAAGATAAAAAATTCTTGCTCCCACTCTCTATCAAATTTCGCTTTTTAGAGCTAGACTAAATATTTTCGAAGGTGACTTTGTAATCCGCCACGTATAACAGATAATAAGCCACCGCAAGCGATTAGAATAGGTACAGAAAAACTGTAAGCCTAGGGGTGGAAGGGGGTTGAATCGACGTCAGAAGTTAGTTGTAAACAGGTTCAGTATATATCATGATTCACGCTTTCGCCAGTAAACATTGAGAAAATTGTAATGAATTGATGTAATATGTGACAATGTAACTAAAGTAAATTAGAATTCTGAATGGAAAGTCCAGTTACGAAATGTTTATTATGACAATTTCGGCATTACGACATTAGTATTTCTATGATATTTTCTATAAGTTAATCTATTAAGCACAAAATACTAAGTTCAGTGTATTATGAAGCTGCAGTCACATCTTCATTTTCATTCTTGAATCTTACTTGCAGTAGGAACATGAAGAGTGATACTGACTCTTGTAAAATCTGTAAAATAAAATTGTCAAGAATATTTGAAGTACGTCGAAGTAAGCCTATGTACTGTTATTGCACGTTATCTTGAACTTCCTGAGCGGGAACAGAGGGGCAGAGGGAAGGAAGCGCGTAACGTGGGTGGAGCCAACTGAGTTGTTTGCGCATGCTCCGCATCATAATCTCTTGTCAAGAAACATAGAACTATTTCCTTCACTGCGTACCAGTATTGTTAACATGGAGCAGCAACCACAGGGTAGTAACTATGTGAAATCACACCATCGCGGAGAAAAAGAAATTATCGCAAATATAATATATATGTGTGTTGCGTGGAGGAAAAATTAAACAAATGTTTGCTGGAACCTCTTGATAAGGAACATAAGAGAGCGGCTAAATACTCTGGCAAAGGTATTAGTTCCGTGAAGAGAATTAAGAATAATACTGTATTGAATAACCGAACGAATCTCACATTACTCCGGGAAAGAATAGGTATATAATGTTTAGAAATTATTGTCGTAATAGATATGTACAATAGTGTGTGTACTGTGAGCGACATAATGAATTACTGTTGTAAGTTATTATTTTGTTATAGTTCTGCAAAACATACTATTTCATTCCAGAATTAGGACTTGTGTAAAGTTGAAGTGGCCTTCGATCAACATTCGGGATACAATCGAAGAATTCTATCTTGTTCAGAAAGTAGTACCTACGTTTAAGAAGATAATTCCGTATGGATGATGCCATTGACGAAATAATAATTAATTTTGGATCAAGCGATGAAGACGATGATGGCAGCAATGATATGGATATGGATTGTGTATAATTGTAAATTAATATAAATTCAAATAATAAGCCTGTAAAATATTGTTATAAAAATATGTACATATCAGCTGTAGGTGTAAGTCATGTAGGCCTATATAATGTATAGAAATAGCTGTTGTAACTCCGCCATTGCCGGTCCCCAGCTCGGATGAGAGAGGAGGAGCGTACACACGATTATATTTAAATACTTACTCATTACAGGTTAATCAAAACCTGCTATGAAACTATGTTCTCCTCTCAAAACCGGGGTGTCGTGAGATGATGATGTCTGTATTGAACCAAGTTCTTTTACAGTAGAGAGCCGTGAAGTGAAAGAACCAACGTTTTCTGAAAAGAATCACGTTACCCGAGGGAGGGGCATCCTTGCCATGCCGTTACGTTGATGAGTACATGCCGTACCGAGCAGTTCGAAAGATAGACTTAGGGGATGTAAGGTTCAAGATAACTTGCAATAACAGTACAGGTATACACAGAGCGATTCGTGGAGTATAATAAATATTTTATGGTATAGTAGTATGGACTATTCTGAGTTAAAAAAGATTAATATAGGCCTAAATATATGTTCAGTTTTCAATATGTGTGGAATATATCTGTTTCATTGTCACGCGTAACAATGATATGACGTAACAATACAATGACTACGTACTATTGACTACATGCCGTGCAAAAATAATACGTGTCGCTGTTATGAGATTGCCTGATGGCAGCACTGTTCTTTGTTCTTTTGGCTCCAAGAATGGGCTTATTCTTCCAGTATGGCGGAGCTCCAGATTACATTTTAGTCGTCAGGTGACAAGTTATCTAAATCTGACATTCCCCCAGTATTGGATCGGTCGCGGTAGTCACATGCATAGGCTACCAAGGTCCACAGGTCTTATTTCTGTCGTTTTTTTTTCTATGGGAATGGATGAAATGAGAGGTTTACAAAAAATTATAAACGCAAGGGAAGAATAATATTGGTCGATTGCATTAACAATAGGACCTCCCGAATAGAAGTATCAAACGCTACCGTCCCGAGTTAATTCGCTCGGTATTTACTCTTTTAATTTCTTCAATCTAGATCCTGATTACACACTTTTAACACTTGTTTCAATTAACACAAGTCGTTTATAAAACAAAGATACCAAAGTATTAAGTTACATGCAACTTCATATTTTGTCCTCTCATTAATTTATAATTACTTATTAGTTTGATATCATACATGCATGCACTATATAGAACTGTTATACTTCATGAAGTCTTTAAATAGGTAACTTGGTTTAGGAAATGATTAATAGACCCTATATATCTTTATTATTTTCATTTAATTTTATTCCTATTTATATAATATGAATGACAGTTACAAATCAATGAATTGGTACTACTAAAAGAGACAGAAAAAATCGATAATTCAAGTAAAAATAGTTTTACTTCAAAGTTTCCGTAATGAATTAATATTTATTTTTAAATTCGAGATTGGAAACACTAGGAATTCCGATATTTGGCGAGTCACAAAATTAATTACTGTCTGTATGACATTGATATTTAAATAATTTAGAATTTTCTACCCAAAAATTGCAATAGTACGTACGTTCATTATTGTTTGTTTGGAGATGGGAACAATCTTGCCAGCTGTCATAACGACCTCTTGATTGGCGCAGGCTATCATAATGGCGAGGGATCGCTGGAACGAGACAGGAGTACCAACCCAGTCGCAATCCCATACCGCATCTCTAATTCTTAAGGCCTGAAAACGAAGAAACGTCGTTTCTTTGCGTTATATAAATTTATATTTGATGTAATTCAATATGATCAGTGAAGCTAGATTGCGAGCTACTTTAGAGGAATTTTGAATGTAAGGTTATCTGAAAATGCAAGGGAACAGTTATGAGATAAGGAACTTAAAATTTTGGTATTGTCAATATGTTGACTTTTGAAGTTAAGAAAATAACTAAAATATTCACAACAAATTATTATAAAACAATTTAATATCCACTTTCCTTTACGACATTATTACTAGCATAGGAAAATATAGAGTGGATCGGGGAAGATGCCTGACTTTTTCTTTGATTGAAAATTTAAGATACCGTTCATTTAGTTTTGAATTTCATATTGATATATCAAAGTCTGGAAGGTATTTTGAAACTATATTTTTGGTACAAAACAGAAAAAATTAATTACCATGTTTATAGATACCGTCTTATCTGCACTGTAGGCATCTTTCCTCGATAGTTGGGTAAGATGGCAAATTCAATTAACACATTTACTGATATATGTATTTTACCTAGTTTGATATATATATATATATATATATATATATATATATATATATATAACAAAATTGACTTAATCTAAATCTCATGGACACTTTCTCACTCGTTTATCACTACTTAGCCATTGTACATATTTTATTGCCGTGTGCAAGACTCGTGAAATCACTTCTTGCACACAATGAATTTAATCCAGTACATTTTTTTTATCATAATTATTTTTAGGAGGCATTTAAGGGTACGGTAAGAAATCCCGTATGCTTGCGATGCTCTAAAACAGTTCATACTCTCTATTATAACTTTGTTCCATCGCAAGTTGAAGACTGTCCTCAATCCACTGACTTCTATCAGAGGATCTTACGTAACGTTTACACATTCCCTGCAATAAAACAAAAAAATAAAACTCTTGCAACAACTTGCCATCTTACCCCACAAAAGTGATCATCTTCCCAAAGTATCGGGGTAAGATGCCTAATGCTGTGACGCAACCTAAGATGGCGGAAAAAAGTCGTTGGTTGTTAACAATACAAACTTTAGAACCTTTACTACAATATCCATTAAAAAAGTCGTTGGTTGTTAACAATACAAACTTTAGAACCTTTACTACAATATCCTTTACAAAGGTTTGACAGTTATTACGAATTCAAGGATGTTTTAAAATTTTAACATACCTTTGCAATTATTTTATAGCAGAAAAATGAGGTATTTTCTTGCTTTTCTTCTTCTCACAACAAGAGCACGTGGAAAAATTAGTTAGCTTCCATTCTACAGACATTTAACTGTCTCAGTGATCATGAAGACATGAGCGTGGCGTTCTTTCTTGGAAGAATGTGAAACTACAAAGAAATAAGCATCTTCTCCCAATAGTCATCTCCCCCGATTCACTTTATTCCCGCACAGTAGAACTAGAAATCTAATATTTTCACATTTTTCTGCTTCCGTCACAATGAAAGTTTCTATCTGAGATTTGAATATAAATTATGCGAATTCATTTATTCAGTGTTACAGAGATTGGGGGAGAAAATAACATGAATATCGAGCTTTCAAAATCAAAGGGATATTGAGAGAGTCAAAATTGTTACTGATGACAAAGTAATACAACAAATATTGTATTTCACACATCTGGGAAAAGTAATATGAAATTATGCAAATGCAATAACCATAAAATAGCGTAGCCTAAATATAACAGAAGTACGATTATATAGTCCTGTGAGTCGCCGGACATATGCTCCTGGGTCAGGCGAGTCCATTTAGTTACGCCAAGGGGTGTATGGGTTAGTTACTCGCTTGTCTTCGAAGCGATCTGATGCCATGCGTGCGGTAGAGCTGTATGTTTCTAGTACAGTTAAGCTGTACTGCATTCCTTTGCCGATCGCTCGTCCTTATCTCTACTCCGGAACTCTTCCCACTACTCCTATTACTTCCCCTCTTTCGCGTCGCTGAGCTGTCAGGACTAAATAATCGGTCTGTACAAGCAGTAATGTCTACAAGATGGCTGTAGCACAGTAGCTATACTCTGGAAATACGTAAACCGAATCCTGTGTTGTGGTACGGAAAGTGCCAGTTCTAGCCATAATACAAGTATCTATTTTGATTTTATTCCTTTGTGTTGTGTTAAGTTTACTGAGGTCAGTTTGCAGCTTCAGATAATGTACAGTAAGGCCCGAAAGTCTTGTCAACCCCCTTATTTGTATGTTGATGTGCATCCATCTTGAACACGTCATAGCAGATGTGTGACGGTGGTTGATACTTTACGTTTCAGCTTGTTTAGTGTTCCAGAACATCAGTAAGGAACCATCATTGTCGCGGTACAAAATGATGCGGCGCCATGTCCTGCGTGAAATTTTCCACAGCAAAGGCGGTGTGATTTCCCTGAACAATTCCCTAATAGCTTAATTAAAATCTTCAATTTATCTTGTATCGATGTTTCTAGACATGCTGCTTAATTATTCCTCACAGGGAAATCACACCGCCTTTGCTGGAGAAAATTTCACACAGGACATGGCGCCGTATCATTTTGTGTCTTGACAATGATGGTGCCCATACTGATGTTCTGAATCACTAAACAAGCTGAAACGTGAAGTATCAACCATTGTCACACATCTGCTATCACAAGTTAAAAATGGATGCACATCAACATACAAACAAGGGGGAGTGACAAGACTTTCGGAACTTGTTGTACAATATGCGGTAAAACATACGACACTGAAATATTATTTAATTACGTTGGTACAGTATGTGTTCAAAATGTGTACCATCACGTGCCACACATTACTGATAACTAGACTTCGTTGAAATGCCACACACAGCATGCAATCAGGTTGCCGATGTACGGTAGTATAGAGGAGGTGAGCGACCGCCCGGTCTCGTAGTATAAGCAGTTGATGTTAAGAGTTGTGACCGGTCCAAATAGATAGAGCAGCTACAGCTAATGTATACCTATGTAAGCACTTGTTTTTGCATTACTGTGGTTGGAATAGCCAAAGCTTAACATTTGTTCAGTGCAGACAAGAATTCAATAAAAACATACTGCAATGAGAGTGTTGCTGTTCGAAATAATTGCCCCTGGAATACCCTTACCCCCGCAGCCAGTCTTGACCCATTGGGGAACGTGGTTGGATGCTGTTAATTATTATGCAGAACATTACTGCTAAATAATGGAGGTAACTGATGCATTGGATAGCACAGACAGTTCCGCTGTTGCAGCTGTAAAATCATTGCCTTCTGAACAGCTATTGGAAGATATTCTGTTCATTAATTCTAATTTTAATCATCTAAACTACAACACTCAGAAGCCCTTAATATAGTGGATAAAGTATCACAAACTGTTATCAAAAAAAATATTAACTAATTTCAGAAAAAGTGAAATGTAAGTTGACAAACATTATTGCTAAAAATTCTGCCTATTCACAACCATCAGGTCACTACAAGACATCTGAAGTTGGTATACTAAAAAGTAGTGACTTTCCGTTCTTCAAATATGCACTATTACATCGTTTGATGTTGAACGTACATTTTCCCAAAATAAAAACTGTTTAAGTGACCATCGGAGGAGGTTATTTTGCAGTCGCTCAAAGTGTACGTAACTCTTCACTGCAATGCACATATTCAAGGATGATGTATCTCACATTAAATTTTAAGAGTTAATATATCTCACTATAAAATAATTGTGTATTTACAAGTTTAGACATTTCCTACTTCATTGATCATTCATCATATTTCTTGAATGCAGGATACAGGTTTTATTGTAACCAATTGCGCACTCTGCTCAGTGTTCACATCAGAGGCATACTTCATCCGTTGCACGCTCCGTTCTCATACAGTCTATACCGCGTGCGCAGTAAACCTTGCGATTCTCGTGGCAATTCCACGAAGTCTACCGATAACATTTCTGAAGATTTTTGAACATATTGATTAACACAGATTGCTGTAAGGACACGAAAAATGACGTTATCTTCTCGCGTAATTCTCAAATATTTGTAGGTGGGTCATCTATCTTGAAAACTAATTCTTTCAACATGTAGGCATCTGGGGCCATGAGATCAGGGGACCAGGAAGGTTTATGAGAATGGAGTTCCACAAGAAATTAGGCGATCTCCAAATTGTTGTTGCACAAGGGCAAGTGACTCCCCCGCTATCTATCTTGCTGCTTTCATTTTCGTTGGATGGGTAAAATTCTGACGCAATAAAAACGGCTAAAATCCTGCACGAATGGGGTAATGATGAGGTCTCTGTAGAGTACTATACTAAGTTTACTGTTTTTGGATTCTGTGCAGCATCCCGGCGGAATAAGGGCCCTATATTCCATGACCGGACACGGCGCACCAAATCGTATCCCGCGCACTCTGCATTGGTTTGTGTATAACGACATCAAGCCGTTCAAGCCCTAAAAACGAGTTGTTTGTCGGTTAATGTAGCCATCCAGGTGAATTTGGCTCTCATCTGAAAACCATATTATGTTATAGAAGAAACCTGGATCCTGATACCTCATGGACAACACTCGGCTACAATATTGTAATCAGGTTCGCACATTCCATTCTGACGTCCTACGGTCTATGATCGGAAATAATGTTCCGCGAAAAACACCTTCTCCTTAGTTGTGTTGTTTGTTTTGCCGTATACCACATTATCATAACTTTAGTTTTAATAATTGTGAGCCATGAGCAATAATGACATCATAATACTTACTTACTTACTTACTGGCTTTTAAGGAACCCGGAGGTTCATTGCCGCCCTCACATAAACCCGCCATCGGTCCCTATCCTGAGCAAGATTAATCCATTCTCTATCATCATATCCCACCTCCCTCAAATCCATTTTAATATTATTTTCCCATCTACATCTCGGCCTCCCTAAAGGCCTTTTTCCCTCCGGCCTCCCAACTAACACTCTATATGCATTTCTGGATTCGCCCATTCGTGCTACATGCCCTGCCCATCTCAAACGAATGACATCATAATACCTATAACAAAACTAATTATGTGAAGAATTAAAACATCGTTTGTCACTGATTAAAAAAATATTATAAGAATGAGGAAAGATGATAATTGAGGGAATTATTAGTAAGCAAAAAGGTCTTACCTTATATACAGTATAAATACAAACAGGCCTACCTGATCTGTGAGTTCACTTGCGAACCAGCAGAACATAAAGATGAACATCACGTGGATGAAATACGTTACCACCGATTGTGTTAAATTAATAAGGCTTCCCCAACGCTGTAAATCATACACCATGGAGTACATAAGTACAAATTTATTATGCACATTTTATGTAAATTTAGCTTGCTTTCATAGATTATATAGGCCTATGGTTCGGCAGAGGAACGGCCGATTTCAAGGAGCCTATATCTTTCAGAGCATGGATGAGGGGCGATCAACTGCGCACACATTCTGTTACCAATAAAACGCCATTTAGTCGTCATGGAAAGGTTGAACCGTGCACAACGTGCTTTTGCAATTGAAAGTTTTTTTCAAAAGGCTTTCAGGCTGATAGGCGTAAATTTTGCCGTCGTTTTAATTTATTGCGCCTTGTGCTCATGCGATTTACCTATTTATAGCCTATAGGTATCCTAGATTCAGGTGGTACATCAATAAAAATATCGCGATATTCTCAATAAAGGGTCTTTTGTGAGGAGATCTTAAATCGCATGGATGAGGACGAGGGATTCATCGGCATTTTGTGGATTTCTGACAAAACACATTTCCATCTCAATAATAATCACTTAAAGGACTATGCTCTTAATGATCTCACGTATAGTGGAAGCTCTTAAGTTCGACAGAAATCAAGTTCGACATCCTATAGTTCGACTGCTTACGTAGGAGAATTAGACACGCCCCTATACGGGCACTAAGAAATGGGTTTGCCATTTGAATGGGAATTGGTTCTGTGCCTTGTAGTGATACTTTTGTTAAAGGAAAACAGAATATTTTATTGATTAGGACATCCATATTGATCACTGATTTTAAATTAATGAACTCTTCTTTTTCTATTTGAGAATTGTGCCGTTTGTGAGACGGAACTGTCGAAACCCACTGTGGTATAGAAGCGCATACACAAGTCTCGGGGCGTGCAGGAAATGCAAGTACAGTACTGTATTCGTTAATGGAGAACCAAAAAGAATTTGTATTCATTTCACCTGCCACACCCACTACTCTTATTGGACTGAACTTTCAATTCTGTTCTGTCAACTTAGGAGAGTCCACTGTGTATCTCTACGAAAAAAATAAATTCTTAAATTAACAATGCACTATTTATAATCGCCCGTTCCTCTGTTAGACCCTTCATTCTGTCATTCATCATTCACTTACGTGAGGCACTTAGAATACAAGTGGTGCAAGTCCAGACATTAAACATTTAGCCTACTAATTTAATGTTTAATAGATACAACAATGTAAATCTTTCTAAATAAGTAATAAAATGAATCTGTTATTTAATAGTTTGACAATAGATGGTAGACTTTACTAGACACTGAAACATTTTGTCAGAAGACAAGTGAAGTAAGTCCACCTCACTTAGCAACCTGTAATGTTTGCTGTTAGTTTTTTGTTTAGTGATTGTTAATGTTATTTTCATTTGAGCGTTGGATTGAAAATTATTATTTTTAGTTGGTCATTTTACGACGCTTTTTCAACTGTTATTTTTATTTAGCATCTGAATGAGATTAAGGTGATAATGCTAGCGAGATGAGTCCAGGATCCAGAGCCGAACGTTACGCAGTAGGTTACAGTATTTGTTTTTCATTAGTTGAGAGAAAACCCCAGAAAAATCCTCAAGCTTTTAACTGGTCCCAATCAGGATTTGAACCCGGGTCCATTTCATGGTCAGACTTGCTAACCGTTACTCCAAAGCAGTGGACTTGAAAAATTATTTGAATCAGACTAAATGCATAGTGAAGAGTTGTCGCTATCTGATGCAACTTGAAGCAAATGAGATACTGAAAATGAAAGTAAAGAAAAAAATCACATAATTAGCTATGGATTAGTTACGTTATGGTTATTTTATAATTTTGTTTTAAATAACTTCTCAAGTGAATTAGTAAATGAAGGGTTCAGAGCAATAGTGGTCCAAGCGCCATTTATTAAAAACGGAGAAAGCAAGGGTTAAAGTTAAGTGAATACTAGAGTTTAATGAAATTTGATATATCATTTAGTTTTAATGTATATACTTTATATTACTTGCTATATGTTTCCATTGAATTATGGTAATATCTTCATTTTAAGCCTTGTTTTCTACGGTTTTAGTAAATGGCGCTTGGCCCACTATGGTTCTGAACCCTTCAAGTGTTCCTGTGTGTGAAGATTACTATGATTATTAATAAAACATCATAGGACAGTAACTTATATGAAAACAGAATAGAATATAAACTTGTTTTTTTAGGACATTATTGTAATTATTTATAATTATTAATACTAATAGAGAATTATTAAAATTGTATAAGAAGTGAAAGTCATACCCAAGTGATTATTTTTATGTGCACTGACAATATTACTATATGAAATATTCCAACATTTTCAGCATACAAATGAAGCGAGTCCATGGTTCATTTGTCATTACTTAATTTCAGACATAAATTTTTTTCAATTATTTATATTTCTATGGTATTGGTAAAGGGGTATTTTTGTTTTTAAATAAATGCAGGCCTACATTGGAAGAAAAATTGTGATACTGATTTTTGTATTTAGATTTTTGTAAAACATTGAATATCTCACTAACAGTTTCTATGGACTTGCACCACTTGTATTCCGAATGTCTCACATATTAATACGATTTTATTTGAACTTAACACAAAACTCAGATATGAGACTGTATTCATCCTCTGTGAAGTGACATCATACTGGTAGAAAATTATGCATGCTTGAAAGTTTATCGGTCCATTTCAATTTTAAGGACCGAAATGAGTGACTCTAAAAGTAAGAATATTCCTCTACAAAATGAAGAAGACAAACTTACGAGCACAAACGAAAATGCACAGAGACAGAGTTCACCCAGTATTAGTAGGAAAATGCCAGCAAAGAAAATACTGAAGGTGCTCTCCATTTCGTTCTTGTACCTGTGTAAGAAGAAAAATTGTAAAAATGTACATGTAAATTATTCCACATAGGCCTATAATAATTTATTTAATACAGTGTTTTTAATGAATAAACAGTCCTCTGTAAAAATTGTCTAATATCTCGTGCTGGAGCCCATAATCGTCATCCCCAAATTCCGATTTCATCCCCTATACAGGATGGTATTAAAGGCCCCATGTTTAGTAAACAAGATTTAAGGATAAGCGGTTTCTCCTTGGTTCTATCGTTGCACTGAATTTTATACAAAATCCATTAAACCAATATTTTTCATTTTGTGATGCCCTCAAATTGATGCTTTCAGAGTAAAGTTTACCAGCTTCGGTGACTTGAGTTACAATTACCATACTTGAAAACACGGAAGATTAAAAAATTCAAAGTCGACTGGACCAGATACTATAACGAATGAAATGGGGAGATATGGGTAAAAATCACTTCACAATGAAGTTACAGAAGTGAAACAATAAATATTTCAATAAAGTACACAATTCGGTCAATGAATCTTACGGTAATTGTAATTCAAATCACTGAAGCTGGTGAACCTTACTCTGAAACATCACTTTGAGGGCATCACAAAATGAAAAATATTGGTTGAATGAATTTTGTATAAAATTAAGATCAATTTCAGTTCATGCAAATCTTATCGAAGTGAAGAGAAGTGAATAGAAGCATTTGAAATGTGGATATGGAGATGGATGGAGCGTGTGAAGTGGACAGACAAAATGGGAAACGAAGCTGTGTTGGAAAGAGTGGAATTAGAAATAATGATGATGAAACTGAACAGAAAGAGGAAAAGAAATTGGTTGGGTCACTGGTTGAGAAGAAATTGCCTTTTGAAGGATGTACTAGAAGGAATGGTGAACGGGAGAAGAGTTCGTGGCAGAAGAAGATATCAGATAATAGACGGCATTAAGATACATATCTATGGATCATATGGGGGAACAAAGAGGAAGGGAGATAATAGAAAATACTAGAGAATGCTGGGTTTTGCAGTGAAAGACCTGAATGAATGAATGAATATGAGTTTAATTATACATTATTTTATTACAGCTTGCTGGCTAATATCACGTCACAATACCTATAAGTTTTACCAGTGGCGTCTCCAAAGTATATATGAAAGAAATGCTGTGGTAACCTATCACAGAAAAATTTTCCTCTTCAACAGGTTTTTGTTTCCTGTCTATAAAACGAAATATCCCTGTGTCAGTAGAAATAATTTCAAATCCGAAGACTTCTGAATAACTGAAATGAGATTCCTTTCTTATATTAGATAAGTTAAGATCTTGGACTAAGAACTGAAGTACTATTCATTTTGAAGGGAAGAATGGTTATAAGTACAAATCCTTCATCCTAGCAGTTTCTAAACACAACGTGACTGTTCAGGTTAATAATTGTCATTTGATAATTCTGTTCTCATAAAATTCTTTATTTAACTGTTTTTTCACTAACTATAACAAATTATATCAGAAACTATGGTCAAATGAACAGTTTTTCCCCCTTGTTAGGAGGGTGGGAGGGAACATCCCACGCACTACGACCTGAGGTCTATTGTGTTCATAGGCTATATGGAATGAGTTGCGTGCCCACCGATCCCCTACGCGCACCGACCTAACCACTTAACTCCCTTAACGACCGGTCCCTATAGCCAACAGAGTCCATGTACCACTTCTGCTTCGGCAACTATCCCAAGGCTCCCTTAACGGTCCGAGGCGGAAGTCCTCCCCGAGAAGGTGTGCTTCGGGTTGCGTTGCAGAAGCTATTCATCATCGCATGAATACAATCCACGGAGGCCGGTCGAGAGAGCCAGGAGCTTCGCAGGGCTACCTATACAGCGATCTGAAAGGAAGTAACGGGATGATGAATGAAATGATGATAGGGGAAGAAAGTAAGTGGCGAAGATGAGTGGATTTCCAAGCGCCTGATAAAGTTACCTGATATTCATCCATAGTAATGAGGGAAAAACCCCGAAATAACTTCACCCAGGCAATTCGTTCCGACCTTTGTGAAGTGTTGCTGTATTGATAATTTTACACTAAAGAATTTAATGTAACTTAAGACTTTAGAATTAGTATTTTTGAATAAGGAACCAACAAAAAAAGGGATACATAACAAAAAATAGATGAAGTGGTGTACACGAGCTGTTAACAGCATTGGTGGTGGTGGTGGTGGTGGTGGTGGTGAGGAATATCAAGAAGAAGAAGAAGAAGACACACAATATGCAAAGCGAAACTTTAACGTGTGAGTGAAATCAGTATGTACTATTTTGAAACCAGTAAGATGGTTCACCAAAGGTATTGTAGGAATATACCTGATAATTTGTTGATGCAATTTGATGCATTCATTCAACTCCTCTTCCATGAGAATGAACACTTCTTCTAACGTTTCAGATTGTCCATGTCCAGTTACTGAAATGTGATCCAACGAAAGGAGTTGTTTCTGTTTTATATTCGATAGCGAAATCCTTAATTTTTCGCATTGACTGCATGCAATAAGTGACAAAGTAGAGTAAAATGCTGGACATGTAAACAGAATCATGACGTACCCCAAGATGGCTGCACAATTCTACAAAATTACAAAAGAGCACATTCATGTTAGAAGTATACTTTGAGAACCATTGCTAAGAATATAAATATTATATAATACGGTAGATTCAGCAATTGAAACTCCATTTGACATATCAACATTGTAGTTTGTGTGTGTGTAATGTGTATCCATGCATGCAGGACTGTGACCACTTCGGCGGGTCACACTGAAGCCTACATGATGTGTATCTGTGGAGAGTTATGTCGTGTACTAAGGCGAGTGTATGTGTAAGTGTTCGTGTACGTGTACGTGTAGTGTCTGGAATGAGTAATGATGATGAAGACTAGGAAGGGAGAAGGGGAAACCCGGTGCTGGCACGTAGTCTACTCCTGTCGAATAGCACCAAGGGGGCCGCCAGGCTTAACGTCCCCATCCGACGGACGAATCACTATCAACAGTGACATATGTCTTCTCTTCATATGCACTGCGGAGAGATTTTGGATTTAATCAAGGCATATTGGTGCACAATCTAGTGATTAGAAGTCGTGCACCGCCTTCTTTCCTTGTCCCGAGGTGGAAATTTTATATTACTCGCCGGGAATCGAACCCGGGCAGGCTAGTCTGGAGGCAGACACGCTACCACAGAGCTAACTCGGCGAACTAACATTTTAGTTTTGTTTGTCTTATTTTGCTGAAGGATTATGATTTGCTTGTTGAGAACATACGTAAAACAAAGTAAGGAATTTATTAACTTCATCACGTTTTCCCCGGAAACAGCTCTGGATAAATTTCTGAGTGATAGTTGGAATATCAAAATAGCGTCTTGTTGCGCTTCAAGTTTCTCATTGCGCGAGTTGTTCGTGATGCGAGATAATATGCAATTAAAAAAGCCGTTGTCCTTCAAGATCACCAATCACCAGATTTGAACGTTACTTGTATGTCTACATTAAAAATTGTATAGGTAACATAAATACCGGAAATCTGGTAATCTGAAATCCAGCGTATCGAACATAGTTTCTGTTATTTCTAAGATGGTATGCATAAAGTAGGCTAAATGAGAACATAATGCGTCGTGTTACTCTATACACAAAGTTACCTTCACTACTTTACATGAACAGTTCTGTAACAATGCGCAATATTATTCTACACATTAAGAAACATAAAAATCGATGTAGGCCTAGTATATGTTTAGAACATTTCTCTGTTTCATAAGTTAGTATTTATTTATTTACTTATTTTATTTATTTGTTTATTTATTGTTCATTTATTTATGTATATATTTTTTATTTATGTATTTATTTACCTATTTATTTATTTACTTATTTATTTATATCATACATAAAAACTCTACATGAAAGTACCCCGATATAACAAAGCTCCTGTTCGAGGACAGTTCCATTTTGATAAGAAAGACTCGAAAATGACGTAAAATATTACATTAATCACAAACATACCTGTTTTTCCTGAATTGAAATTTAAGATTCTGATACCAGAGTATTACACAGATATATTCACAAAAATAAAAGTCTCTGTTCGTTCCTAAATTATAATATAAAATTCTTATACTAGGATCACATTCTTGAGAAGAATAGATAAACAGAAACATACATAAATCACAAATGTACATACTTTGTAAGCTAACATTTAAACACCAGGACAAGATACTTGAGAAGTAGACTACATTAAGATAATAATAATAATAATAATAATAATAATAAAAATAAAGTTAATGACAATAATACTAGTATAGTTGAGATAATCTATACCACAATTTCATAGTGAAAAAAGAGATGATGTTGAGAAAAAATATAAATTGAGTAAAGTTAGTAGGCCTATTTTACAGTGAAGCTTCCTGAAGGTGTTCATTTTCATGTTCTAAGTTTATCCGAGTCACTTTACAAATTGCCACGGAGTGGTGTATCTATGCTCATCATTTACTTCCTGTTTTTCTTAAAAATAATATTTATATACCATGTTAAATTTAATTTGTTTTTATTTACGTAAACAATTATGCACATTGGGCCTACAAAAAATATATTATCTTCGTATACAACCAACGCTATATTGATGGTAGTATGGAGGGATTTATTAAAGATTGTATTTAGGACTAATATAGAAACTTTAAAAGAATTATCCTGCTACAAAAACGGATGTTCCCTGAACCAATTAACCGTAGGCCCTATATTAATTACCTTGATACAATATCAATTAAGAAACACGTTAAAGGAATAATTATCTTTCCCTGGAAAAAACATCGTTTCTTAATTGCTACTTGAATACAATTTCAATTAAGAAACATAATGAACGATTTATTGTACTACCAAAAACGAATGGTTCCTGGACCAACTATCGTAACTTAATTATGTAATTACTTCATATTTTCACCTGGTGTTGTATGAGGTTATGACTGAGGTACCTTGTTAATTGTTTTTATTTGTAAATAGTTGTACCCGTGCGCTCCGCTGCACTTATTTGAAATAAATATAAAATAATTACATAATTAAAATAGAACATTGGGTCCAGGGAACATTCGTGTTTGATAGAAGAATAAATCGTTTAATATGCTACTTAATTTAAATTCTATTTAAATAATTAAAATGCTATCATTTTGGTCCAGAGACCACTCATTTGGTGCAAAGATAATTCGTTTAACATTTTTGCTAAATTAGTCTTCAATGCATCCTTTAATAAATCACTCCAAATTAATAGAGTTGATTGTGTACGAAGATCATTTTTATGTTAACCTTACTGTGCATCTTTTTTTTTTTTGTTAAGTTTATTTTATTCACGCCTTAACATCTGTGGTCATGGCTGGTGTTTAGAATGTGTGGGTATATCAGCAGGCCGTTTTTACTCTTGTTGAGTTCCTCTTTCTATTGTGTGTTGTAGATGGCTTGTGTTCATGTAACTGATTATGGACTTTGATTAATGTTTTTGGTATTGTTATTTGAGGCGGTGATGAATAATGGCATGTATCTTTCCAATCCGGCATTTGACTTTATGACTAAGGGAAATCATGAAAAACTCCAGTCAGATTGGTCGGCCACGGGGTTTGAACCCTGGACCGCCGAATGCGTGTCTCAAATATTACCGCCTGAGCCAACTCGCTCGGTTGTATATCATTGTTTATTCAAATAAAAAAATGAGGTACCCTACATAAATATTAATTTAAGAAACACAGGAAATGAATATGGGTAAATTATGAGCGCAGGAACACCATTTCATGACATCTTTCAAAATAACTCAGCTCCAGTGATCTCTATGATAAAATGAGTGTATAAAATTAGAGTATTTTATGGGGACCAAATAAAGTTGCAATAATCAAGTTATACAATATTTCGACAGAATATCAAGTTTTTTGTGCGTACAGATTTCTTTTCATCTTACCTCAGTCCTAGCATTACATCCATCTAGAGAAACTACAAATTTCAAATAGTGAAGGTTAATTAGCTTCTGAGATTACATCATACCAAATATTCTCTGTATATTAGGGGAGAGTCTGGTAGTATCGGACATCGGGTATTATCGGACAGTGCGTTTCTTTCATCTACCACCATATGGTAGTACCTGAATGACATGGTTACGTTTCTCTATGCGACATCACAGAAACGTAATCATGTCAATCAGGTACTATCATCGTGTGGTAGATGAAAGAAACTCACTGTCCGATATTACCCGATGTCCGATACTACCCGACTCTCCCCTAATATTGATAAACGTCAAGGCCGCCTTAAATAGACGGAATCATTTGTTTTGATTTCATTGTAGCTATCGTCGTCGTTCCTGCAATAACTCCTATGTCACATATCGATTTTCAGATGTTTGCTCTATTAAATAATTTAAATAGTGATGCAGCAAATAATATAATCTACTATATATATATATATATATATATATATATATATATATATATATATATATATATAACTTAATTATATTTCTTTCTTTCGAAGATGTAAGAATTTACGATCTCCTATGCACTATTGCCATAGAATCAATAAATTTGTTTTTATTCCTACTAAAAAATTTAATATTTTGCACATAGAAGTTACGGAACAACGACACTATAATAATCTAAGGCAGCGGTGGAAATGTATTGTATTGTTATTTAAAACTCTTATATATCCTTAAAGATCAGTCCTATCAAAATTTTTCCGGGATAAAACTTATGGGAAATCATTTTTAAAGAAACTTTTGTTATGTAACGTTTTTCACAAAAATCAATAAGCGAGATATTTTGGTTTATTTAATTCAGGCCCCCTTATGACCCCCCTTTTAAATAAGGTATTTTGAATGCCATATAGCCTAAAATCTAAGTTACAACGAACTTAATGTATATTCCAATTTTCATCGAAATCCTTTCAGCCATTATCGCGTGGAAAGGTGAACATCCAGGCAGACAGACAGAATTAAATATCAGTCCTATCAAAATTTTGCCTGGAATAAAAGTTATCGGAAATCATTTTTAAAGAAACTTTTGTTATGTAACATTTTTCACAAAAATCAATAATAAGCCAGATATTTCGATTTATTTAATTCAGGCCCCCTTATAACCCCCCCCCTTTTTAATTAAATTTTTTTGAATGCCGTATAGCCTAAAATCAAAGTTACAACGAACTTTATCTATGTTGCAATTTTCATTGAAATCCGTTCAGTCATTATCGCGTAAAAAGGTAACAAACTTCCAGACAGACAGACAGACATACAACAAAAATTTCAGAAAAGCGATTTTCGGTTTCAGGATGATTAATTATATATGTTAACACCAATTATTTTTGGAAAAGCGAAAATTACCAGAAAAATTTCGCTTACAGATTTATTATTAGCATAGATTTACCGAGTACAGTATAAAGACTTTTCCAGACATCTTCCAGGTGACAGTAATAATCATCAGTTCTTACAAATACAATATTTTTTCAGACGCAGACCAATCATCTGTTAGGTCTAATATAAGCTTAAACGTAGAATTGATTGATCAGTTTCAGAGAGTATTCCATGATAATAAGTTATGTTAATAGTTTTAAATACAGCTTGAAAATAATTCAGGAGTAAATGACCTACAAATTGTAATAAGTTAATTAATCAGTAAGTCGTAACGAAGGTGTATTTTAAAATATGAGAGATTTAAGTGAATGATATTTATTTGTAATAAGTGCTGCGAAGCGCACGGATATGACTAGTGGAAAATAATGGAATACCGAAGAAGATCATTTACATGGATGGGCAACTCGTGCTCACAAAGTGCTAAAAAAAACCTTGAAAGAGAGAAAGACAGACGGAGTCGGTCGCAGCAGTTACAAATTGTTTGTAGTTTCGAGCAAAAGCAGTTCACTGCCGCGGTGAGCTCTGGCGGCTCATGCAGGTGGTCGTGATATCTACTCCATGATTTGAATTTCAGAATGACGCTGGTACAATAATTATAGTAATTTTAGACAGACTGTACCTAAACACTCATAAAAATATTATATTCTTTCCTAGCTTTGTACATTAGTTTAGTACTGGAAACACAACCTGAACACACTGAATACACCTTTTCAAGAGACAACAAACGTAGCTGCAACACTTATTTATTATTGTACTATTTGTTAATATTTGTTATTATATGTCTTATTGGAAACATAGGACGCGAGAATTTACGATTCTTTATACATTAAAGAGTATTCCTCTGTTCTCAGAAATGTAATAGTCTATATTCGCAAAACAAACACAAATGTAAGGAAGTATTTTTAACATTTCACGGCAGATGAATAAACTTACTTCTAAGCTCTTTCTGTACATTGAGAGATTTTACACTTCTTTCTTGTATTAAACTCTGACTCAAGTACATACAGTATATATGGAAGCAAAGAGTGTATTTGGAAATCCTGACTTAGATAGCATTACGAACAGTTCGATTCCTGATTTCGCTAGAATCTGAGTGGCGTGCTGTTCTGTTGATTTGTCAAATCAATCTATAAACTTTCAGGATCTTCTATCGGCTGTATGTTAAAAGAATTTCAGAAAAATCGCGATTCCTTGTCAATTGTCACTGTTTCTCCAAACTTACCAGTGAATTCTGCTGTAGGTCTTGAAGTGAGGCCTTATATTTGATAAGAAGATTTTCTTATCACTCTTCAAGATAGTTTACAGTCAAAGAAAGTGAAGTTGTCTATGTTCTACATGATACTGCCACATTTAAAATTTATCCATAAATGCTCTTAGCTGGTCGATCATATGTTGTGCAATTCTGTAACTCGCACGCACAACATGCTAACGATGTCAGTCTCACCTTGTTGATATCCCATTTTTACCTTTAGCTATTCTAAAGCTGATCTAGACAGTATTTCTTTACTAAAACCTTCACTGTGTTTATTTGTAACATAAAATGTCATGCGTAAGAAAGTTAATAGAACATAATAAAAGCTTTACCTCCTTTGTTAATAAAAAATCTTTCTCTTTCGACTCATCACTAAAGGGAAATGATATAGGGATCATATTGTTTCACTTAAAACGAGCCGCCACTTACTGCAGACGCGAGCAAACTTGTATACCGACGCTACAGTATAGTACGTCCGCTCAAATGAGAGCCACTTGCACCTACCTTGAGCGGGAGGCGTCAGGTGTTTCAGTCTTGAAGCACGTGGCTAGTTATTGGTACGCCAGCGCTGTTGACAGATCTAAGTCGGTGCTCCGAGTACAAGTGCATATAACTTAGTATTTGGTTTCAGACGAGCCCGGAAGTATAATACAGTTAGCTCAGAACGAGGCAGAGGACAGTAAATGTATATTGTGGCTTTTGTGTTTCATATAGGCCTGATATAAATAAAAAATAAAATAGCTCCAACGTTAAACTTCTCAATGCAATGCGTAATAAAACACAAGCTACCCAATATGAGTTTCCGTATCAAAGAAATACTTTACTGGAACCATTACATTCAATGGGGTTTAAATATGAAATTCATGGATCTCAACCAGCAGCAATGGAATCATTACGAATACGGATGTGGCGTTCCTCGTATTTACTGAATATAGAGTATTATCGACAACTGGGTTATGAAGAGGTATACTTAGACGAAACATGGTATCATACCCATGACGGAGTAAAGTGTCGTTGGTGAGATGGTTCAAGTTATTGTGACAACAATTTTTCTTCCAGTAAAGGACAACGAATACCAATTTTACATGCGGGGGGAAGAAATGGTTTCATTCCAGGAGCATTATTCGTTACCCACCAAAGTATGTGTGATGCCCCGGCTGATTACCGTGGGACTATGAATTCTAAAATCTTCGAAGAATGGTTTGAGGAATGTTTGCTAAAACGACTGGAAGAACCGTCTGTCATCATTATGGATAATGCCCCATACCATTCCCTTATTGTAAATCCTGTACCTACCACTAGATCAACAATAGTTGTCATTAAAACGTGAAAATAACTTCCCTTTGCCCACAACACTCCCAACAACAAACTTACGTCTGCTACAAGAGATTAAACATAGCCATTACAGAAAAAAGATGTATGTAACTGACGAACTATCATCAAAATACGGCCATGTTGTATTACGACTGCCCCCCTACCACTGCCATACAATTCGTTTAGTCGGAACTGAATTGAAATGTCCGGTCAGAAAATGCATTGGGAAATAAAACTGTTCAAGAAGTACGCGATTTAATAGTAACTGTGATGGACGACATTAACAATAAAAAGCATTGAGTAAAGTATATCGAACATGTAAAGACAAAAGAAAATGATTATCGCTACTTAGAAGCTAGCTTGGAATCTTGTGTAATTGATTTAAATAGTGAACTCAACAGACTTTGAATAGGAGGTGTTCGTGTTTTAGTTCTGTATTTACAAGACGCACACGAAGGTGCAGAAGGGAGAGATGGCAACGCAGCGTTGTTTACATGGAACCTGCTCGGAGTCGCGTGCTTACTTGCTCCCTGCTGTAAGTGTGTCCAATCACACATTCCAAGTGGCTCTCATTTGAGCGGACGTACTATACAGAGTCCGTTCTACCTGCACTGAGGTTGTGTTCACACTTCGAGAGTACGAGTTGCCCATCCATGATCATTTACACTCCATATAGAGAAAGAAATGGAGGATTACCTACTTTACTATCAGATAGACCCATCGGCCTGAAAATTGAGTCTGTATTCACCAACGGTTTTAAACCTTGAAGGTGAACCATAATGATGATGATTAAGACGATGATATTACGGAAATAATGTATACGTTTAGTAATGTACAATTTTTGTAACAAACTGAAATATGTATTCCTATTAGTGATGTACGAAGCCTAATCAATTAGGTACGTAGATATTTGCTACCGATGCGAATTGTGATATCGACAGTTAAATTTATCCAGATGAGTTCTATGATTCAGTATGGATTTAGCTGATATTGATCTTATAGTTTGAACTAGATTAAAAACCTAACTGTAATTCGAACCCATGCCCGATCGCATCCAACGCTCACGACTTACGTCTGCTACATACAGATGTAATATTAAAACTGTCTTCCTTTCCGTCGTTAGAATTTTGCTTTTATATTTATTATTAAAATTAGTAAATTATTTTAATTTATAATATTCATGCATTAAAAATAACTTTTAAACTAAAGCAAACGTTCAGATTCATTCATGTCATTGCTGTATGAATTGCTTAAGGGGACCGGGTAGTGATCGCTGTACGATTAAAGCATTTCAGTAAAAAAATCAGTTTTACTTCTAGGCTTTTAGTGTTCAGAGTGGAATAAAAATTGTCATGATTATACAATAAATTATTCTGAATTCAGTGGTATAACAGACAACTAGTTAGGACCTTTTTGTTTTGCACTTGGATAAAAAACTAACTGCTAAACTGTTTTCCCACATTGTTAAATATGTTGTTGTTTTCTAATGCCAGGCGTTTGACAATAAAGACATTTGACCTCTTGCACTCCAATATTTTTCAAAGATATTATCATGACCAGCCACTGAAGCACAGATTTTGAGGACACATTGTTAAATATGCCTCATAATTTAAGTGCGCATTACTTGCTACAATAAACACTTATATCCCTTGTACTTTTTTGAATCGTCAAGTAATGATTATTGTAAATTTTAAACCAATATTTAGTTAAATATTTCACTCTTAGTGAAACAAAATAAATAATATATTTTGCTTCACAATAGCTATTATTTTTTCAACACAAATATATGTTTTTTCTCATGTTATGTATGTGATATTCATAAACCTGTCGTCTACTTCGTAGAACATAGACTGTAGAAAACACTGTAAAAAATTTCATGCAAATTTATTCAGCAGTTTCTGAGAAAAATGCACTTCAGTGTGAACATTTTTAACTTACGGAATACTGAATTTTAAAAAAGGGGGATGTATGAATTACCCGCGCCGCTTTAAAATATTTAATACAAAATGTTTTTCTGATTATAATTTGCTGATCCATCTGTGCCTTAGGCTCCAGTATGGTGTTTTGAATGGAGACAATTCAATTGTAATATTCCGTATTCAAGCCAATAAAATGTGCCAAATAACTTCATTATTTGTTATGTAGATAATCATAGACAGATTCTGCTCATCCCCAATTCAAAAGTCTTAGGGCCGTATTCATAGACATTTTTATCGCGGGCTTCCGATGGATGATCAGCGTTTTTCGTATTCATAAACCAGTTTTAGCGATAGGATATGATTTGAATTCTGTACTAGTAAGCAGTGGATAGCCGGGGGCTAGCTTAGTACGCTCGTAGCGCGTGCTGCGAAATGTCTGTGAATAGCACCCTAAGAATTTTGTTCTTGTGGAGAACATATTTAGACATAACTATGTTAATATAATATGACACTTTGGTATAAATAAAATTGTAAAGTTTTGTGCAAGTAAATTCACCAATAAATCTTATATGGGTCAAAAGTACAAATGATGAAACATCGTTGTATATTTCCAGCACATGAGAAACAATGCTACTAATTGCTAGATAAGCGAATAAAATTTACCTAACCATTCCCGCCACTATCTACTAGATGCCCAAATAAAATATAACAATTACGCTACATATAAATAGCTGCACCCTTAAACTTCAATTCCACACAAATTTTACAAGCTGTTTTCTCACACTTTGTCCAGCACATTTCGTCAGGTTCGAATTGTATAATTACAATTTTGATTCTTGGATTATGAAATTTTTACTGCATGTTCCATTCACTGTGATTAACAAAATAGCGCATGGGTTTTATGATTAAATTAATACTGTTTAGAATAAAAAGTGAAAAATTTATAGCGGCAATAAATATTTTCTATTTTTAGGTATGCAGTGGTTATAAGTTTCCCTTTTTGTAGTAAATATATAGAAAAACTAATATGTGACGTTTTTTCTAATTATACCACTGGTCTTTCAAAAATAAGTTCAAACATTTACTGAAAATTGAGCGACAGATATAATTTTGAAATCTGCAAATTTGTCAGCATAATTTTTATTAATAACTCAGAAACTAATTGAATCATAGAAATGAAACTTAACCACATCACTACCACACCGTGATTATGTATGCAAAGAAATCAAGGAATCTAGCTTGCAAGATGTAGAAAATAAAAATTTCATCCATCTCCCTCCGTAAGAAATAATATCGGGACTATAAGAAGAGCAATGACTCAATAAAATACTATCCAATGATAAACGCGATTGTAAGAAACGTTGCAAAGCCGAAAGGAAAGAAATAATTAACAGACTGATTGCACATGTTTCATACGAAGACATTCACATCTACGCTAATACACACCCCTGATTCCACCTGCGAAACCATTAAATATCTCCCACATGTCTGAACTGATATTTGGGCTGCCTAAAGAAAAATTAACGGCTTACATGAGAACCTTGTACAATACAATAAAAACTCCAAGGTATTTCAAGGTCCGTGAATTTCATCTTGTGTAACAGTATGGTATTTGGTATGTAGCGTAAATGAAATGGAATATGTGAATAGAGGTGTGTGTGAAATGTTAAGCAAGTTAAATGTCCCACATGTGAAATTGCTTATGTGAACTGTTTTAAAATACTCACTGTTGGGTCGACCTGGTTGGAAAGTTGGTATAGCGCTGGCCTTCTATGCCCAAGGTTGCGGGTTCGATCCCGGGCCAGGTCGATGGCATTTAAGTGTGCTTAAATGCGACAGGCTCATGTCAGTAGATTTACTGGCATATAAAAGAACTCCTGCGGGACAAAATTCCGGCACATCCGGGGACGCTGATATAACCTCTGCAGTTGTGAGCGTCGTTAAATAAAACATAACATTTAACTCACTGTTGGTAGAAGATTGAGGTATTCTCTTACAATTCTTCCGAACACTGTTCTAATTTCCTCCATTTTCTTCCGTTTTTTTCTTGTTTAACACTGTACTTACAACTAAATTTGTTTATAATTTACTTGCTGTGTATTTCAAACTAGATAATTTTGTAACAAATTTAAATCAACACTGTCAATTCGATATGTACTTAGCAAAATTATTCAAGAAAGACAATATAATATGCACTGATCCACACTGGAAACGCTTTAAGTTCTAGTACGACTGCGATAATAAAAAAGATCGCCCGGTTACCAAAAGTTGTGCGATAATTGGACCGAGTTACCCAATAAGAGATCAACCGACAAAAACCTGTTTTCGAGATACTTACCATTGAAATATATCTGGTTTTCATTAAACATTTAATGCAAGTAGTGTTTTAACATTCATACTATTACAAAAAATAGCACAAATAATATTTACAAAATGGCTAATCGATTTTTAATAATAGACCAGTAGTCGAGTTAATATTACAAAACAAAATAAATTAATGAAATTTATGCAATAAAAGAATTTTGGTTATAAATTGCAGAAAATGTAGACATCGCATTTTTTTACGTTTTCCGAGTTAAATGATGCAGCTAACAACACATTTTGTGCAAATATCTCAATTTTTTTGAAATTGTCGGTTGGTCGAGTGTTGCTTAACTCGGTCCAATTGTAGTCCAGTCCGTCGAGTACCGGGAAACGTGAGTGGATGTCCCTACATTCAGAGTTGAGAGGAATGGGAGCGGCTTAGTTTGACGATCTTTATTATTGATGCATTTGTGAATGATAAGCAAATTTTAATTTATAGTAATAATGTGAATCTCTCTATTACGTTTTCTTACCTGGATGAAGTTCGTGAGTTCAAAAGCTGGACTCCTGCTCCAATCGTATGGATACCAGGCGTTGAAAGCTAACGTTCGCTCGTCACTTATAATAATTCTCACATTAGTCTGAATCACGTGAAAACTTGAGCCGACAATTACAACTCTTATTACACTAGATTTCAATATTGGTATCCACGATGCCATACTTGCATTTCCGGTAACATGATCATTTGCAGGAATATCTTCCCAAGTGAAAGAATCAGCAAGAATCAGCAACTTTTCTATTCTCTTCCTACAAAGACTGAAACAAATTAAGTATACATTTTAGGATTATTAATTTTCTGCATATCGGCGCTGCGCCCTTAAAATTCGCTATGTGTTTAATAAGATTTTGCAGGACAAAGAAAAAAAAAAACATTGTCACTCTTAAGTCACTTGACTTTCTAATTTACCTTCGGTACAATTTCAATCATTACATCATAGATGATAAAAATATATAGGGAAATTAAGTTTGAAAATGAAGCGAAATGAATTTTGCAATGATTTTCTGTTTCTCATGCAAAATCTTTTATAAAAACACATAGCCGGTTTTGGAGTCGCAGCGACGACATGAAATTTCAAAGTTTGTCATAACATACAATTTTAAATTTACATTTTAACTGTTGAACGTTATTGCATGTAAGGCACGAATTATTTATTTCTGTATATATAAATTTTATTCGGTAGTAGTTTCTGTATATCGCTATTTTATTTCCGAAACCTCGTAATCACATTTAAATAAATTGAAGGTTTCAGAGCTATAGTAGGCCAAGCGCCATTTATGAAAACTGGAGAAAACAAGAGTTAAAATTAAGTGATTATCATAATTTAACGAAACATATAGCAAGTAATATAAAGTATGCACATTAAAATTAAATGATATGTCAATCTTCATTAAATTATGGTATTTACTTAACTTTAACCCTTGATTCCTCCGTTCTTAATAAATGGCGCTTGGCCCGCTATGGCTCTGAACCCTTTAATTGTATAGGAGAGTAAAATAACTCATTATTTTTATACCCCAGCAGACAATTGTTATACATTTATTTATGAAATATATAAATAATTTTAGAATTACGAGGTGTTGCCAGAAGACGCACGTTAAAAATATACACATAACGGAAAAATTTGGACTTAGGAGGTTTTAGAAATAAGCCGACGATATGCTTCTCTAGTTAATTCCCTTATGTTGCAACATATTTATTTCGGCAAATTTGGTGAAGGATTTGTCACCAATATATAGAATCTAGAAGAAAGAATATTCACTAAACTTGTTTTGAAAACAGATGTAGAAAAATATATAATAATATTGTAAGTAAAAATTGCTCAAAAGAACATAAATATAATATGAATAAGTTAATAAATATTTTTGAAATTACATTACGACGGCAAGTCTCTTAAATTTGTAGGAACTTTCCGAAATTAACTCACTTGATTTGTCTTTGTTACTAGTTCACAGTCTGCACATTCCACAATGTGTAACTACTAGGCCTATATGAACTGAATTTTCAAGTCTAGCTTTATTGAGTTCCATTACACCAGCTTCATTATTACGTGTTTAATATGTAGCTTTCGCAAACTATCTGCATTTTAACAATATTACATCTTATACACATAAACTTTTCATGCAACACTGGTTAAGTATGAAAATAAATAGTAATATTCAAATCAAGTCTTTGGTAATCCGTTATTGAAGAACAAACATTTGTATTTCCACTGCGATCTTTACTATAATTTGAAATTAAATTTTTACTCATTACGAGTTTTTTAATAGCAGCTCAAAGATTTTCGTTATAGAAATGATAAGTGCATCTTATGGGTTTGAAAATTATGATGAAGTAGAAAAATACCTTAAATAAATATGCGTCCACATTGCCGATAACATTATAGGCACAGTAATCAACAATTCACTCGCTTTCTCAAAATCGTCCAAATAGAAGTACGTATTTATTAGGATGGTTAAAGATGTGGAGTAATGAAAAAAGTAAATAATTATTGCGTAAAGTGTATACATAAATGACTTAGGTCGGTTGTATAGAGGAACACCAGCCAAAGTAAAGAAAATGTTAAAGACACGAAACGTCTTGTCGTCTCTGAAAGATGCCATTCTCCGGTTTGGGTATCTTGATGCGTACCAGCGATCGAACCCTGGTCGAATGACTGGCTGTTATGTCTACAAGTTCCTTGAAGTTCGAAACATCCCTCCTTCATAAATGGGAATTTCCTTAAAACTACTTAATATTACAAATGCTCTCAACTTTTAACTCCCATTATCCGTAATGTGCGTGGTATGTCTTACAATTAAAACATCTATGGGAACTACATTTCTTATTTATTTGTAAATGGAAATTTTGTTGAACAGAAATTATGTTTGGAAGCGAAGGGAATATTTAATATATCGTATTTGGTAATATTTTATTTTAATTTTGTGAAGTATACATGTAAATATACTGCAATATTTTTATCACATCAGATTTTAATAGTAGTTTATCAAGTTCCAATTCGTATAAAACTGTTAAAACTAAATTATATCTAAGTCAGTTCTTCAGAAAGATTTTATATACGGTACCGAGAGTAATGCATTATCATGAATTTGAAATATATTCTATGTTCTTTGTAAATAGCGTCATACACACTCAATGTGCGCAACACAGGCCGTTGTGCAAACATGTCTATGGTACACTTTGACTTGTTGCACAACAGTTAATTAGATCGAACTTAGTCGAAATTATTTGCGAAACACGTGCTGTTTGCGCAACAGTATGAAATTTGTGTGATAGTATTTGAGAAGAGTCACACATACAAGGAACGCACAGTGCCAAATAATCTCTGTTTGTATGAGTTTTTAGAGTTTCACGGTGAATGAGTTCTGAATTAGCACTTTTTGTATTACACCGTGCCCTGGAACTTGACATTTCCAAAGTTTCATGCACGCTACTCTAGGCGACTGAGCCAGACAGAATAGGCGCCCTGTCTGGTCATAACTATCTGCCCTGATGATGGATGGAAACTGTGTGCAGTTCCGTATCGTTGTAAATATCATGTTCCGAGACACGGTGGAAAACCCAAAATTCTAATTCGAAACTCTGTTTGGCCGATATCTCCTTTCACAATTGTATTCTCTTTTGAACAAGAGGTGTAACCACTTCCAGTAGATCACCAAACGGGTTAGAATCCATCCATAAACCATTTTTGTAGTCCACTGATGCACTAGCAAGTTAGCTGTAGTTCGAATATTAGACGTTTAATGTCTAAAATTACACCATTCCTTCAACCAGTTTATCATCCATATTATGTTACGTCGCAGTCCTTTATTCATACTTTCTGCTTCTATTTCTGTTTTGAATATATTTCCGTTTCTGTAGCACAAGCATTCAAAGGTTGCATCATTGGCAACCTTTCAAACTGTAACAGTGGGAGAAGATAAATCAGAACGACGCTGAAAAGGACATGATATTTCGGTAATGGACTTTAAAATATGTGAGGTAGATGAGACATTCTCATCTCAAGTACTGTTTTCCGAAGAGGGCAATTTTCGTATGTTTGTTCTCCAAAAAATCTACACAGGTTTGAGCCAAATAGGGAGCATATGCCGACCAGTTGTTGGTCTAGTGTGTAGTGCGATAGAATCTAATTGTTAGACAATTCGTTTTTGCAGACAACGTCATAGGTGACAGTTACTTAAACAGGTTGAATTCTGAAGTACTGCCCAGTCTGCTGATCCAAGAAGCTGAGTATCTAGGTAACAGTTACTTAAAAAGGTTGAATTCTGAAGCATTGTCCAATCTGATGATCCAAGAAGCTGATTATCTAAGTGACAGTTATTTAAACAGGTTGAATTCTTAAGCACTACCCAGTTTGCTGATCCAAGAAGCTGAGTATCTAGGTGACAGTTATTTAAACAGGTTGAATTCTTAAGCACTGCCCAGTCTGCTGATCCAAAAAGCTAAGTATATAGGTGACAGTTACTTAAACAGGTTGAATTCTGAAGCACTGTTCAGTTTGCTGATCCAAGAAGCTAAGTATCTAGGTGACAGTTACTTAAACAGGTTGAATTCTGAAGCACTGTCCAGTCTGCTGATTCAAGAAGCTATCTAGGTGACAGTTATTTAAACAGGTTGAATTCTGAAGCACTGCCCAGTCTGCTGATCCAAGAAGCTCAGTATCTAGGTGACAGTTACTTGAACAGGTTCAATTCTGAAGCCCTGCCCAGTCTGCTGATCCAAGAAGCTGAGTATCTAGGTGACAGTTACTTGAACAGGTTGAATTCTGAAGCAGTGTCCAGTCTGCTGATCCAAGAAGCTGAGTATCTAAGTGACCGTTACTTAAACAGGTTGAATTCTGAAGCACTGCCCAGTCTGCTGGTCCAAGAAGCTGAGTATCTAGGTGACAGTTACTTAAACAGGTTGAATTCTGAAGTACTGTCCAGTCTGCTGATCCAAGAAGCTGAGTATCTTGGTGACAGTTACTTGAATAGGTTGAATTCTGAAGCACTTCCCAGTCTGCTGATCCAAGAAGCTGAGTATCTAGGTGACAGTTACTTAAAAGGGTTAAATTCTGAAGCACTGTCCAGTCTGCTGATCCAAGGAGCTGAGTATCTAGTCTGGTTCTAACAGGACGGTGCACCGGCTCTTTATGCCACTGTTGTACAAGAATACATGTATCATCAGTTTCCAGGTAACTGAACAGGAAGTAGAGTAAAAGTTGAGTGGACCCCGCCAAGCCCAATCTGACATCACTTGAGTTTTATCTTTGTGAGTATTTTAAATCCATAATTTACAACGAAAGCTTTGGTGATCTACAGCACCAAGCATACCGACTCAGGCACGCTTGGCAGCAGACAGATCCTACCTTCATCAACTGAGTGCTAATTGAATGACAGCATCCAATGGATCTGCGTGGTAATAACATAGAACACCTCGTGTAGAAATTACTCAATAAAATCTGATGATAGTAGGCCTGCAAATGTTTTTTTTTCAGATCTACGCAGCAAAGAAGGAATAACAAATGCAACACAAACTGAAACCCATTCCTCCTAGAGTTCTCACATTTTAGTACAATTTTCATAACGTTCGTTCAAATTAATGTCCCTGTTACTCGTCTTAGTGACCTCTGAATGTCCCAGACTCCATTCAACTCATCTATTGCCATTTCACAGCAATGCTCAATTCGCTGCTGTATTACTGCTATGTTCGAAATGTGAATAATATTAATAATAATAGTAATTTTATTTTCCCTGGTAAAGTTAAATCCATCATACCTTCTCTTTCACTCAACCAGGGTCAAAGCACATACAGGAAAATACATACCGGTATGAGTGTTTACACTAGTGACTTCAGGCGGCTCCGAAGATAGAAGTCCAGGGGATTCATGTTCAGTGTTCTGGATGGCGAAGCATCTGGTCCTGCACGACCAATCCACTTACATGGATAAGTAGCATTGACATAATCCCTTGCGTCAATGCTGAAATGTGCAGGAGCACAATCTTGTGTAAACCATAAAGAGACATCTTCCAGTAGGCCGAACAACTAATGTTCCGAACAGTCTCGGTACACTTGGTCAGTCAACCGCGGCGGTAAAACATGAGATCCGAAGAGATAATTTCTCACAATACCACGCCAAATGAAGATTTGGCTTAAAAAGGCTGAAAGTGCCAAAGAAAAAATCCCTAGAAAACAGGGCTTGTGCAACTGGTAATGTAATATACAGTAGTGGCAAAAAAAAACCGGACCGACCCTTGTAGCTGATTTCAGAGCCTTGTTCACTCCAGAGCGTCGGTGTATATTCCTTGGAACCCGAAGCTACTTGTGCAGTTGAACAACAGCCACGCAGCTGGTTACTGTTTTTAATGTCCAGTCTTCAAATTTATACAGCAATTGACGTTTACACGAAGATTTTGCATGCAAAACCAGTTATTTAAATTTGTACATAATACTACAATCGCTTGTGACGTTAAAAGACAAGATACTAATTCCCTCCCTCACCCCCGGAGAGGAAAATCGTGTACAGTTCGATTCTATGTATAGCGATGGACAGTACAGTACGTCTTTGTGAGTGTTCGTACTGCGACTTGGAGGGCAATATAGAAGGTTACGTATTGATAAAGAGAGGAATGTAGGGTCTAAAAATGGAAGCTCAAGGAAACGTAAAGACTAATAACGAATCAAGACACAGTATTTTATTGTAATCAAATAGGATGAATGAAGGTGACGTATGGTACTGCAGAATGTCTTTATTTAACAATGAAACCAAAATTGATCAAAAATATTTATTTATTGATTTATTTGTCATTGAACCATTCATGACTGGAATTCAGTATAACAGAATACATACATTTCCCTGGCGTATATACAAACAGCAAACAGCATCAGGTTCTGTAGACTAAAAAAAGAATTACAATATTGGAATAATGATCATGATACAAAAACACTGCTTCAGTATAAGGGGGTTGTCTCCATTTATTCTCGAAATAGGATGCAATCATGCCAATAAACATCCAACAGCTACCAATCCAGTGAGACCGATTGCAGAACTCAAGATATTGTTGTTTATTCAACTGTCCGAAGACAGGTCTGAACATCACAATTGATACCAATAAGGCACCACTTGTGAGGCAATATACCAGTAGATAATGGGATAGGGTGACCAGTTTCCCCCTATTGCATACATAGTCAACTAGCTACATGTTACACTAGTCAGACTTAAGATGCATACAAACGACTATTGTTCTTCCTCTGACACCTATCGTCAAGTGAGATGAACTCCCTGATAATAGATGAACATATCAGCCAGGACCTCAATCAGAAGTAAATTTAATATGAAGGATATTAAAATGCTCCTGAGTAAATGCGTACTGAACTTCTGAGAAGACCCAGCTATTATTTTCTATAAGAATCTGGAATCATCAGGAACACTTAGCAATCTCATGGACGATCTGCACGATCACTATAAATGTGCTAATACTGAGGCCCCAACGATCTTATTTAGATAGGAGGATATTTCCATACACGATATAAAATACCTCTCGTATGTATAATTTCTTCTTATACACTATACACACGTGTAGTTCCCTCTGATTGAGATTTTGGCTGATATGTACATCTTTATCAGGCAGTACATCTCACTTGACGATATGTGTCAGAGGAAAAACAATTATTTGAATGCATCTGAAGACTGGTTAGCATAATATGTAGCTAATCAGCGATGTATGCAATGGAGGGGAAAGGAGCTGGCCACCCTACTCAATTATCTCCTGGCCTGTTGCCCTATGAGTGATTCCTTAGTAGTGTCACTTAAGAGGTTCAGACTTGTCTTCGGACAGTTGACTAAACAAACAAACAAAACATATTATATAGTATGTTGTTTATGTACAAATAATATATACACTAGTAGCACGATGTATCGAAATGTATTTTTGTATCAATGAGGCACGATGTTATTATAACAGCAAATTAGTATAGAAATTCCTGCAACTAGAGACATTTATTTTAGATGTGAAGTCATAGGATGTATGGAATAACTACAGTTGTAATTATTATTAAGCTTTATTTAAATAAAGACAAGTTAATTTTCGTTTCACTATAGCCGCCACTGACCGATATATACGCTAACACTATGCCTGACAAGCGTACTTTCTACCCTCTTCTCGTATTGAGAGATTCCTTGAGCAAACGTACTTCGACTATCCAGCGGAATTGAAATAACTGGTTTTGTATGTAAAATATTTATATCCACTTACAATTGTCCGGCGTTTTTAACGGCATACAGATGCATGTTGTACTAGTTTATTATTACTCTACCGAGGCGAGTGTGAACTATCGCGTTGCGGTATAACGAATTCATAACTAGTAGCGCCACGGCTCTGGGCTACAGGACTCCACTGGCCTTGGTCGAGTTATACGCCCTCACGAGTAAACATGGCCTCATTGGTAAAGAGTACACGATGAATGAACACTGAATCATTGGCATGAAGCTGGAGTAGCCACTGACATAAATTTAGATGAATAGGGCAATCTGCAGGTGTGATCTCTCTCTCTGCAGGTGAAATGGATACAACTGTTGTCTTCGTAGGTTGCACCAGACAGTAGTATATCCCTTAAATGACACGAATTTTTTGGACACTTATGTTCGTATTTTGATATACCAATTCTAAAATTTTTTCCTCGACGGCCTTGTAACCGACTTAACTTTGGACTATGACTCCTAGTACTCTTGTCCTCAGCTGCATATGGATGATGATTTGGTAATAATCTGTTTGGAAAAAGCTTGCGGTATCTTCTGTTGAAATAAACAAGATACCGGTGCTATATTGATAAAAATGAGACGAAGTCCCGTCAAATCCAGACCACATAACTCACGTTTTCGTACTGGAACAAATAATGCTATTCATTCCAATATTATTTGATAATGGAACGAAGTTTCCTGCTTAGTTGGATTCAGCAAACGACAAAGAAAATACATTATGTTATGAGACAGAATTGCTTATCCATACGAATATCCAACCGTCCCTCACGTTCTCAAACTAGAATAAAGACATAATAAAGTGCATATTGTTACAGAATCATTTACTTCGTCTTCTAATACATCTGAACTTATTTCACTTAAAACACTCACAATTGTGCATTATGTCTAAATATATTTCTTAATTATACAGGTTGTTATCGGACTGGTGTTACAAACTTTCAGGGATGATGAGTAAGTGCACATGTATGAATTTGAGATAAGGAATCTGGTCCGGAAATGACTGAGTCAAACGTTATAAGCAAAAATAATTGTGTGGAAATGGAATTGTGATTTCGTACCACGTGCCGTTCTTCCCTTAACCTTTGGAATAGTCGTGGAAAGATAGTATGGGCCGGATGTCTCCTACGTGGGTACTTGTAACGATAAAATATCACTAGAATATCAAAACTGTAGTGAATACGTGGAAACATGCAATACAACACTTGCCATAACAGTAAGTTAGTTTGACAACTCGTCACAAGATAATTTTATATCTTGGATTTGAAAGATTTCAAGGTTCGGCAGCCCTTGACGTCAGTAGGGAGAGTGTTCCAATGACGAGAAGTAGCAACGGTGAAGGAACGAGGAATACAAAATGATGTGTGGAGTGGAATTTCTAGCGTATTATCGCGTTGTGATCGAGTATTAATATTATGATAGCGAGAGAGAGTATAAGGCAGGCAACATAGTTTTTACGAATTTTCGGCTCTCGCTAATCGCTTGAAATCCACCAATGTGTCTTACTATGCGTGAGTTTGTAAGATAGCATAAGAGAAAAGGACACGTCCCCGTTGTGCTCAGGGTTGCATTATAACAACCGTCTGCGAAACACTTTGAATCATGTAAATACGTTATTAGATGTAGTCCATTTCAGATCGATTACTCTCTTACAGAAGGCCAGTTAAATGTCTTGCAATGTAGTCTTTTACATAGCTAGAATGTGCAATGTAAGTTTTTGACGCAATGTTAATCACATCTTGATCTCATGCAACGCCTCATATTTTATATTATGTAATTATCATAATATTGTGATTATGATGTAGGCTAAGACAATTTGTGCTTCACCTCAATGTCCTTATAACTCATTACATTTTCTTTGACTGAAAATACAGTACTTTAGTTTCCAGTTGTTATATAATTACATTCAATGGCAAGAGAACACAAAGTTTAAATTCTATTTTTTTTTCTTTTTACTTCTAACAAACTCCTTAGAAATAACTGTAGGAGTAATTACTGAGTATTAACAAGTACTTAAATGTAATTAAGGCAATTTTCTAAGTTACTATGACCGACAAGAGCAACAGAAACGAATGCGACATTATTATTAACTAATTCATGATTATATGAAATATTGGTCAATATTTATTCTTCATAGTAGACTAAAATGAAACTTCCAAGTCAATGAAAATGTAACCAACTTCATTATTTTCGAAGCTAAGAAATTGCTTATTCCATTTAGATGTAAGTGGACCGTAATCGAAATTTTGTAGTATGACTTTGTTGACAATAAATCTATTCATATATCGACATATATTTCCAAGAGAAAGAAATCGATATCTTAATTGTTGTTATGTTCAATATTCACATTGATCTTAAAGTCTTATATATATATGTTCATTCATTCGTACTTTTGTTCCCAAGTTCAGGTCCTTCATTGTAAACTCAGCATTCTCCCATCTTCCCTCTTTTCTGCCTTTCCTTTATCTCCACATCCAATTCATATACCTTTTTTTTCTTAGTTTATTTATACACGCTTTCACATCTGTGGTAATATCGCATGTTTAGGATGTATGGGTATACCAGTAACTCTTTTTTTTTTACTATTGTTGAGTTCTTGTTTGTATTATGTGTTGTAGATGACTTGTATTCATGAAACTGATTTTGATTACTGTTATGATATTATTTATTCAGGCGAAGATTAATCATGACGTGTGAATTTTCGGCATTTGCCTTTCTGACTGAGGAAAATCATGAAACCCCCAGTGAGATTGGTCGGCTACGTAGTTTGAACCCGTGACCTCCCGATTGCGAGTCTCAAACGCTATCGTCTGAGCCAACTCGCTCAGTATCTTACTGTTGTCTACCATCTGATATATTCTTTGTCCCAGACTTTTTCCCCGTTCACTTAAGTACAAACTCGCGCGAAAGATCTGAAAGCTTGGAAACCGTTGAGATTTAAAAGACAGGTACCGGTTCAGACGTAACGTTCACTTGCAAAACATTTGCCAGTCGTTCGCTCGCTGTTAGGTGCTTGTATTGGATCGTTTCGTGTTACTTCACGGTAGTGTTATAAATATTCAATTAATGCTTTTATTGGTGTTTATGTATTTAAATTGTATATGGAATTCAAGTGTTTGCAATTTGCAATTGTAGTTAAGAAAATGGATCGAGAAGTTATTTCAAAATTAAAAGGGCAGAAGCTTCATACTGAAACCAAAGAAGTTATAAACGACACATTGAGCACATTTTGTAATCGTTAAGTGGCAAGTTTTCAAACATGTACTTGTGATACAACAAAAAAAGAACAAAAACAAAGCATGACCACTTCTCCAATAAATAAGGATTTTCCGTCAAATTTTCATATTGGGAATTGTTCTTATTTTTGATCCAGAAGCACGCTCACGCGTTTTCAAACCATAATTATTGCTCACTCTGTATACAGGGTGTTTCAAAAATACGGGGCACAATTTCAGGTATGTATTTCCCACATGTAGACAATCAAAATAGTTCATTATAACATGTGTCCGGAAATGCTTCATTTCCGAGTTATGGCCTTCACAACATTGAAATTCACCGGAACGTTTTTCTTTCCGCAGGTCGTTGTCATTACAGAAGATGTTCAAAATGTCCACCTCCTGCTTGAATACAGACCTCACATCGATGTCTCATTGACCTGCGAACACGATCCCAAACTCCAGGAGTATTGCGTATGTCCTCAGAACATGCCACAATTCGATTCCGAAGAGATTCCAAATCAGGCACCGGAGACGAATAAACCAATGATTTTAAATGGCCCCACAAGTATAAATCGAGAGGGTTCAGATCAGGTGAGCGTGGAGGCCAAGCACTTGTGCCACCTCTACTTATCCATCGATCAGGAAACCTTCGATCCAAGTACCGGCGAGCCGTACGACTGAAGTGTGCAGGAGCGCCATCATGCAAGAAGTGAATTTTTTTGACGATTGATCAGTGGAGTGTCTTCTAAAACATGAGATATGGTTCCGGTGAATTTAGATGTTGTGAAGGCAATAACTCGGAAATAAAGCATTTCCGGACTGTAACAGTCGTCGTCGCCCTCGGCTGCCAGCTCCGAAATATGCAAAGTATCTCGAGGATGCACGTCGATGTCAATAATTAACTATGTACACTGATTAATTTGGGCGCCAGCCTCCTCGAGATTACTCCGGTAGAGGATGAGGTTCCCAGGTCAGCTGCAAAACGGTCGGGACATGGGGTTTGGGAGACATGCTCGTAGGTTGAAATGATGTAGGCGCACACCAGAAGTTGTTGGTAAGAACTATGAAAACGTTTATTATTATTATTATTAAGTGTTCGTTTCAGATTAGCAGAAATGCGCGTCCAAGTGTATAATATCTCGCTCTCACTTCCCGCAAGTTGGTATACTAATTTCTGAGTTCACGTAATTATATATTTTGTACTATAAAACACCAGTAATATAATGGACAGTTGATAACGTGATGAGAGGAAAGAATTCAGACTTATAATAATAATGCAACACACGACTTCTTACTACACCCACTAAAAATTTCTAAGTCCGTAAATTGTTATACTTCCGAGTTAGGTTTGCCGAGAATATGTGGAGTTCGACCTCTCCGAACACTGTCTATCTGCCTTCTGTCTATCTGCCAAATCTATCCCCTACTTTCAACCACCAAACATAGAATTTCGCCCTCCTATCTATATATCACGTGTCTCTATTAAGAATCCTGATTGGCCATGATTACACTTACGTCACTTAAGACGCGTTCTTCAAAATTGTTCGTTAACTAGAACACCCCCTTACTTCCGGCGTCCTGACAATTCTCTGACATATACCAGATCATCTCTTTGGAACCTGGCTTGGCGTCATCTTACTGACCACCCGCAGGCAAAGTCCATACATTCCCTCATCAGTCAACTCCACGCCTGGACACATGTTTCCTGTCCGCCTAGCTTCCCTTCGGTCTTCCTGTCCACCTGTTACTTCCGTCTCAGATTCTGAAACTAACTTACACGTCCGCGCATCCTATCCATATAAGAATATTAACACGAAATACTAATCTAATGAAAATCTCCTCATCCTATACGAGGAACCGTCTCAGGACACATGTTGTAATGAACTATTTTGATTGTCTACATGTGGGAAATACATACCTGAAATTATGCCCCGTATTTTTGAAACACTCTGTATATTTACGAAGCACAAGTTATTCTATGATATCACAGACCTCAGTATCATAAGTCTCGGTGGTATCAGTAGTATCAGTCTTGGAACCATTATCGTCACCACTGATACCAGATTTTACGGTGACATTTGCACTTCAATTCAAATTACAGTTGAATTTCCTCGTTCTGTTTTATTTTTATCTGTTTTTTTATTTTACTGCAAATTTTTAGCATGCTGAAATCTCTCTCTCACGGAAGTTAAAAGTGGCCTTTTTTTTAATGTGTGGGTGGTAGACTGAAATGTCCCGTGTGTGACAAGCATTAAATAAAATCTTACGTTAGTATGGTTTCTGTTTTGTCCTCGTCGAGTCTGAGAACAAGAGGTGTTTAACATTATGTTCCACATTTTGATTTATATAATCTGAAATAAAGAGCAGATATCATTAGGACTATTTCGTGTCATTCCTTCATGATAGAGATAATAATTACTAACATTAATATAGCAATACAGAATTAAATTAATCTACTTATTGCAATATAAAACGTAATTTCTCCACATTTTGAGGAAGCAGACTGTATTTCCTATTTGTAAATTTTATTTAGTATGATGAGAAGCATCGTTCCACATCTCAGATATAATGGGGGCATATTTGTAGCTTTCAACATCAGTTACTTTAATGTTTGCTAGAATAATGTTTCTCTTACCTTTCTTCAAGAATTTGATTTCCTTCACTCTGTACCTTGCAGGACGTATTTTTGTTCAGCCCAGACTCACTCTTTTCTTACATATTTCTGCCTTTGGTCCTGGAATTTCTGCAACAATTATGTTCATCAAATCTTTCGCCTTCAGTACTTCTGACATACTGTAAAGATCAAATGTTGGCCTGCAACATCTCAGTTAAGGTTATGTTTTATTTAACGACGCTCGCAACTACCAAGGTTATATCAGTGTCACCGGTGTGCCGGAATTTTGTCCCGTAGGAGTTCTTTTACATATCATTAAATCTACTGACATGAGCCTGTCGCATTTAAGCTCACTTAAATGCCATAGACCTGGCCCGGGATCGAACCCGCAAACTCGGGCATAGAAGGGCAGCGCTATACCAACTGTACCAACAAGGCCGACAGTTATCTTTGGTATTGTGGCGAAATGAGCTTAGATATGGGCTAGATCAGTAGTGTCAGAGTTGTAAGCTCCAATACCAGTTGTGGAGCTAGATCGGAGCTTGAACTTGCTTATGTCTGTGGAAACACCGGAGCACGCAACCAATGGAGCGCTCAGCTCCGTTTAGTCCCTGTCTGACATCGCTGGGCTAGATTATCCTTAATACATTCATTGCTAAAAGTCATCTGAGCCCGAACTACACAACGTGTTGCATTTATTTAGAGATGGGATCTCGATACTTGCGATATCTCGATACCTACGATACTCAGTAGTATCGAAGCATGTCTAATACATCGGGATAAGTCCTCGATACTTTCAATTTTCTGAATTTCAAATAATATTTAGTCTTAAATCCAAGAATTTCAGCACGTGTGATCATGTTAAGATTCTCTCTCCAAACGTCACGCACAGATCCCTTAATTAATGACTAGAAAACAGAAATATACCTGTCTAATACAATGCATATGTCGCCTCTACCCATTTCCTATTGGCAGTCGGCTCAATTAGTAAATACTGAATAATAAAAACTAGTGGTGTGGAAAGAGTACCGATCTTTCAGCTTACAGTTGTCAAATTGTAAAAATAGCTTAAGTTGTAAATAACTATACAAGCAATACCGTAAATATGAAAAAGAATGAACCGTAGATTCGTTTATCTAGTTACAATACTTGTAATTTAAAATAAAAGCAGTGATGCGAGGGAGTGAAAACTTTAGTGTGAGAACAGACGTACAATAACCTGCAGATCTCTAGTACAGTAATTGAGAGCTTCGTCGGAAGAAAGGCGGATAGACCTATACGCCCTTCTTCGGGAAAATGTAGTTAATAATTCGTTAATTATAGTAGCGAAATTTTGTTTTGTTTGTACTGTACATACCTGCAGGACACGGCTGCGTGCGTGTATAACATTTTATTCAGGTGCGTTTTAAAATCTTAGATTGCATGTATCTCAATTCGCCATATTGACGTATACGCCCTTTTCCCGGCAAACCCCTCAATTGTTCCTGGGAGAAGAAGAAAGAAAGGATGCTATTCTTGATGTCTGAAAATAATGTAATTAGAATTCATTATAAAAGACTTACCATATTATACTTTCCCTCCCAGCTTCCAGATTTCTTTTAGCAAGTTACATTGTTACTGCCAATACTGTAGTGTGTAGTTCATTTATGTCTAACCATTCAACACCGTGCTGTACATTGTATACCATCTGGAAAATATATAACAACTGAATATCGGGTATCCGTGACAAAATATTGGTTTCGATAGCGGATATCGAATATCGACAAAGAGCTGTATAGTCCCATTCCTAAATTTATTGAAGATGTCACTCCAATGAATGAATTAATATATTCGTATGATTTAATCCTACAATCAAATAATCATTCGATTATAGAAATCATGAGATTATTTCCAACACAATGAACAACGTGTAATGTAAGTACACAAATAATACAAGAATAAACTGTGAAGTGAGCCTGGGAATTGCAGGTGGAGCTGGTAAACTCTATTCTGTCAATTATTTTGTTCAAGTAAAATTAAAATATTTGTAAATCAATATTTGTTAAATATCTAAAAATGTAAAAATATGAAAAATCTCTTAAAATGTTGTGGAAATATTGCGAAATATGAAAAACAATTAGAATTGATTTATACATGCCATTGCCTTAAATCTGCAGATTTCTAGTTCTCACTCAATATCTAATATCTATTATCGAATCTTATTAATTCTATATTTACGCCATTAAAACATGTATTGTTTGCTCGCCTATTGATTGTAGTTGGAAAATTGAGATAAAATTCTATCACAGTGTCACTTTTGTTTCTTTGCTTTTTACATGCTATTATTTTTGAGACCAAGATCGCATACTTAATGCCTTTCACTGCACGTATTGCAACGTTTCAATGAATTTCTTCTCACCCTGTTCAAATCTCTTGGACTATTTTTATGAAATTATTATTATTAACATTATTAATATTACTCTTGTATGCGCGAACGTTATTCGATGATGATTGAACTTGGAGACCAATTTTATAAAGTGGTTGAACTTGAAATCTATATAAAAAAAAATATCAACACGCTAAATATCATTCACACGATAAATCTCTCTAACGCCACTGAGTGAAGAAAAGCGTGCATCTCAAACGCAACAATCATATCTGTGTGGATGTTTACTGTTATCCAAAAATACTTACTTCAATACCAAGATATATGTCAAGTACGTGAAAATATTGTTTTCAGACATATTTAGACACATTACCAACCTGATATCACATACTGATAGTCTTACATACTTACTTACTTACTTACGGATTTTAAGGAACCAGGAGGTTCATTGCCGTCCTCACATAAACTCGTCATCGGTCCCTATCTTGAGCAAGATTAATATAGTCTCTATCATCATACCCCACCTTCCTGAAATCTATTTTAATATTATCCTCTCATGTACGTTTCGGCATCCCCAAAGGTAATTATAATTCATTTTGGTATGGTCAGCTAAGCCCAATACCAATGTTGCTATATATCAATATATTAAAATTTCTCAATCTTATGGCTTAAAGTAAAATATGAAACAAATTGCTCAGTGTTTATATATTTACATTTGTTGTATTATTCCACTAATGTTTTCATTCCCCTAGGGGGATCATCAGGTTCAATATTGCTTTCTATATCAAATATCTAAAATCAAATATAAAATATGACTCTTTGCTCAAAAGAGTGCATCATAATAGAGTAATAATCTAATCTATGTAGAATGTCAAACATTGTGTACAAATAAACAAAATACAGGGACATCATTTTATTTTTACTAACATTTTTAATATTAACCTGGCTATACCTTTCTATTAACGATTGAAACAGGAAACACCGTTTGCTACCCTTTACACGACGGAGTTCGATGATACTGGCGTAAAATACAAATCACTTTACTAGGTATAGGAGGGAAGAAAAGTAGTTCATCCATTTATGTAAACTAGGAAATATCGCAATTTTGAGTTTGATAATTTTCATTAGGTTTTTGTTTAATCAAAATACAGTAGTGTGTTAACACTTAGTGTTTTACACACGAATTGAGCTATCCATTCGGAAGTATTAATTATGCAGTGTATATTGTACTGTTACAGCACATTAGCGTACTATATAGAGAATGAAGTTAAATTGAAAAATAATCACAATAAGTTATGGATATTTAAACACATTTTTGAAAATGGTGACCGTTCATTTCGATACAGGCTTCAGTTCTTTTGTGCATATTATCTCACTGTAGACTATTGTACCTAATTCCAATTACCAGTTTCGTCCTTCGTACGAGTAACTCATGTCGAAATAATTCTGTACCTACTCTATAAAAGAGTACCTTACGTACTGTAAATTCAATCTTCACTTCTGCCCGATCCGAAAAGATAAAATCACTCAGAAATGCTATCTACTGTCCGTTCAAGTGGTTTTGTCGCAGGGTTGTAGAAAGAGGGGGGAAATCACGTGACAGTTAATTACTTAAGGAGGTCCTTTTATTTAAGTTATTTTAAACACTTGAATAATATTACGTAGACGTCCAATTCCTAACAGAAATTAATGTTTTCAGAAAAGAGCTAAGATAGCCCAGCTACTAGACTTTACAAAGGGGCGAACAGAAGCAGGTGGGGGAAACCGGGATGCGACATAGGGAAACGGACGACAGTACCCGTACGAAAATATGATTCAATATTGAAAGCTCTTTCGTCACTGGAAAACGCGAACATATTTCTGAAACGTACTATATACTCAGTAACTCAGTACTGCTTACGCGCCCTCGGCTCTGTGTCGTGAACGGTTGGAAGTTTACTAGTAGAAGGGGTGGGAGTGAAGTACATTCCAAAACTCAGGTACAATAAAAATTGAAGTAAAAATAAAATGATGTCCCTGTACAAATTAACATACAAAATTTATACATTAAGCCATAACCTGGGTCAAATTATATCAAATTCACAGCCCTAAATGGCTATTAATTGTGTATTATGTTCATAGCATAAAGAGTGCAATATGTTTTATTATAATATAATATGTATATTTTAGAGTTAAAACATGATGTATAAAAGTTGAATTATAGTGTAACATTAATATGCTATCGTAGAGAACCGTTAACTATCTCAATTTATAGACATATTATGCTTAAAGCAAATGATCTTTCATTACTAAAATTTTGTATTTAGGACTTACTTTATGTATTAGCGTAAGCATTAATATATCATTATACAATGAACAATAATAGTTTCATAGTTGAATATAACGCAGACGTATCACTAAATGCTGAGTCGTAAATAATCGACTGAAGTCAAATGTTATAGTTGGCGTGCTGATGGGGCAAGTAAGATGTTTTACAACATTCATGTAATAGCCATCGCATGCTCAACTTTATCTGTAACAAATATTTATTGCAATGAATGAATTGGTTAAAGATATTAAATTAAAATTTCGTGTAAGATTATATACTGCTTCCTACTTACATATTAACATTAGGAGGTAAAATGTAGCTATCTGTAGTATATCAAGATGCAAAGGTCTTTTTCTCTCCGGCTTCCAAACTAACACTCTATATGCATTTCTGGATTCGACCATACGTGCTACATACCCTGCATATCTCAAACGTCTGGATTTAATGTTCCTAATTATATCAGGTAGAGAATACAATGCGTGCAGTTCTGCGTTGCGTTGTGTAACTTTCTCCATTCTCCTGTAATTTCGTCCCTCTTAGCCCCAAATATTTTCATAATAACCTTTTTCTCTAATATTCTTAATCTCTGTTCCTATCTCAAAGCGAGAGTCCAAGTTTCACAACCGTACAGAACACATACTGATACTCTACCGATTGTAAATTTTTCAGAAAAATATTCACTGATAGGAATTGTTTGAGACAATCTTTAATTTGTAGACACAGTGTCGGGTATTTAAAGAAAGTGAGAAACCGTTCCAGTGAATGCGCGATGTGCCAACAAAATTTACCTAGTCATTCCCGCCACTATCTGCTAGATGTATCTCTTCATCTCATCTGAACTCAAGAAATCTTCAGTGGAAACACTGCAAAACAAGATAACGAATAACCACTTAAAAGACAAGAAAATAAAACACAACTTTTTCTTTGATACTGAGTTTCCAATCTCGAGTGTTCCTAACATATACCGGTCGTTCCCCGGCCTGTTGACATTCCTCCACCTACAATAAAGGAACCCAATTTGACCGTGAAATACGCACAAGGTTTTTTTATATAATTACTGAACTGAAACTGTAATTAATTACTGTCACACTTTATAATGTGAAATTAAATCACAACATACATGTTGGCCTCGGTAGCGTTGTTGGTATAGCGTTGGCCTTCTATGCTCGAGGTTGTGGGTTCGATCCCGATCCAGGTCGATGGCATTTAAGTTTGTTTAAATGCGACAGACTCAGATTTACTGACATGTAAAATAACTCCTGTGGGACAAAATTCTTGCTCACCGGCGAAGGTGATATAACCTCTGCAGTTGCGAGCGTCGTTAAATAAACCATAAAACTACTACTAAGATTTATTAAAATCATCCGTCCTCAAGTGAGGTTGATCACTGGGATCCGGAATTAACAAACATAAAAAGATAGCCTAAAGGGAAATGAAACGAGTAAAATAATTATTCGATTTGTATATTAAAACAAAAATTTATAGTGTAAATTATAGTGTAGAATTTGAAGAGAGGCCTTCAGAATTTCCATCACATTCTTCTTATAGAAGTCATCCGATTATTTCCAACACAATGAACAACGTATAATATAAGTACATGAATAATACAAGAATAAACTGTAAAGTGAACCTGAGAACTGTAGGTGAAGCTGGTAAACATGCATTTGACGTAATCTGTTTGCTCATAACCTGGCTTTAATAAATTATTTAATACTGGACTCAGTCATTGTATAATGTTATGAAAAATATTACGGATGTCGTTTTTATAATGGTCGCTCATATAAATGATGAAGTGATTCCGATTCCAATTACGATTGTTTTGAAAATTTATGTATCGCGATAATTGGACAACGCTTCGTCAATGAAAAATGTCGCTTTGGGTCCAAGAGCCCGTCAAGCACGGACTGCAAGAACCAATTACATATCTAAATTATAGTACTGCTATCTGAATTATGCAATATTTAAAGCACTGAAATTTTTACAGTCTAATTAAATAGTTTTCTTCCGATATGCGTGGAGTCATTTGAAGCTTCACAGTCTGTAGCTAGGCGATTTGAATTTGTTTTTTTCGAATGCTGTTCTGATTTCTTCTATTTCCTTTTGTTTGCCTCCTTGTTCAATATTGTACTCAAAACTAAATTTCATTATAATTGAATTGCTGGGTACCTTTAAGTAAGAACAGTGGAATGTGTTTCAAGTGTTAGTGAAACCAGGATAGAATCAGTGAAATGTGTCGTAGTTCCAGTGCAGTGAGTGAGTTGTCGGCGAAATGAGTGTAGTGCTGAAAGGTACTTGTGCAGGTATGAACATATCATACTCGCGGTTTTTGGTTCGATCTCAGGGTTAAGATATAAATTAGATTTACTTTAAATGTTATTTTAAGTGATCGTGCTTCATTTAATTTAGGATACTGTCTGCATTATTATTATTATTATTATTATTATTATTATTATTATTATTATTATTAATTATTAGTGTTATTATTAATTGTGTTTATTATTGTCATTATTGAGTGTAATTATTTACTATTGCCACCGGGTATATACCCATTTGTAGTGTGAATAAATGCATACAAGACAATTCCGTCACAAATTTAAATCAATATTTTTTATTCGATCTATATTTAACAGAAATTTTTACTAATGACGCAATAAAACGAGCTTCACACTATACTCTCGTTTTAAAGTCTGCTTTGACTGCGATAATATAGCTGATCTTCCAGTACCAAAAAATTTTCGACAATTACAGTGTCAGTCCACTCTCTAGTGTATTGGGGACCGTGCATGCAGTTCCCCATACCGAGAGTTCAGACAGACGGTAGCGCTCAGATTGAAATTATGCATGTATGAGTGAAAAATATGCTACAGCTTCCAAAATCTCTCGTTTTTAACTTTTAAAACGAAAGAATTTTCAAATAGTCGTAAATAACAAACATACAGTATCAATAATAGCTTACTACTTAATTAAGTTTTAATATTACAGTAATGAGAAATCTTTCTCTGTTAAATTTCCTTACCTGGATGGTATTTGTGAATTCAAAAGCTGAGCTTTTGTTCTAGTCGTAAGAACACCAGGAGTCAAGAGTCAACGATCGCTGGTCAGTCACTAAAATTCTTGTATTAGTTTGAATCACTTTAAAACACGAGATAGCTATTACAACCCTTGCTGCACTGGAATTAACTGTTGGTATCCAAGACGCCGTACTTGCAATTCCAGTAATGTGATCATTTGTAGGGACATCTTCTCAAGTAAAGAAATCCGCAAGGATGAGTAGTTTCTCTATTCTCTCCCTACGAAAACTGAAGAAGGAATAGATAACAAAAAGGAGTTTCTACACTCTCTGCGTACGGAAATTAAACGTTTTTGATAATACACATTATGAAATTATACATTTTATTTACTGTAAGTAATTGTATGTAAGGATTGAATTCTTTATAGGCATCTAGTTGGAACACTAGTTTATGTATGATTATTTAGATATTTCCCTTGTTTTGCAAATGATTTGTGTGAATTAATGTGACACACGATTTGTAACCAATTCATGGAATCAACAAGGAAGAAATTGTATCAGACTTTGATGTAAAGTAATACAGATGTGGAGTAATACTTATCATTATTGTAAATAGTGAATTATTGTTCAATAGATGTTTAATAAGTAATTAAGATATCCGGTAATAAATATTTCTGGAATTAATATTGGGTAACTATGACATCATAATGTATAAAACAAATCCTTCATAATCTGATATTCTGGAACATTATCACTGTTAAAAATCCAATGCGATTATTGACTTGGAATTTATTTTCACTTTTTCTGAATTTTTGTTAGTAGCTCCAATGTTTTGTTTGTAGAAATGAAATGATTTATGAGTGCAAAAAGAAATACGATGAAATAGCAAATTCCTTAAATAAAGATGAATCCAAGTTGCAACAAAAACTAGAGGCACAAGGATGAACAAATCACTCTGTTTCTCTATATCTTCCAAAGAAAAGTACAATTTTTATTAAGATGGATAAAGATGGGGAATAATGAAGAAAGTAAACAATTATTACTTAGACTGTGTACATAAATGTCTTACGTCGGTCGTATAGAAAAACACAAGCCAAAGTAAAGAGAATATTAAAGACATGAAACGGTTTTGTCTTTTCTGAAAGATGTCATCCCTCGTTTGGGGTATGTAGCAGCGAGCTGACCCTGATCGAATGACTGGCTGTTATGTCTTCAAATTCGTGGAAGGTCGTTAAACCCCCTTCCTAAAATGAAAGTCTCCTGAACTACTACTTAATATTACAAACGGGGAAAATTTCAAACTCCAATTATCTATAATGTGCGTTATTACTAAGTCTTACAATTGAAACATCTTTGAGAACTAATGCAGTGGAAAATTGAAGACGACTTGTATTAGAAACCAAAAATGAATATTTTATTCATGGCATTAAGTAATATTTTAATTTTAAGTAGTTATACATCTATGTATTTCATAATGCGTTTTACCAAAACAGATTTTATAAGTAGTTATCAAGATTGATAACAGATTGATATCAGAGAAAATTGCTAAAGTAAACGATATTAAAATTATTGCTTCGGAAAGAAGATACACACAAAATTATATATTGAGAGATATGCATGACTATTAGTTAAGAAATATATTCGATGTGCTATGTAAGACATGCTTGAAAATCGCTCCTGTACGCCTGCAATTCCTGTTAGCTGGAGAGGGTTCTGCCTTTGCCGATATAGACTTACAGGGGAAAAGAGAGAATGAAGCCATAGTGTTAATACACAGTGGCCCAAAGGTCACTGCCATTTTTCCGTCTGCTACTTACTTTATTCAAGATTATTTTGGTAGAAAGTTTTTTTTTTTTTTAATTGTTGTCTCTTTGTCGTCGACACATCTCTGAAGACTATCTTGGACACTTAAGCATACTTTTTGGCACAGTTGTGGATTGGAATCACTGTCGTGAAAATCAGTATTAATGACTGATGTTACGTCCTCTAGTTTGGTTGGTTTTGAAGCGTAGACCATATCTTTAATGAATCCCGAAAATTAAAAATCCATTAGAGTGAGGTCTGGTGATTTGGGTGGCATTTCTATTGTCTCTCGTCTTCCAATAACTTTTCCACTAAACACGTCAGCAATGTAGTTTCGCACAACTGCAGCGTAGTGTGGTGGAGCTGAAAGTAAAGTGAGTTGAAATTGGCGTAGTTCATTTGTAGACCTGGAACGAGGTAACTAGTCAACATTTGTAGGTACTTTTCAAATATTATTGTTCCATCAAAATACCACGGCCCCAGGACTCCAACATGAGAAACCACCCCACACAGTTGTCTTTCAAGAACGATGTGACGATTATCGATATACCTACCAGTATGTACAAATTGTGTCTGTTGACTTTGTTGACTTGACCAGAAGCTTTAATATCTCTTCATCTCTCCAAATCATTTTACGACAGAAATCAATGTTACCGTGCTGAAGCTCATTCAGAAATGACTAAAAAATTGAAGCCTACGATCAGGATCGTCTTTTAGTAGGCCCGTGTATGACACGTTGTATGTAGTGCTTAAATTTAGTCTTCTGTAAAATTCTCTGGATACACGTTCTGGAAACATCCTGTTCAAGAGCAAGCCTGCGAGTAGACTTTTTAGGACATTGTACAATAACTTGTAACACGTTAAGTTTTGGTCTCCTCACTGATGGCCTACCTGACCTAGGGCGGTCCATCATTGCTTCAAAACGTTTTCGTAAATTGAAGATCGCCTTCCATGTTGGTGGAACAGTAACTACCTTTGTACCACATTTTAACAGCAAAAACCCTTTCTTCTGTCGACAGTATATCAACAACTTTCATGAACACTGAACGTAAAAAACACAAACCTCTAAATAAACATCTACCACTAGAATGATTATTTAGCTGTGTACTCTAGTGGTAAAATTAGTAACTAATTATTACATGAACGTCACAGGTGGGCAAGTTGAAATCCATGGGAAAATTAAAACTATATAGTTGTAATGGGTAGTGACTTTCGGGGCACCTTGTAGACCTATATTGGTAGACAAATATGTGAAAGTAACTGTGATTTACGGAACAAAATATCAGTTTAAATAGGAAATCAAATTGAAATTTTTCTTGCATAGAAAATCAAATTGAAACTTTCCTTGTAATCAATCTAAATATTGTTGAACTCCATATAAAAATAATATTGTGAGATGAGGTTGCAACACATATTGAGTCCATAATAAATTTCCCTTCTGACAAAATATTATTTCCATCCAAGAAACACAGCTTTCTCTAGAAACACGTGCATGCCGTTCTACGCAATGCTATTATACAAGATCTGAAATTTTTAAAGCTCTATATATCAAATTCAAGATTTTGCAGTTAAGTTCTTGTTCCAGAGAACTCCTTAATTATATTGAACTTACCTTGCCCGAGTATCGAAAAAATTATTTATCTTATATATTGTCTGAGCAGTACCCTGCATAATATTCACTCAAAATCTTTAATTTATAGTACAAATTGCTTTGTTTCATTTAATTTATGCTTCTTTTATGACAGTTACTTCTATGAATAGCAAGTATTTGAACGTTCTCATTACCGCAAACATAAGAAGAAAGTGTTGTGACTATACAGAAACTTGCTGCAGCAGAGAAGGCACGTTTTTAACCTGTGGGACACCGACACTGAAAAAGTAATTTTTGTTGTGCTCTTTGTCTCTACTGCGCTCCAACCAAGAAAATTCGTCTGAACAATATTAGGGGCGAGGCGCGACATCATACTATGCTACTACTCATAAGAAAGCAACACTGAGGTACTAAATCAGGTGCTATTAAAGAGTACGAAGGTAATGTTTTCATGTCTGATATAGTTGAAAGGCTCGTCTTATCGCCAGGCATTCAATCACACATGTAGAATTCACTTGCGAGCAGCAGTTCCCCCTGCACAACGCCCGCTATGACACGCATTCTCCTAGTGTTAGCCCTGTACAGTGGTTCTTCAGATCTGTAAGACAGATTTCTTTCAAATTCAATATTTACATATTTGTTTAACAGCATTTCATTCAAAACCTTCAAAAATATTTATTTCCTAAATTTTGTATTTCAATAATTTAACATGGTAAATGGAACAGTGTGGAGATTATGTCTTAGAAATGTCCCTTTCAGAGAATTTATTGCCTAAATTATTTACCCTACTTACTATAACTGCCTTCATTCGAAAACTAAATAAAGTGTAGATTGGAAGTAACCATTAAGGTTTGCTTTGTACAATTAATGCATCGGGTTGGTACCTCCGTAGGTAAAAGTTTTAAAACCCATAATTAATATAGAGATATGTGTCCTATATGGATGCAACAGGCTATATCGGCGTACCATGACGATGATGATGATAATATAGTAGTACTTCAATTTACAGCTTTTGAAATAGTTACTTCCAATGAAAAGAAAACTAAAGTAAAACACAAAGTTGGAAGACTAATTTTTTCTAGACATTTATAAGAAACTCCTTACAAATAATTACAGTAATAATTCCTCAGTAATAGCATGCACTTAAATGTAATTAAGGCAATAAGTTATCATGATCCGTACGAGCAACAGAAACGAATACGGGATTATTGAGTCACTAATTAAAGGTTTCACGAAATGTTGGTCAATGTTTTCTCTTCATAATAAGACAGCCAGTTTGAAACTTTCAGGTCAATGACAAAGTATCCAACTTCATTAATTTTTCGAAGTTAAGAAATTACTTATTTCATTTAGATCTTATGGACCACTACATAAAGTTTGTAGCCTTAGTATCACTTGTGAGATTCAGACCTCTCTTCGGACAGTTGACTAAACAGCAACATTACAATTGAATTGACTTTCCGTCCAAATTTATCGTTATAAACCTGCAACGAAACAATCAAATCATTCTTTCTGATCTGTTTTGTACTGTCCATAAATAATCCTCACAATGTGTTGCTGCACTTAGATAATACCACGAATATGTTAATAACTTAATTTACATTTTTCTGTTACACATAAACTTAGTGTATCAATTTTTATTCAAATTAATCGTTTCATAGTTATCTTCGTAACACAGTGTGTATTTTTTCAAGCAGAAGTGATTTAATTAAAATTATTCTTAAAAAAAAAAAGTTGTTGTTCTGACCCTTAGGAGGTCACGTCTCACGGTTGAGAACCACTGATATAACACACAACATGTTTATTCCAAATAATAAACTAACATTGATTGCAAACCTTTTATTAACAAACAGTCTTTGTATTGTTGGAATACTTTCACGAAACCTAGAGTTACATTTTGTTATTTTGTCGCTAATCACAGTTTAATCAAATATGTTTACAGATATTCTTGTAGAATTACGGAATTTATTATCACCACTTCGTAGTTCATTAATAAAGTCCTGCAAAGTTTTTTCTTTCCTTCGTTTTTTCTATTGAATGTAAACAAAAACTTTTGTCTCTGCCTCCTGTACAAGCAATTTACTTCCAATGCTAGAACACTACAACCACATCATCCTCCACCGCCATTGCAACACTGATTTCTGGTTCTGCTTCTTGTCTCTCATGGCTCTTAATGTTTTCTGAAAAGCAAACGTTCTTGTTTTTAGCAAAAAAAGCTCAAATACGAATCAAAAATATTGTTAAGCAAATTATTTTTGGGAAAACAAAATTATTTTCCGTTTTCAGTTTCAGCAAATACGTTCATGCTTTAAGCAAAAACGTTTCTGCTTAAATCAGTTTTGATATAATAAGTGTGCGGCGTCAGTGTGTATGTATATATGAATCCTCTAGATTCAAATCTCCCTAAAGGCCATTTTGTTCAGAACTGAGTTATGTCCACATACTGCTTGCTAAGAATGAATTGTAATGATTTATATAGTTTGAATTAAGAAAGCCACTAAATTTAAAGCAAAAGGTTTGTTAAAATTAACTATCAGGTTGAAAATTCTCTCTATTTGGCACCAGTTACTGCCAAAATCCTTTAATTTGTGAAAGTTAATATATTTGATTTTCAATTTAAAGGATTCATATAGTGTGTAATGAAAAAAGTTGGCAAAACTTCAGATATTAATTCTTCATATGTATAAAAGAAAAAAAAAAACGTTATATTAACATGGATCCGAACCACCGGAGTGGCGTAGCTTAGTCGGCTAAGGCGCTTGTCTGCCGAACCAGAGTTGCGCTCCGGTGCAGATTTGATACCCAATTTGGCGGATTACCTTGTTTGTTTTTCCCTAGGCTTTCCCCAAACGTAAGCCGAATGTCAGGTAATCTATGGCGAATCCTCGGTCTCATCTCGCCAAATACCATCTCGTCTTCACCAATTCCATCGACACTAAAATAACCTAGTAATTGATACAGCGTTGTTAAATGAACAACTAAAAAAATATGGGTCCGGAAATGCTTCATTTCTGAGTAGGGCTTTCTAATACCACCTGGCTCCTGTAAATTGGTCGTTGTTGATTCCACGAACTAGCAGAGTGAGTCATACCTCTCCACGAATGCTTTGATTCCCTCAACGCCCCACTCTTCATAATCGCTTGCGATTTCTTGTGTACAACGACAGTGGCGACATTAGCGCCAAGCGGTCATGTAATATGGGACACGTAATATGATCATAGAGCACTCCATTATGAACACTAAATCCAGACGTTCGAGATGGGAAGGGCATGTAACACGTATGGATGAATCCAGAAATACTTATAAGTGTTAGTTGGAAGACCTAAGGGAAAAAGCACCTTTGGGGAGTTCGAGACATAGAAGGGAGGATAATATTATTTCAAGATAGATTTGAGAAAGGTGGGGTGCGATGCTGGGGATCTGATTAATCTTGCTCAGGATATGGACCGTTGGCGGGCTTATGGGAGGGCGGCAATGAACCTCCCGGTTCCTTAGAGCCATTTGTGGGGCTCTCAACTAGAGTTGACCAAGTCCACCAGTGATCAGTTTGTAGATTAATACAATCTCGGATGAAGAAATCTTAGATTTATTCATTGCAATAACAAACAAAGTCCATAAGTCATTTGTTACTCCAAAGAGGGCAACATTTCCTATGGAAGGTGAGGGTTGCTAAGCGTGAGCCAGGAACTTTAAGACTCAATATCTCAGAACTATTACAGATGGACTTGGTCCACTATGGTTGTGAATCCCTCATTTGTAAGTAAGTTGGATTTAAATGTAACTTGCAGTTTGAGTCATTAACCGCAATTACATAGGTAATAGATTGAAACAATGAGAAAATTGTGATGGAGAATGGAATTTATATGTGTATGTATATGTATATACATATGTGTGAGTAATGATTTGCTTATATATATATATATATATATTATTCGGTTGAGAAACTTTTATCATCCAGTCTGCTGTCGAAAAATCTCAAAGTTAGAATTTATAAAACAGTTATATTACCGGTTATTCTGTGTGGTTGTGAAACTTGGACTCTCACTTCGAGAGAGGAACAGAGATTAAGGTTGTGTGAGAATAAGGTCCTTAGGAAAATATTTGGGGCTAAGAGGGATGAAGTTACAGGAGAATGGAGAAAGTTACACAACACAGAACTGCACGCATTGTATTCTTCACCTGACATAATTAGGAACATTAAATCCAGACGTTTGAGATGGGCAGGGCATGTAGCACGTATGGGCGAATCCAGAAATGCATATAGAGCGTTGGTTGGGAGGCCGGAGGGAAAAAGACCTTTACGGAGGCCGAGACGTAGGTGGTAAGATAATATTAAAATGGATTTGAGGGAGGTGGGATATGATGATAGAGAATGCAATAATTTTGCTCAGGATAGGGACCAATGGCGGTTTTATGTGAGGGCGGCAATGAACCTCCGGGTCCCTTAAAAGCAAGCAAGCAAGTAGGTAAGTAAGTAAGCAAGTAAGTAAGTATATATACACACACAAAGCATATCATTACTCACACAAAGTACAATTACAAATTGCTTGTTACAATTCAAGTGTTTAGTAGTTCTCTTACATTTTATATATTTAACATAACAAACCAAGGTCACTGTATTATGCAGTTGCAATCTCCACTTCATTTCTGTTCTTGATCCTTTACTTGAAGAAGGAACATGAACAGTGATACTGACTCTTGCAAAATCTGTAGAAAAGAAAAAAAAAAAAAGACATATAATTGGTTTTGAGATTTTGCTCACTTGCTTCACTTGCTTTTCCTGGATTTTGTATTCTGCGACAACAAAGTTTGTTATAACGAAATTTACATCATACTTATCATAATGTAAAATAAAGCAATGTTTGAAGTTTGTTGTTTGGAATTAGGGTATGACTATGAGGTGTACAGCATAGTAAAACTAATGTTGGACTTGCTCATGTTACGGAAGATATTGAAAATCTATCTTCTGATTATACCAAGAAAAATCATATTGTGATAGTGGGTAGGCCAAAAAATAGCCCAGTTATAGATTTTCATAATTCTATATAGATCTAATGAATATAAGCAAGACCAGAAATCACACAAAATTGAAAGTAGTAGAGCTTTTTGACAGCTTCATGGAATGGTAAGGATTATGAATGTGGGACTTAGACATGCCTAGATGAGGCCAATGCCTCACATAGTATTGTGATAGAGGTAAATAGCATTAAGAGAGATGATTATACATCTCATGGCTTACACTTGAATTCTAGAAGGAAGCAGAAGCTTTCAATTCTGATCGCTAATACAATTAAGGGCAGGATTCCAATGATTATCAATATATGTAATTATCCCTGTTGTTCAGAGAACTTCATAATAGTCAAAGTGGAAATAGTAATGATACCAAATTTTATTCAAACTCAACTGACATTGAGCATGGAAAATCATTTCACCAGATGGATGGATGGATGGACGGACGGACGGACGGACGGACGGATGGATGGATGGATGGATGGATGGATGGATAGATTTATTTGTTCCACATAAAAATCTATACTATATATTGTCATTTCCATAATATTGATGACGGTAAACAAAATATAACCTAATAACACACAAAAAGTGAGAAAAGGTCAGCAATTCAATTTATCAATCATGTTTTTTTACGATGTTTTCGTAATAATTCCAAAATTTATCTTTGAATTCAAGGATGAAATTTTTAACAATTCGGATATTTGGGGAGTTATAGAATTAAATACCGTACATATGACGTTATTTGGATAAAAATACTACAATTATACGCCCAAACATTGCTTTGACACTTACGTTCACCATTGTTTGCTTGGAGACGGGAAGAAATTTGCCAGCTGTCATGACTATCTCTTGATTGGCGCAGCTTATCATAACTGCGAGAGATCGCTGGAACGAGACAGGAGTACCAACCCAGTCGCAGTCCCACACAGCATCTCGAATTCTTAAGGCCTGAAAACGAAGAAACATTGTTTCTATGCGTTATAGAAGTTTGTATTTGAAGTAATTCAGTATGATTGCTGAGGATACATTGTTGGTTATTATTGGAGAACTTAGAATGGAGGAGTGTCAGAAATTTCATATAAACAATTAATTGTGATTTGAAAGAATTCGAATTATGTTATTACCAGGCTTCGGCCTAGGGACACAGAGTAACCGGTATGAGGTTTAGAGTACACGGAGTATTAATGATGTCATAACCCGTGGGGAAGGGGGACTGCAACAGCACAGGTGGGTGCGTAATGTGCATTACCGTTGTGTGTATTGTTGCTTGACTGCGGTACGTGTGACAGGCTTCGGCGTAGGGACACCTGGTTGAAGGTAACAACCCACGTTAATACTTTAATGGTAGACATTTATTGTCTGCACTAGGAATATACTGTATAAACTGCATCTGTACAGGGTGAAATATATTTTGTGCCGTACTGTGACGGACTGTTTACATGTTGAGACACGAAGTAACGGCGCGCTCCATCTCCCACTCCACTCGACCGACACAACACTATCGCCCGTGCGTTCTGAACTTCATGCGTTTCTGTGCCCAGGACCGAAGCCTGGTTATTACTCAGGTCCAGCTTTAAGCCGATTTGACATGGAGGTGGGGAACTTGTGATTTTCGAAGACAAATTAAGCTGTAGGCTGAAACATGTCTATCGATATTGCTTACTGTTTTCCGTAGTATTTACACTTATTATTTACATTTATTACTTACATTAAATGTTTATTTTTATATTTACTTACAACATTGACATTTATTATTCATATGTATGCAATCCATCATGTCTTTTTTTAATGGCTTATCGTCCATAAGGTAGTTTCTGTATTTAAATTGTCATATATGCAAATTCTAAGAGGAAGGAAGAAAATAGGAAACATTGGAGAGTTCTGGGTTTGCAATTGTAGACCTGCCCTTGGGCAGAAAAGTATGAAAAAGATAAAAAATGCTATCAGTCAACGACAGACCCTTCCATACCTTTCGAGAAATTACACACAGTACGTACAGTAGGATAGAATAGTAACAACTTAATTTCGCTGTGCAAATTCCAAGTTCAATTCTCAAAATGTTCAGTAGAGCATGCGCTATGTCTTGTTTCATTTTTGCACGCTTTTACTGAATCACTGGATAGAATATAATAATGAAACTGTAATGAACGTTAATAACTACAGAATATGATATGCTATTACAGCTCTGAGCATAAGAGGGGCCCATGTACTTTTCGCTTACACCGCCTTATAAACAAACGCAAAGTAAAGCTCTGTGCATCAGTGGTAGATTTTAGGCAACCAGGGAGAGCTGAAAGTTCGTAAAAGCCTGATATAATCCGTCACTGACCTTCCTGTCCGCTCGTACCGCATCAAAACATAGGCCTAACTGTCTCAGCCGGGGAAGGTGGAATGAGGAGTTAAGGATGATCTGCAATGACTCAGTCAAGTTAATAGCGCTCAGGTCTGTGCTAGAAGATGTGTGAATCATAATTGAAGACATCGTTCTTAGAGAATAACTGTAAAAGTACGTTATATATATTTTTCAATCATATATCCTATAGCCAAGTTTTAATATAGTTTATATTTTTATAATAACAAAAACTTTTACTTCCGTGATTATGTATGCTTCTAATCATAATTTCACTAACTCTAAAAAAATAGTACATGGTTATGTATTAATTTTTGCACGATATTCCTGAAAACATATATTCTCTATATAAGGTACACGTACCAAATAACGCCACCTCAAAACTTCAGTCACTTTTGCTCTGGAAATAAGTTATGTACAAACACGAAAAATTATGAAATGGAAACTGTAATCTTATCTTTACAAAATAGCACAATGAAAATGGATATATTATATACCGAACAAGAATTAGAACTCAAATACGAAACCTTTGTAAACTGGCGTTATTAGGAACAGATTGTCCAATTAACGCCACCTATTTTCTAATAATATATACACTTATAATTGTTAATGAATTATTTTTCCTAAGCAACACAAATTGAACTAAGCGACTAAATTTGAATTTCTGTTAATAAAAGATACAAAATCACTCAATACTAATGAAAGATTCTTGATCTGAAACTGAAACACCAGATGGATTAGGGAAATATGTTTTCCAGTGACTCCTTACTTAAAAAAAAAGAGACAATGTGACACAGTAGAAAGTTATTAAACACAAAAGCATTTACCTTAGTTTAATATCAATGTTTTCCAATAAGTAAAAAATAAATAAATAAATAAATAACTTATGTAAAATAAAGAAAAAATTAAGAGTTCGATAGGCAATTGAACAAATATCATCACTGCACATACTGAACATTTGTAAGATGAAAGCTTATTGATTTTCCTGATGTTTTCACACTGATGCTGTACTGTCAGCCTTAGTAGCCTACAAACATAACCTAAAATTTTGTCCGTAGACCTTTAACGCCTCTTGGCGTTGAAGCGCTACTGAGTACTTGATAATTTGACATGCCTGTTTCTCTAAAATTTTAAAATTTTATAGATAGCAAATACTTTCTGTACATAGAAGAATGTTTAAGGATCACGAAAATATATAGTTTAATATAATCATTATTTGCTCAACACACAACATAAAATATTGCCTCTTACCTTGATATAAGAACAGCCATTCACTATCACCACACAACAGAAAAATGATGGAATATAATGTCACTCGTAAATGTCAGCGGACAGCTAGTAACTCATTTCATCACTAGATTGCAAGCGAATGCAGGCTACAGTAGTGCACTACCGAAAACTTGTGTCCTTAACAAATTTTAATAGGGTGGCGTTAACGGTATACATGGCGTTATTTGGCTCAGGGACCTTATTATTCATTGTAGTCTGAGGATGTCGCTGATTAAAAACTTTGAATTACAATATCATAATAGAAGTTGAATTTTAGTTTCGAAATATTCCTTCTGCGTTCTATCACTCGACATAATGTACTTACTAGAATACCCCGAGGGAATAAGATAAAATGCAAGAAAGCAAGTGCATGGATATACAGTTTAGTGATATCACAGAACTGGTTCATTATCTATTTCAGGTTACAAAATCCAAAATATTTTTAATACGAGTGTCTGTTTCGACTTTATTTCTGTCTGTTGTGTTAAATTCATTAAGGTGAGGTACCTATAGTTTCAGATCATGTGTCATATTTTAGATTTTATTATATGTGCCATGAAGAATAATGGCAGCATAGTATAACAAAACGAAAATAAAGACTGAAACATTGTTTCCTACTTATTTAAGAATTATCGTAAAAATAAGGAAAAATAATAAATGAGGGATATACAGGTTGCGGCATTTAAATCAGGTCACCTGAATAGCAGGGCACTTGTAGTGTCAGAAGACAAATCTTCAGATAAAAGTTGTTTGACGTGAAGGGAGACATATTGTGATATAGATATTTGTTTGATAGGTGCAGGTGGAGGTCAACTTCATTATATTAAATGGATTGATATAATTTATTATTTACCCTTTAATAGTGCGTTTGAAGACGTATACAACAACTGTGTTTTGATGGCTGTTGATGATACTTGAGGGTCAAATATTAAGAAAAATTAGTTCACTTCAATCCCATTATACAGTGTGAACCGTACAAATCGAATGTATACAAACATTCAGCTCGTTGTAGTTTTGTTTGTGTGTGCATGAAGACACAATGGCCTGGACGTTCACCAGACTTAACACCAATGGACTCTTACTTGTCGGGAAAATTAAAACAACCAAGAAATACCGACGACCCCCGAAGACATTAAAGACCGTATCACACGAGCATGCTCGGCGATAAGTTCTCATGAAAATCAACGTGCAATATTTTCCGCTCAGAATCGCTTTGTATCATATGCCAATGCTCAAGATCACACTTTGAACACATAGTAATAATAATTTATTTAATAATTATTATTTATTTATTTAATCTGGCACAGCTAAGGCCAGTAGGCCTTCTCTTCCGCCCAGCAAGACTCCAATTCTAATTTAATACAATTGGTTACATAGTTATTACATTAATATCTATACCATAAAACAACATGAAAGTAAATAATGAAACTTGGATAAGTAATGTTAGTGTGACAATAATAAACATTGGTAAGAAATAATAATAATAATAATGAGATAATTTAAATATTTATTCCGTGATATATAACCATTAAAAATTCAAAACCTGAAAGAGCTATTATTATTAACAAGAATTGTTAGACAAATATTTCGTTAGCCTATTCTTAAATTGGTTTGATGTCTGACAGTCCCTGACATTACTCGGGAGGGAATTCCAAAGCCGAGGAACAGCCACAATGAAAGAAGGTGAATATGAGGATGTTCGGTGGGAGGGAATGGATAACATTGAGGAGTGTTGTGATCGTGTGTCTAGGTTATGATGGGTGGATAAATTTTGAAAACGAGACGCAAGATAGACAGGAGTGGAGAAATGAAATATGTGAAAGAGAAGGGAAAGACAGTGGATTTTCCTACAATCTTCTAGGCGGAGCCAGGATAACATTTCGAGGGATGGTGTTACGTGATCAGCCCGGCGAATATTGCAGACGAAACGAACGCACATATTATGAACACGTTGTAGTCTCTGCGCCGAAGTAACGCTTAGATCAGTAAGCAGAATATCACAGTAATCGAAGTGGGGCATCAAGTGTGTTTGCACTAATTTTTTTTTTATGGAAAAGAGTAGAAAATTCTTCAATCTGCTAAACGAGTGGATTAATGAGAACACTTTTTTGCAGGTTTCTGCAACTTGAATGTTCCAATTTAAACTTTTATCCATATAAATACCTAGATTCTTTACTGATACACTGAACGAAATTTCGGTGCCGTGTATATATGATGTAAGTAAGTTACAGTATGATTGACTTTTTCTTTAACAAACATAATGTTCATAATATTAACCTTCAACTACCTTCAATGGCCATCACAACATAGTTTTTGTATGTGTCTTGAAACGCACTATTAAATAGTAGATAATAAATCATATCCATTTAAAACAATGACGTTGTCTCCATATCTCCCCTACATCTGCACCTATCAAAAAATAAAATGCATACCACAATATGTTCCCCTTCACGCCAAACAACTTTTGTCTGAAGATTTGTCTTCTATCACTACAAATGGCCGTGCTATTCAGGTGGCCTGTTTTAATTGCCTCACTCGGTGTACGGCATTAGTATGCAAAAAATGTTTCTTATATCTAAGTATCTAAGCATAAGTACCTGATCTGTGAGTTCACTTGCGAACCAGCAGAACATAAAGATGAATGTCACATGGAAGATATACGTTAACACCGATTGCATCATATTCATAGGACTTCCCCAACGCTGTAAAATATACACCAAGAAATTAACAGATAAAGATGTGTTGTGCATACTTTGTGCAAACTTGGTTCATTCAGTTGGATTGTCCTTATTAAATTACTATTTCATTCTCTTGTTCATCGGTCACTAATGTTATAATATGTATTTATTGAAACTTAATTCAAAATTTAATATGAGATTGCATTTGTCCTCCGTGACATTATACGAACCCCAAATTTAAAGATCCAAAATTTTGAATCAGATCAATCCCGCTAATAGTAACAACATTCTTTGATAAAAAGGAAAACAAACTTACGAGCACAATCGAAAATGCGCAGAGACAGAGTTCAACCAGTATTAGCAGGAAAATACCAACAAAAAATGTGCTGAAGGTGTTCTCCATTTCGTTCGTGTACCTGTGTAAGGAAGAAAATTGTAAAAAAAAGTGTTACATTATTTTAATTAAATATTATTCTATATATGATTTATTTATTACTGTTGTTAAGTGAATATATATAGCCTTCCATAGAAGTTCTTCGAATATCTCAGCGCTTAGCACAGAATTGTTATTATGCGAATTGAGATTCCAACCCTAGTACATGATAATTCCACGTTTAATAAACACGATCAATCTTGGGATGAGGGGTTTTGTCTTGATTCTATCGTTGTATAAAAAATTATATAAAATCTGTTCTGCCAATTTTTTTTTTTTGTTGCCCCTCCAAAATAGTGCTTTCAGAGTAAGATGTAACAACTTCGCTAATGCCTAGTGAACATAGCCAGTTTACTATACTATATTCCCGTTTAGAACTGAACATAATGTAAACAAATACTGTGACCATTGTATCACAACTTAAAACAGTCTGGCGTAGGATGATGTAGCCTATAGTTTGCAATCAAAATTGTAGTTTTTAACACTTCTTATAATCGTATATGTTGTTTATTATTGGTATTTGGCACTTTCTCGTGTTTCAGTCCACATTTTCTGTTGTGTACACTTAATTATAAGTGAGCGATAAAATGAGTCCCAATAGGCGACGTACTAATTCGCAAACAAGTCCGACTCCTTGGTCTCGAGGTAGCGTGCTGGACTCCTGATCAACGGTGCCCGGTTTCGATTCCCGGTCGTAAAGTCAGAGGGATTTTAATTCTGATCTCTTCACGGGGAGCGGTTCTCTGTCCATTGTCCAAGAGTATGTTGTGTCTCGCAGTGGCCCCCGGGTACCCTGACCCAGTAAACGGGGGAGTCCTGCAGTGTGTGTGCGTGTGTTCAGTAAAGTTGTGGGTCTAGGTACAGTAAGCCGCAGGTTACGGTGCCGAAATTAATATTTAAAAAATTCACAAAAAATGATGTCTAGCCACGGCACCTTTTGCGACTCTTTTCATCGCTCACTTATCATTAAGTGTACATAATAGAAAATGTAAAATAAGGGACAAGAAAGTACTAGATACCAATAAGAAACAGCACGCACATATATGAGAAGTGTTAAAATCTGAAATGTTGATTGTAAACTGTACTTCGCACTACGTGTGACTGTTGCAAATTGTGAGTCACTCGTTATCATGTTTTATAAAAAAAATGTAATTATTGTTCGTTTCTAGACCTGAATCCATTATATTTCTTTGCTCAAAGTTCACGAATGCAGTGGCGATTCTTCTACGAAGGATGTGAGGATGATCCTACAGTTTAATTTCGTGCGTCTGAGGATAGAAAACATTTTAATTACAGATTGTGATTTTTAATGCATCCCGATGTAATAATTTTCTTCAAACTTCCACATTCTGTCGTGAGTTGTCGCCACTACACATCTCAGACCTTAGGAATCCTTTCCGAGGAACCATCCAAATATCTTACTGCAAACGGTTTTTTCTAGCAGTGAAGTTACGGACAGGGTAAGTGAGGAGGACGGGGTATGGCTTAACTTTAACCGCGTTTGAGGATATGACCTATATTCCAATACAGTGACCCTTCTTTCTGGGTGGTGGTGTGGAAACCCTGTCAGAGACTACAATACGAATTTTCAAGAATCCTTGTAGCCTCCTTAAATGCAGTTCATTAGTCATTTTAAAAGAATAGAGTAAACAAAATAATAAATAATTTAAAATGATATAATATAAAAAATAAAAATCAATAAAAACAAAAAAATTACATAAAAATAAATATAATAAGTTGTAATAAAACACAAGAATTAACAGGACTTTCAGATGACAGAACTGCCGAAAGAATATCTGAAGTTGTATTTGATCATTTAGAAGAATTTAACTGTAGCAAGTAATTAATTGCGCATGCTTTATTATTATTATTATTATTATTATTATTATTATTATTTTTTTTTTTTTTTTATTTTTATTTTTTTTTCCGTCTTGATCATCAGTCGTCAATCTCGTATTCTACAAACAAAAAAATATCACTAGTCGCCACTGCACGGATGTGTACCAGTGTCACTGGTAGGGTAGTTTTCTTCTGGATTGCTGACTCGACTGAACACACTTACATGTCTGTACGGTGTAAATTCGGAAGCCCCATGGTACGAATTTAATTAGGACAATGTAGACTATACAAATTGCATTTTATTGTATTAAGATTTACTGAATATAATTACATCACAATACAAGTAGCAACTCTAAATGATATGTTAAATGCTGTAACATAGGAGAAAATTTGCCTTGTTCAACAGTTTTTCGCTTCCGAGTTAAGAAAGACAATACTCAAGTGTCGATAGAAATAATTTCACAGACTCAAGCTACCTCAGAATACAAACGGACTTTGTGGTCACCCAGGACCAGGACAATTTCAGCTCGTAGATGTGAAATCTAGAATCCAGAAGAATCATGGCTACGATAGAAGCCGTTGCCTTGAGGTCAAATAATTAAATTCACATATTTGCGTTTTAGTTTCCTTTTTTTTTTTTTTTTTTTTTTTTTTATTTGTGTTTATCTTTATTTTGTTTGAGAAAGACAAACAATCTTCCTATAAATATTTAGTGTTTTTAGACTAAGTGAAGCCTGATAATAACCCGTAGGAACTGAGCATTAATTGTTCCACTTTTTGTTAAAGAAACTGAAATATTGGTTCCAAAACTCTGTAAAGCTCCGTTTTAACCCTACTCTGGAAATAAACTCACTGGAATGAGGCTCGAACGCGCTACAGGCAATGCCAGCGTTTTTGGCGCATGTCCTTGATAGAAAGCCAGTCAGTGAGCACTTATTCTCAGTGCAGTTGAGAACGGTACTACCCAAATATACGTCACATAAGCAATCTGCCAATCACAGTTGTCAGTCTTGTTGTCTTCTGATTACGTCAAAGGCAAGACACTCGCACTTTGCGTCTCTGGGGTGTGTCCTTGAGTACACTGTCTAGTCAGTGGCATCTGTTGCTACTTCAACTGAGAGTGGTGCCACCTTCTAAACAGATGTGACGTCAGCAATCTGCCAATCACAGCTGTCAGTTTTCTCGTGAACAGAATGTGGCAAAGATAAGATACTCGCTCTCAATGTTCCCATTACTTATCTCACGCGCCAGAAACGGTGGCTTTGGTTATAACTTGCGCATATCAGGCAGATGACTCAGCTGTCTGGCTAGTGAGACGAGACATATTGGCCCGCCCGCTTCTGAGCGGCGGCGTGTTGTTCTCCACACGAACGTTATCGTGTGAACCGCGCTGTCTCTCCAAGAGTAGGACTGCTATTTTTTTTTTCTGATATTGTACAATTTTTTGTAGCATGTTCCATTATAGATATTGTATGTAATAGCCTACCTGATAAGTTTTTGATGCAATTTGATGCATTCATTCAACTCCTCCTGCATGAGAATAAACATATCTTCTGGCGTTTCAAATTGTTCCTGTCTATTTACTGCAACATGATCCATCGAGAGGGAAAGTTTTTGCTTTATATTCCATAGTAAGATTCTCATTTTCTCGCATTGGCTGCATGCAATAAGTGCAAAAGTAGCGTAAAATGCTGGACATGCTGCCAAAGTCGTACCGAACCCCAAGATTACTCCTGATATCTGTAAAAATATAAAAGCACCTTCTCATATTTTATGTAAATTTTTAACACATCTGTGGCTATAAGAATATGCACATAATATGAACAGAAAATTCACATTCAGTAACTAAACTCTCTGTTGTATACCAAAATTGGAGTACTGTCTCTCTTGTTTCACTGAAAATTTCTTTACCATTTGCTTTTCGAAAACACTCGTAACACGAAGTGCAAGATTTAATTTGGTCAAATATTCCTCGGAAACCTTACTGAATAAATTGCTAAGTGATATTTCAAGATAAAAATGGTGTGTTATTACGCTGGAAGTTTTTCGTTATGTAAGTTGATCAGAAGGGGACGGATTTCCAGTCCCGTACCCATTGTGTTTGCTACATCCTAGACGTATATATGTTGTTCAGGTATATCTACGTTTCACATACTCCGAGTTCCCCTATCAAAATTATATTCCCAAAACGCCTAAATGAAACATAAACTTTTATGGATGCCTAAATGCTAATGTTTGTGCCTGAAAAGCGCATTTATATTATTTTGCGTATATTTAAAGTAAAAATACGGTACAGCAAACACAGAAATGCTATTTAAAATTATAAGAAATCAATGTTAGAGACAAACAATGGTTTGAGAAGTTTGTTCCATATTGGACTTAGAAGGAGAGGGAAGAGGATTTTACCTAATTTCCTGCAACATAATTTCGTTTGGAAGTAAATCCCGAAAAGACAAAGTATATGGTTATGTCTCGTAAGCAGAATCTTGTACGAAATAGAAACATAAAAATTGGAGATTCGTCCCTCGAAGAGGTTGAAAAATTCAAATATCTTGGAGCAACAGTAACAAATATAAGTGATACTCGGGAGGAAAGTAAACGTAGAATAAATATGGAAAATGCCTGTTATTATTCGGTTGAGAAGCATTTGTCATCTAGTCTGTTGTCAAAAAATCTGAAAGTTAGAATTTATAAAATAGTTATACTACCGGTTGTTCTGTACGGTTGTGGAACATGGACTCTCACTTTGAGAGAGGAACAGAGATTAAGGGTGCTGATAGCAAGGTTCTTAGGAAAATATTTGGGGCTAAGAGGGGTGAAGTTACAGGAGAATGGAGAAAGTTACAGAACGCAAAACTGCACGTATTGTATTCTTCACCTGACATAATTAGGAACATTAAATCCAGAAGCTTGAGATGGGCAGGGCATGTAGCACGTATGGGCGAATCCAGAAATGTATATAGAGTGTCAGTTGGGAGACTGGAGGGAAAAAGACCTTTAGGGAGGCCGAGACGTAGATGGGAGGATAATATTAAAATGGATTTGAGGGAGGTGGGATGTTATAATAGAGATTGGATTAATCTTGCACAGGATAGGGACCGATGGCGTACTTATGTAATGGCGGCAATGAACCTCCGGGTTCCTTAAAAGCCATTTATAAGTATGCAAGTATAAGTTCTTTTTGAAAGTCCATCCTAGAATGAAAGGGGTGGTAAGTTTTTAAGGTTAGGGAGAGTTTACAATTTTTTTGCGTCTGTGCACCTCTATTATGCGAAATGAAACTGATCAATCAGCAATCAGTGTCTTTCACTGATAGAATATTTTTTACACTTACACGTTCGTATTTTAAATCGCAGGAAATCCGAAACGTCAATTATACATTCTAAATCAATTTTTCTCAAAATTAGGTTCACCGTGAAATGTAAGAATGCTAAAATACAACATGTATTCATAAAAAACTTTTAATTTCGTTGAAATTTGAAGCTGCCCATACTTACCCACAAATAAACTTGTGTATTTTAACAATGCTGTTACTGCTTCAGGAACATTGAAACATTTTGTAACACACCATGACGGGCAACTAAGCAAATAATGGAAGAGTTATCACAATTTCTGGACATGGTTTATTTCTTAGGAGCAAGCAAGAAAATAATCACATGTTATTAAATGAAGACCAGGAGTGAAAAACAAGGTAGCTCAATGTCGTAACATTTTATGGATTGCAGTTTGAAATGTAATATATCAGCGAGCTCTCTAAGCAGTTAACATTTTCTACAAATAACACTGGTCAACAGTGATTTTGTTAAATGTAAAACTTCTGCTATTTATGTAATTTCATTTGCTAATTCCAAAAATGAAGCCAGGATTTTTCTACCACCCACCATTTTTTTTTTTGTACTTTTAGAAAAATTGGTTTATTTTTATTGTTCTAGGTATACAGTCCTTAACATGCTAATTAAAATATATTTAAAACATTTCATTTTATTGTTTTAACAATTAATCTACAGAATTGTTGCGCATGAAGTCAGAATTCATAAAAACGAATTTTATTCCTCATTAGACCGTAAAAGTTAGTATTAATTCTCAGTTGAGTTGAAACTTACATGGAACAACTTTCATAACCTGCGTTTTCTTTGTCCTAATTTTAAGTATGGTAAAAGTATCTTATATGGTGAAACATACCTCGAAATATTATGCAAACCACATAAGCAAGTTTTGTTACGTTTGTGGTTAGTTAATTTTGAAAGCACACAGGCGAATTTTTACTTCACTAGTTAAAAGAGCTTACGAGTTGTATTTTGACTGAGAAATAAATGAGGACAGAAACTGGGCCCCTCAAATCTGTTGTTCTCCACGTAATTCTATTAACTGGTTGGCTAAAAGGATGCCGTCATATGCCTTTTCCAGTTCTAATGTTATGCCGAGAACCGAAGAATCATTCCACAGACTGTTACTTTCTAGGAACCACATATCAGAAGATTACAGAGAACTTGTCACGAGCTGATTCAGAACTATAACGTAATGGAGTGTGATATGTCTCTCAAAATAACTTATTGGATTCTCGTCTAATTTTTCTTATCTCAAAACCTTCGGATAGTTAGCGACGAACGTGGGAAGCGTTTTCGTCAGGATTGTTTTGAAATGGAAAAACGATACCAGAAGAAATGGAGACCACATATTCTGGACACTCAGAAGAGATGCTTTTCAAGCCAAGTAAAGCCTAAAATCTAATTTACATATGTTTTAGATAAGTAAACATGATTTTAGGTAAACTGTTACAAGGTATTAACACTAGAAAAGTTTGAATTACATTTCATATAATTATTCAAAAACCTTGGGTGACAGAAAAATTTTGAAAACTGATTTGAAATCAGTATGAAAAAGTCTTGTAACAAAAAATATGTTTAATTTTGTTGACCAGTGTAATCGGACGACCGATGCAGTATGCTGCAGCTTCATAAGAATGTGTGTAATCACCGTCATATTGAATGGTCCGAGACAAAACGTCCTGTCCGAGACAGAATGTCCGATGCAGTATGCTACCGGGTTTATTAATTTCTAGTGCCCCTTAAGCCTTGGTTTTTCTGAACCGACGCGTGCGAGGCCCACCTCGCACAAATACGGACTAAACGAGAGATAGTGAGTGGTTTCTATGGCTGCGAGGTGCGCAGACCTCGCAACTCGCAGTTATAGAAACCACTCACTATCTCTCGTGTAGTCCGGATTTTTGCGAGGCGGGCCTCGCACCTCGCACGTCGCATGCGTCGGTTCAGAAAAACCAAGGCTTAACACGTACCATCCGTTCATCCGACGTAATGGGAAGACGTTTCGTACGTGAAATACGCACACGGAAATTAGTTTTCAATATTATGATAAAATTATTACAGAATTGAGACTGTAATTAAATGCTATTACAATGTTTAATCTTACCTCAAACTATAACTTATAACATACGTTTGAATTGAAGTATGACTGCCCATAGACAAGCTTCAATAAATTGTTGAACGCTACATACATTTCTTCTTCTATAATATTGTGGACGACATTTCGAATGTCATAAAATGGGTGTTCTTTTATCTAATAATTGCTTTTGAACTCCAGTGGGATTATTTTGTGAAAATAATGTAGCAACATTGCGTCAATATAAAAATGTCAGTTCTGGGTTCAGAAACATGTTATGTATAGAGTGCAAGAACCAATTACAAAACTGAATTCTTGCGTTCCTATCTAGATTATGCAGTCCTTGAACTACTGAAATGATATATATAGGTCATAATTTCAGTAATTTTGTTTCTGTATTTGCGGATCACATGAAACTGCTAGACGGTTAAGAGATTTTTCTTGGAATTCTTTCTAATATTGTTCCAAATTTCTATTATTTCTTTTCCGTTACAACAAACCCATTCTTGTTTGTTTCCATGGTCAAACACCGATTTTACAACATAACCTCTATTAATTACTTTTTTTTTAGAAGATTTACATCAGATAATTTTATAAAAAAAATTAAACCAACACTGTTAAGTCGGTCTATACTTACAAAAGTATTCAATAACAATTTAATCTCACATGGTGTTCCTCACTATAACTTACGTATTGTTTTAAAGTCTAATTTGAATTTGATAATAGGCCAAAATCTGATCGATCGAGTGCCGAAAATTGTGGTATATATACAATTCGAATACTGGGAATCGTAAATGGTTGGCCTTCCTCGTACTGAGATTTCAGGCCGATGCGATGGAGCGCTCGAGATTGGAAGCTCTGTATTATTCACTTGTGGTTGAATGAGAAGTAGGGGTACCGTTTGCATGTTTTCTTTTTTAACTTTTCAAATGAAACGATTTTCAAATAGTCACAGATATGGAAGAAATGCAAGATAAGCAATTGTTCACAACATAAACCTCCTAAATAAGTTGTAATTTATAGTATTTTTGATTAAATTTTCTTACCTGCAGGATGTTGGTGAGTTCAAAAATAGGACTCTTGCTCCAATCGTAAGGATACCAGGCGTCAAAGGGCAACATTCGCTGATTGCTGATGATAATTCTTGCATTAATGTAAACCATATGAAAACATATGCCGAAAGTTAGAAATCTTACAGCACTAGATCTCATTCTGGGTATCCACGTCGTCATACTTGCATTTTCAGTAACGTGATTATTTTTAGGCAAATCTTCCCAAATAAAGGAATCCGCAAGTATCAGTAATCTTTCTATTCTCTCCCTACGAATACTGAAAAAAATTATAAAACGAAAATGAAATGTCTTAATTTTATATTTACGAGAATTTTATATTTACGAGATGTTAACATTCATTATTAAGTAACAAATTATAATTAATATTGCAAGGTGTTTTAAGTAAGAAATGAATTGATTCCTGCTTTTTAGAAGGGAATTTAGAAAAATTACCTATTATTATTATTATTATTATTATTATTATTATTATTATTATTTATTGTCATGATTGTACACAAGAGCATAACAAATGTAATAAACATTTATGGAATTGCGTTACAAATCTGCCTCCTACATTTGTAGATAATTGTGTTATTCCAGGAAGTTGACATTGTTAAATTTCCATTACAATTATTATTTTGAAATTATTTGATTTTTACACATAATGAATTTTTGTAATAATATTTGAAAAGTTTTTCGTATAGAAATGAAATTTATTTATTGCTGCAAAAATAAATACTAAGAAGTAAAAAATACCTCACATAAAGATGCGTCCACATTGCCGCAAAACATATTGGCACAATAACCAACATTTCACTCGCTTTCTCTAAATCTTCCAAATAAGAGATCATTTGTATTAAGATGGATAAAGATGTGGAGTAATGAAGAAAGTTAACAATTATTACGTAAATTGTATACATAAATGTATTAGGTCGGTTGTATAGAGGAATGCCACTCAAAGTAAATAAAATATTGTAAACTCTGAACGTCTTCTCGTTTCTGAACGATACCATTCTCCGTATTGTGTTTCTTGATGTGTACCGTGGAGCGAACACTGATCGAATGACTGGATGTTATATCTTCAAGTTACTGAAAGTTGGTTACATCCCTCCTTCCTAAAATTAAAGTTTTCCTAACAACTACTTAATACTAGAAACTGAAAAGTTGAAACTCCAATTATCCATAATGTGCGTGATAACTAAGTCTCCGAATTAAAACATCTATGATAAGTAATTTAATGAAACATTAAACACCAATTAAATTCATAAACCTAAAAGTAGTATTTAACTTATTTCATTAGGTAATGTTTTAGTTTTATGCAATTGAGAATTGTGACCCAAAAGCTCGCTCTGTCTATAATATTAAGTTGTTTAAGTTTTACACAAATAGCGTGGAAGTGCAATAACGCTGTACATTAAAAGGGGCGTTAGGGTACACTAAAATGAAAAGAAAACCAATATTACGTTTAGTGCTTAAATGCACGGTTAATTGGAAAATTAAGTTGAAAGTTTTAGAACTATGGCAACATCGCTATTTCTTCTCGTTATACAGATGTAATATGTCAACGAACTCAGGTCTGTCTCCCTAGGTGAACTACCTTCCATCTCCCTCTCTAGCTATAACGTTGCAATCTGATCAGATTGTTCAGTGGCTTGAAATGAGTGGTTTTTAAGTTAAATTTACATGAAAACCGTCCACGCTATTGAAATACGCCAGAGGGATGAATGATTCCTTATTAGATTTTTTATCGATATGGTCAAAATACTCGATCCTACTGCCAATGGCTCCCGAATAAGAGGGTGTTAAACATTTGGGAAATAACATTTTTTCCCTAAAAAAAAAGTGAACTTTTCACCAATATGGTTAAATGTTATGTTTTTTATTTAACGACGCTCGCAACTGCAGAGGTTATATCAGCGTCGCCGGATGTGCCGGAATTTTGTCCCGCAGGAGTTCTTTTACATGCCAGTAAATCTACTGACATGAGCCTGTCGCATTTACGCACACTTAAATGCCATCGACCTGGCCCGGGATCGAACCCGCAACCTTGTGCATAGAAGGCCAGCGCTATACCAACTTGCCAACCAGGTCGACTTACCCATAAAACCTGCAGGATTATTTTACTTCCGTCCTGTATAGATGGTAGAAGTGAAATAACCTTGCAGATTTCCAGAGCGAATAGCTCATGTTGTATGTAACAAAACACTGTAGTATCATATTGGTGGGAAGTTCATAGTTTCAATAGCGCAAAGTTCAATGCCACATATTTTATAGGGGGATGAAATCCATTCCACGGTTTTCTTCGCAGGGAAGCTGCACTTCTGCAAACTTCATTCTCCTCTGCAGAAACTGGCGGAAGAAAGTTAATGCCTTCCCCTCTGCTCGTATTTGGTAACACCTGGACCAGATTTGGTGTGAGCAGAAGTCCATGATTTGATGACCTCATCTCCTCCGTAACGAGTGCCATAAGGAATAACGAGTCTTACCCTCTGCGTGTGTCTGACTCATGCTTAATCTTTCAACTAATACTTTCTTTTATTCCTTCAGATAACCATATAATCTAGTGTATTAAATTGTATAACATATTGAAGACTAGGAAACTCTTTTCTTATTGAGAGATACTGTTTTCTTCACCTGGCGTATTTCTGCTTGCAAAATATACGTCTTCATTATGTGAAATGTATTTTACCACCTATTTTACACTTTTATCAATCTGAAGTAGCACTCATCTTTTTAAGACTAGCTCAATTTTATTCATATGATTTTCAATAGTATGTTGGATGATAGTCGGGCCAAGAAAGATGATAACGTTTTGTTTGATTGCATGGTTAAGGGACAGCAATAATGAAGTCGGAAGAAGTAAGAGAATAAATACGAGAGTGGATCGGAAAGAACGAAGAATAATTTTTTTCTCCGTTGGTATTGCGGCTGGGATGTTGAGACTTCACCGAGATAGGGTTTGAAGTTTTCACTACAGACACAATTTTTTTTGCATGTGCAGCTCTAGCGAGAGAAGCATGAACTACGCAACAGAGTTGGCCTGCATGTTACTATCGTCAACATGTGAAGAGTAGCGAAGTGTTGTGCGATTTTTGTGGACTAAAGGACATAACACGAGTGAAATTCACAAGGACATGTGTGGCGTGTTCGGGAAGACTGTATGGACCCTAGCAACATATCCAGGTGGTGAGCATTCTTCGCAGACGGCCGTGAGAACCTTTCTGATTCGCCACGTTCCGGACGGCCGGTAACAGCTGTTGCAGCTGCAGCGGAATGTTACAGGCATTGAGGCGGAAATTTTGAACGACCGATGAATCCAACTGCAAACCTTATCTCAGCAGTTCAATATTTCATACGGTGCGGTGTACAATATCGTGCATGATACATTGAAATTTCATAAGTTAGTGTCCGCTGACAGATGACCACAAGGGCCAGCGAATGATAACATGCTTGTACCACTTGAGGCTTTACGCTGTAGAAGAGCATGACTTTTTGAAAGGAATTGTCATTGGTGATGAGTCCTGGCCGTACCACTACACGCCCGAAACAAAGCGGCCCTCTATGGAGTGGAAACATGCTGCTTCCCCAGTAAAGACAAAATTCAAAGTGAATAAAGCTGCTAAGAAAGTGCTTGTCACAATGTTCTGGGATATTCAAGGTGTTTTGTTGGTGGACTTTGCAAAACACGTGACCACTGTGAATACTGCAGCCTAAATTCAAATGTTGATAAAGTTGTGACGTGTCCTTCGTGACAAACGCCGTAACATTAAAGCTGACGATGTCAAATTTCTTCATGATAATGCTCGCTCCCATGTTGCGGCTTCTGTTCGTGAGGAAATCAACACATTTGGTTGGCAGGTGCTCCAGCACCTACCATACAGTCCAGACCTTGCACCGTCGGACTTTCATCTGTTTGGTCCCATGAAGAAATTCCTGGCCGGTCATCGCTTTGCGACCGTTGTGGAAGTACAATCAACTGTCTGCTGATGGTTGTACTCAAACCGAAAGGACTTCTATGAATAGGGTATACTGATACTTGTACCACGATGGAAGAAATGTGTTGAGAAACTTGGCGCCTATGTAGAAAAGTAACTAAAAGATGTGAGTTCATGTCTGTATTTTTTTTACTTTTGTTTATCTATTAAACTTTTTTTAATCACTTTCCGATCCACCTTCGTAAATCCTTGGCTCGACAGCGCGGCCTCACATCCACATATCTCACCAAAGACAACGATTAACTATATCAACAAGAGTTGGGGATTGGAACAGTGTTCCCCCTAGGCTTTATGGCTGGTTCGCGGATCCGGATTTTGCTAATTATCGTACCTCCAAAATCTATGACGACGCCGGGTTACTACCGATCCCATAATTTTTTTTTACCTTGGGGATTTAATTGAAGTGAATTTTTATGGCAGGCAGAGTAACTATCTTATGCCCCCATGTTTTAAATTGCTACCAGTGTACTTCATTAGAACCAAGTACCCAGCTTCGAAGCCGTAAGCTCTGAGAACTTACAGTATATTTATTTTCCCCTATTTTCATATTACAGGGTTGTTATCTAGAAATTAGTTCCCATACTGTGGCCGAAATTGCATTATAACTTTTATTCCCCATGAGGACTCCAATTTTCTCTCATTCTGCAACGCGAGTCTAGGCATGACACCTTAGACATCGTGAGATTTAGTAATGTATCAGATTTATAAATTACGCAATTAGATTTTTACACTGTAATAATTCTGTGGAGGGGAGCTTATATTTGAAATTGTTCAACTTTACAGAGGAAGGTTTTGAAAGTTCGACAAACTACCAAAAATCGGTTCATACTCCTAATAATTTGCAAATTTAGTGTGTGTGTGTGTGTGTGTGTGTGTGTGTGTGTGTGTGAGTGTGTGTGTTTGTAAAATACTATTTAAACAACCGCAAGTAAAAACAAATCAATATTTTCATTAAAATTTATTTTAGAATTAATGAATTACATATCAAGTTTTGATAAACAATTTATTTTCAAACTCATGGTTAAACCTGCATGTTGAATTTTACATGAGTTAAGACATAAATATTTATTTAACTTTTTTGCAGTTGTATTATCAAAACACAAACGTTATTCATTATCTTTTTAAAATAAAATTAAACAAATATCGTATCCCAAACTAGCAATGGAAATAATTCAAGATACAGCTCACTCTAAAACAGTTTCCGATGCAACATTAATTCACACAGTTTTGAGATTTTTTATAACTGATGATACATTGGGTCTTTTAAAGATAGTAGTCGCAAAAGGTGTTTATTCTTTAATTGGGTGAATTGGTACTGATGAGGTATATGTTTCAGGAATTTTCAATAATTTCTTTGGTATGGATGTTGGTGTAGCCTTTTTGGTTTTCAAAGGATCTGATTTTCGGAACAGTTCCTATTACCATTGCTATAAACATAAAACCTGGCAGTAACCATTCTGTACTTTGAAAGTAATTTATCTTTGTCATTGTTGTTGTTGTTGTACGTGCTTTGTGAGAAAATACAATGCTGTCATTAAAGCATTCTATGGTGTTCGGGTAAAGATAGTAAGTCATTTTTTGTGCAACTGGAGTATTGTACCCACGGGATTACACAAGTTAAATTCTAGAAGTGGGTATTTAAAGAACAAAAGAAACTACGTTTGATGTGTTTTATTTATGTATAACATTATTTGCAATAAGGGTCATATATTTAATTTTCATTTAACTCGAAGCTCATTTTTATTACTTACCTCCCTTTATCCAAACTCCATCCAATTGATCTTGGGCCACTGTTGAACGGAACTTGTAAAATGTTGTAAATATTATTTATTGAAAGTCTTCCGTGCACTTAATGGCACATGTTCTATGACAACATTCTGTTTTAGGTACAAAATAAGTTGCATGCTTCAAACTTCCTTTGCGTGATTCATATTTCTGCCCTAGATATTTTTCCTCTGCATTTCTACTGGTTTTTACACTTTTTATATTTAACTGGAGATCCTAAGCCAATTTTATTACAGTCAGTGGGCTTTAGCATTTGTAGATGAAGAGAGTACATAATAATTTTACTAGAGAAGACAGTACACCCAACACAATGTTTAACTTGGTCTCAGTGCAATCAGCTCAATTAGTATCTTTTCGTGAATCACATATATATTATATTTTCACGTAAATAAATGAATGACAGAGAAGCGTGTCATAACATGATAAGTGCCGCATATCGGCTTTGGCTGTTATTATTAGGGATCGGATTTTTATGTAATTACATATTATATTCATTTCAACCTAACCGTATATAAATAACAAATCTTTACGAATCTTGTAATTACCATTAATATATTAAATTTTGATACTACATTTTTTTTTACATATTATGGCTTGGTATTACATAAATCTACATATTTAGGGGTTTTATTCATTTTTACTTCTCTGAAAGGAAAAAAAAAAAAAAACTTCTGCTGGGGAAGTTCACATTTTGAAATACATAGATTTAAAAAGCCTTTTTACCTACCCAAGAAGGGATATATTTCGGGACGAAACATAACATTCTTAGTTCTAGAAAGTAATAGAGGCACTCATCGCATACCATCCACTGTAAATATGAGTGAACAAAAGGCAACATTTCTCATACAACTATTTTGTATTGTAAAAATCGCTCGGAGAGTAGTGTGCCTTCATTCGATGGAGTGGGACGAGAACGACATGATTTGTCTCGAACTATAATAAAATTGTTCTGCACACGTCTTAACAAGCCGTCCCATGCAATTTGCAACCTTACCCACCCTCTTCGTAATCCTCCCAGGGAAAACCCGTGTCAAGTCTGACATAAGACTTTCAGGTTATTACTTGACCTCTTTATTTTAAATTTAGTTGACCTATACGGAATTGGGATTTTCCGATCAATTAGAAAGTATGGTTCTCGGCTGGAATAATCTACCCTTCTGAATGAGACAGGAATGTCACTTTTCAAACAACAATTTGTAAATGCCTATAGTTTGAGGTTTTAGTAGGTACTTTGTTTCTTACAGGGAGCAGCTAAAATGCATGTGTCTCACATCTCCACTTATTTTCTCTTAATCCAGTAAATCGAAACAATGCTTGCAATACTGTTGTATCATTCATTTCACTCAGTTCTCTAGTTTTAGTACTTACAGTAACTATAAAGTGCAAGTGAGTTTATTTACTGCTTTTAACTACTAAAACGGCCCCTGTATTTTCAACCCTAACGACAAAAATAAAATCATGGATTTCAATGGACGAAGCTTTCACTACAGATGGAAAAATATTAATGTGTCAAGTGTGCGGTAAAGAGTCTGGTGCTCTATGAAATCACAACTGGAGAGTCTTACCTATCATATACTTGCAGATATTGATATTAAATATTTTTTTGATTTTACATATTTTGGTACATATTCAGCTTATTTTTCTTACATAAATATGTGCATATTTTACAACTTGATATTACATAAAAATCCGGTCTCTAGTTATTATTTCTTTCCCAAATCAAATATCAAGAAGTATTCTGTCAACTTAGTGACTCTATTTCAATTCGTACACTTATCAGTTTATGACAGATTAAAATTTGTCACCAAAATTACAAATATCAATAAAAAATATCAAAATCGCAAGAATGGACATATCAGCTTATGGCTCCCCACCAGAAATATGTGTTTTTATCCAACATTCGAATAATTATTGCACGAAAATAAATTTCCGTTTAGAATGAATAATCGGTCTGCAGAATTATCAGGCTCGGAAATGAAATAAATATTTTAATGAATTTGTCTTTAATGGAGTAATTTTAATGAACATTGTTTTTAATGTAATTTGAAGTATGAATCATTAACTTCGATTACATTGGTTATACATCGAAACCATGAGCAAATTAATATGAAAAATTGAATATTTGTAAAAGTATAAGTAAATTCCAACCAAGAAAGCAATGTTTAATTACGAACTATTTATTGTAACAATAGGCCTATCAGAACTCAAAGGTAAACTAATGACAAGTCCCAATGTATCAATTTCGAGATTATATCACTAGTGAATTCTTTAGGGTGAGATCTATCTGAAGGTATAGGGGGGAGTTGGGTAGTATCGCACATCGGGTAATATCGGACAGTGAGTTTCTTTCATGTAGCCTGCAACCAGATGATAGTACCTGAATGACATGGTTACGTTTCTGTGATGTTGCAGACAGTTACGTAACCACGTCATTCAGGTACTACCATCTCTGGTAGATGAAAGAAACGCACTGTCCGATATTACCCGATGTCCGATACTCCCCAACTCTCCCCTATATGTTCAGTCCTCGGGCGACAGACTTCGGATTTAATGCATGTTCTCAAAAGAAGATGAAAATATATTAGAGACACACTACGATAAGTCTCACATAGCTATCTTCACTTCTGTGTGTGTTGTCTTATAATTTTCAAGGTTTATTATGGTTCCATTGTACCAAAACTAAAAAGAATAGGTTTGTAACTTCATCACGTATGAAAGAAAACAATTGATTTTTTTTTCTTGTATCCTAAAGTTCATAAAATGAACTTATCACACTTTGAAGTTGTTCTATCACATGTTATATATTCAGCATAAAATACTAAGGTCACTATATTATGCAGCTGGAGTCTCCGCTTCATTACCGTTTTTGACTCTTACTTGCAGAAGGAACATGAAGAGTGATATTGACTCTTGGAAAATCTGTAAAACAGAATTGCCAAGAATATATTAAGTACATTGAAATAAAGGCACATATGCCAGATGATTCAGTAAAAACGTGCAAAAATGAAACAGGAAATAGAAGATGCTCCACTGAGAACATTTTGAGGAGAGGAACTTGATGTTTGCGAAACCAGATTAGGCGGTCAATTCAGTTTTGCTGTAAATATCAGGATAGGTATTGTGAACTACAAAACCTTCTCATTACGCCATATCTCCTACTTGGCCGTCTGAGCGGCCACATACATTAATGCATTTGCGATTCGTGCAAAAATATTTCCCTGAGATATTGGAAGACATATGTTTTGATTACCGTGAAAGAAAGTAGTTGCAGCACGACGGAGCACCGTCTCACTTCAATGTAGATGTCCGAAACCATCTGGATGATATTTTTCCAGGTCGCTGGATTATAAGGGGAGGCTATATTCTATCGTCTGTACTCTGTACAAGAATCCACTCTATTATTTCCTATGAGGATATCTAAAATCACTTGTTTTGAATAACTCAGTGAAAACGGATATGCAATGATTTGCCGCCTGTAGTGTGATTTAAAACACGCCAGGAATATTTGAAAGGGTGAGGCAGAATCACATACGTCGATTTCATGCTTGGATTGAGGTTGGTGTCTGTTATTTTCAGTAATTGTGTAAAATAATACGTGCTTAACTTAGGCTTGCAAATGATCTGAAAATAACTGGAAAAGTAAATAATATGTAATTCATGTTGAAACTTTCGTACACTACTTTTAACACTTGAATATAAATAATTGACAAAATGGCGATCTTACTCGTATTAATTACGTAAGCATGTGCGGCTTACAGCTGTTTCGGTGCTACTTAACACCATCCTCAGAGCCTACTAGCTCTCGGCGCTATCTCAACTTCGCTGCCTGTTGTGTGGGTGCTTTCGTGTGATGAAGAGTTGTGTCAAATAGTGTGTGTGTTCTGAAATTGATCTGTGTGTTGAGAATTTGATTAGGGTGTGTTTTATTGTGTCTGTATATTTCATATTGTTCTAGTGTGTTGAGTTTTTGGTTTTTGGGTTGTATGTGTGGGATTTCCATGTCTGTATTTATGTTATTGTATGTGTAGTTAGCATTAGTTATATGTTCGGCAGATCATTCCAAACTCGATACAAAGAACATATTGAAGCAATAACCAGAGGACACAATATATCTACATATGCCGAACACATACTCGTAACTAATGCTAACCATACATACAATAACATAAATACAGACATGGAAATCCTGCACATACAACCCAGAAACCAAAAACTCAACACACTAGAACAATATGAAATATACAGACACACTAAAACACACCCTAATCAAATTCTCAACACACAGATCAATTTCAGAACACACACACTATTTGACACAACTCTTCATCACACGAACGCACCCACACAACAGGCAGCAAAGTTGAGATAGCGCCGAGATCTAGTAGGCTCTGAGGATGGTGCTAAGTAGCACCGAAACAGCTGTAAGCCTCACATGCTTACGTAATTAACACGAGTAAGATCGCCATTTTATCTATTATTAATATGTAATTATACAATATTTAAACAATGAGTGATAGCGATAGATATATTTAAGCCCATATCTTCTTAACCTGGCTTCGCGGAACCTAAGTAACCTATCAAATATTTCCAGTGGATCATCCCCTATTTCCGTTCTATATTTTGTATGATTTTACTGAATCACTCTGTACTTTAAAATATATTGGCATACATTAAATAATGAAGATTTAATCTGTAGCATTTTAAATGCCATATCTTACGAAAGCCACGAGAATTAATATATCAAGAAATGTAAGCAAGTATATACAATTGAACTGAGTTATACAACAACAGTCAAATTAGTAAAATTAGAGATAATAACGTAGGTAGGAAATTAATTATAAATTCATAGTATCAATTTTGCTCAAATTAAACTGTCTCTAAGCATAGAATAAAACAATTTCAATACCAAACATTGAATTATTTACCTTTATAATAAATATTACGCAAATGATGCGATAACAAACTATCAAACAGTGTGATGATCTGTTGTCGCAGAAAATAAAGTGTATGAAAAAACAAGTGAGCAAGAACTTAAACCCAATGTTGAGAGTGTAAAATAAAAAATCATAATATGTTCAGGTATTTTTAAGACAGTTTCATTTCCTGGAGATTACACCGAAACCTATTTTTTTTATTTGGATGTTAGTCTATTGTCGTATAACTCCGTCCAATTAATGAAGTGGACAGTGCAAACTTCTTACAATTGAAGAGCCTACTGATGTCTCTTACTCATAACTCTGGTGGAAGCAAGAGAACTAGGAATAAAATTGATGTTTGACAAATTTTATGATATCCGTGACTAGGTTGACCAGACGTCCTCTTTTCCCCGGACATGTCCCCCTTGTTAGGCCTTTGTCCGGGGTCCGGGAGGAGTTTTAAAAAATCAGGAAATGTCCTCCTTTTTGTAACTTGTATTCCTGATATTTCGAAATTACGTTATTTGTCGTCTCTTTCAAGTAATTTGCCTATAGGTGGCAGCAGCATCGACGGAATATACTGTTTGCCAACGATTTGCTTCTCCTTGTTATGGTTGATGCTCACAGGTATAGTCACGACGCTGTTATTCCCGGCGTGACTCCTCCTCTTTGCTTACGTCGTAGGAAGGGAAGGCTCTATAAAGTCTAAGTAGATAGTATCGTTCGCCATTTTTGTTCTTTCGTTGCCAAGCTACCAGACGAGGAATCTATTTACCACTCCGTTAAACATTATCATGTCGTAGCTCCTATGATAATAAATCAAACGCACTGTAATTGAGAAAATAATTGATCGGCAAATAACGTCCTCGTGTGCTTTCTGCGAACGCCAACGAAAGAGCCAAAATGGTGGGCGATTATATTAAGTATTTATCGAGCCTTAGGAAATGTATGACATCATCATTAGCGAATCACAAGACGCACACGTTTAAATGTAGCGAACCTGCAATCTGATTGGCTGCCGGAAATAAGAGCGACGGGACTATAGCTAGTAAATCAAGAGATCGAGGTGCAAATATAAATCTAAATAGGTATTTTCTGTTATCTTTAATAATTATTACAGCTCCCTTGACTTTCGTATGTAGCTAACTGTAAAATCATTATTATTCAGATTTTTACCCAATTAGGCCTATTTTTTTAATAAAATAGATATTAACCTACTTTTAAGCATGATATAAGCGTAACTCCGTATTGGGAATATTTTGCAATCTAAGCCTAAATCTGAGTACATATTTTCTGTCCTCTCTTTTCGAACAATGTCCTCCTTTTTTAAGCTTTGTGTCCTCTTTTTTTATCGATGTGAATCTGGTCACCCTATTCCTGACCGAAGCATTTTAACCCCGTATTTTTTGTCCTATTATTATTTTAAAGTGATTGCTTTGATGTCCCGTATAATTTGCAAAACTGTGCAGTATTTAAATAAGTAATTCCGTTTAGAATTTTCATCTCAATTTATCCCATTTGCATAATATGGATAAATGATCTAATAACACACAAAGAGGGAGGAAAAAAGTTCAACAATTGGATTTATCGATAATTTTCATTTGCAATGTTCCCGTAATAATTTCAAAATTGATATTTGAATTCAAGATTGGACACATTAATATTTCGGATATTTGGCAAGTTACAAAATTAATTATATGTGAATTTATTTGGATTAATAAACACTTAGAATTATCGGCCCAATAAATTGCATTAGCACTTACGTTCACCATTGTTTGTTTTGAGATGGGAACAAACTTGCCGGCTGTCATGACGATTTCTTGATTGGCGCAGGCTATCATAATGGCGAGGGATCGCTGGAACGAGACAGGAGTACCAACCCAGTCGCAATCCCATACCGCATCTCTAATTCTTAAGGCCTGAAAACAAAGGAACATTGTTTCTATGCGTTATAGAAATTTGTAGTCGAAGTAATTGTTTATTCTGAAGTTTCGATTTGCTGGGTAACTTTCGGTGTTGGACCCCGGACTCATTTCACCGGCATTATCACCCTCATCTCATTCAGACGCTAAATAACCTAAGCTGTCGATAAAGCGTCATAAAATAACCTACTAAAATAAAAAAAGTTTCGATTATGGGCTATTATTGGGGAATTTAGAATGGAGGAGCCTCTAGTCTTGGACTGCAACGGTCAATGAGACAAATGACGACCATGTGATCATCAAGGATCGAGGAGCGGAATCAGGAGCCCTCTTTGTAGGGGATAAAACACAAAGGAGCTGGGTCGGAAGCTCTAAACCATCTTAATTTCACTTGGAAAAATTTCAAATAAACAATCGAATTTCTGTTGAGAGGAGTTAGACCTCTGTTGCATTGACCGCTTCAATTTTAAAATGTTCCTGAGTTTATTAAAATATCTACATGATTTAAAACTGTTATATATTGCTTCAATTTTCACCCAATGATAATAATTTTTGTCTATGTTAAAAAATAAAGTTGAATAACACACGTATATCTTATTTGGAACCTCTTTCCAAAACATCATTATTTCCCAGTTTTACTTTTTTTTATAATTTAAAATAATAATACAATCTGACTAAAATTTATACGATGAAAGAGTAATGGAACGGGGAAAAATTCTCTCCGGCGCCGGGATTTGAACCCGGGTTTTCAGCTCTACATGCTGACGCTTTATCCACTAAGCCACACCGGATTCCACCCCGGCGTCGGAAGAATCGTCTCAGTTTTAAGTTCCAACTCTTGGGTTCCCTCTAGTGGCCGCCCTCTGCACTACGTCATAGATATCTATGAACCTAGGACCGAAATCCACACATGTGCTGAGGTGCACTCGTAATGAGTGACTAGTTGGCCGGGATCCGACGGAATAAGCGCCGTCTTAAATCACGAAGTGATTTACGCGTATCATATATATTATTTTAATGTACCGAAGTACATATGGTATTTCATGCAGATATTCTGCGTCATCATAAGATGAAAGAGTAATGGAACGGAGAAAAATTATCTCCGGCGCCGGGATTTGAACCCGGGTTTTCAGCTCTACGTGCTGACGCTTTATCCACTAAGCCACACCGGATTCCACCCCGGCGTCGGAAGAATCGTCTCAGTTTTAAGTTCCAACTCTTGGGTTCCCTCTAGTGGCCGCCCTCTGCACTACGTCATAGATATCTATGAACCTAGGACCGAAATCCACACATGTGCTGAGGTGCACTCGTAATGAGTGACTAGTTGGCCGGGATCCGACGGAATAAGCGCGCCGTCTTAAATCACGAAGTGATTTACGCGTATCATATATATTATTTTAATGTACCGAAGTACATATGGTATTTCATGCAGATATTCTGCGTCATCATAAGATGAAAGAGTAATGGAACGGAGAAAAATTATCTCCGGCGCCGGGATTTGAACCCGGGTTTTCAGCTCTACGTGCTGACGCTTTATCCACTAAGCCACACCGGATTCCACCCCGGCGTCGGAAGAATCGTCTCAGTTTTAAGTTCCAACTCTTGGGTTCCCTCTAGTGGCCGCCCTCTGCACTACGTCATAGATATCTATGAACCTAGGACCGAAGTCCACACATGTGCTGAGGTGCACTCGTAATGAGTGACTAGTTGGCCGGGATCCGACGGAATAAGCGCTGTCTTAAATCACGAAGTGATTTACGCATATCATATATATTATTTGTATTGTCAATTCTAAAAATAGACGAAATGCTGTATGTAGTCCACTCATTCAGATTAAAAATGTCTATTCCCATCCTCATTTATAAGCAGTTAAAAAAGAGTGCCTCTTATTTGGGTACTTTACCTTATACTTTATTATTGAATTATGGTAATAACTTAATTTTAACCCTTGTTTTCTACGTATTCAGTAAATGGCGTTTGGCCCACTATGGTTTTGAACCCTTCAAATAACTTAAATTATATTATATAATATTATATTATATTATATCATATCATATCATATCAGAAGTTACTGTAATAACATTATAGCATTATGTCCATCTAGAGAAACTACACTTTCCAATGGTGAAATAATAATTAATTATACAAATCGGTTAATATAGCTTCCGATATTACTTCATACAAACACAGAAACATTCTCTGTAGGGTATCTTTCATAGCTTTCGATTGTTGCTGTCCAAGGCCCCTTATAGACGAAGTCATTTGTTTTTTCATTATACGGCCTTATATGGCAGTTATTTTAATTTTAAAACTCATTTATCTCATTAAATATCAGTCCTCTCAAATTTTTTCAAGGAATAAAACTTGTCGCAAATTATTTTTAAAGAAACGTTTGTTATGTAACATTTTTCACAAAAATCATTAATAAGCGAGATATTTCGATTTATTTAATTCAGGCCTCCTTATAACCCCCCCCCTTTTAAATAATGCATTTTGAATGCCATATAGCCTAAAATCTAAGTTACAACGAACATAATTTATATTCCAATTTTCATCGAATTCCGTTTATCCATTATCGCGTGAAAAGGTAACAAACATACATACAGACAGACAGACATACAAACAAAAATTAAAAAAAGCGATTTTCGGTTTCAGGGTGGTTAATTATATATGTTAGGACCAATTATTTTTGGAAAATCGAAAATTATCAGAAAAGTTTCGGCTACAGATTTATTATTATTATAGATACAGTGGTGTCCATCAGAACAAAAGAGCATCGTCAGGAGTAGGAATATTCATAAAGAAATCTCTACAGAATAGAATTCATAGCTATAATTTTGTGAATGACCCAATTATAAATATAAGAATAAAAACAGCTAGAGGCCACTTACGTGTTATTGGTATATACGCGCCTGAAGAAGGACAGAAAGATGAAATTTTGGCCTTTTATGAAACTTTACAGACGCATTTAAATTCTATAAACAAAACAGATTATATATCAATAGGAGGAGATTTCAACGCCCGCGTAGGGAAGCAAATAATGGAAACATTAATACGCAACAATGGAGAACCAACCTTAAATGAAAACGGTAAAACTCTAAGAAACTTCAATAATTTCCAAATAACCAATACCTCTTCACACACACAGATATCCATAAGTACACCTGGACAGGGAGAGGAACAAGAACTATAATTGATTATGTTTTAGTTAATAAAAACTATCTACATATGTAGAAGATACACGTGTATACAGAAGCTGCGACATGAGTTCACACCACTTTTTAGTACTTACTAAAATAAAAATACCAAAGAGATGGATACAAAAGAAGAAAAAGGAGAAATCAGAAATGATGAATAGTTATAAAGTGCACCTGCTACAACAAGAGAGTGTAAGGAGATTATACTGCTCGCGCCTGAATCTATATATACTGTAGACCAAAGAGCAATAAGCATGAATGTAAATGAAGAATGGCATGACTTTAAAGAGATGCTTTCGAAGGTAGCAGAAGAAGTGCTAGGAAAAGGACCGTTAATAAGGAAAAAGAAAGGAATAAGAAACTGGAACGAAGATATATGAAAACTTATAGATAAGAAAAAAAAGCGTATTTGAAATATCTCCAAACAAAGACTGATGAAGATAAAATAGAATATCAACATAGAAGTGCTATTGCGAAGAGAGAAGTACGAAAATTGAAACGTGACAGCTGGGACAATTATGTAAGCATCATTGAACACGATTGCCATGGAACTCAAGATGTTGCATATAAAATGATGAGACATCTAAATTCAACAGAGAGAGAGAGAGAAACTGTAAGAATAAATAATATATCACAAGAAAATTGGCTTGCACATTATCGCAATCTATGGACAAATGAAGACGAAGAAGATATTAATCCTACACTACCCACAATGGCGGAAATCGATCCTATGAGATGGATGAACTGTATAATGCTCTCAAAACGTCAAAAAATAAAAAATCTCCAGGTGTAGATTACATTAATATAGAACTTTTAAAATATATGCCAGATAAAGCAAAGATAAGATTTTTAGAAATACTAAATGTCTGTTGGAAGATATGTAAAATTCCAGATGAATGGAAGATAGGAAAGATATATTCAATATTTAAAAAGGAAATAGGAATGACTGTCAAAACTACGGAGGCATATGTTTATTAAACACAAGCTATAAACTATTCGCCAAGATAATAACTCGTCGATTAAATATAATAAATGGATATATGCTTACAGAAGAACAGAATGGATTTCGAAAAGGGCGCTCTTGTTCAGACTGTACTATCAGAGGATCACTTGTCATTTTAAAATACCACCTGTACTTTGTTTCCTAAGAAACAGATTATCCAGAAAAGACGAGAATTCAACCTTCCAACTTATATATTATTTATAGATTACGAGAAAGCCTTTGATAGATTATGACAAAGGAAACTATGGAAAATAATGCTTAGAAGAGGCTATCCAGAACGTTTGACAAGAGCAATCCAGAGCCTATACTACGCTACAAATGTATCAATCTATGATAGTAATAAAATAATTAAAACAAAGCAAGGTGTCAAACAAGGCTGCCCAATGTCCCCAGCATTGTTTAGTATATATATATATATATATATATATATATATATATATATATATATTGACGATATCGTTAAACGATGGCAGAAACAATTAAGTAATAATTTTAAAATAAATGACAAAGCCTTAAACACTATAGTGTTTACGGACGACCAAGCAATATTAAGCAACACAGAAGGTGATTTACAAATTGCTATATTTAAATTAACTCAACTAACTAACGAGTATGATATGAGAATTTTGGAACAAAAAACAAAAGATATGGCTTTTGAAGGGACAAACCACTTGAGATGCAAAATAGTGATTAACGGAAAAATAATAGAACAAGTAAATAACTTTAACTATTTGGGATGGCAATGTATCCTACTGCCAAAAAAATTATATCAATATAAAAATAAATAGATTCTATAATATATGTGGAACAATAAGAAGAACATCAGAAAATAAAACATTAAGAACCACTGAACTAAAATTTTACAAAACAATGGCAGTACCTATGTTAAAGTACGCCTGTGAGAACTGGACACTTAACTTAATAGATCAGACAGAAGAAAAATAGGGACAGCTGAAATGAAGTTCTTGAGTTCCGTAGCGGGTTATACACTTTTACACAAAAAACATAATGAAGACATCAGAACACAATTAAATATATACAACGTAAATGACAGAATAAACCAAATAAGAACTAACTGGTTAGAACATATTGAAAGGATGCCACATAATAGATTTCCACAGCTGACACTTCAATATCAACCTAAAGGCAAAAGGAAAGTAGGACGTCCAATTACAAGATGGAAAGATACAATCTCTTGATTTGGAAACAGGTCAAAGGCCTAATTCCATTAGGAAGAAGAAGAAGAATGGAGGATTGCCAGCAAATTTCAATACAAGAAAATATTTAACTGTGATACGAAAAATTTAGAATCAAAATATTTCTCAGGTCCTGCTTTAAGCCAAATGAACCGATTTATTTTATTCGGACCCCGCATCTAAAGAGGCTCATCGCTCAAGAATATTATAGGCCAATAAAGAAATGCTCAGCATACCTTGAATTGGTACTGACAGATGCCATGCTAGAACAGGAAAAATAACAAGTAAATACCTGAAAAGTAGATGATGTACATTGCTACACGCTTCGTGAGGCAATTGATGCACAGGAGCCAATTTTGCCAGTATAGATTAAAACGCCATGAAAATGACCGAGTTTCTTACTTCCACGAACAGGTCTATCACATTTCCACATTTATTTCTTGCCCATCGTATTTTCATTACTCTCCCAGCGATGGCATCAAGAGAAAAGAATTCTTCCAATCTTGAACTCAACAGTGTAGCAAGAAAATTTGAAAGTGTTTGGCAATTATGTCCATTGAATTTTAAATTATCATACATTTCTACTGAGAGAAAATCTCTAAAAGATTTTAAAGAGAAAAGACAATAAAAATACATTTTCATTTTAGAGGTAAGACTGGGACTAAGAGAGATGAAGTTACAGGAGAATAGAGAAAGTTACACAACGCAGATCTGCACGTATTGTATTCTCCACCTAACATACTTAGGAAAATTAAATCCAGACGTTTTAGATGGGCAGAGCATGTAGCACATATGGACGAGTCCAGAAATGCATTAGAGTATTAAGTGTTTGCGTAGGCTTCCGCGGCTGGTGTTCATGGTCTGTGTAGAAACTTCGGGGCTTATACCGCGTTGTCTTGGTGTTGTGGCTGACGTTTCGACCGCTATGTTTTGGTCATCCTCAGAGCAGTTGGATAAGGAAGTAGTATGTGAGCTTGTGTGTATATATATATAGGAGTCACAATGGGGGAGAAATTTCAATGTTAGATCATAGGTTCTCCTCTAGCATCTGATTGGTTCTTCGTTGTCCAATCCAGGAGAACCTACGACCTATCATTTAAATTCCTCCCCATTGAGATTCATATAAATATACATACATACATACATACACACATACATACATACACACATACATACATACACACATACATACATACACACATACATACATACATACATACATACATACATACATACATACATACATACATACATACAGCGATCGAAACGTCAGCCACCAACACCAAGACAACGCGGTATTGGCCTCGAAGTTTCTACACAGACCATATAGAGTATTGGGAGGCCGAAAGGAAAAAGATCTTTGGGGAGGCCGAGACGTAGATAGGAGGAAAATATTAAAATGGATTTGAGGGAGGTGAGATATGATGTTAGGGACTGGATTGAATTAAACTTGATAGGGACCGATGGCGGGCTTATATGAGGGCGGCAATGAACCTCCAGGTTCTCTGAAAGCTATTTGTAATTAAGTAAGTAATAGTAATAATATGCTTTTTAGTATCAATTTGTATTAAGTTATATCTAGAATTAATAAAAATAGAATTAATAGGTCTATGAAATATTTTCTAATACTGCTGTTCTTAATAATTCTACATTTTGATTAGAAATAAACGTAATATTTTCATTATATATCATTTCCCATTTAATAAAACAAGCGCTTATCTAACTATTTAAATTGTTTAAAGGTAAATCAACATACTACTTTATTTCTTTACTTTTAAGAATACTTTCCATTAGATCACATGAACTTTCTTAATACAAATTTTAATTGATCTTCGTTTTATAATAGAGATACTCGTACAAGTTCGTTCATACATACATACATACATACATACATACATACATATACATACGTGATGAGCAGGTCTTTCACTGCAAATCCAGTATTCTCCAATCTTTCCTATTTTCTGTCTTCCTCTTAGTCTCATCATATGATGCATACATCTTAATGCCGCCTATCATTTGATATCTTCTCCTTCCCCAAACTCTTCTCCCGTTCACCATTCCTTCCAGTGCATTCTTTAGTAGGCAATTTCTTCTCGGCCAGTGACTCATTCAATTCCTTTTTCTCTTTCTGATCAGTTTCAGCATCATTCTTTCTTCACCCACTTTTTCCGACACAGCTTCATTTCTTATTCTATTTGTCCACTTCACACGCTCCCTTCCTCTCCATATCCACATTTCAAATGCTTCTAGTCGCTTCTCTTTATTTCGTCGTAATGTTCATGTTTCTGCCCATACATTGCTACACTCCTCACAAAGAACTTCACTAGTCTCTTACTTAGCTGTTTGTCCAGAGATCCGCAGAAGATGCTTCTTTTTCTATTGAAAGCTTCCTTTGCCATTGCTATCGTCTTTTTGATTTCCCGGCAGCACCTCATGAACACCCCAAGTATTTGAAGATGTTCACTTGCTCTACTGCCTCATTTAGAATTAGCAAGTTTACCTTCTTTATTTTTCTTCTTATGACCATGGTCTTCGTCTTGTTGACATTTATCTTCATGCCATACTGCTCACTGCTGTCATTAGCTCAAGTAGCATATCCTTTAGTATCTCTCCTCTTCTGCTGAGAACTCCATATTATCAGCAAATCTTATGCAATTTATCCGTATTCCTCTATCTCTCCTCCCATATTTTGAAAACAGTTCTTCACTAAATCCTCCAAGTAGATATTGAACAGTGTAGGTGATAAAGGACATCCTTGTCGTACTTCTCTCTCTATTTCATTTCCTTACGTATCTCAAAATGTTCAGTAGATCGCCTTCCATGTATATTTTAAATTTTGTAGGCTACTCTTTTATTGAATCACTGTGTGTATTGTCTGGATTAATGGTATTTATTCTTTGCATGTAATTCATAATTTGAAGATGTCAATGATTGAATAACTTAGAACTAGAAGATCATAACAGAAGTTGAATTTAATTTTCAAAATATTCTTTTTGCGTGCTATGGATCGACATAATATCAGGACAGAATTAGATATGAAGATCTCCAAATAGTCCTTAATTATATATCATTATACTTGTTCGGAAAACTTAATTATCTTGTTTCTAAATCACAAATATCTTAATACGAGTAGCTGTTTGAACTTTATTTATGTGTATTGTGTTAAATATACTAAGTTACTTGTAGTTTTAGATAATGTATCATCATAATGAGTTTTAATAAATGTGTGCCATAAAGAATAATGATACCATACTATAACATAATGAATGATATGTAAGCACGAAACATCGTTTGGTCCACACCTGTGGAGTAACCGTTAGCGCGTCTGGCAGCGAAACCAGGTGGCCCAGGTTCGATTCCCGGTCAGGGAAAGTTACCTGGTTGAGGTTTTTCATTGAGGTATTTTTCCGGGGTTTTCCCTCACCCCAATATGAGCAAATACTGGGTGACTTTCGGTGCTGGACCCCGGACTCATTTCGTCGGCATTATCACCTTCAGCTCATTCAGATGCTAAATTACCTAAGATGTTGATAAAGCGTCTTAAAATAAGCCACTAAAAAAAGCATCGTTTGACACTGATTTAAAAATGATCGTAAAATTGTGGTAGGATTATAAATGAGGGAAATATTAGCAAGAAAAAAAAATTTTCTTATGTCTAAGCATAAATACCTGATCTGTGAGTTCACTTGAGAACCAGCAGAACATTAAGATGAACGTCCCATGGACGATATATGCTACCACCGATTGTGTTACATTGATAGGACTTCCCCAACGCTGTAAAATTCACACAATGGAATTAACATGTACAGATTTGTTTTGCATAATTTGTGGAAACTTGACTGATACTCATGGATTGTCTTTATTAATTTATCATTTTCTTATTATTTTAGTCTAAATTTGAAGGACCAAAATTGTAATTCACATAAAGTACTAAAAGAAAGATTATCCTCAATAAAATGAAAAGTAACTACTTACGAGCACAACGGTGAAGGAACAGAGACAGAATTCAGCCAGTAGTAGCAGGAAAATACCAACAAGAAAAGTACTGAAGGTGCTCTCCATCTCGCTCGTGTACCTGTGTATGAAAGGGAATTGTAAAAAAGTGCTACATCATGTTAATTAAATATTACACATCTTGATTACACATTTCCAGAATTAATTTGTATCACTAATTATTTACGAGGGAGAGTCAAAAAGTAACCTTAACAATTGAAGAGTCCACTGCAAGAATGATGGATGTCATTTGGAATACATTTTGCAGGAGAAGTAATTGAAAGTTTGAAATGCTTAGCGCACAAAGCTTAACTGAGATTTTCTGATCATTACTGGACAACGACTATCATTGTTAATGCCATATAACTCACTATGTACATTCTATATGTCTTAAGCTATGCATTGACAGTCTTGGTTCATTTTCGACAAGAAAGTGACATCCATCATTCTTGCAGTGGACTCTTCAATTGTTTTATTAATTGAATATGTACAACAAGACTACAAACACTTCATCACATTTCAACATAGTCCCCAGTGCGTTCAATGCAAGTGTTCCTGTTATGTCATGTTAAAAGTAATGAAGTGTTTGCAGTCTTATTCAACATATTCAATTAATAAAATAATTATTAATGTTACTTTTTGACTCTCCCTCGTATTTCAATTTGTTATATACAACGTTCCTGTGTTAATTGAATCTGTTGTGGTATTTTACTTTAGTTAATGACTAGTTTCGGATTGATACCCACCATCTTCAGATCTCTAGTGAGTTCCTTCATTTTGGTGCAATGGTGGGTGTGTGTTTATGATCAGTATTATTGTTTCAAATAGGGTGTGCGCTCTCGAATTTAGTTGTAGGGAAGACTCGGCTAATTCCGCAATATTAAGAAATAAATCTACCATATTTTTATCAAAATGTTTATTGAAAAATATTATCAAGGTATGTAGACATGGACGAAACCTTTCATTACCAAATGAGATAAAGATACCTATTAAAATGCAAATATATTTAGTTGTACACACATTACAGTTAAAAAAGAACAACTCGGGTAATTCCGCAACTGTGCGGATAAATTTGCAGTAGGAATTGGCTAATTCCGTAGTAGTAAATAATTGTTAAATAGATTATGAAAGTAACATAAAAGGAAACATTTATATGTAACAATACTCGCTTTCTTCAATCTGTGTAGCAAAATACGAAAAACAGCAAGCGTTCGATGTTTCGCTGTAGGCTATATTGCCGACAGAGGTGTCTACCAAAGTTCTTGATTTTTTTCTATAACACTGCCGAGGACATGCCTTCTGTTGACAGCCTCTCAAAATGTATGTTCACGCTATTGTAAAGCCGCAGTAAAATCATATATGCACTACTGCAGAATTACCCATACTGCCGAGTTTCCCCTATGTTGGGGATGTGTTGTGAATGTGTTATTCAAAAGTTTCTCTTTTCCAGGACAAAAGTGTTACATTGCCTATTACACTCTTACTACGTCATACTACTTTTGACCAATAAAACGGTACGAAAGGGCGTATTTCAACCAATCATGGCTGCTTATCGCACAATTTTATCGCGTCCCTAGCATTTGTTTAATTTTATCGCGGCCCTAGCATTTGTTTAACTTTATCGCGTCCCTAGCATTTGTTTCTTTGTTTGCCAACATTTGAAACTGCGCTGGTCTGGACGTCAAAAAAAAAAAAAAAAAAATATATATATATATATATATATATATATAATTACAAACCACTCCAGTCGATGCACAGCAGTTTCAAACATGACTCGCATTGGCATTCAAGAACAAGAATTAATAAAAATCACTGATCATACCTATGCATCTTCTGAAATCCGATTTACAAATAAATGAAGAGCACCATTCGGAAATCCTGAATAAGTTGAATACACCATGTAGGCCTAAATCAACGAGTTCCACTTCTATTACGCACACGTCCAATGTAACATCAATTGAACCACCAACCACATTCAAATTTGAAAATTTTACATTCAATAATTATTCCTTTTAAAATTATTCATTCGGAAATCCTGAATAAGTTGAATACACCATGTAGGCCCAACCACATTCAAATTTGAAAATTGTACATTCAATAATTATTCCTTTTAAAATTATTTATGTTTATTTTTTGTCATCGTCGTTAACTAAAACTTTTCTAACACTTGTGTATATTAGGTTATGTTATAGCTTCTGCTAGACTATATGATATTATGGATAGTCACGTATCAGAGATTGTTTAATATTAAGATTTATTGAAAATCATCTGTCAAGTGACGTTGATTACTGGGATTCGGATAATTGAAGTGGAATGTTGCATTTTAATAAAAATGAAACTGAATCAACAAGGCCTTCTTGACTAGTAACATTGCCATCGTTTATAATAGATCGCGAACTTCTCGACGAGAAGGCATTGCTCACTACTGCCATCTAGCATGCATCTAGCGTAATATTTGTAATGTTGAGATGGTACAATGATACATTTGAAGACAGTTGTATTTTCGTAAGTCAATTAATATTATATTGTATTGGAGTACTTCGTTACTTCTAATCTTTATATACTTTCTTCTAATCGTGTAATAGTCAATTAAATCCCACTCGAGTTTTGATTTTCTCTAGATAAATCAAAACATCTAGTGAGGTTACTGTTGATAAATTTACACGCAATAATTTAATATAAGAAAACATTTCAGGCTTAGTATTTTATTTTTAACCCGAAATAATAATAATAATAATAATAATAATAATAATAATAATAATAATAATAATATAATAATAATAATAATAATGGTTTATTTAACCTGGCAGAGTTAAGGCCATACGGCCTTCTCTGACACTCAACCAGGAGTAAAACTGCGATATAAAAACACTACTTACATATTTACAAAGTAAAGTACACTACAATTTTTATATACAAAACTGAAGTAGATAGTTATAATGTAAGCAGCAAGTCAGTGGAAATTAGACATAATTTATAGCATATGTAAAGAAAGGAAAATGCATAATAAAATGTGAACAGAAAGTCAAAATAATTGAGACAAACAACTTATAACAATATAAGACAGCAATAATAATAATAATAATAATAATAATAATAATAATAATAATAATAATAATAATAAAATATTGAAGTGCAAAGCATACAATGAACACAATATTTTTAGGTACACACAATAAGGAAAATTATTATTATTATATAGCTCGGGTTATCGCATTATAGATACGGTATATCATTATCGGGAAATATGAAAACTAAAAGATAAAATAAATCAAATATCACTAGAATATGTATACAAAAGTATTGAATTCGTGGAAACATGCATTATGATGAATAGCAAAATAATAGAGGATAAGTGGTTTGCATTGAGTGTTAACAGAATTGTTCATGATGATGATGATGATGATGATGATGATGATGATGAAGAAGAAGAAGAAAAAGAAGAATAAGTTTCGTTGTGGTGTTTATCTTACAAATAATTTACAAATAATATTGTGATGATGTTCTTGGTAGTACAATTGTGGGTATTCCAGGATGTGTATGATATACTGGGTGTTTATTTCAAAGTGTGTCATGACGTCACTGTTGATGAGTCAGCGATTTGAAGCGAGTTTCAGCTTTTGTGTCAGAGAAGTTGCCTATTAATCAAGACGTTCAATCTGAACTTGAGAACGTGTACGGTATAACTTGAACGTCGTAGCAACAGATGGCGGTCTGTGTGCTACCATAAACTCTTTCGAACTGTGTTTTGCGCGGTCAAGTCGTACCCAGGATATTCGTTATCATCGGTTGCGTACGGAAACATTCCACAACACAAATCAAATGCTCCGTGTCCATGTTGACCGTCGAAGTTAATGTCAACAGATACGTAAGTAATCGTCTTAACCCTCTCCACATATCCCGACAGTAAGAAAAAACTCACCTCAGTACGTGTTTCCAAACAGTTCACAATCCAGCCACTACATGCGTTACCGTACGTATCGGTAAGTACTCTTCTGAATGAACGCCGTACTTGCTAGGCAACTTCTCTGGCACATAAGTAATACACCTCTGTGGAAGTGTAGGAAGATTGAATTCTCTAGGCTCATCGACTAGCCACATGACGGCATACAGCGAGCCATGACACACTTTGAACTGAACACTCAGTAGGTACGTGTCTTCAGTGTAAAGCACCAGCTTTTTACATTGACGTAGCTATATCTGGCTAGTTCACAGTTTTCTTCTGTTCCGTACATATCCTTGATTAATTATAACGGCATTAACGGTGATATTGCTGGCAGTGAATGTGTTGATAGTCGGGGCGAAGTTGTTATTAATTTACTAATTGCGATGGATTTAATCATACAACTCATTTACTGCCGTTTCGACTAGTACTGACGGAAATGCTCAGAAATGGCCGGAAAATGTAAACAGATCACTTGCGCTCCAAGTCTACTGTTTGTGACTGAACACTCCCGCGGTTATGATCATAAGTAAAAACGGAAGAGCCAGTGGCAGACAGTAGGAAAGGAGTTAGTCTATGCGTGTTATCTCTCCCGTACGACTATATAATCTAAACCATACAAATAACATATTAATCACATTTCAGTTTATATATACACGAGTACATACTGTATTTGTACGACTACTATTAATGATCTAAACATGTAAATCTCTTCGACACAAGAGAAGTTTTAATTTTGCCCAACTAGATTGGCGTTTTTACACATTGTGTACAATCCTCACCGATGACCCGCGCTCCTTCTCGGAACGTCGGCAAACTAAACGTATAACAACTATAGATATCGTTTGTATAAAAAAAATTGATGAGTAAGAAGTAGTGCAAATAGTTGCATTCTGACAGTTTGTTGTGTTAGTAGAAGTGATATTAGTAGTGATTTTGGAAGAGGAAACGAAATTATATATTGCACTTAGAGATAATCTCGAAAGGCAGAACAATAAATAATTATGTACAATCTTAGTGGTTTGAATGAAAGATTTCTTCTTCTTTTATTAAACAATGTTTTTTCTAAAAAAGCTTCATTCAATCCCCAAGAAATAACGGGAAGAAACTGAAAATTTAATATGGAAGTCAAAGTTTTTCTCATCGTCATGAGGTGGCAAAGTTCCCGTGGTAACACAACCTTGGAATCTCCCAGTTACATCTGCTATTCCATTTGGCGAAACTCATAAGTATTTTCTTTATCTGTCATAGCGTCTCCTATGAGAGTTAAACCAATTTCATAGCAGGACATAAATCAATGTTTGCGCAATGTTATGACACAAAAATTCTTTAGTGTATTTTGTGTAATTGTCTTAAAGTGACTGTCTTCGATTTATTCAACAAAATATTAGCTAAAAATATCACATTCCTCAAATCAAACGAGTAGCAGAAATCAAATCTGAAGAAGAAGAAGAAGAAGAAGAAGAAGAAGAAGAAGGTCTGTTTTGCATTTTCTTGAGAAACACTTCTACATTTTTGTATGCTTTGATCTTTCATTATTTCTTATTTGAGAATGGAATAACTTATATTTAACCCATCCGAACTGAAGCATTCACTCCAGACTCTTCTATCACCAAGTAAACCTTCAAACGTTTAGGATTTCTATCTTTCAGAATAGTCACTACCTGAACTGATTATAAGAGAAGTAGGATGGGTAGAGAGTCGACAGCTTCAATTGCCAAAATATGATAGCCTTAGCATAAACGAAACTCACTGAAAGTCTAACTCGACTGTCAAGATAATCTCACACTTCACCAAATTAATCAGAAGCGAATGTACTAACTCTGCAACGCGTCTACGGTTGTGGTTGAGGGGTTAGCGGGACGAGTTGCCTGGATGAGGTTTTTTCGAAGTTTTTCCCTAATTTCTATGGATGAATATCAAGTAACTTTATCAGGCGATTGGAACCCCACTCATCTTCGCTACTTCCTTTCCTCCCCTATCATCCTTTCGGTGAGCGTAGACGTAGAGGATCGGTGGGCACGCAACTCATCCCACATCGCGGGGTGTACAATAGACCTCAGGTCGTAGTGCGTGGGATGTTCCCTCCCTCCTAACAAGTTAAAAAAAACTGCAACGCGCTGTTTCGCTATAATCCGGACATAGCTGTACTTATTTACATCAAACATTTTGTCTGCACATTGACTGAAAATTCAGTATTGAGAAGAAAATAAAATAAAACATGTATATATTTTTTTATAAAAAACCATTTGAGTTTCCTAAGATATATAATTCTGTAAATCGAATGAGTAAAAAATATTAGAACAGTTCAAAGAACCGTGACGATTATGGCTTCCGCACAATTAATTCGTGAGAACTTCTTATCTGTAGTGGTGAAGTAAAACATTGAAAAACATGAAAATAACTGGGCGCCCAGGAAAATTTCTGAAGTAATTAGATGAACCAACAATTCTTATAAAGATCAAGCAAAATTCCATTTTAAGTGCATCGAAAATTGTCAGTGAACATGAACTAAACTAAATGTGACAGCACAGTTCGTAATTGTTTGAGAAAAATAAATACCGCAGTAACCACAAGGAATATTTTGTAAATGAAATCAAGAGGAGGATAATGTTAGAATTCGCAAAGAAACGTGTAAATACCTCTAGTGAGTTCTGAAATAAAATAAAATTCAGAGAAAAACATGTAAATAAACCTAGAGAGTTCTGAAACAAAGTGAAATTCAGTGAAAAAAAACATGTAAACATTCCTAGTGAATTCTGAACAAAGTGAAATTCAGAGAAAAAACGTAAATTTCCCTAGTGAGTTCTGAAACAAAGTGAAATTCACAGACTAGAGCAAGAGCAATATATGTTCTTCAGATGGAAGATGTACTCTTTGGAGAAGAAACAATAGGCCTACCGTACTTTAAAAAGAAAACCTGTATAGGACAATGAAACACGGTGAAGATTCTCTGTTTGTTAGGGGGTGCACAAGCGCTGTCGATGCGGCATGGGATTGCAGCATTGTATTAATGCAATTATGAACGAGAATGCTTAGCCTATATTGATGTTATGAAGCCTAGTGCTGTGCCTAGTGACCAAACTTGGGGCTCAATTCTTAAGTAGGAGTCAGACAGTTTTAGTATCTCCTTCCTTAATTGATTTTAATTAATATACGACGTTTGTCGAACTAACAATAACACAAAGATTTCGTAACTGGCGTGTCTGAGTGTTCCTTCCAGGATTCAAATATAACAGGCGTTTCGAGGTGAAGAAATATTGTACACTCTATAGTTATATAATGCTTATTAGCGATGATAAATGAGAACAAATTACTACATAACGGTCAGAATATATTTCGGGCCTGTAGAACGCGGGAGTTCGACGCAGTGCCTTGAAGGTCACGTTAATTGATACGCTTGGCAGCTTTATGCGATCAGTTGAGTCAGAGTCGTTTGTTTCAGAAAGAGTAGACATTACTGTTGGCGTTATTTATTTGTGTAAAGTTTCTGTGCAATTTCAGTGTGTAGAAATTTCTGTCAATGTTCTTTATTTCCGTATAATTACAGTGTGTATGATTTTTATTGTAATTCCGGTATTGTGTAAATGTGTTATCCCATTCAAATGGTAGCCGAAAAGTTCACATTATAACACAGAATTTTCATGTAGGCATAACATAAAGGGTAAAGATTGTTAATATTGTGATAGGCTACTAACTTAATATAATATTATGATAGTTCTTTTTGAGAATTTTTTACAATTTTGCTGAGCGAGAGGAAGATCGGGTTTTTGGGTCAAGGTATTAAGGGAATGTTCGTGGACGAGTTTATACACAAAACCAGTCCTTCTCTCGCTCAGTAAAAATTGAAAAATAATTCTAAAAAAAGTAAGTACTATCATAATATTATTAGTATAACAATATCATCAACCTTTATCCTATGTGAAAACCGAATCATGTCGAGAAATCTGTAGGCAATTTCCACAGAAATACTCTGGCGTCCAAGTTCCAGACAAGGGTACAGTTAGGCGACTGTTCTTTTAATTGAGAAACATTAGTAGAGACTAGTTCGCTAAACGCTAGAATTCGCAGGCAAAAAAGAACGGTTTTAACGGAAGAAAAACAGGATGAAATTGGAGAATCTTTAGAACGCTCTTCAACGAAATCCCTGGTCGTCTCTCTCAAGACGTAGACGTTTCAAAAGGATCATCCCAAGGGAAAACTAGGCTGTTAAAATTGAAACACTACAGGGTGAGTGTAGTACAGGAATTACAACCACGTGACAACGTAAATCAAGTAAATTTCTGTAATTTTATTGGGCTTTACAGCATATTAGTGACGGTACGGTTGATCCAGAGTTAATTGTTTTATGTGTTAAGGCGTGGTTTTATTTACACGGATATGTCTGTACACAAAACAATAGATACTGGATTGTGGGAAACCCCCCACAGAATTCAACAAGTTTCCTTATATTATGCAAAAAATGGTGTAAAAATTGTGGTTTCTTTAACGACACTCGCAACTGCAGAGGTTATATTAGCGTCACCCGTGTGGAATTTTGTCCCGCAGGAGTTATTTTACATGTCAATAAATCTAGTGACACGAGTCTGTCGCATTTAAACACAAATGTCATCGATTTGGGTCGGGATCGAACCCGCAACTTCGAGCACAGAAGACCAGGGCTATACAAACTACGCTACCGCCGAGGCTGACAAAAAATTGTGCTTGGTGTACTGTGTCTGCCAGAAGAAAAATAGGGTCCATATTTTTTGAGACGACAATAAATGGTGAGAAGTACCGCACACAAACGCTATCAAATTTTTTTCCGTTTTTTGCTATAAATAACGGGAGAGAATACTAGTGTTTTCAAAAAGATTCCGCCATAGCCCATATTGCTGACGGTCCTCTGAACGATAGAAGGGAGGGTCCACACGTATAGAGTAACGGTTAGCGCGTCTAGCCGTAAAACCAGATGGCCCGGGTTCGATTCCCGGTCGGGGTAAGTTACCTGGATGAGGTTTTTTCCGGATTTTTCTCTCAACCCAATATGAACAAATGCTGGGTAACTTTCGGGTGCTGGACCCCGGACTCATTTCACCGGCATTATCATCTTCATCTCATTCAGACGCTTATAACCTAAGATGTTAATAAAGCGTCGTAAAATAACCTACTAAAAATAAAAAAATATAAGGGAGGTTTTTAACTGACAGAATTATTTCCCAATGTTTATGACCCGTACGTTCGCCAGACCTTACCGTGTGCAATTATTACTTGTAAGAATCTTGACAAACAGAGTGCATTGGTAAACTTAGGTACAATATATGATCAGAATTTACCAGTATTACTGAACAATAACTTTTACGTGTTAATATATATTTTATCATGTGTGAGTCAAGATGGCCACCACTTTGAGCAACTCTTATAACATAGGTTAGTTCTCATTACGCAATACATTATAGTTATGGAGGGAGTATCCCGAGAGCCAGGCGCAATCACGCTGCGTCAGCTTCCCGCGCTCGACCAGCCGAAAGATAATCTAACCACTCTGAGATTAAGATATTAAGGAGAATTAATAAGAAAAGGACACTAAGAGTATAAAGATTAACATTTACTCACACATGTAAGGTCAATTAAACAGTTTTCAAGGGTTAGATAATAAACATACAATTTATATATAACACAGTTGTATGTGTTCATACAACTGTGTTATATATATAAATTGTATGTTTATTATTAACATTTACGATTGTTATTAGAGGAGAAAAATTCGCTCCGCCGCCGGGTACTTGGTTCTACGCACCAAGCGCTCTAACCCCTGAGCTACGCCGAAATTCAATCCACAGCACCGGATCGAATTCCTCTCCTCTAGCGTCTTTCCCTTTGTGGCCTTACTCCATGTTCAACATTTTTATGTTGATATATTATATTAAGTCAACTACCATTATGCAAGGAGCGCAGTCAACTGAGTCACTTGGTGGCCGGGATTCCACAGTAGGTAACAATCGTTACCTTAACAGATAAATTCTGTAAAGATTTAATTATTTTAGTCGTGAAGCATTTATCTGCCAAGGTAACAATTTTTAGCTCTACAGAATTTTTACCTTAACAGATAAATTCTGAAGAACTAAAAATTAATCTTTACGTAGTTAACGTGTACGAGTGATTACATCAGTATGTATCATTTAGAAATATGTTTTCTCTCTATAAATATTGTCTGAATTGCTATACCTGATAATTTTTTGATGCAGTTTGATGCATTCATTCAACTCCTCCTGCATGAGAACAAACATCTCTTCTGATGTTTCATATTGTTCATGTCCATTTACTACAATATGATCCGTGGCCAAGAAATGTTTTTGCTTTATATTCGATAGCAGGATCCTTAATTTCTCACACTGACTGCAAGCAATAAGTACAGTAGTAGCGTAAAATGCTGGACATCCAATCAAAATCGTACCGTACCCTATGATGAATCCAACTATCTGCAAAAGTACAAAAGCACTTTCTCATATTTTATGCAAACTGAGGAAATTCCACTTATATGGGTCTGTCAATTATAAAATTATATACATATATTATATATACAGTAAATTCAGTCAGTAACTAAAACTTCCTGTTGTATGTTACAGGCCTACATCGGAAATGGAGTTCTGCCTCTCGTCTTTCTCTGAAAAATTTTGATCATTTGCTTCTTGAAAATACAAGCAGCACAAAGTATAAAATTTAACTCAGACAAGTATTCCTCGACAACCTTACTCAGTAAATTTCTGGGTAATATTTTAAATATTAAAATGGGTTTCATTTCAAGTTACACATTATTCAAGTTTTCATTACATGGGATGACCACATAATTTCACAGAAACAATGGCCCTTCAAAATAACTACAAACCAGATTTTTCACGCCTAAAATACCGTTCTGCCTGTGGATTTTCGTGATTTTCCTAAGGTGCTGACACGAATGTTGGGATACATACCTTTATATTCCCCTTTATAATTTTCGGAATTTTCCAAATTAAAACGTTAAAAAATCGATGTCCTGGCTTTCTTGTGTCGTCTTGAGTAACCTAGGCGAAGTTACTCGATCGTCACTCTCCTCAGATTCCTTGTCGAGCGACAATAACGACGCCCTACTCTCACTCCTCGCTCTGATCAGGTTTTTAATTTCTTTGGCGACCCTACCTGGCTGCGTTCAGTCCGAATTTGCCCGATTCCCTCCTAAATATGTAGGCCTAGTATCTCTCAAAGCAAATTATAGCTCTATTCCCTCCCAACAGAAGTCAAATTTAAGACGATTATGCACCAATTGTCTTCGGATTTAAATTTCAAGCAGTGGTAAATGGTAGCTCTGTTGCCTTCTTGTCCCACTTGCAGACTGTGAACTTACAAATTCAAATAGTTGTAGTTTCTTGGTAATTGTCCATCTTTGTATAACATCCTTTAATGACCTTCAAAAACTGTTTTTAAAATCGTTATATAAAATTAAAAAAGTGTCCTCACTTAAAACTTCCAAGGGTTCAGTCTGGAAGGATATGCTCCGATGCGATGAATGATTTCATGTCCAGTTTCTTCTTGAAGCTGTATGGAGTACAAATGATTGGAGACACTGCACTCTTGTGACAGTTTATTAGGATTGAGGCGGTACCTACAGCTTACATCATCTTACATTTATATATTTATTGAGCTTGGAGGCAACAAGCACTATGCAGGGAACGTGAGGGAACAGATTGCTCGCAATCCAATACTCGACGATGTTTTATTTCTTTCCCTGTTTTCATCATAGGCTATAAGGAGCAGCATCTGTCGCAAGAAATAGCACGTTGTCATTATTTCATTCATTCACGTCAAAAAATTAACATCATACATCTGAATAGCTACATTATCTACCTTTTCTATGATTTAAGAATTTAATGAAAATGTTTTGCATTGATTATTGGGTGATAGTATGTCCACGATCATATTTGCTACGAATCTAAAGCCTTGGTTTTTCTGAACCGACGCATGCGACGTGCGAGGTGCGAGGCCTGTCTCGCACAAATCCGGACTACACTAGAGATAGTGAGTGGTTTCTACAGCTGCGAGATGCGCGGTATGAGCAACGTCCCAGAGAGGCCTCGCTGCGTCGCCGAATTTGTGCGAGGCGCGCACTGCGAGGCTTCAGCAAATAGCTTTGCATCTAGAGGAAGAAACAATGGTGGGTTGTACAGGAGAGATGTAGATTGGATTATTTTTACATTGCTTAATTGTAAATGAAGTCACAACGTTTCGGAGAATGGTTTTATCTTCGTCATAGGTGAAAAAGGAGAGTGAGAAGTTGAAGATGAATATGAGAGTTCACATGAATAGATAAATGAAGAAAATAATGAAGTATATAGGAAAATAAAACAATTATAATTTAGATATGTTTCGTAGGGAAAATCTCCATTCACGTCCACGTCGTGGTCCCCGGGGCAGTGTAATCTGTGGTTACACTGAACAACAAATTTTTACTTTTTTCTTGCTCCGAAATAGTAATAGGTGAATATTACTAATATGTGTACTCTAAATCTGAATTCAAAATCCAAATTTCCCGCATCACGTACCATTTTTCGGGGAAAATGAATTTATCTTTTTTATGAAAAACTTCTTGTTTTTAATTTTTCACTGCTTCTGGTAAAATGACAACACACTTGAAATTCAAAACGCCTCATAATACTTTAAAAATATGTACTGGATACAAACATGATGTTATATAGTTTAAAACAGAACAACAATAAAAATATTTCATGCATAGGAGAAAAATTTCGGAATTTGAACTTACATTAAACGAATTTTCTGGATCAATTCTGTTTATAACTAAACCCGGTACTGTCTTTTACAACTAACCAACAATAGTTTCCAAGCATCCTAGATGATGATCTTCCTTTATATCGTCTTTCCATTTAAGATATTTCTTGATGAACTCTTTTCCCATGCTCGTCGCTTACCGCTCCAAGGTTAGGAGAAAAGAAATCCAAATGAGAATGTAAAAAGTGTATTTTCAGAGACATAGTACACCCCATTTTCTCATATGCACGTGACAAGGTTTCCACAACAAGTTCTATTTAGTTGTCTGCTGTAGAATTTCCAAGGAAATTTCAGCATACATATTTGAAAGCGCGTCATGCCATTTTTCTGTAATGGAAAGTTTTTCCTCAAACAAAGTGTCAGCCATAACTTTGTGAATTTGTGGACTGATGAAAATGCTGTCTTTTAATTTGCCTTCACTTATACTGGTAAACTTTTCTTTTAAATACTGAAAACCACACCCTTGTTAATTCATTGCGTTATACCTCATGTTGAACTGTTCTGAAATTTACTGAATAGAAGGGACCAATATCTGTTTATTTATTAGGAGTACAAAATAGAATGTCAACAACCATAAAAAACCGGAAATAAGTTATAAACTCATAAAATGCATTAGCGTTTGTATTGGTTTACAACCCCCAACCAGCCAGCGCCAGATGTTTCCTAGGACAACGCTTATCGAAAAGTAAAATCATAATCTATCTTAAAAACCTTATGTGATACGATGGAAAGAAATGCTTTTTCGAATTCAGGCCACACAAAACCATAAGGGACACATTGTTTCTAAGTCGGAGCAAAGTTCTTGTTGTTCAGTGTTACAGCAAACGGGAGAGAATGAGAGCGAGGGTCCGTTCCTCACAAACCGGAATCCTCTGGGTATGGAATCATACCTAGATAGAAAAGCAGGCACCACGAAACTCACTCATTGAGGGACTAATGTCCTATACTGAGAATATTTTCAAATACTCGAAATTTTCATGCGAAAAGTCGGAAGAGGGGAGAGACTAGCTTTTAGCCAACGCTCAATCTGAAGCGGAACAGACGAGAAGACCTAATCCAAGATAATTAATGATGAGGATAGTGATGATGATGGCGATGATGATGATGATGATGATGGAGGAGTAGGGAAATAGTGTCTACTGGATTGCCTATAACCTTGAATCTAGCAGTAGAATAGCATAGGTAAGCGTAAATATGTAGAAAATGTGTAAAAAAAACCGGCAATCGTACCTCAGGAAGGTTAGAAACTCGGTCGAAGTTTTCAGATGTCCCCATCAAGCAACCGAGTTTAAACCTCCCTGACATGTGCTGAGCTATCATACAGCAATATTAAAGCTAAATAGAAAATATTACAACGCCCTTCCATGTGATTCGTTTCGCAGCCGGAAGACGTAGGTTAGTTTACTTTACGACGCTTTATCAACATCTTAGGTTATTTAGCGTCTGAATGAGATGAAGATGATAGTGCCGATGAAATGAGTCCGGGGTCCAGCACCGACAGTTACCCAGCATTTGCTCTTATTTGGTTGAGGGAAAACACTGGAAAAACTTTAACCAGGTAACTTACCCCGACCGGAATCGAATCTGGGCCACCTGGTTTCGCGGCCATACGCTCTAACCGTTACTCCACAGGTGTGAACCATAGATCATAGAGAACTGCAGTAAGTACATGGGTTGAGTGGAGCATGATAACTGGTTAGCAAGCAAATATGCCACTTCAATCCATGGAAAAGAATGGTGAGAAAGTTGGATATGGATATAGTAAATGGTTGGATTATCTACAGAGAAATACATAGACGAGACTCCCTGGACCTACTTGAATTCCGACGATGCTTGGCTGTTCAATATCTCAAGATGTTTTCGAACTGCAAGAGAATGAGGCGCCCTACTTCATCACCTCGAGGAGTGAAATTTGATATGAGATTTGATAGTAGAGATCATTTAAAGGCATAACGACCCTTTTAGAAACATTGCCGGATAATAATAATAATAATAATAATAATAATAATAATAATAATAATAATAATAATAATAATAATGATTTATTTTAGCTGGCAGAGTTAAGGCCGTAAGGCCTTCTCTTCCACTCAACCAGCAAAAAGTGCCGGATGGAATGGTGTAAATGCAGACCAGTAACATTCCGCAAGAAGTGTGATGTAACTCTCTGTCAAAGATGCTTTGAGCCTTACCACACTCGGTAAAGACAGACATTACTAAAATAAGTGTGTTTCAGTATTGCTGCAGCATTGTATTGTTGCATTAATTACTAAAACCGTCATAAATAAATTTATTTATATTAGTGTAAATGTTTCTGGTTATAAAACATTAAATATGCAAAAAAAGTATTTACTTTATTGCAAATGAATACGCAGATATCATAAGTGCCCAGCGGTCTATTTATAGACAAGTGATAGTCAGCTACTTGGTGCACGGCAGAAGAAACAAAATATATTCTTGACATCATATGGATTAAATTTATGAAATAGATACATTCTTTTCGGTTTTTTTATAAAAATAATTTGGGCTTTAATGGGTTAATTAAATACAAAATTTTATAGAAAAGGTCCCTTGAGACTCTAAAATAACTTGAATTTTGTTTCACTATCAATCTGATGGCGGTTTACAAGAATATTGTAAGCACCATCGCATTTCCTATTCTTGAAGATATCACTATCTTCATAAAAAATTCAGGATCATTTTCTCTCCATCATTATCTTCCTCTTCCAGGATTAGCAAACAGGTGTCGAGATCCACCATGCGCTCAGCGACTGATCCAAGCGATCTCGCAGCCTGAGAAACCACAAGACTCGCAGCGTCATTGCGAAGATGGTTCGCAGCGGCGGCCTCGCATCTCGCACGTCGCATGCGTCGGCTCAGAGAAACTAAGGCTTAACGTTAATGCCTACAGCAGAGTCCGTATAGGCCAATTTCTATCTGATGCTTTTCCAATTCACTACGGACTAAAGCAAAGAGATTCACTATCACCTTTACTTTTTAACTTCGCTCTAGACTATGCCATTAGGAAAGTTCAGGATAACAGGCATGGTTAGGAATTGAACGGGTTACATCAGCTTCTTGTCTATGTGGATAACGTGAATATGTTAGGAGAAAATTCACAAACGATTAGGGAAAACACGGGAATGTTACTTGAAGTAAGTAAAGAGATAGGTTTGGAAGTAAATCCCGAAAAGACAAAGTATATGATTATGTCTCGTGACCAGAATATTGTACGAAGTGGAGACATAAAAATTGGAGATTTATCCTTCGAAGAGGTGGAAAAATTCAAATATCTTGGAGCAATAATAATAAATATAAATTACACTCGGGAGGAAATTAAACGCAGAATACATATTGGAAATGCCTGTTATTATTCGGTTGAGAAGCTTTTGTCATCTAGTATGCTGTCAAAAAGTCTCAGTTAGAATTTATAAAACAGTTATATTACCGGTTGTTCTGTATGGTTGTGGAACTTGGACTCTCAATTTGGGAGCAGAACAGAGATTAAGAGTGTTTGAGAATAAGTTTCTTAGGAAAATATTTGGGGCTAAGCGGGATGAAGTTACAGGAGAATGGAGAAAGTTACACAATGTATAAATGCATATATTGTTTTCTTCACCTCACATAATTAGGAACATTAAATCCAGACGTTTGAGATGGGCAGGGCATATAGCACGTATGGGAGAGTCCAAAAATGCATATAGTGTATTAGTTGAGAGACCAGAGGGAAAAAGACCTTTGGGGAGGCCGAGATGTAGATGGAAGGATGATATTAAAATGGATTTGAGGGAGGTGTAATATGATGATAGAGACTGGATTAATCTTGCACGTAATAGGGACAGATGGTGGGCTTATGTGAGGGCGGCAATGAACCTGTGGATTCCTTAAAAAACAATTGAAGAGTCCACTGTAAGAATTATGGATGTCATTTGGAATACATTTTGCAGGAGAAGCAATTGAAAGTTTGAAATGCTTAGCGCTCAAAGCTTAACTGTGATTTTGCGATCATTATTGGACAATGACTATCAGTGTTAATGCCATATAACTCCATGCTCATTTTATATGTCTTAAGCTATGCATTGACAGTCTTGGTTCATTTTCGACAAGAATGTGACATCCATAATTCTTCAATTTGTAAGTTGTAAATCTACTGTTAATGTCATCTATTGATCATCTTCTGATACCCAATTCTTATTATCTCCCACTGTTTCTCTAACATAATCTATGATTTCACCGTAGTATTCACACACGATTTGTCCTCTAATTTTCTGTTTTACTCGGCATCTGATTGTATATATTTTCTAGAAACTCTTTAAATTGTGGATTTTATAAAGTTTTGAATGGAATATTACCATCTTACTAGCATTTTACATCTTTTTTAAACTCAGATCTTGTATTTATCATGGGATTTGTACCTACAACATTATTTTTTGTTCAACACATTAAACGTTTTTAATATGCATTTTGGTTCGACAATGTTGCTCTACGTTTTGTATGTTCGTGTTCTTTAACTCTGACTTACATGTATCTACTGATGAAATAATCAGCTCCCATTTTCTGTAGGTTAGTAGCCTATATCCAGTATAATTTTTCTTACTATTGAAGACATTATTACAATAACAACCCTTGTCAAAATTGCTATTTTTCAGAAGAACAATAAAAATAAATAGAACAACACATGTCAGCTGTTTTCGTACAACTGGAGTTTATCCTTGTGGTTATTGCACCTGACATGTGTTATTTTTGGAGTCTATAAACTTTTGAAATAGTAGCAAATGTGTCCTTAACTCAATTTCATTAAAAATTACTGGGGCTGTTTTTGTAATAATGTCTTCAATTATTGTCTTCGGCATTGTAACCACTGAAACGACTTTTATATAATATATATTATCAAATCACTCATCAACTTACGAACACCGATTGCTGTATTTGCACTCACTGGTTACATGAAGTTGATGAAATCTATGTACGTACTGTAACAGCACCTGTGTGCTATTTGCTGTGCTGCCATGTATAGTTCAGACGCGCCGCGCTTCTATCCTCGTAAACAGATTATGTAGGTATTTTTCCCCGCCTTCTAATAATAAATTATTGAAAGACTTTTATTTTAATCCTTTAATGTGTAGAAACTTGATCCGAATAAATGAATCTGGGATTGCAGAAACAGCACATGTCATGAAAACTAAATTTTTCAGTAGACACAAAAAACGGAATTATTGGTGGTAGAGCACATCATTGGTTATAGTACTGGCTTTTTCAGACAGAAGCTTAATAAATGTGTCGTTTTATTACCAAATTTATTGGAATCTAATGGAATGTTAATGAAATAAATCAATATATATATTAGCTTGACATGTGCTGTTTCTGCAAGGAATCAAAATTGTAATTTCAGTTCAACTAAAGTTTATTTGTCAAATTAGGGATATAATGTATGCATAGGCCTACTGTATACTTACAGCCTTACTAATAAAACTCTTTATACAGACGTTTAACTGTCTTATACTTATACAATTTATACGTCGTGTGTAAATTCCTTACTAATAATCACTACATACGTCGCGTATAACAGTACAACTGTTACACAGCTACGTCATAGTTTCGTCATTACTTCGTTACGAAAGATAATAGAATACCTGAGGTTCTCTATTGCATCCGGTAGAGCGCTCTAGTGTGGCGTGTAAAGTATCGATAGTACAACTGGCTCTAATCGATTACCATACTATATTTTGGTCAAAGAGTACAAGCTATAGTAATATTATTCTATTTATTCTGTGCTCTTTGGTTTGTTCTTCTTTGGTTACTAGGCAACCATCATCATAAAATGACAGTCGATACGAACAGCTGTTAGAGGGGCGGCCATTATTTCTCTATATACAACGCTTAAACAAGGGGTTTCGTGTATATAACTACTGCAAAGCAATTCCCATTGTAAAGTTACAGGCTGTTTATACGTCCATCGCTTCTGCATGGTTTATTAGTAAAGTTTTCTGTCTCAACTATGCATAAGTCTAGTATAAAAACTATACACGGTTTATTAGTAAGACTGTATATATATATATATAAGTTCAGCATATAAATTTACTTATTTTTCGACAATAGGCCACGAATAATATTACTGTAAAATTCTTTATATTCATGTGATATGTAACGCATTAGTTTGCGTATATGGTCAGGCTTCTCTGTTTGAATTGGCACGATTTTTTTCTGGATATGCCAATAAAGAAGATAAATATGGTATTCTCCTTTGTACTTACAAGCAAACATTCTCATGGGAGCAGATAAAAAATTAATCTTTTTTTCTTTCATCCTTTTAATGATTTCAAAAGAAGTGCTTACACAAATTTTGGCCACTCGAGCGCAATTACGAAGGCCATAAAAATAAATTTCCCTGGGACCGGTTACAGAAAGAGAACAGAATTTCATGGAAAGTTTTATTGGAACAGAAATGGCAATTGTTGAGTTATTTTTCAGCGTATTCACCACCATAACTGAGACATTTGTCATTCAGTGGAATCAGTTTTTGTATCCTTGCAGACGTCTACCGCCTGGAATCGGAACCAATGAGTCGGCACATGTCTTTGACATGAGTTGTTTCTGCGCTCTTCCAGGACTTCACAGGTCTCCAAATGTGAGACGGCTATACGGACATATGTGGTTTCTGCATGGAATGATAGCAGTCCACGAAACTCGAATAAACTCATTTCGCCAAAAATAGTGACATGTGCTGTTTCTGCGATTCCTGATTCAAATATAATATTGTAAAATTTCTTTGCCGTCCTAGGAAACGTGGTAGGGCTTAAGGCTGGTCCACAATAAACCGGGAACGGGAACGACAACGAGAACAAAAAAAGAAATAAGCTTACATGTATTTTAACAATATTTCCGTTCTCGTTCTCGTTGTCGTTCAGTTCCCGGTTTATTGTGAACCAGCCTTTACTGAAATATTCAAAATATGAAAGGATCGTGTCTATACTGTAGGTATAAATGGCATTGGTACGATGAACACTGCATGAAGACGGGAAGTGTACCAGTATGCATTAAAATATAGATCCAGTAAATTAGTATATAGCTAAATGTAGTCATTGTTAAAAATTTCACTTTTAAGGAGCGATAGTGAATGATCATTTTAATTTATACTGCCACAACGGTTTAGTGTTCCTTCATCAATCCCGTGTATATACCCGATAGAGAATCTTTTCCAAGACTGCGTATATTAAAATATAATACAATATGATGCATTGTTCATGGTGAGTGGAAGCATGAATAGATGTAAAAATTATAATTGTATAGCCGCCAGGAACAAGGTTGTAACCCTCATTTCTCATAAGTTGACTTCTTCGTGAATAGTTGCTAATGATGCGCTATGTGTAAATCAGCACACATGTGTGATTGCCAACATTTCTCTAAAAATTATGAATGAATAATGAGTGAATGAATGAATTAATTAATTATTGAATTAATTAAGTGCATTTATTTATACACAATTATAGACCAGGACAGGATACAGCACTGTGACGTCACTTCACTCCGCTCTGCCTTCTCGTAGTCGACGTCTCTGCAGGGATGTGAAATGTGGACAGCAGTTTGCAGGGAGGGAGGAGAGGGTATTAGGCGTGCAGGTAGCAGTGATGTAGGAGATATATATAAGTGATCTGGTGTTCTTAACACAGTTTAATGCTTGACTATCCCAATGGTAATGTTAACTATTTGAATTGCACATCTTGTGTACTGATTATAAACAATTCAATTTCTGCTCTATCATGCGAAAATCAATCTATAACAAAGTCAGTCTCATATGATGGACACTTTCTTATATCTAATAATTACGTAGTATTTCATTGCAGTTAATTTGGCGAAAGAAATATAATGTAAAATAAAAGAAGTATTTATTATGCACATTAATTTGTACGTCAAGATGTCCTTTATTTATAATGACTGCAATCACACAAAGTGCTTAAAATATTAGAAATTATTAAACCTTTGTCGTACTACGAGAAAATAGGTATATGGAAACTATATTTTCTTTTCTCTGCCATTTGGAAGAAGGCACGGAAAGATTATGTGGCTATTTTTCTGCATTTTCTGTTTCTTTTTTCTTTAACTAATTAATCAATATTGGGACATAATGACTGGGCAATGTATTATCTAAGACTGCATGTTAGGTTGCGACCTGACAAGGTACATCTAGATTTAGGCTTAGCAAGTTTCATAACAGAAAATAATTGTTCGCATACATATGTCTAACCAAACATACATAATACCTATGCAGCAAGTGCGTACAATCTCGGGAATCTGGCTTGGGAGAAATTCTTGTAAAAGTCAGCCAAGTCCTTCTTGTGTTATATTTTTGTCCTTCAACAAATCGTCACATTGTAAATTTAACGGTTCCAGTTGGTACCTGCTAGGAACATCTTTGACATCTGGGGAATAAGGGGTTGCAAAGAGCTCAAATGTAGTAGAAACCGTTTCTATATCTTGAAACCTAGACCCAAACTGGCGAAGAAGATCATGTATAATTTACTTGCATATATTCTTCAGAGAGACTAATGTCCGGATCACGCACTTGCGATAACTTTGAAAAATGCACAGTGTTTCCAGCCAGGAGTTGATTTACCCATAGAGACAATGACAATTTGAACCTTTAACTCTATAGCAGCCGCGGCGAAAATGCGATTCACGAGCACAATGTGGCTCGCAGTGCATTTCCCTTGCTTCCTACCTACCTACAACCCCCACCCCCTCACTCACTGGAGTCAAACTCCGTTCCATTTGTATTTGTCTCTGACCTGCGTGTGGCGTATCGTCGCAATGTCTCTTTCGAAACCATGTACCTATATAAAAACGAAAGTTTCAAGTAGGATGGGAGGATGCATTTTTTGCTAACAATATGATGAGAATATTAAATGTATGATTTATTTACAAGTATTACTAGGAAAACGGTTGTATAACATAAAACGGCATTATAAGTTACTACATGTTACTGATGAAACATTAAAAGGTTAAGTGTTGTTATCATCATCATCATCATCATCATCATCATCATCATCGCTGTACGTCGATCCTTTTTCAGCAGATGTACGAATAATGCGGTTAGATCTTCAATTTAAATTCACATATTTACAATGTGATGTTAAATGAAAGCTAGATGTAAGGACGTGACAAATGTTGACTTTTCAAATCTTTGGCAAAAAAAATAAATATTTGAAGCTTCGTTCTTTCGCTTGCTCTGTTGAAGCCATGTTCGCTAAAACTTACGTTTGTGAAAAATTATTTTCAACGATGAAAATAGTAAAAATCAAATTTAGATCACGACTGACAGACAAATACCTTCGTGATCAACTACGACTGGCAGTAAGCGACATAACTCCTGATTTTGAAACTCTGCCGCAGAGACATTCTGAAGACTATTAATTTTAGGTTGTGATAAAGTGTCCTATGTTTTTTTGTTCATTTCTTTCTTCGTTACACATACTAAACATTAGTTTGTAACCTTGTACTGTATATAATTTTATATAAGTGCCTGACATAAGGAAAATGAAAAACCGTTAATGTCAGACAGTTGCTTCAATTTCCCTTCGGGTGTCCGCCTCCCTCCATAGGTGCTATGCACGTTGCAGCTTACACAGTGGCTCGGCGCACGATAGCATTTTCGCCACCGCTGCTCTATAGTATATCAGTTACAATTAGATCCTTGCCCTAAAGTGAAGTATTTAAATCGTTTAAGTGGCTTGTTAAATCAGAATGAAAAGACAAGTGACTTCCAGGTTTTTTTTTTTACAACTGAGGGACAGGCTGATATAGACTAGTTATGAATAATCTTAACTCAAAGAAATGCCGTTTATGTAGGCAACTTTGCATTACGATGCTCTCACCTGACGTCACACGAAATGAAGAACGTGCTCTTCCTCCACAAACGTCACCCGGTCTGAAACTGTCTTCCGCTGGACTAAGGGTCGCTTACAGAGGGAGTGAAAGTTGGTGGGAGAAACGTGATGTCAGAACCCACCCCGCTAACGGATGTAATCATGATTACCAGTTTGCTCGCGTCTGATTACTAGACGATTGAAATATTTCCTTGGACTTTTTTCTAACATCGTTCAATTTTCTACAATTTACACTAGATTATTCTATCACAAATTTAAATCAACACTGTTTTGAATTTGTTATTTTAAGACGCTTTATCAACAGCTATGTTTATCTAGCGTCTGAGTGAGGTAAAAGTGATATGTTAGCGAAATGACTCCTGAGTGCAGATATGAAAGTTACACAGCATTTGGTCTTAATGGGTTGAGGGAAATCAACACCGTTCATTCGACTGTTACTTGGAAAAATATTCACTAATTCTATTCTGTACGTGGTGTATTAAGACCTAACTCAACTGCAATAATACGGCTGATCATCCGAATGCGAAGAATTGTGCAATAAATACAACTTAAGTCCGAACACTCGTATAGTGGGAATCGTCCGCGTCTTCCCCATACTGAGCTTCAGGACGATGGGAACCTCGAGGTTGGAAACTGTATTATTCATGCATTTATGAATTATATTTGCGCTGTACAATTTATGCGCCAACTTATTGAATTTTTCAAACGAAACAATTTTCAAATAGTCATAGATCAGGAAGAAATACAAGTATAAATAATTGTTCATCACATAACTCACCTAAATTAGGTGCAATTTATAGTATTCTCGTTTAAATTTTCTTACCTGGAATATGTTGGTGATTTCATAAATTGGACTTCTGCTCCAATCGTAAGGGTACCAGGCGTCAAAAGGCAACATTGGCTGGTTGCTGATTATCAATCTTACACTAGTTTGAATCACGTGAAACGTTACGCCGACAATTGTAACTCTTACAGCATTAGATCTCATTCTGGGTATCCACGATGCCATACTTGCATTTCCTGTAACGTGATCCTTTATAGGAAGATCTTCCCAAATAAAGGTATCCGCAAGAATCAGTAACCTTTCTAGTCTGTCCCGACGAAAACTGGAAAAGAAAAATAAATATGGATAATAAACTCTATTAATATTCTACATATAATATTAATACATTATTCACATTAAAATTAAACGTTTTTCATATCATAAAATGTTAAATAACAGATTATAATTATTGCAAATTATTGTATATAAGGCTTTAATTGTTTACAGACATATCATTTGAATATTAGTTTCCATTATATTATGCTTCATTAGACAGGACCGGAAGGAAAAAGACCTTTTGGGAGGCCGAGACGTAGATGAGAGGATAATATTAAAATGGATTTGAGGGAGGTGGGATGTGATGATAGAGACTGGATTAATCTTGCACAGGATAGGGACCGATGGCAGGCTTATGTGAGGGCGGCAATGAACCTTCGGGTTCCTTAAAAGCCATTTGTAAGTAAGTAAGACATTCCAAATAAATTATTTGGAAAAAAGGTTTCCTAGAAATTCTTAGAATTTAGAAGATAGGAATTTTATCCTATTTTATTTTAAGAAGATTTAGAGAAATAGAGTGAATATTACGTAGTTATTGTTCAAAGAAAATTAGTAGACCTAAATAAATAACAGTAAATTAATAAATACTTCTGCAATTGCGTTATGAGAATAATCTCTTAAATTTGTAGAAAAAGCACAAAATTTGCGGACTTAAGTTTTATTGTTTAATAGGCACACTTCACAGTGTGTAACTATTGTCTGTACTGTCTGAGGTTTCAAGTACAGCTTTATTGAGGCGGTACTATTACACCAGTTTTATTATTACCTGTATAAAATCTGTGGTGTTTGGGTAAAGGGAGACAAGTAATAAAAATGAGTTTGTAGATAAATGAAAATTAAATTTCGGACCCTTATTGCAAATAATTTTCTACACAAATAAAACACATCAACTGCTAGTATTCTTTTGATTTTTGCACAATCACTTGTAAAATTTAACTTGTGTGTTCATCTGGGGAACAAACGTCTATCTGTACAAAAAATGACTTTACCCGAACACCACCGAAATAAAACGCGAACTAAACATCTGTAATTTAGCAATCACTGTGTTCTGTTCCATACATCTTACACACAAAATATTTTAACATGATATCGGGTAATTATGCAATTCACGTCTTCGATAATCCGATATTCCAAAACGATAACATTGTTAAATTTTCATTGCGATTATTAATCTCAAATTATTTTTCACTCTTAATCAATTTTTGTAATACGAGTAGTAAATGAAAAGTTTTGCTATAGAATTAGATCTAAAATAAATTTCTCAGTGTGAAAATAAATACGATGAAATATGCTGTAAAAATACCTTAAATAAAGGTGCGTCCACATTGCCGCAAAAATCACAGGCACAATAATTAAGAATTCACTCGCTTTATCTGTATCTTCCGAATAGAAGAACATTTTTATCAAGATGGTTAAAGATGTGAAGTAATGAAGAAGGTTAACAATTATTAGGTAAATTGTATACATAAATGTCTTAGGTCGGTTGTATAGAGGAACACCACCCAAAGCAAAGAAAATATTGTAGACTCCGAACGTCTTGTCTCTGAGCGATGCCATCCTCCGTTTAGGGTAGGCTATATTGATGTATGCCAGCGACCGAACCTTCAGCGAATGACTGGGCGTTATTCCTTCAAGTTCCTGGAAGTTAGTTATGTCCCTCCTTCCTAAAATTAAAGTTTCCCTAACAACTACTTAATATTACAAATGCTACAAACTTTTAACTCCAATTATCCATAACGTGCGTTATTACTAAGGCTTACAATTAAAACATCTATGAGATCTAATGTAATGGAAAATTGAAGAAGAATTACATTTAGAAACAAAAAAAAAGAATATTTAATTTATTTTATTAAGTAATATTTTAATATTATGAAACATTACATGTGTAAAGCTTAAAAGATATCACCCACGTATGCCCCGAAGGCACTTGAGGACATGTAGGTTAGGTTGAGTACCATGATTTCTTGATCTCGGGACTAGAACGAGGTGGTGTGGTCGGTACCAAGTGACGAACGCCTTTGTACCTCCTGGAAAGACCAAGTTGTCAATTTGATACCAAGCTGAGTCTACTTCGGAGCCGTTTTGTAAAATCCCGTCTCGACTACTCGAAATCAAACCCCAGATCAGAATTTATAAGTAGATTTCAACTTTGAAACTATAGAAACAATATTAATAAAACATTTAAACGATATTTAAATGAATAATTTCAAGGGAAAAAATTGTTCCGGGGCCGGCTATCGATCCCGGGACCTCTGGCTGAACGTACCAGCGCTCTACCACTGAGCTACCCGGGAACTCCAACCGACACCGTCTCAACTTTTCCCTTATATCCACACACCTCGCGTGGGCTGACGGAACGCCAGAGACCCACAACGAGTGCACACAATCTATGTGTGACTTGGAATTGTGGTTTTCTGTTAACGACACATTAACGTATATATTATTCAAATCTAGTCTTTCAGGTGAAGCTCCCTGTAAAATGTGCTTTAATGATAAATTAAGAATGGTATATATGTGTGGATTTGAAGGTTGTAGCATTGCTTCTTGGAATGCAATTAGGCTATGGTACACAAAATCTTGCTGCTTTCTGTGCGAATGGAACAGTCGCGCTCGTTATAACCATTATAAAATAAAACGACAAGCCAGGAAAGAAAAATATTATACAGCAACCTCTTGTGCCACAAATAAAAGTATTTTTACCGCCTTCACACATTAAGTTAGGATTAATGAAGAATTTTGTTAAAGGGATGAATCATAAAACTGCAGCATTTAAGCTTAAACATATCCAGGAATAATTTCATGCTATTAATGACTCGAAAATAAAAGAGGGAGTTTTCAATGGACCACAAATTAGAGAAATAATGGACAATCACGTCGATTCTTTGTTGGAAGGAAAAGAGAAAGCCGCCTGGATTGCATTCAAGGAGGTTGTATTAAATTTTGTGGGTAACCGTAGAAGTAAGAACTATGAAGAACTAGTGCAAAATTTACTGTTGGCGTATGAAACTATGTATTGTAACGTGTGCCTGAAAATTCACTTCCTTCACTCCCATTTTGACTTTTTCCCCAATATGCTAACAGACTATTGTTGAACTTTATCTCGTGATTTACCTGATACCCAGTATAAAGAAAATGTAGAAAAAGAAAGCTGTAATCTTCTGAACAGTGAATATTTAACCTTATTGTCATTATATAAAGCAGTATTTTGAATAGATATAAATTCGAAAATTTCTAAAAAAAAAACCGTAACCAACAACTGTTTTTATTGTCATATTCGTATTCAGGAGGCTCGAATTATATAAAGAACATGTATCACATGCCCAGCGCAAAAAGAAGTTAACATTACGTAGGAAAGTGTTGCTTAAAGCAGAGCCCTACAACTGAACTCTCCATGGAGCAGAGGAAAGCGGCTCTTTCTCACGAAATACTACTGCGATCTCTCCAGTGCAAAACAGTTGTGCAGAGGCGATTGTTAATTATATATATATATATATATATATATATATATATATATATATATATATATATATATATATATATATATATCGCGTATTTATAATAGGAATTTCATTCACTGTCGAAACAATTGATACGACTTAAATGGGATTGAAATTAACATATTTCATATAATTAGAAGATTAGTAATTGAGAAAATAAACTTACACAATCGCTATGTATAGTGTTTAAAAAGAGTACGTAATGTAATGTACTATGAATATAGTAATAATGTTCAAACGTATGTATGCATATATAATTTATTTTTTATATAAATACCATCACACTTTCTCCTAGTGTCATACAGTAATAATGGATAAGTATTCTTCAACAAAATTTAAAATATTAATGGCTGGTTTCTCCAAGTTTCAATAATCAATCCAAATGAAACATTAACTAGTGATTATTAAAATATTTAACAATTAACTAAAATACGAGCAGTTCAAGGATCACAATGGGGAAAATGACAGACCATCATAAGGACCACGACAAGGCCAAACAGTTCTTGTCGTGGTCGTTATTGTGGTCTTTATCGTGGTCCTTGTTGTCTGTGTAATGGTACTGTTCGTGGTCTTTGTTGTCTTTGTAATATTTAATATCCTGTTCGCTATCGTAGGCGTGATCTTTGTGACCTATATGGTGGTCCTTGTCGTTATGCATATAATGGTCCTTGTTGTACTTGCTGTGGTACTTATTGTGGTTCTTGTTGCCTGTGTCATGGTCTCTATCGTGTTACTTATCTTGATTCATGTCATGACTGTTCTCTTCAACCATGTTGTGCTTTTCGTGGTCCATGTCTTGATCCTTTTCGTGGTCCTTGTAGTACTTCTTATCGTTATCGTTATCTTTATCGTTGACTTTATTTTCTTTTTTAAACGGCATTTCACTTGAAATATAAATGTCAACGTATATGCCCAACTTGGAATCAGGCCACAAAAGGGAAACACTGTAGGAGGAGAGTTCGGTCTGGTGCTGTGGATTGAATTCGGCGTAGCTCAGTGGTCAGAGCGCTTTTTACGTAGAACCCGGGTTCGATTTCCGGCGCCGGAGCGAATTTTTCTCCTCAAATATTAATTAAACTTATTTTCTTTGTCATGATCCTATACTTGCCATTTCAAAATAATACTGTTTTTCCCATTTGGCAAGTGACTTTTGTGTCATACGATAGATAACCCAGTCTTCGTCGCAAGGTCTTAAAAAGAATTACGGCAGTGTAGCAGATCAATTAGTTACTCAGGATCTCGTGTACCGATTTTTATGAAAATAATATTTGAGGTGACCTGTACTGCGTGTTCCAAAGCTTATTCGAGGCGGAGAAATCAACGGTCTCACCAGCACGATTCCCCACTCGGTACGTGGTCCTAAATGGTCCGAGATGTAAAAATTCTTTGTCAGTGTTTTGGAAGGGTGTGCCTGAGATGAAACCAAGAGTCTGGATTTATGCTTGTTTCTCCATCTCGTCTCAGGTATTTAAATATAGTTGTTATTGTTATTTAATATCAAATCCTTGACGCTTGTTGCAAAAACATTTAAATTTCATTGCAATAAAATTATTGTTAAACACAAAATAATAACATTTAGGTCTACAATGATAATGAAAGATATTATTTCTTAAATTATATCACAGAGCTACCTATTTTAATTATTTAATAATTTATTAAATAAGGAAATAAATAAATAAGTAAATGAATAAATAAATATATCAATAAATAATAAATAAATGATAAAATTATATAATCAATAAACAACGAAATAAATAATTAAATGAGGAAATATATCCGTGACGTTACAGCTCATGAAAGGCCAAGACCGACCAGCCGGCTGCTGGCCTCACGGCCATATGTCGAAGCAGAGGTGGACGATCATCCAACCAGAATGCAGGTATCGTATGGTTAGCACGATGAGCCCCCAGCCGTTATAGAAAATAAATAAATATGTTAACACTAAATAAGTAGATAAATAAAAATTATAAAACTAAATTAATAGGAAATAAACAAACAAATAAATAAGTAAATAAGAAAATAAATAAATGAAAAGTGTCTAAATGAATAATAAATAAATAAATAAATAAATAAATAAATAAATAAATAAATAAATAAATAAATACTTAAATATATATATAATATAAATTCTTAAGTAAATAAGTGAATAAATAAATAAGCAAATAATTAATAAGTACATTAATAAAAAGTAAGTAAATAAATAAATAAATGCAGAAACAAATGAATAAACAAAAAAGTAGGTGAATAAATAACTAAATAAATAAATCCCAGTGAATACATGCGTTAAATCGTTTATAAGAAGGCTGGAAATTGGCTTCAAATACACAGAAACTATAGGTTTGATTAATATACCAAATTATAATGCTTACATGTGTGTAACTTGATGTACTTCATATAGAGTATACTTGTGTCATAGTAGAAATGAAGTTGATTTCTTATAATTTCAAATCATTTGAAAGCAGCAATAGAATGATATGATTTATAAATTTAATTTCCTTCATTTATTTGGTAATAAAACATTTCACATAATAATATATCGCTTGCATTTGTAACAAATCGATGGTCAGCGAATTGTATTGTCTGAAAGGAAATTATGCTTACTGTATACTTCTCCAAAAGAAAAGTTCAAGAATTCATTCCACAAAGTTGTATCTTGAATTAAGTTCCTTTGTTAAAACTTCTAATTATTCTTCTTTTGTATTTAAAAGTAATTTAATGTTTTCTTGAGAATTTGTAATGATATAGTAGTTGATAATAAGAATTAATTGATAATGTAAGTAAAGAAAATGAAAGAAAATTATACGACAATTAAAACATAATTACGCAATAACTTTAATAAGAAAGAAGTAAAACTTCGCATTCATTCTGTTCCTAAAACAGTTTCTCGTCACAATGAAAATAAATTATGAAGAATGAAGCCATTACCATAAGAAGCAGTAACTAGAATGCAAGGTGAAAAAAGTAAAACTCGGCAATTATTTGATACTATGATGAGCAATTTAAATATTTTGGCAAAATATAGCATATTAGACAGTTTGTCTAATACGTTATTTTAGAAAAAAGAGAAGGATATGGAAAACAGTTCACAAGTATTTTCAATACCATTTGGAGATAATATGATGACTTTTCACAGTGATTAATAAAATTCGTTTGTTTTCATTCAGTTACACAAATATTTTTATTAAAAGAATTTCATTTTACTCATTTGTAGCCTTTCTGAATCTTATAGTGAACAACGCAAAAGTGCAGTGTCGATATTCTAGTGATTTACGATAGAGGAGTACGAGCGTTAAGTCCATTTTTAAGAAAGGACTTGGCTATTTTTTTTTATCCACTAGTCTACGGACTGAGCGAGTTTTCAAGTGATATGCACAATAACACAAACTTTTATACAAGGTCTGGCGTTGTTTTGGAAGAAATCAAGCTTAATATATAATGATAGAGATATTAAATATAATCATATATATACACAGGGTGTTTCCGAGGTGGTGTTACAAACTTTCAGAGATGATGGCGAAGGGCGCGTGTATCAATTTGAGATAAGGAACCATGGTCCGGAAATGACTGAGTCGAAAGTTATAAGCAAAAATAGTTGTGTGGAAATGGAACTGTAATTTGGCACCGCGTGTCCTCCTTTCCTTAACCTTTGGAACAGTCGTGGAAAGATGGTATGGGCCGGATGTCTCCTACGTGGGTACTTGCCCCGATACAATCTGTGAGCTTGTCTACTGTTCCCATTGGCTCATCCGTATTCGAAAATCGGGTCTGCATATTCCGCTCTCGTGTACTCCTCCACTTCACTAGGACTGATCAACTGGACACTGCAACTTGTACACATACACTGCTGTCTACAGACGTGCATATCAGGACCAACCATGTCCGTTACACATTACGCTATCTGCATTGCTTTAGTGTAGTTTCCTGTCTCCACTCCTCAGACAGCGCTCTGAATGGAACACGGTAAGTAGACAACGTAAACAACGTCAGATGAATTCAGTATGTGTAAGATGTACAGCTGTCAAAAGAAAAAGTGGCCGCTCTCCTGAATCAAAGTTCCCTTCGGGTATCTTCGCTACAATTCGGAGACAGGCGATGTTACATGTTGTTGGACCACGTTGCCTGATATCTACAGTTATAATTGAAGTATACTGTGTGTTATTCGATAGCATAATGGTAGCGTTCAGGCCTCTTATTCATGAGGTCCTGCGTTCGACTACAACCTCGTGCTTTTTATGTCCTTTTTTGTTCTGTTTTTGAGACAGACAAACTATACATAATGGCTCCTATCTCTTTTACGATTAATTTAGTAATTAACATCAGGTTCCTTAATATATTATGCCGTGACTTTATCATTATCATTATGATATTGTGACTGCAAATGGAAAGAAAAAAGATTTTATTCTCAATAAAATATCTTTCGTGGCATAAACATAACAAATTTACTGGCGTCGGCCTTAAAACATTCAAACAATTAAGCGTTCAAAAAACAAAACAAAAGCCACAATTCAATATTTAGTCTATCTTCCTCTTATCTCGATCATCTTGCAGTCGAGTGGGCTGGAATTGACTAGTCTTTGCAAATAGCGACTGTTCTTAGACACGATATTCCAGGCATTCTGAACATACACACATAAATGTTCTGTCCATGGGCAGGTCTTTCATTGCAAACCCAGCAATCTCCAATCTTTCCTATTTTCTGCCTTCCTCTTAGTCTCCGCATATGATCCACATATCCTAATGTCGTCTATTATTCTTTTCAACCAGAGACCCAACCAATTCCTTATTCTCTTTCTAATCAGTTTCAGCATCATTCTTTCTTCACTCACTTTTTCAAACACAATTTTATTTCTTATTCTGTCTGTCCACTTTACACGCACCGTTCTTCTCCACATTCACATTTCAAATGCTTCAATTCGTTTCTCTTCATTTCGTCGTAATGTCCATGTTCTTTCCCATACAATGCCACACTCCACACACAGCACTTCACTAGTCTCTTCCTTAGTTCTTTTTCCAGAGGTCCGCAGAAGATCCTTCTTCTTCTATTAAAAGCTTCCTTTGTTCATGTTTGCAGTTTTCTTGGGAAGGATAGGCCTAAATGCGGTAACATCCCGTTGCTTTCCGCACACCACTATCTCTTTCGCATCTTATTAAATTCCAAGGGGCCCAAGCGTGGAGATGAGGAGAGTGGATTTGACTAATTGGGCCCTCCGGACTTCACCGAAAGTCACGGCAAGGGTTAAATATTAATTCTATCAGGATGTTTGACCCGGTCAGAGACGGGAAATCTCAATTAGCCTTTGCCCCCGCATCCTGGACTAGCTTCTACGAATCATCAGAAGATCTTAGAGTGTGATTGGGCCAATTTTTCCAAAAATGTTTCCACACTTTTGCTCTCGTAGCTCAGCGGACGAACGTCGGAATTTAGATGTAAACGTCTCAGGTTCAATTCCTCGTTACTCCTTTTCATTTTATTGTGGTTCAAGATAGTATAATGTAATAATACAAAAGAAAAACTAATACCAGTATTATGCAACTGGATTTTTCCAAACCTAATATTAAATTTATGTTATTTATATCGCTAAAGAACGATTACAATATAAATAACTTGAATATTATTTATACAGTATCACTAAAGAATGATAACAGAATATAAATGATAAATATCGGTTTGTTTAATTAATATGTTGCGAAAGAACAATAATAATATAAATAACTTGAATATTATTTTATAATGCTAATGAAGGAAAACAGAATATAAATGATAACTTGAATATTATTTAAATCGCTAAAGAACGATAAAAATATAAAAAACGTGAATATTATTCATATCGGAATTTCACAGATTTATTACAGATGTATTTAAGAAATTGTAGAAGAATAGTAATTAGTAACAGTGTCCTATTTATTCTTCTTGGAGCCAAATTTGTAACTTTTAAAAGTGTGGTTACTATGTTGAAGTGTATGTGTTGTAACGGATGCTTGATTTGTTATGTATGTGAGTCAGTTATGGGATGCTTGATGTCGTCGCAATGTCGTAATTATAGTTTGTGTGACTATTGTGTATTAATTTATGATGTATGGTACGGAAAGCTGCATATTTGTGTTATAGAAGTGTTACGTATGTGTGTTGTTAATATTTTTGTATGTTACAAATTGATACCTGATATTTGTTTTGCAATCGCAATGCCTAATTTACGGATTGTTTATGTTTTGTTTACATCGCGTAAGCTAATTTAATTTTCTTTTCCATTTCTCTTTATGCCTATCTTTTTTGTGTATAAAACTATAGCCCTAACATACATATATAAAATAGGGCTAACCTCCATTGGAAATACAATAATAATAATTATTCATATCGTTATAATACGATAACAGAATACAAATGATGACCTGAATTTTATTCATATCTCTAAAGAACGATAACAAAATATAAATAACGTGATATCCATAAAGAACGATAACTGGATAAAAATCTTAATTTGAATATCATTTACATCGCTAAAGAAAGATTAAAAAATAAAATGAAAACTTGAAGAAGGCCCGAACCCACGACCTTTGAATCATTAAACAAGCACTCTACCGCTGGTCTACGAGGCGTAGATATGGAACACTTTCATAGTTCCGGAACTGCATGTACAAGCACATGCATCGTGTAACATCGCCGCGACCCGAAGTGGACTTTGAAAATATTCGCTGTTCACGAGTGCGGCCACTTTTTTTTTGACAGCTGTACATATAAATACACATAAATAAGGTGAATAAAATTATTTCATTTCCACAGAACTATTTTTGTTTGTAACTTTGGACTCGGTCGTTTCCGGACCAGGGTTCCTTTTCTCAAATTGATACATTTGCCCTTCGCCATCATCCCTCAAAGTTTGTACCTCCACCTCGGAAACAACCTGTATATATAAATGATAAAATGGCCAAATGGACTGAGGGAGTTTTGGAATCACTTTCTTCAATTAATGACAAACGAAACTGCCTCTAAATTTATTTTTTATTTTATTGGGTTATTTTACGACTCTGTATCAACATCTGAGGTTATTTAGCGTCTGAATGATAAGAAGGTGAAAAAGCCAGTGAAATGAGTCCGGGGTCCAACACTGAAAGTTACCCAGCATTTGCTCGTATCGGGTTGAGGAAAAACCCCGGAAAAAACCTCAACCAGGTAACTTGCCCCGACCAGGATTCGAACCCGGGCCACCTGGTTTCGCGGCCAGAAGCACTGCCTCTAAATTTTACACAGTATCGAATATGTCAACAATAAAGACCAGTTTTATTATTAGCATAATATTATTATGTTTTCAGCCTGCAAATCGTTCAGTTCTTAACAGCTGTGATAGTATTACATAAGTGACGGAGAAACGAAAGATCGTGTGATTGTAACAGTATTTGTGTAACACTCTTATTCTAGTAGACCTTTAATTTTAAGTTATATATCGAATTGCAAACCATAGTATCCTAACAGTAGAAACTGCAGAGTTAAATATGGTAACTTAATTTGAAGCTAATCTATGAAAGTAACAAATTATAGTCACGTCGCTCTAATTTCCGGCAGCCAATCACGTTGCAGATCGGCTACATTTAAACGTGTGCGTCTTGTGATTCGTTGATGAAGACGTTATGCATTTCCTAAGGCTCGATAAATACTTAATATAATCGCCCGCCATTTTGGCTCTTTCGTTGGCGTTCGCAGAAAGCACGCGAGGACGTTATTTGCCGATCAATTATTTGCTGAATTACAGTGCGTTTGATATATTATCATAGGAGCTACGACATGATAATGTTTAACAGTATGGCAAATAGATTCCTCGCCTGGTAGCTCGGCAACGAAAGAACAAAAATGGCGAACGATACTACCTAACTAGACTTTGTAGAGCTTTCACTTCCTAAGACGTAAACAAAGAGGAGTCACGCCGGGAATAATAGCGTCGCGACTAGTAAAATTGCATTATGTAACAAGAATTACAAAGATTTGTTATTTGTCATTCATATATTGGTAACATTGTCACTTGTCATTAGTATCTATTATGCAATAGGCCCCAGAAGGTTGAAGAGTCCAGAATATCTGTAGGTATGAGACCGTCATAGTCGTAGCACAGCTGAATTCTGCGCCATGTTCTGGCAGATGTTTTGTAGAGATAATTCAGGATCACGTGCGTGAAGGCATCTTCTACAGCTACTAGTAACTTTTCCATTGTGTGATACCGATTATTACTAGGGCCGTGACATCGGTATATTTGTACTACTTTGTAGACGATTCTTAAGCATACCACACGGTGCATCGTCATGCACTGTCTTTGTTTACGGTTCGCTCGTTCAGTCAGACTCAAGCAGTTTGCCCTGGAGTGCTTCTTCCTCTTGTTCCCATTTTAACGCGATGTGAATCATGGTTGGAAGCTTGCACATATTTTCACAATAATTTTCCCAGCGTAAAAGGAGTCATACAGATGTTTGACAGAAACGATGCAGCTTCCATAAGTAACGCCCAAACTCTTATTGGTGACCCAAATATTAAAAAACATTGTGAATATATTTAATCTATTTTGGATTTATCTCCTCTACAATCGAATGTCGCGAAAAGACTGGTGTGAAATTGGTGGAGCAAATTTCCAAAGTAAATAATCTCATCTCAAAAGTGAATGGTCTGCAAGATGATATAAGCAAAACTGTGTGCGAAAATAAACACAGTAATACAAAAAGAACGGTGGTTTGTCAGCTGACAAATGCGATTGTTATCAACTTGATGTAGAAATGGATGATGTGAAATATTTTATAGGCTATTTACGCCCTTGGTTTCAGCCGATGTTGAACGCAGTTTTTCCGCATACAAGGTTATACTATCCGACACTCGGCGGTCATTTTCATTTGAAACTTTGAAAATGAATGTTGTTTATCGTAGCAGGAACCGAATTCAAGCAAACAACATGCAACAAAATTAAGATACGGAATAGATATGACAAATAAATTAATGTAACAGTTAAATATAGGGAAAGCAACATTGTACGCCATATATGTTTTCGGCATTGTAAAACTGTAATGCAAAACTTTAAATATTAAAAAAAAAGAAAACATGTTTGAGACTTAAGTTTTACCACATTTGTCACAATTTGAGTATGATTTCCAACAATGATTCTCAACCTAATCAGCACTTTAGACCTTTCCGATATTAACCCTTATATACAATGATTGTATTGTCTTGATTTTATAATACGTAATAATCGTATACGGAACATGGAACGTGCTTGCTTAGGCGTGTGTCAAATTCGCTTCCACTGCCTGTACTTGAAGCACGTCGTGTGTTCACCTTCAAACGACTTCAAACTAATACAAATACACCGATGTTACGGCCCTAGTTATTACGTACCAAGGTACGCAAGATTACGAACACGCCAACACGTATCTTCTCGAAATATAGTCGGGTACACCCACTTTTCGGCGAATATAGTGGGTACGCCTACTTTTGGCCACTCTATATTTCGTATTTAACCCGAGGCACGACGTCCATGCAAACCAAAGACCGACCAGTGGACTGCTGGCCTAATGTTCACATACTTCAGCAAAAGTGAACGATCATGTAACCAGAACAGGAGGATACCTGTGTAAAATTCATATGGCGTGGAAATAAATATAAACTGCCCAAACTACATGTAGGAGTATGGGAAATTACTTGGAATATTGCATTAGAAAATAACAGCGCGTTTTTCTTTAAAGACTAGTCAAGTTTTCATTCTACGTAAATACTTGTTTATCAAAATGCGAGATAATTACACCCAACACTGTTCAGCATCTGAGTACCTCCTACTCCAAGCCTACAGACCGGGACTATTAAACTTTTCGATAATCTTTATCGAGGCTTAAATTTCACAAAATTAACATTAACATGGACAGAGAAATTTATATTGGCCTCCATTCTATCTGCTGTGAAGATTTTTAACTAGCTATGTCCATAGTTTCCGGAGAGGTTTCAACTTGGGTTCACTAACAGTTTTCTCAATTCCTTATCTGCTAAGAAATTTCTCTTTTTCTTTTTCGTTCTCACGTTCTACCTCTTCATTTCATAACGATTTATATTGTTGAATAGGGAAGATTATTATATACCAGTGGCTGAACACTTCAGAAGAATATATTGCAAGCCTCCCTGATCTTGCGCTTAGCACAACACATGACCACCGCTGAGAGAACACAGGACAGCACATGTCTGTATTCTATGTTTATACCCTGGCTTTCTGTTTTGTACTAGTGTTGGCACCTGTAGGAGGAGGGAAAACCTGACCTTCCAACAAACTTAGAAAACATTGGAATGAAAAGGCAATGCAACAAGCCATAAAACAAGTTCGAGAAAAGACGTGAGATACGATTCATCTGCATTCAGTATCACGGTTGGGAAAACACTTTCTAATAAAGATGCTGAATGATTTTTCCTGTGCGTTTTTTAGTAGAGGTCATTTTGACTTTGCAGTTTTGTTAATCTTGTAACTTGTTAATAGTTTTCATATTTGGACCTCAATTTTTATGAAGGAAATATGTTAGATTTTGAGGAAATTATTTTTTTCAAACATTTTGTAACATCTTACGAACTTCTAAGTCCGGTGTACCAATCTCAAGGACATTCAACAATAAACGTATATATTATATTATATTATATTATATTATATTATATTATATTATATTATATTATATTATATTATATTATATTATATTATATTCTCTCGCTCATTATATCAGCTTATATATTGCTGCTTTTAAGATTTCTTCCTTATTTACTACTGAAATCGATCATCAGCATAAAGAAAAGTATTGGTTTCGATATTATTAATTTAAAAATTATCTCTAACATCACTTTTCCATCTCTTAATGACGTCGTTAATCGTAGTTATTTGTCATTATCACAGAAAACTTTTGTACATATTCATTTTTCGTAAACATGCAAAACTTAAAAAAATATTCAGGGCACAGGACCTTTCTTACGGAACCAGAACATTGTTCTAAGACACAGTACAAAAAGTAAGGATTATTCTAAAATAATATGTAGGAGTAGGCGAAATATTATGACGCTATGAGAGACTGAGGGTTTAAATATAATGCATAATAAAGTTGAGTTGGTTTCAAGATATTTTATTGACGTTAATTTTCCGGAATTATATGCCTTAACCCGTATTTCGTGCCTTTATTTCTGTTAGTGCTGATATTATAAAGTTATTTTTGAAGTTTTCATCTTCAAATTCTGTTGGTTTGTGTTTATGTATAATACTGCAGACCATAATAATTTCATTTCCCTATCCAGATTATTATGTTGTATTTTTCTGTTAGTTTCCAGCATAAGAACATCAAAGCGAATGAAGTAGTATCAAAACTTTGTAAAACTTTATTACAATATTTAAGGCATTACTTCACTCAGAGTTCCCCTTTCATTGTAGCACAAGTGGTTAGACAGTGATCAATATTTTTGTAGGCTTGTGTATCGACTTGTTACGCGATCTGTTTGTAATTCTAGTAATTCATGTCCTCAACTTGCTGTGTTATTTATTCTTGTATTATATACTTTGCTCCTACTGATTCCTGTAACTTAAAAGCTGCAATTTCATATTTTTTTCTTATTAGTATCGTTTGTTGTGGTGGTGTGTGTGTGTGTGTGTATGTATGTATGTATGTATGTATGTATGTATGTATGTATGTATGTATGGCTGTATGTATGTACGTATGTACGTATGTATGTATGTACGTATGTACGCATGTATGTGTGTATGTGTGTTATGTAAATTATGTATTTATGTATGTATGTATGTATGTATGTAATGTATGCGTGTATGTATATTAAGTCACACTTGAGAAAGTTTTATGATTTAAAAGCTGACATTTCTCTTGAAGCGTTCCTTAATAAATGACATAGTTCTTCACAGTACGTGTGTGCAGTTTCAGAGGAAATACAAGTTTGTAGAAATAATTGCATTGCTATTCGAATAAACAAATTAAAATTAATACCACAAACTTCCCTTGAAAACATCCTAAAGTGTGAAGTAAATGAGGGAGGGAGACAGATTACTATGATTTAGAGCTAATAAGCGGAATTCATGCTCTTGTTAGCATGCAGTCAATAAACCTCTGCATTCTCTTGAAAACAGCCGACCGAACTCTCCAATCAGTCCTCGGATGTGAAGAAGGCAGCCGGGAAATGATATGCTCGAGCGCATACAATCGAGAATTTATAACAGGTCTGTTGAAATGTTTACTCGATCGGTTGTGAGCGCTCGAGGTTCTTGCACTACCATTACATCACCTTTTAATGCCTGATACCCAAAACAGCCTACCTAAGAAGGTTACGATTTTGTTTTTATTTCAGATAGCATGAAAATTATAAAGTATTTTTAATATTTAAACAAAGACATATAATTTTTAAATAATACAATTCTTTAAATGAAATAATGTTCTATATTATCAATAGTGTTATACGGAATTCATTTTATCGAATTCATAAAAATAACGAAAATATTTAATGTAGCTAAGTAAATATGTGATAGCATAAAAACAACAGAGATTTTGTGATACGTGTAAAATTTCTTAAAAAACACAAATATTCAACTTCAGTCAATAAAAATAAACCTAATCTACATGTTCACTTTGCTTAACATTTCTACAATAGTATGAGATGCTTAATCGCAGACATTGATTGACGTTGGAGCTACTTATGGTAAGGTGCATGCAGATTCTACTCGTATTATTCTATTATACATACACGATCATATCACGAAAAGTCAAGGATAGAGCAAATGAAATTAGTGCTGAAGTTATTCCAAAAAAAAAAAAAAAAAAATCACTGGACAAATTGCCATTTCGTTTTCAAATTAATAATTTTTGTTCAATTTTATATAGAATTTCCTTCTTGGTTTCTTTAATATATATACTTTTGTCCTGTGCCGTTACGAATATAAACTTATAACACTGTTACAAAATATTATAAGTTAACTGGTCAATTCAACTAGAGGATAAACACGGATATACACAGTATTTTTTTTTCGTATTTTATCTTTTAGTGCTGCTTATACTTCATGTTTATATTGTTATATACAACACAGTTTGGTAAAACTTTATTTCATTCTATTGATTTATTAATTTCTTATTATTTAAATATTTTATTGTAATTTTTTGTTCCATTTGATAGCCTGTACACTTTCTAGGTCCTCTAAACACCTGATAGGGCATCAGGCAGTTTAATAATTTCCATAGCGCATACTGTAAACACATCGATCGAAGACAGTTTTCAGTCTATGATACCCTTCATATGACGGGACGATCGGTCGTCTACCATGTTGCGGTTGGGTGTTTTGTTTTCAGCGGAGTCATGACACGCGACAGCCACCTGCGGAACGAGCGGCTGATCGCGCTAATTATCATGACTCTCGGTCGGTCGTTCTTAATGAAATGCACAGCTGTAGTAGTCAGGCATGGGTTACGATCCGGTTTTGGATATTTACACGGTTGCATTTTACCTGAGTTTTACCCGACTGCAAGGGAATATCAGGAAATCTTATGGTGACTGGTCGGGCTTATCTCGTCAAATACAATTTCATTATAATCAATTTTTAACTCGCACCATACCAAGGTACAGTCGATAGGCTTACACTGTTATTGCACTATCGAATAAAGAAAGATAGAGAGAAAGAAAAAAAGAGCATAAAATTTACTCTGTCACGCGTTAAAAGTGTTAAAATTGTTAAAGGTATTTACCTTCGACAGACGGCCCGTTTCGACGCTATTTGTCGTCGTCTTCAGTGTCTCTTGAACCACTGCTGTTTTTGGCTCTGCGATGTGCAGTTGTCGATGGTAGGGCTGGGGGTGTGTTGTTCCTATGGTGGGGTTGGCTGTCTGTATGCTATGACGTATTATGATGTCAAACAATGTGTGCGTATTGAACTGTAGTTGCGTATTAAGTATGTATTGTGGGTGTGCTATTGTATTCTTATATATTTCGTATTGTTCTAGGATATTTAACTGTAAACTTTTTGGTGTGATGTGTAAAATTTCCATATCTGTTTCTATATTATTGTAGTCGTGATTATTGTCGATAATGTGATCTGCATAATTTGATGTAATGTAAGGTTTGGTTATAGCTTTAATATGTTCGTTGTATCTTGTATGAAAGGATCTTCCTGTCTGTCCTATGTAAAAATGTGGGCAACTATTGCATTTTAATTTGTAAACTCCAGTTGAATTATATATATTTGAATGTTTAGTGTGGTTATTTAAGTATTTCTGTGTTGTATTATTTGTTTTGTATGCAATTTTGTACTTTAGTTTTCTGAATGAAGTTGCGATTTTTGTGGGTATTCGTATTGTGATATGTTAATGTTATGTATTTATTCTCGCGTACTGTTTGTGTTGGTTTGGTCTGTTTTTGTTTTGCCTTTTTATTAGTGTGTCTATTATGTTAGGGTTGTATCCATTGTCTTGTGCTATATATTTTATTGTGTTTATTCTCCGTGTTGTATCCATTGTCTTGTGCTATATATTTTATTGTGTTTAAACACAATAAAATATATAGCACAAGACAATGGATACAACCCTAACATAATAGACACACTAATAAAAAGGCAAAACAAAAACAGACCAAACCAACACAAACAGCACGCGAGAATAAATACATACCGGTAACATTAACATATCACAATACGAATACCCACAAAATCGCAACTTCATTCAGAAAACTAAAGTACAAAATTGCATACAAAACAAATAATACAACACAGAAATACTTAAATAACCACACTAAACATTCAAATATATATAATTCAACTGGAGTTTACAAATTAAATTGCAATAGTTGCCCACATTTTTACATAGGACAGACAGGAAGATCCTTTCATACAAGATACAACGAACATATTAAAGCTATAACCAAACCTTACATTACATCAAATTATGCAGATCACATTATCGACAATAATCACGACTACAATAATATAGAAACAGATATGGAAATTTTACACATCACACCAAAAAGTTTACAGTTAAATATCCTAGAACAATACGAAATATATAAGAATACAATAGCACACCCACAATACATACTTAATACGCAACTACAGTTCAATACGCACACATTGTTTGACATCATAATACGTCATAGCATACAGACAGCCAACCCCCACCATAGGAACAACACACCCCAGCCCTACCATCGACAACTGCACATCGCAGAGCCAAAACAGCAGTGGTTCAAGAGACACTGAAGACGACGACAAATAGCGTCGAAACGGGCCGTCTGTCGAAGGTGAATACCTTTTTAACAATTTTAACACTTTTAACGTGTGACAGAGTAAATTTTATGTTTTTAACAAAGTGTTAACGAGAACTTTAATCAATGAATAACGACGATATAAGTCATTTAGTTCACCAATATCGAACCACGCGAGTGAAAGTGATCAAGACATCCCACAACATTAAATTTAATCAAGAATGCCTCAAACGAGACGTAATACCCAATTACATACACATAAACATAAAAAAACAATTCATACCCAGCACAGAAAACAAAAGCTACAGGAGAGAAAATCTACATACAAAACAATATAAAATATTTACATCACATGAAAAACAAACACAATACAAATGCATATAAGACATATTTGCAGTTAACAAAAATAGTACATCATATACAATTAGATGAAATTATTTTACATACGAACAAAGTAATAGCACAAATAAGTGATAAGATAAAGAAGCGACATAGAAACAAACTGGCAACATTAACACATAAACAAAAAACCAAATACAACACCACACACAAATTCCATCCTAAGATATTCAACAATACCAACGTAGCATTTAACCAAAATGAAACTAAATTACTTGAAAAAGGACTAAAACATAACCTACAATATAACAAGACACCAAGAACACAACAAATGCAAATGATCATCAATGCAGAAACAGCAATTCAAAACACACAACCACAACACCAAGAATACATCCGACAAGATTTATTAAGAAACATACATAAAATAAACATACCTTTAACCGAACAGTTCACTAAGAGACACGGTGAGTGAAGGTTGTGCGCGTAGCAGATAAGCATCTGACCGGTGTTATAGTGGAACTTTGATTTACTTTTGTTTACATCACGACGTGATACTAACTTTGTTTCTTTTTTATTTTTTTCTACTTAAGTATATTATTCTAAATTATTAACATTAATAATATAATCAACGGGAACAGTTTTATAGTGTTATACTGTAAACATGTCAACATATAAACGTGTCAACACAATGAAAATCAACTTCGAGCCTACAGCTACAAGACCCGCAGCATTAGAAATTCACCACTGGCTTGTAAACTACATTGGTT